>VZDJ01007754.1:30212030-30228679 GCA_008694505.1 Cyanoderma ruficeps | reverse complement strand
GGAGGAGAGGAGAGGAGAGGAGAGTTAAATGTTGTGTGAAGTAACTATTATCAACTACCAAAACCTTAGAGAAGAACAAAATGTTTTCAGAGCTGACTGCAAAGCTTCAGAGACAGCTATCCAAAGACAAAGATCTCCACTGTTGTTCTTGATGTTAGCACAGTGTTCATAAGCCCTGAAGCCCAGGGCATGGTGAGCTGGTCACACATCCCAAATGCTACTCAAGATAAGTATTTGCACAGGTTTTGAGTCTAAGTGCTCTTTTCAGTAGAAAACGGAAGAAAATAAAAAAGTTGTGGGTTGTCAGTTTACCTTTGAAACACAGGGTCTCACACTTAGATACCTAAGAAGTGAGGGAATATAACAGACATTGCTACAGAGCCTAGAAAGGAGCCTACAACCTTCTGCCTTTTAGAAATATGTTCACAAATATGCAAACAGTTTCACTGGGATATTAAGCCTGGATGCTGTCAGTTCAAGAGTAAGGAGTTTTCTGTTTTGCTTTTTCTTCAAACAAGGATTTGCTGATATACAGGTGAATTGTTTCCCTAATGAAGAATCTCATTCCAGTCTGCTTCAAGTTACTGTCTTTGACCAGAGCCAAGCTCAGTTCAGTTTCTTTCTCTTCCTGAGGAACTTTGATTGTTGAGCAAAGAGCTGGATCTATAATTCTAACAGGAATTTATTCCAAGATTACTAAGTGTCACAATATAGTGCTAATGTGCCTAGTGAATTACACAACTCTTAATTTAGCACATAGAACACCTGTGTAAGAGTGCAGCAATTTTAAAAAAACATAACTTTTTAAAAAGGTATTTGGAATCAGTTGGAGTGCACAGATGTTGAAATCATACAATGTTGATCAGCTAGAATTTAGGCTGGTGTCTGAGGGACAGGGGCAAAGGGTGACCACATCACAGGTTGTGCCTTCTCCAAGTGGGGCAGACCCATAGGGTGGGCAACACCAGGTACCAGGAACAGGATTGTTGACAACTCAGGCACAGCAAATGAAGACCTAGAGCAAGAGGCCAGCCAGGAACACCAGAAAGGGGCAAATGGAGGTGGGGTCCCAAGAGTCCACCCATGAGATGAGTTATGTGCAGAGAAAAGTCAAGGTGCTTCTGAGTGGCAGGGCCAGAGAGAGGACTGGAGAATAACACCCTAGCTGGGCAGGGATTGCTGACCCCCACGTGGGATGAAAGGGGGCTCCTGGGCCCATGGGTGGGGTGGGGGGCAGGTGGAGCTAGACAGGCAAAATAACGCCTGGTAGTGCCCTCAGGGACCTGGTGATGTGTCTGTATGGATGTGTACAAGGTCCATAAATGTATGGGGCTACATGCCTTACAGAAAGAGGCAGACACCTAGGTGTAAGGCTCAGGTAAATCCATATGCTCACTAGAGAGTCATTTGTCTGAGGCCAGCTACTAGGGAATATCATGGACCACTTCAACCACAATTGAACTGATTAATCCAACAAATCGACATTTAACTTTTAGAGAGAGGTCTTTCTGGCTGCACAGCAGTATTCCCACTTTGGACACTGGATAGTCTTGACAGACATTTCTCCTAATTAAAATTCTGGTTTTCTATATTCTATTAATTTTAAGCTTTATTTCAGCAGTATGAAACATGGTTTTATGCATGAGTTGATTCTGTATGTCTGTTTGAGGTGTATTGTGGTGTGACAAAATCTCTCCAGTTAAACTTCTCTGCAGTAAGGATGTTAATGAGGATCAGGAGCCCTGGCGACTGTGCTAATCATTTGCTCACTGAGTCATTGTTATTTTCTGACAAACCCTGTGTTTTAGCATGTGTAAAGCAGACCAGAGAAAGAATAAATAAGTTGCTGCCTGTGCTGCCTACAAGGAAGGAGAATGTGAGAAACTAAAGTACAAATTCATACTCCAGATCAAAGAAAGGAATTTCATCTGATCTTCCATATTTCTTATACAAACCCTAATTATTTCTTGAAAAGTAGTTTATTAACATTATTTATGCATATTCAGAAGCTCTGAGCATGCCTACTGAACCAGAGCATGTGAGTAAGTGAAATAATTTTCTAAATAAGTCAAAAACTTAGTTGTAAATGAAGCTAAAAATCTGTTCAATTGTTCCCTGCACAAAGAGAAATTTGGGATTCTAGTGGGTAAATAAGTTGGATTTTTTTAATTGCTAGTGGTAACTAACAAGGCAAATACACATCCAAGTCTGCTTTGCAAATTTTGCCCTTTGTACTCCCTTCTAGTCCTTCAGCATTGCCAGTGAAACAGTAGCTACTGTCACTAATCCAATTTATAATCAATCCAGTGATGTAGATTTGCTTGAAAGAATAGGAAGGTTAGTTTTAATCTGAAGTGAGACTAAAAATAGAAGTGTAAGGTTGCTGCTAAATTCCCTCTACAACTCCAATTAAATAAATTCAATTTAAAACCCCACAACTTTTTAAAAAAGGCATTTGGAACCAGTTGGAGTGCACAGGTGTTGAAGTCATACAATGCTGATCAGCTAGAACTTAGGCACTGAGGTTTAAAAGTGTAAAACTCTTTTGCTCTGAGTGATTATTGAACAGTGCATCTGGCTCCTGAAAGAAAAGTTAAGCTTTATATAGTATAAATGACATAATGGATTGCTATTAATTAGCTGCGTTATTACAGCAGAGGCTGTAGTTATAGACTACAGTTCCTCTGTGCAATCTTCCAGACACACTAAAAGTACAGAAAAAATATTACCATCTCTTCTCAAATTAATGACTCTGCATATATTGTAGAAACAGCAACTTCCTTACCTAGTCTGTAATTAGGAACTGATTCTATTTGACACACGGTTAAAAGAAAAACTCATTCGACTTTTCTTTAGGTTTTCATGGTCAATTACTGCAGCTCTTCACCTCTAAAATCAGTCTGAAATGCACCATCAGGCACAGGACACAGAAAGATGAATCCTTTTTTATTCATAATTTTAAACCTTCCTCCATTATTCTCTCTCTTTCTGTTCCTTATATATAGATATTTTCTCTTTTTTATTCCTGAGAAGAGAGTTATTTTCTGGGTTATTGTCTTCTGAAATTAATTTTCTTAATTGCATAAATGGTAAAACAGTGTGTATGTGAGTTAAGTCCTACAAAATGGGGCACTTTTAGAGTTATTGGTGTCATAAGAATAAACAGAACAGCAGGTTATCCTTATTTTCTGCTCTGTCCTAGCCTATTAATTATTCTTGCACTTAGAAAAAATCACTTATGTGCTATTAAAATTATGTTATTTGCTGATTAAGCCAGAGTGAAATCCTTCTTTCTAACAGCCTCTAATGGCTCTTTCTTCTAAAAATACATTTTAATTTGTTTTTTTTTTATCCATATATTCCAAAGGCTATGAACTGTGTATTTCTTGTGCCTTATAGGTATGTCTTATAGGTATGTCTTATATCTATTTCTGTTTGTTAGAATTCCAAGGATTTTTGACCACCAATTAAGAAAACAAAACACCAAAAATCACAGTCTTTTAATGCATTTTGCCACTTCAGCCAGTGAGCTAATTAGAAACATTTGCAGAATACAGAATAGAGCACATAAGGGGGTTTAAGCCATAACTTTATGATTATTTTAATCAGAGAGGAAAAATCTGCTTTTTCATTTGGCAAAAGGAAAAAGAAAAAAGCAATCTTTTGAACATTAAAATGCAAGGAAGGAAGTTATAGCATGATATAAAAGCAGCTCACTCCTTTCTGGGAAGTTTTAACTGAAAAATTGAAAAAACCCTGATTGAAAACTACTTTCCATTATTCAGGAAGGAGGTGTCAGCTTTTGTTTTGGGCATTGGTGTCCAGGATTTTGCAGTAAAGGGGGGAACTGCAGTGCTGGTGTCTGTGAGGAAGGCCAGGGGCTGCCCCATGCTGGACACTCCCCGCTGTTCCAACAGAGGTTCTGGTGATGCCTTCAGGAAACATACTGAAGGAAGGGCAAAATGCTTCATGGCAGAGTCAGTGAGGGAACAGAATGAGAAAAGAATAAAAGCTTGAGAAATCATCCCACAGACACCAAGGTCAGTAAAGAAAGAGGGAAGGAAGTGTTACATGTGCCAGAGCCGAGGTATCCTGCAGCCCATGGAGTGGGTGAAGGGAAGCAGGCTGTGCCCCCGCGGCCCAGGGAGGATGAAGGTGAAGCAGATATCCTCACTGCAGCCTGTGGAGGACCCCATGCTGTGGCAGAGGGGTATTCCCTGAAGGAAGCTGCAGCTCAGTGGACAGACCTCACAGCAGCAGGCTCCTGGCTGGAGCTACAGCCCAGGGAAAGGAGCTCACACAGGAGCAGGGAGTGTGAGGAAGGACTGAGAGAGAAACTGTTATGAGCTGACCATAACTCCCAATCCCCAATCCCCCTGTGCTGCTCAGGATGGGACAAGGTCAGAGAGTTATGGATGAACAAGTGAAGTGAAGCCTGACAATAAAGGGTGGAGGAATTTTTTTTTGTATCTACCCATTAATATCTATTTTACTTTTAAAGAAATTAAATTAATTTTCTCAAGTCAAGTCTGTTTTATCTGTGACACTAATTGCGACAGGATCTCTCTGTCTTTGCCTCAAAACCATGAGCTTTTTCATCCTCTTTTCTCACTCTGTCCCACTGAAGAGGAGTGAAATTGTGGCTGTGTGGGTGTGTGGCCATTGACCAAGGTCAATCCAACACAGTAACAAAACAATTTTTCAAAACTATGTTTTGAAATTCTTGAAAGAAAAATACCTTCTTTTACTTGAAAGCATAACTTTATGCAAAAAGGAGTTCTATTATTATTATGGGACACAATATTTTATATGAATTTTTATACCCAAAATCTCAACCTGTTCAAATTTTTAAATGTACAAGTGCTTTTTCTACCACAGTGATGCCTCTGGCATCTCTCACAGTTTTTCAGCAAAACTGAGTTATCTGCAGACAGCAATACGGGGGTGAATATTTTCCATCATAGGGCTGGAGCATTTGCTGAAGTCTATCTGCATTACCTGGTCCATAGAAAGTTAGGTTAACTTCTGGATCTTAATTTTTTTAGCCACCACAAGATGTAAACAGTCCTGGAAAATGGGAATAAATGGGGTCCAAGCACTCATACAGCATAAGCACACACTAACTTTGGAGGTGCTGCACCACACTTCAGATACTTACCTGCACCACTTGGAATTCAAAAGACGATGTCAGCATTATTTGATTTTACAGCGCTCTCAGAAAGTTCCTCTACAATTTTATTACTGCATTTATTTATTTTCTCAAATGTTTTCTATTTAAGTGCTTTCAGAGATGTCTTCCAATAATATTAGATATTCACCTTTGTCAATATAGCCTCTCTTCTTCTACAAGAAAATCTATACAAAAGATTTTTGTCCCAAATGTGAAACATAAGCAAAATTGAATTAATCAATGTTTCCACCAGTACAGAGTGGAAGCTGTTTGTCATTATAATTCATGAGGGGACATATTGTTTGCCACTACTGAATGTCAGTCAGTATTTTGCATGAGAAGTCGGTGAGTTTTTAACACTGTAAAAAAAGTGATGGTTGTGGCTGAGACTTAAGAGCTGCATAGAATGAAGGGCAAAATTAATATCACCCAGTTCAGTTTGCTTTGGTTTTCACTTGAATGTGAAAACAAAAAAAAGGAGAACATTTTATTGTCTGGTCAAAGAGAGATTGCATAACATCCCATATAGGCGTCAGATGCTGTGTGTAAAAATACAGGTTTGGCTCTCTGGATATTTGTTAAATTGTCTTGTTAAGCCTGGAACAAGGCTGTAATTCCCTTGTCAGACCTGTGGAGCAAAAAGGCTGAAAGAACTTGGTCTCTCCCTGCCAGACTGGCCCCACTGCAGGAGCACCATGAGCTCTGCAAAAAGCTGCTCCCTGGAAAGGCTGCTGGAGGTGGTGAGACTCCTGTTCCCTGCAGTTGCTTTGGGAAGGAGGAAATACCAGATTTACCTCTGCTGAAGCAGGAATAACCAGAAACTAAACTGTGATTTTGGTTACAATATCTCTGCACTTTGTTACAAACTGAAAATTGGTCCCTAACCATTTAAAAAGTCCAATACCAGCTTTGAAGTTAAAACCCTATCCAGATGAAAGATATTTACACTTCTGCAGGTGTTACGTTGCTCTGTCTGTCTTGACTGCAGGGTGAATGAGACAGAAATCTATTGATTTAGGGAATGAAGGTTATTTTCACAGCCAAAGAATGTGAGAATTTATTTTTACATGGAAGATCCCATTCTAAAAAACCAGCAAAATCTATAGAAGTTTATACAATTCATTACTGTTGCCTTCAGTAAATGTTCACTCAGTGTTCAATGCTTTAAAACATAGGGGGTTTATACTCTAATTCAATGGGTTCTGTGAAGGATGATTGAGAGTAATAAATTTATAAATGTGGTGTAATTTATGGACAGAACTTTTGAGATTCCCTCCAAGTCCACTGATAGAGGAATAAAAAGGAACCAGTAATCACTTTTTTCACCAGGGATGAAAAACAGTTAATGTGTCCTTAAAATCCTCTTTAAGTACCAGAAGAAACAACAATACAGAAATTTTCTGTAGTGCGCTTTCATGTGCTTCTTATTCATAGTCCAAGAGGCAAAAGATTTTACTTCTTAACTAACAAATAGACTTTACTTAACTTTACTGTTTTATCTCTTAACTAAGAAAATATTTTGGTCGTCTCAGTTGAGGAGGACCTGAAGAAGTCTACAAGTCACACGTTAAAGAGAAATTCTGGTGTATATGGCCTATCACTTTCTAAGAAATTCATTTCCAAAGCCAATCAAACAGTCAGAAGGACAAGCCATTATAAACCCTTATAAACCGGTGTGATCCTGTTACTGCGCTCTTGCAGGGTTAATTTTTTCTCCTCTGGACATAGTTCATCAGAGTAATGTTTTTTTACAGTTGCATTTCCTGAACCAGAAGGAATTCAAAATACAGAATTCAAAAGTAGCTGTCTGGAAAATTGAAAAATTTCATTTGTTTTTATTAAAAGTTTCTGCTTAGGTATATTTAAAATAAGTTTGCTTTGGTAAGGCTGAAATATTTTGTTTTGATTTTATTGACAAGATGCTTGCATACATTAATATAGAAGTAAAAACTATCTATTTCTTTGATCTTATGAAATGGATTATTTATATAGTACTTAGATATAATTGTCAATGAAATGGATAGTCTTGTAGAATGAATTGGTTTTGCTGAAATGGCATTTTCTCATGGAAAACATTACAGCAGAAAAAAGTCATCTCTTTTGTCTGACATACCATTTGTAAGATTGTGTCATGTGAATTCAGTGCACTGATATCTCAGTGACAGTTCTGTGCATTCTCAGTGACTGTCTGCACCTGAACTGGCTAAACTTTACAATGCAATATAGATGTGATAAAAGCTCTGCCTGCATAAACCCCCACATTTTCCCCTATTACATCATGGCTTCTTTTTTTCAAAATCTTGCTCTGGCTGCTGCACTAAATATCTTAATTTCATAGGCTATGCTTAATGTATTGTAACTGTTAATATTAGTGAAGCCTTAGTTTAGTGAAGTGTAAAAGTGTACCTCAGTACTCTTCAAATAGTGACCACTGAGGCTTTTTTACTTCATACATTACTAGGCTTTAGACATTTTTTCCTCACTTTACCTGGAACTAGGCAATTGTGGCTTTATATTGTTTGAATAATAGTGTTCCTTTTTTTTAACTGTTAAAAATAAAATTTTAAATTATATTACTGCAATTAAAGTGTTATTTACAGACTGATTAAGAAGGCTATAGTTAAGAAAACTCGTGATTTTTGTACTACAAAGTCAATGACATTTAAAAATAGTAGTAAAACGTTATTTCTACACAATATTTAAACTAAATAATATAATATGCAAATGGTCCAAAAACTGTGGTGTGAACCACAGAATCGTGGAATATCTTGAGTTGGAAGGGACACACAAATCTCACTGAGTGCTTTCTCTCTGCCATAATTTTTATATATCCAGATTTTGGATTTCAGCTTTAATTTATATTTTGATTTGAGATCCAATAGCTGTTAAGCTCTCTGTATCCCATTTAATCTTTTCAGTATGTATATAAAATAAATATTATATTTTCATATAATACAATATATTAGTATATATGTAAATGAAAATTATTCTTCTCTGACTAAAGAATGCCTGTTAGCCAAGGAGAAAGAATTATTGTGTTGAAAAATCTCTATAACCTTAGTTAGAAATATGGTAATAATGTTTTGCAAATAATTTATTCAAAGAATTAATTAATTTTTTATTTAAGAAATTATCATGTTGTATTATGTATTTATTCCAAGTTCATCTACACTGCTCTAGGTCATCAAACCAAATTTTATCTCTCTAGTAATCAGCTGCAAGGACAGGATTGACTCATCCTATGCACTCATCCAGCATTTTGCTCTATACAAGCATTCTTCTGTATAAGGAATCACTTAGTGGGAAGATGCCAGTGTGTTTTCAACCTATTCAGGGCCTTCCACACTCCTATCTCAATGTCAGGACCGGCAAAGAAAAGGAGAGCTGGGAGACAAACATTTTTGGAGCCTCGGATCACTCAAAAACCCTCAAACTTTTTGAATCCTGGTGACAGGATTCACCATGGTATATTACTACCTTAGAACATCACTTTAGTGATAAAAATTATAAACCTGTATATCCCTAATTCAGATCTGTGCTCTAACAGCTTCTACGTTTCTTGCTGTATATCCAGGAACTGATACCTTGAAAATGCCAGAAATGCCAGGACTGGCTTCATCCTTCCCTTGTGTTAAGAGTCATGTATTGGGTTTGCACAGCAAGGTTCTGGTAGCAGTGAAGGGGCTACAGGGGACCTCCTGTCAAACAGCAGCAAGAGTCAACTTCTCTGCAAGGGAAAGGGAATGGGGAGCCAAGGGTAAGAACAAGGCAGATGGGACAGTGGCAACCAGAGTCTGCTCACACAGCACCCATGTAAGAAAATTAGGGCAATGTTAATGATGGCCAGCCACCCTCGATTGCTGATGCATTCAGTTTGTGTGGCCAGGTTTTGGAAGTGAGAGGGGTTACAGGGATAGCTTCTGTGAGAAGCTGCCAGAAGCTCCCTCTGTATCTGACAGAGCCAATTCCTGCAAACTCCAAGATGATGTGCTACTGGTCTAGACTGGGCCAATCTAGAAATGGTGGCAACTCCTCTGTGCTAAAATATTTAAAAATAAGAAAAAAATTATTGTGCAGATGTAATTGCATCCAGAGGAGAATGAAGTCATGTACATTGTGACTGTCACAGTGGTAGTGTTAGTGCTGAAACACATAAACACAGAATGATTATATGCAGGTGCTTTTATTGAGGAGCTCTGGGAATCAAAGGTGGGTACAGGGTACAGACCCAAATCTGATTCCAACATGGATTCGAGATGGACATGTTTTTATACCCTTTTGTAATATAACTATATATTAATTATTGAATCCATATTGTTCTATTGTATACATTGATCTTATCCAATCATGAATTCTTGTAGTTTTCATCAGGCCTCCCCAAATATCGTTTCTCATGATTCTTGTTAAGATTAACCAATAATCATATTCAAATACCAGTCAGTCATTACAATTAACAATCATATCATTTATCATATGATGATTATGCAAGTGCAGTTTCACATGATCTAGTAAAGACAAAGCCTAACCTTCACTGGCAGGGCCTACCCAGCCCTGGTTCCCTTTCCCAGGCCTGCCTATCCAGGCCCAACCTTTCTTTCCCCCCACCCCCTAATCTATTGTATGCAATTCCCATGATTTTAGAAACATTTTAACCCTATGCTATCAGAGTGAGAATGTGTGGGAGGAACAACTCTGCAGACATCAGGTCAGTGGAGAAGGAGGGGCAGGAGGTGCCCCAGGTGCCCGAGCAGGCAGTCTGTGGTGAAGCCCATGATGAAGCCCCTGCAGCTCATGGATGGATGCAGAGATCCACCTGCAGCCAATGGAGGACACCCATGCCAGAGCAGGTGGGTGACTGAGAGGAGACTGTGACCCCATGGGAGGCCCGTGCTGGAGCGGAATCCTGGCAGGGATCCACAAACCCATGGGGAGACGACCTCACACGAGACCTCACACTACCTCTATTTGGTAGAACTTTTGATGCCATGGGAGACCCACTTTGGAGCAGGCTATGTCTGAAGAAATGCACCTCATGGAAAAGTGACCCACGCTGCAGCTTTTTGGGGAGGACTGTTGCCCATGGGATGGACTCATGCTGGAGAAGTTCAACTGTCTCCATGGGAAAGACCCCACACTGGAGCAGGAGGACTCCTCACCCTGAACACTTAGCAGAAACATCTTGTGATGAACTGACTGTAACCTCCATACCTTGTATCCCTGCTCTGCTGGGGAGAGAAGGAAGACCTGAGAAAGAGGGAAGGGTGGGGGGTAGGGTGTTTTTAAGGCCTTATTTTACTTCTCATTGTCCAGCTCTGATTTTGTTGATAATAAATTCAGTATCTGTAATTTAAATCTGATTTGTCCATGATGGTATTTGGTGAGTGATCTCTCTTTGCCCTTGTCTCAATTCATGAACCCCTCATTATATTTTCTCTGCCATATCCATCTGAGGAGGGGAGAAATAGAGAAGCTTTGGTGGGTGTCTGGCATCCAGCCAGGGTCAGCCCAGACAGCTGAACAAATCTGTAGTGACATGACAGGTCCAAGGCTAAAGTATATCAAGTTGGTAAGTCAGAGCAGGTTTGTCAAGGTCTCCATCCCAGCAGGTTGATCCCAGGTTACCCAGACAGGTACTGGGAAAATGCCACCGGTCTTGTCTCTTTCTCCCTTAGGCAGCCCTCCAGCTCTCTCTCAACAGCATTGTATACCCAAGTCACCCATAAAACCTCACGTCCCACATTTCCAGAAAAAAATACTAATTTTGTCAAATAGAGCACAAAGGACCCAGGGGAGATTCAAGACAGAGTGCTTTTCAGGACACACATGGGCAATTTGCCTTACACAAGACCAACTTTAACAAGCACGGATGGGAATCAGTTCTTGCTACTTGATTTCAGGGTCATGGATTGGTCATCTTCTATTTAGCAGAATTGACTAAGTTTAGTTCTTTGGTGGTGTGGCACTTGAGCTGTCATGAAACAAGGAAAAGCTTAGATATATTCTGCCTGTACTCCTTCAGAAGGTTTTCATAATTCATGTTGTTTTGCTGAAATATTTTAAAGTAAAAAACCCTGATTAATTAGAAAATTCAGACCAGTTGAAATTTTTTATGTAGAACTTCATTGAAATCTGAAATTAGTCATTTATCTATCATTATATCATCACACTACAGCTTCGCAAAGCATGCATTTCTAAAATTGATCTGACCCTGTACCAGGCTGCTTTTAAATCCAGCTCCTGACAAGAGCACAACTAAGGTATTCTCCATGTTTCAAGTCCAACACTTTATTGGTAATGGTTTGACAGGTAAAAAATTCTATTATTTTCACCACCTTAAGTCAGACAAAACTGTGGATCATAAAGTAAAAACAAGTGAATTACTTGATGTGTGTTACAAAGGCATTAGCCATTTCAATTACATTATTGCTACATCCCTGGAATGGAATAATTTTTTAGTGATATATACCCTTAAAACAAAGGGAAAATTTAGTTCTCCTGGCCAGAGAAATCTATTACACTCCAGAATAAATTGAAGTTGATGGAATAAGGTGTTCCTTTTCCTTTTTTCCTAATTCTTCAAGCAGCTAGTGACATTATAGGTGTGTAAAATTGCAGTTCCTTCTTATTTCTGACTATAGGAACACAAAGTGCCTTTGGTTCTGCTTGCAGTCTGTAAGAATATGGTTGAATGTAATTTGTGTTGCAGTCATTAAGTGTTTTGTGTTCCCCAAGCACACTAAAAACATTTAAAAATTGAAGATATGTTCTTTTCTGAATGCCTGATAAATTTTGATAAAAAATGTCATCTGAGAAAGGCATCCTCTTCAGGTACACATATTTATTTATTTTTAGAAGCATATGACAGTTACATAAATCAGGAAGAAATTCCTTTCTTAGGCTTTTGTCTCCAGCACTGGCAAATACTAAATACTGGAAGAACAGTGGGTGAAAGTAGCAAGTGATAAAATATACAGGTAATAAGATGATAATATTTTACTGAAATTTTCTCCCAAACTTCCACAATTTATAACAGGGTGAGAGTGAGTGGTTGAAGTGAAAGGTTTTAGGGGTTTTTTTTTGGGTTTGTTTTNTTTTTTTTTTTTTTGTGCTTAGTAGCCCTGATATACTTTCTGCTAAGATGTTGTCTGGTCATAAAGATCTGCTTCTTCAGCATCCTGTAGTAAAAAAATAACTTAGCTATTAATTATATGAAGAAATAATATCTTAGGGTTTTTTTTTAACGTAAAATAAAATGACTTAATTTGATATTTAAGGATTTTTGATTAGAAAAGACAGAGAACAATTGATGCCTGTTGATGTATCTTCACGCCAGTCATCAGGCTATACTCTAAGTGCTTATTATTTGTTTACTTCTATTCTCATTGAGACTATCAGCAAAGGATTTGACGGTCAAATTCAGAATTTCTGAAATCTCAGTTTTATTGCTTGTTCTTTTATTTTCCCACATTTAAGGGATGCATAGCTTCAAACTTCTTTCTCATTCTGACATCTTGCGCAGTATCTTCACCTCTATTGCTTCTTCTTTAATGTTGCAAATTACGTTATGCTGCATGCTGTAAAGTTTGAAGAAGTATTGAAGTTTGGGAGATACAGCCAGGGACCTCTTCCATTTCCTGGGAGGAGGTTGTACTGAAAACACAATAACCATGACAATCAAAGCTCTGCAGTCATTCCTTCTTGTAAAGAACTCCTTTTGTTTCTTAGGTAACTTGTGAGATATAGGAAAGAAACACAAAATTTAGTTTTGTATCTGCACTGGCCAATGATTTTCAAGATGACAGACTTTGTTCATTTCTGTTTAGTAGTGACTAACTGTGACTCTGCAAAGGCAATGGTAGAATTAACTTTCAATTCCTGCTTATTTTTCCTAATATTTATTTTGTAGATGGCAGGATGGTCTGTTATTCAGTATATCAGACTGTCAGAAAAAGAAGATATTTATTCAAAACAAGGAACAAAAAGATTAATGGATCTCCTTACATAATGACCATTGAAGCAATTAATTTTCCCCTTAGATCATTCAATTTACTGCATTGAAAATTGGTTTGCCTCCAGCTAAAAGTTTTTCAAATCACAGAAATCACAGAATCTAACACTTTATTGTTAGTTTAATCATTCATCAGTTAAAGATTATGAGCTACCTCCCTCTTTAATGAATATCAAATACCATTTAGTCATTGACTGATACTACTTAAGATTAGCATGTTTTTTTCTCTTGCAACTCCTTCAGTGACATTTTCATTTTATCACTGTTAACTTTAGTTGTGTAGTTGACTAGTTGTCTTTTTAACTAAACTTGATTCAACTGTGGCTTGGCTAACTTTTTAATCTTGCTTAAAAACAAAAGGAATTTTCCTTTCTGAGAGTATATAATATATAAAATAAAGAATTTTAATTTTTCTTTTAACATGTATCCACAATATATGTAAGAGACATAAAAATCATGGCATAAAAAGAAAGGAAATAAAAATATAAACCATATTAACAATATGGTTAAGGGTGCTGTAAGGATGGACTATTCCTAGGTGCCTGTTGAAACATTTGTTTTTGTATTTCCCGTGTTTGTTGATGGATGAGTTAAGCATACACGCAGCTATGATAAGTGTATCTACCACCATATTTACTAGTTATGCGGGCAGAGCAGAAAAGACTAATGCATTTAACTGTTAAGGTGGGAAAAGGGAAAAAGATTTCCTATTGGATAGGTTTTAGTACATTAAAAGGGACTCCTTGGAGTGCAGATAGCAGACAGCTGTCAGGGTGAACCATTTACAAACGCTGACTTGTGCTTCAGCAGTGATGAGCAGCTCCTGCTCTCACTATTGCATCGTAATTAGCACTCCCAGAAATAGTTCACCAGAGATCTGAAGAATGCCAAGCTCTATATGTCTTGCCCTGGCCTAGTTTAGTTTAGATTTTCCAGCCAATGATGGGGCATGGTTAATGCAGAAAAATCTGCTCATTAGGAATGTTAGAAATGTTAAGGGACTTTTCAAGTATCCACTGTGTCTATGAAGTAATTCATTCAGGAGACAGTTTTAAAGAAGGAACAATTAATTATATTAAAAGCAAAAGAAGACTGAAGTAAAAAAAAATCCTCCTATAATCCTTTCATTGGCTTTTGATTTTCTTGGTTGTTTTAGAGTGGGAACCTTGGTTTACATATAAAGTCCTGGTCTTTCAAAGTGATGAATATGGTGAATATGGTATATCTTTTCTCAAATATGGACTTCTATTGGATTATGTTCAAAAATTTATACGATCCAAGTGATCTGTATACTTAGGTTAAAAAAAAAAGCGTGATTGCAGCAAAAAATGTCAATTAAAATCAAACAATAAGCTTATGGCATCTGCAAGGGACAGAATTAAAAACTAAGGAAGCTTACACTTGTTCTTTTCCTGGGCATGTGCTTCTTCAGAGCGATGGAAGTTTTCCTGGAGGTCACAGCATTCTTTAAAAAATACTGAAAAAAATGTCTTCATCTATTCAGTTGGGAAGGTTGCTATCAAATTTAAGAAAATTATCTATTTTCTTCTTTGGATCATATAAAAAGTAGCCCTGAAATGCTCTGCTAATTTCAGTTGACTCATCCTGTATACTGGACATATCCAAAACAGCCACACCTCCAGGGGCTGGTGGCTCCCTGGGGTTCCTGTGGGTCAGGGTAGAGCATGGGGACACCGGGGAAGCCCCAGGCATCAGGCAGCACTCTGGGCAAAGGGAAGAGCTGAGGCTGGGCTGGGGTATGTCCTGTGAGTGTGCCTGGCTCAGCAGGGACATGTCCCGGCAGGACAGGGCTGTGCAGAGCCCCCAAGCAGTCAGGGACAGTCAGGGCTCCCCTGGGGACACAGCATGAAACCTTGCCACATAACTACAGGTTGAACCTTGTTCAAAGAAGCAAACATTTAGCATCGTAATTCAGAATCTGTTAGAGAGGGAAGCTGAGGTTTGGTAGAAGTTCATCTGGTGCCAGGGCTATGCGCCACAGAAGTACACAAGAGCTTTGCAGTCGAACTCTTTACAGAGACAGTTTCTATTTGCTATAAAGTGTGCTTTAGGTTTGCTTCCAATCACTAATAAACACTCACAATTTTATATGACAGCTAACATAATCATGCATTTTTGCTGGGTGTAAACTTGCAGCCAACTTTTTGTTGGGTATTTGTCACTGCTATCCTCAAAACAAAGAGTTGTGAACTCTTAAGATGCATGATTTTCCCTCCCCCTCCACTGCCATTTGAAGCAGTGATAAGTGTTAATTGGGACGACTTTCTCATCAGTTCTCAGGGAAGCATATTTATGCTTGTCCTACTTAGGAAGCAGATTAAAGCCCTAATAAGGGTAAGTGGATGGAGGATTTCCCCCTCAGCCCAGAAGGGCAGACAACCCCAGCCCAGGCACTGCCCTGGGGTGAGGCTGGTGTTTGGCTGTAATGGTCCAGGTCATCATTCTCTGGGTTATCTGGGTGGGTGAACCAAGCTGGTTGCCATTTTGCATGAGGAGCTTTGTATCATGCTCCTTCGTGTGAAGTACATTTTTCACAGTGTGAAGGCTAAGTACTGTATGTTTATATATTATTTTGAAGGTTAGTTTGTATAAATGTTTGTAGCCATTTGTAGCTATTTGTAGAAAAAAAGGCATCATAGTTTAAGGCTGAGTATCACTGTGTGATTGGAAAGAGGGTACAGGCTATGTAAACCAAATAAATCTCTGTTTCTGGACTCGCATTGCAAATTTGTATTAGTCTAGACCTGCACAATTTACAAAGATGGAAGAAAACCGAGAGCTATTTACATATAAATACTTTGAAAAAACCTCCTTATAAATCCCAGTTCTATAAACATAACTTTAGGAGGGACAGACCAATGAAAGGGGCATTTCTTAATATTAAATAAGGGAAACTCTAAGACTCCCTGATAGTATCCAAGCATAATCTGTATTGCAAAGAGGATGATAGTTTAACATACAACAAAAACACATATACAAATTAATGCCAGCCTTTGCCAATCAATGCTTAAAGAAACAATGCTCCAACAAACTCAATTTTAGAAGGTCAGATCCCTTCATTTAGATTTTTGCATGTTTCCTCTCTCCTGCTCCTTTTGTACTGTATCAGACAGGAGAACAAACAACCAAACCTTCAAAGTTTGTCTTTAAAACTCAACCTTCTTTTCATGAGCTAACATAAAAAGGGTGGGGTCAGAAGTGATATATCTGCTTTCTATTTGTCTTCTGCAAGGTTCATGGAATTGACTTATCAACCATTAGCAACCAAGATAGCAGGTTTACTCAATGGCTGCTATTCAGACAGTGATTGACAAAAGTGATCCATCTTCACTCTGCACCTCTGTACTACAGGGCTTTTGATACTTATCTGAAAAAGGAATAATCTCAGTTCAGTTCCCAGTTGATTCTTAGGAAAAAAAAAAAAAGCTTTAGTATAAGAGAACAGAAGGA
>VZDJ01007754.1:30171853-30211654 GCA_008694505.1 Cyanoderma ruficeps | reverse complement strand
TGGGTATGTGTTGGGATGGGGAAACAGCTTGGGGAGTTGTAATGACCCATCATGGAGAAAGATAAGAACAATGCCCTACCTGGTATTAACTGTTGGGCCATTATCAAAAGGTACCCGCCCCCAACTGTTTTTCAGCAGATGAAATTGAATATACTCTATAACCCAGGACAGTTTGCTTTATATTTTTCTCTGGATTACAAATTGTCCATTTAAAATCACTACTAAAAACACTGCTGAAATAACACTGACTATTTATTTATTTATTCTGGTGCCATCTGTATCTGCATGATGATTCATGAAGAATAGTGAAGGGAAGAAACATAATGATTTACAAGACATGGAGAGATGGCATGATGATGGAAAAGTTGAGTGCTGTAGTGATATCATGCAGGTTATGTGATTTGGACTTGACCTAGATAATATCTTCCTTGTGGATAATTAGAAAGTTCTCACTGGATGTTGCATACAGATAAAACCTTATAGAATAAGGCCCTTGTCATCCTTGTAAAATCATGGCTCAGGTCTGCTACTTTGGCTAAACAGAAAATGACAGTGGGAAAGTGACTTAGCTGAACTGGAGGTAGAAAAACAAATTAAATAATCATTAAGTGTTCACATTGTGGTTTATGGTGGTTGGCTGAATTACACTTGTTATAGTTACATGGAATGTAACTGATACAGGGCTAGCTGCTTAAAAAGGCCTGGATTCTTGCAATAAAGGGCTCTCCTTTACACCTGCCTGGGGACTCTGCATCACTTTGCTTTGTACAATCTGGAATGCTAACGAGCCAGCATTGTTCATCATCACTCAGTCACAAATTAATCCTGCTTTGTCAAGATATTATGGGAGGATTGTTTTGGTGTTTTTTAAGACTTGAGTTTCTAGCAAAACTGCAGTTGTTTCAAGTCTCACCAAAACTGTAATCAGTGAAATGTACTGGTTTTGCTTTCCTTGATGAAAATGTTTTGACATTTGTGGTTATAAGTCCATTTCTGAATGGAAAAGCCACTACAAAATCAATGAACTAATTCTTGGGTTTTTTGGGCTTTTTTTTTTTTTTTTGTTCATATAGCAGCCTTTGCTGGTGATCACAATGAATATCACAATGAAAACAGATTTTGTCACAAGAAATAGTTTTTCAATTTTTTTTATGTGAAATATCTCCGCTCATGGTGAATCCTCACATAATAGATCTGGTAGTTTCCTGAATACATTGAGCAAGCTGTAGTGACTGCTTCAGTTATAAGTGCAGGTGCAGCAGGCAGAACGTGTCACTAGAATGAGACCTTGAGAAACTGGTATCTGTCTATAATTATAAGGGATTGACAAATAACCCAGAAAACCTTAATGTGAAGCCTATGGGTTTTTTTTAAATTCTATACACTTAGGAAGTGTTACAGGTAGTTGTATAGACACGCAAAGATATTCTTAGTAATGCTGATCAATTTATCTGATGAAAACCCTTTTACCCATTACTTATTAGGTTCTATGAGATAGCTTGATAAAATACATGGAATATAACCCACCTTCCATTAACTGACTTGTAATGAGATGGGGTTTTTTCTTTTCAATAAGAATCAGATTATTCTGTTAATAATAATTAACAGAATAATTGTTCTGATGTCTCTGCTGTGCTATTTCTATTTTAAAAAAATCTATCATTTATCTATCAATCTATCTATCTATCTTAGCAAAATCCTTTAGAACTTTGAAAGATGTTCTTACAAGTACTATGGATGTAGAAATTTGCAAAGATACATGGTTTTGTGTTTTGTATGGTCATCTCTTTCAAATTTGCTTGTAGCACAGCCTTTTGACCTCAGTATTGGTCTTTGTACACCTGATATGCCTCTGTGCTAAAATAAGTTGTTTGTTTGTTCCAGAAAGATTTGAGAGATACTATTCATGTCCCAACTTTCCTTCATCTCTCTCCTTCTCATTTCACAATTCTGCTAGATAATTTTGATTTGTTGTGTTGCTGAAATATTCTTTGGAGGAAAAAATGAACAGTTATTGCCTATACCTTTAATGAGAAATTTCTTGTATAACATGAAGACTAATTTGGATGAACACTGCAGGTATACACAGATAAAAAGTAATATCTTTTGCAAAGAACTACCATAAAAAGCCTTTGGGGAAGATGCAATCTGCCTTGTACAGAAATAAAGCCAATTTTATTTCCCACTCTCCCTTAAATGTAAGCTGCTTAGTGGGGTATCTAAAAGAAAAAAAAAAGATAAAATCTAGAGATTAAGAAGTCATATGAAACATAAATCAAAAGAACAGAAGGGGTTGAGAATGAATTTGTAAAGAAGTAATTTTTAGCATTCACCATAACTGGTCTGCTACAGTACTTAACAGTTATCTGCTTTTTTTTACTTATCACTCTCTTTCTGGAACATGGTGGATAATTGTACTTAGGAATTTGAAAGTAAAATGTGGTATTTGTATAAAAAAATCATTTTTAACTCAATTTCACCTTTACATTTTTAGCTTCGTCTTTTTGGAAAAAGACACCTGAAACCAAAGTTAGTTTTTGTAAGGGCATATCTTATATTGCTACAGATCACAGGACCTTCTGACTTTTGAAAGATAGGTTCCTACCCTTTACAAGATTTCTGTCCTCTGTGCCACAGTGATGGCAACCTCAATTTGATACTGTAGCTGGCTACTGTTTGATAATGTAGCTGACTAGAGAAGACGGCACAGTCTCTTTGAGGGTCCGAAATGAAGGTAAAAAATGTTACCTCAAAACATTTTCAGTATTTCTTAAGAGAATGAGTGAAGAAAACATAAAAAAACCTTCAGCCTTTAAATAATACAAACTGCTGAAATATGCACATCACACATTTAATCAACAATAGAGGCCCTTTTGGTGAGAGCAATTTATCATCACATAGACAGGAGTTAAGACAGGCGATGGGTCACAGGAGAGCCTGTTTCTCTGCATCAATCTGAAGAGGTAACTGCTCACGTGAAACATTAAGGTTGCTACACCTGAGAGATTTCATAAGGGAATTCGTAGGGCCACTAATATCCACTCCTGAATTATACCTCCCTTTCAAACTTTTGCATAAACTAGCACTTACAATTGTGTGTCTGCTACATGTTCTTGTTTCTACTCTCCAGCAAATGTAGACAGCTTTCTGGGCTAATGCAGTTTTCTCCCAAGCACTGCTCTGATTTCTGTTGTGTACTTTTCAATTTCGCCTTTGAAAAATAATCCCTCCATGAAAATATCACAACAACAGTGATCAAATAAAAATAAAATTTTAATTTCCATGTAAATAGTTGCCTTGCAACATCTCTCAGTTATTATTTTGTCTCAATTGAATAATCTCTTTAAAATGCATCACTAACATCCCTTTCCTATGACGCTTTGATTATGAATAGATTTTTGTTATGCTTATTATTGCATTTGAAGGTTATCTGTTCTTTTTCTTACACTTATTTGGTTTTATCCATCTGTAATCCTTCCTCCTACTTTAGGATATAGGGAGATTGTCAGCAAAATTGAGATGGAATAGCTCTGCTATCTCAGACAAAGCAGGGAAGTTAACACAGAAAATGGCAAAACTTCTCATTTCAAACCTGGACACAATAATTGGGTGAACACTTAACAAATCACGTCTCAAATGTAAAAACAAAAAATTCAAAAGCACTGACAGAGACTTCTGTAAGCATTAATGCAACAGCAAGAAATATAACCAAATATATGTTTAACCTAAATTTTTCATATTTCAAATAATTTTCTTGACATTCACAGATTTCTTGTTAGAATACTCCCCATACTATCTATTTCATTCCAGTTTATGCCTTCTCCTTTGCCACATGTTCAAAAGCTTTCAGCTTTTTTTGCTGAGGCCTTTTTCTTCACACAATTTTAAAGATGAGTTGTGGGACTCATTTTGCCTCATTTGGCTGTCACAGACTGAGATGGATAAGTCTTGGTTGGTTCTTCAAACTCTTTATATCAACAATTCAAAAAAAAAAAAACAAAAAAAAACTACCTACACAGTATTACATTATATTGATACACATTTCATTAATTTTATTTTAAGAAAGGGCATGTAGTTCTATTATCTCCTATAATCTAATTCCCACTATAAATTATAAGGGAAATCAATACTTCTTATACCCTTAGATATGTCTTTACCATGCTTGAGTGTCATGAATTTCACCTGTAATATTAATACTTTCAGTATTTAATTTTCTTTATAGTGTTAAATTCTGTCTTGCAGATAACTTGAAGAGGAGGCGTGAGGTATCAGTGCTGCAAACATTGTTCTTCCTATGGCTAGAAGTTCCTAGGAAGGTGCATATAGAGTTAATCAGACTGCATTCCACCCTCCATTTTTTGGCACCTTTTTTTTTTTTTCCATCCTGACATCATGTCCTTTTCTCTTGACTCCAGAATTTGCATTGTCCCAGAAAAGCACAGCTGTCAGTTTCTAAATCAAAATTCAGCCTTTAACATAGCATTATTTTAATGCTTGAATATGCATAAAACTAAGAAAAATATGCTTTTCAATGAGAACAATGAGCAACAATGCTCAAGATGGAATGACTGTGTATATATTGCATGTATATCTATATCTCCAGCAGTTTGAAATTTGTGGGGGGGTGGGTTCAGCTGATTACCCTAACTTTCAACAGGACCTGTCATGTAGATCCTCAGTCATCTGGAATATTTTTGCAAACACTTCATTCTTTTTCCATGACGCTTGCTCCCCAACTTCCATTCATCTGTGCTTCTGGCACAAGCCTGTGTGGGGGCTCTGGTCCACTCAACCTACACAGCCAGGAAGATTAACACGCATCAGGAACAGAACATTTTGGAAATTGCCTATTCTCCTTTTCCCAGTAGAGTTAGTCTTCTACACATTTAGCTGCCACATTCAGAAGTCAAATGCCTTTATTATGACTGCTCATTGCCAACAGTGTGCTCTGCACTATACAATATATAACACTGCAGGAAGGATCTTCTCTAGGGACAAAGAATGTTGTTTTCTAGCTAATGGCAGGCAGTGAGACTGTAGCAATTTTTGAAGGAAAAAATACTTTCTTGGGCTTTACTACTACAACAAGAAAAAGATCGAAGTCTCTTAAACCAGACAGTGCAATCCTCACAGCTCCCTATTAGAGCAGAGTTTTAATTTGTTTTGGATGTTCTGATCTTGTGGACACAACTCTAGACAGTTTCTCAAAATCAGTCAATACTGACATTACACTTTGCCATTGTTTGCTCGTTTACAGAGGAAGCCATTGTCTTTCTGTATATTTGGAGATGGGAAGTGCTGTGACAGTGTAGTGACATGTCCTTTATCATCCCATATGTCAGAGTCACAAACAGCACCTACACCTCTAAACATTACACGGTCTGTATCCAGCAGCTGCATCCTTTCAAATGATGGTGCTGTGGAAGCAATGCAAATGGAGGCAAGTTTTAGTGCGGTGTAGTGCCAAACTAAGAGTGAAATGTACACGTATTTATGCAACTGCATCAAGTCAGTGAACTCAAGAAGTCTACTGAACTGTGCCTAAAAGGCAGCAGTTGTATTGTCAATCATCAACCTCTGCAGATGACATTTGGAATCATTTGCAAGAATCTGAGAGCCACAGTGCTACTTTTGCTTTTGGCTCTTCAGTTGCTACAGGCTGACAGACAAAGCACCTGTGAAATACCTTTTGTTGTTCTTTATAGGTAAAGTACTGAACTTTCACACCCTCCCATTGCATTAATTCTCCATGTCATGAAGTGGATATTCTTCATTTAGCTGTAAGATACATGAAAGCTCTCTGGAATGAAGGTTGAATTTGGTAAATATAGCTATTGTAAATAGCTACTGTAAAGTCAGTTCATAGTAAACACACCTCTCCTGGCAGACAAATATAAGAAAATATAAAGGTGCTATTTTCCAACACTGTAAATGAGGAAGAAACTTAGGAACACCTATTATTCCATTTAGTGACGGATGGTAGTATTTTTCAACAGTGTTAAATTATTTTAAAAGGGGTTATGGCTTCATAGCAGTGAATTGCTTCTTACAAGAGCAACTCCAGTCACTCTGGAGGGAAGAAATACTAACACAGTATTGTCAATACTAACACAGTGAGTATGGACCACACTCTTCCCTGGAACAGCTAGTAATGATGTCAGAGAATAGTCAGTCACGCCTTTATCCTTATTTGTTGCAATATAATCATATTACTTAGAAAATTCCTATTGCTCTTTTTTGAATCCAATTTTAGAGATGATCCACTGTCACTGACAGTTGTACTAGACTAAGTCAGATCTTCTGCTTTGCTTGTAGAGGTAATCTTTTTCAGAGGTGGAGGATTTAAACATTAGTAGTAGTATTAGGAAAAAAACCCCAAAAACATAACCAACCAAACAAAAACTTGGAGGAGGAAGAATAGGCTGCAAAATGTTATTTCACCACTGACAAATTTAGAGTGAGGTTCTTACAGCTACTAATACTGAATGGTGCTAAATCATCCAATCGTCTTGCAGCTCACAAAGGATATGGGATTACATTGCTAGACCATCCCATTATAATCCATTTCCTATTTCTTTCTTTCCCTTCTGAACTGGCTCCTCTCTAAAGAATGACTCCTTTATGGTGGAAACTCTTTGACTAGTAATAATTCCAAGTGAGTTGTCAACAATATTGATTTATATTAGAAGAGTATGTGTGTTTTCTCTCTCTATTTTTGCCTGTAAATTTATTATTCACATTTGAAAAATTTCAGCTATGGAAAAGAGTCATTAAGTAATACTGCAATATTTCCATACCACACCTCTGCCAAGATATGATTGGTCTCAATAGTCCAGTTTTCACCACATTGTCCAGCATCTTAATCCATGAATAACATTTTGTATATAATACATTGATACTTTATCCATGTTTAAGGCAGGTAAATCTTGTGAATTTAAGAAACTAATTCTGAGGGAATTGGTATTTCTTAGCATGAAAGTTGCCATGTAACAGGGCTTGTGGCTGGGGAACAGACAGGAATATCTTTTCCTGATGAGGCCCTATGAATGTCTGTTTAGCCTTTAATTGATTCGTTTCCTGATAGCTTCCCAAAAATACTACTGAACTGAGAGCATAAGAGAGCTTTTCTGTGTTATTTTCACTATCTTTAGTATTTATGAATTTTGTGCATGTGTTTGAAGTGCTTACGTAAAGTTTGAAGACGGATTGTTTTTAAGTATTTTTTAGAATAAGTAGCCAAAGAGTAGTCTGATTTTGCACATTCTCCCCAAATTTCTGCTTCGTTTCCACAGCAAAAAGATATAATTTCTAATTTACTCAATTTAACAGAGCCTACTTGAAACAGAAGAAATATAAGATCTTTTTCTCTCATTCATTACAGCTAAACTTTTATTCAATATCATTTTGAACACCTCTGTTGTTTCAGGCATTTACGCTTATTAATGTTATTTCAATATTGCTCTTTTGGGTTTTTTTCTCTTCTAAGAAAGTGTCTGTAATTTGTCTTGAAAACTCTACTCATATAGCCGAATTATTTGCATTTTTTACACAGTGAATTTCTTTAGGAAATTGCTTTAGGAGTTCATATTTTGTGCAATCTTCAGACCTTCTTTCCGTATGAAAAAGAGGGAGAAGAAATTCACAGTCAAAATTATTCAACTGCAGAAACTTACACAATTGCAAATTTTATGGAGAATCTAACCTACGCTAGAGCTGATTGCACAGCTGCTACATGTTTATACTAATGTGGGTTCCAGTTTTCCTTCAGACCCAAGCCCCAGTTGCCCATATTCTGATACGTCAGCTGATGTTCAGATTCTACTCCTGAGTGAGCCAGCTGTCTTCCCTGGCAGGAAAATGACGGATTGCATTCAAGTCTTTTCCCTGCAGACTGTATAGTGACCAGAACAATACTGGTTAAAGCCCTTTGCAGTGCCCCTCATATCTTCTCATATCTTTCAGACTGAACTATATTGTCCTTGCTACCTTGACCTTATTTTTTGCTGCAGAAGTTCTTACAAGGTGGGCTGCAAGACAGCCTTTTCATTTCTGGGTAAGTTTTCTGCATGCCTCTTATGTAAAGAGTGTGATTTGTATCACAGTGAAAAAAAAAGTCCTCATTCATATTTTGAATGTGCCCACAGATGAATTCACAACATCTGGTGTGAATTCTGTGGTAGAAAAAGAAGTCAAACTCCAACAATTTCCAGTACCTTAGCCAGCACGGAAGCCACACAGATTTGGTGTGTAAGGAAGCCACACAGATTTGGTGTGTTTGTTTGTTTGTTTGTTTTCTTCATTTTGTTTTTAAAATAAACTCAAGAGTGTTTGTTCTCGGTCACATTCTATTTTATCTGTAATGAATTTCAAAAACTACCTAACAAGGAATCTACAACTGAAACATCTCACAGGTCAGGCAGCTTTAACTAAGTTTTAGTGCAAGTCCCAGCTGAAGCCTCAATGAATGGGAATCTCAGAACCCAAAGAATGAATAGAAGACCCTTACTCACAGCTAGGTCTGAAGTCCCACCAGAAAAAATTTCAGGTGCCTAAGGCTTTTGAATTAATTCCTTAAGAAATCCTATAGGACCATGCTCATTTCTCCTGTAGTCTACATAAATACACTACTAATCATTCTGACATGCAGACAGCTGTATGCACTTTGAGTGGAAGCAGTTTTTTATGAGGGACTGGCTGGTTGGTAGGACCTGGCCTCTAGGACACAAGAAACATTAAGAAATACTAAGGCATTCGTAAGTCCTCAGCGTAAAGCATGTCTTCATCATTTACAAGCTACCATGGAAAGCTAATTCTAATGCAAGTGAAGGAGACTACTCTGATTTTTAAGGCTGTGCACATGCCAAATTCTCGGGTTTGGTTTCTCTCACCCGAGAGTCAGGTGGTGGTTCTGGTGGTGGTTCGAGTGGGTGGTTTTTGCCCTCTGCCTCTGGAGGCTTTGAGCCAGATGCAAGAATGAAATGGAGCCTTCAAGGTCTTGTTGTTTCTTGGTTTCTCGCATGTTTATTAATTCTTATCTTACAAGTTTTTCTCTGTGCCCAGCCAAGCTGTTCACAGCTGCTCAGGCACAGGACGACTAGCCCTGTGATGGGAGACCGCTACCTCTTACACAGATAATTATGTGTGTCTTATTTACAATTCTGTGCCAATGCCTATTACCTGTACTAAAGGGGTCATCTCTACTCTGACCCACTCTCCTTAAACTACTTTGTGCCACTGTCACTGCAGGAAATGGATGCCAAGGGAGAAGGAGAAGGACTCAGGGTACCACTCTAAATCCTCCATCTTGTTCCCCATTCTAAGAACTCAAAACTACAAAATTTTCCACCTGGTGATAAACTACACTACTGTCTGTTACACCTTTGTGACTTGTAATTCTTCTCTGTGTTGGAAGTTTTTCTCATGGACTGAATTCAAAGCCTGCATCTTCCTGGGCTCTGTGCCAGGCACCTCCCCTGGACAGACCCCCCTCAAACCCTCTTTCTCAGGTCCCAGACCCCTCTGCTGAGGTCTGTGACCATCCAGGGCACCCAGAGGGATGCCCTGGACTCCAACACCAAATAAATTACTTTTGAGATTTTTAATTTTAATTACCTGCATATGATTTGTTGTTGTGTGATTTGGAGCAATTTTCTTAACACCTTTTTTGACTCAGTTAACCAAGTTGTATAGACAGTACTCTGGCACAGTTTTCCTTTCCTATGAAACCAGCCATTGCATTAAATATTATTGAGTATTGAATCGCTTATTATTACATTAAAGAATATTGTTAGATTGCAATAAACATTTTACCTTCTATCAAGATCCACGAGATCTTTTTGTATTAAAATAATATCGATGATGTAGAATTTGGTTGTTCCTGAATCATCTTACATTTGCTGAAAATACAACATCTGGGATATATGAAGACTGATGAATAGCCTTCTGCTGCCTTAAGCTCAAGAAATGTGTAAAAGACGTTTTGTGTTATACTTCTCCTACTTTCAGTCTGTACAGTAACTTTTGTTTTTGGCTATGAAAAATGGAAGATTAAAGGAACATCCTTCCCTAAATTTTTATTTCAAGATTTTGAAAAATCTTTTCCTAAATTTTAGAATCAAGCTTCTACACAGCGTTTTTGAGTATCTTCTATCCAGACATCCAAAAGTAGAGTTCAGCAGATTCCAAGTATGGGGCTGAAAATCATCAAGTCCTGGTTTGTCTTTTCAGGTCTACTAGAACTGTTTAAATCTACCCAGAGCAGGACTACGTTTTTTATAGGAATTTTTGACAGGTCAACATAATTTCCCTAAAATGGAACACCATTTACTACCTACCATTAGAGTAAATAAAAGGTTTTACTCAGAAACTCATGGTATTATTTGTCCCCTATAGAGAAGGACAGTTTGAAACCATGATGAATTATCTGTTTTGTGATATTTTTTTTTTCTTCAATGACATTTCACTTTAATCCATTTATATCTGTAAGAGAGTTGATGCAAGCACTATACTGATGAATGTGAATGGCTCACTGTTATATGGTATGATTCAGAACTCTTCTGCAGTAATCTTTCTCTTTGGGAAATCTTTATCAGATTTGATTAAATACAATTCAAAAGAATATTTTAAAAAATTTTTAATAATACTAATACTCTCTTGGGGTAAATAAAAATAAAATCCAAAAAGTATCTATAAACCACAATTTATGTGTCACATAGCTAAAAGAGCAGTGTAAGGAATTAATACTAAAAAAAGTTAATGTTTTTATGTACCATAAAATGATCCTGTATTAAACAGTTTATGGGTCCAGGATTGTTTTTATTTGTCTTTTTTAATTTGTTTGGTTGAGATTTTTTTCATTTTACATGTACAAATACAGATTTGCAAATAATACATCCCCAGTTGTCCTTGAAAGCAACACACATTAAGTGGAACAATGTCATTCAAAGGATTCTGTCAGTATTTTGTGTACTCAAGGAGATATTCAGAATTAGCCTTGTACTGTAAGTTGTTTTCCTCTTACTGAAGTACTTTCACTAAGTACCTCAGTAGGTAAAGATTTTCTCCTCTACCTTTTTTCTTTTCAATGTCTCTGCTTATAACATTTTTCCAAGTGACTGTAAAAGCATACTCCAGGCAATGTATCAACAAGCAACTAGCTGATAGAAAAATTATCCTTAAAATAAATTCTCATAAATACATGGTGCATTGACTGTAACAATTCCAGTAAATGACTGAGATTTATGAGAAATAAATTAAGATTTTTTAGAAAACCCAGTGTTATAAAGAAACCCACTTTGCAGGTGAATTTTGTATTACAGATACTGTTTTGCTTTTACTTAATGTCAAAATAGTAGCAATATAAAGTATTCATAATTACTCATTTTTATAAAGTACTAATAATACTATGAGAAAATGAAAAAGAATAGTTTCTTGCTTCAATCTCAGCTGAAAGATTTCTGGGAAGGAGGGAAGCTGAACTGAAAAATACGCCTAACATAGTTTTCATTTAAGGTACCTAATTAACTTGGTTCAACGTGAAGTTGACCTTATTTCGAGAAGTTGGAACTAAATAACGTCCCAAGCTAATTCCAACCTGAATTATGCTACAATCCTACAAATTAGATGATTTTCCACAGAGTAGAAACAGAGTTAAGGCCAATCCTTTTATCTGCTGGATCACTTCTGAATCACAATTAAATTTCTAGAAATATCCTATAAGGCTGTCATCAGAGATATTATTTAGGATTAATGGTGTATAAAATTGCAATGCTCATTTCACACCTCTTTCCAGCCTCTTTATGAGGCCCAATTAAAATCTTCATGAATATCTTTTTTCTATGGATTTGGGGAGCCCTAAGACTGGAAACTCACTGTAAGCCAAATGAGGAAAAGGGTTTATTTCCTTCTACTTGGTACTGATTAAGTTGATTTTGGAATACAATCTCCTGTTTCGGATGTCCAGTGGACTTCTGGGGAGTCCATTTGCTCTGGGAAGTGTAAATAGGTACATCCTCCTCTCACACTGCATAGATTTATGATCACAGCTATACATATCAATAAAGAGGGATAATATAGTTTCTGACACAGCCCAATTAGTCTAAACACTGCCTATGCCCAAACATCTCCTGAGAGGCTTCTAGATCATCCAGGTCAAAAATATCCTGGAAATTGTGCCAAATTATCAACATAATAGCTGCCCATCCACTAAAGGCTCAGGCATTAATATCTTTAAACTAAGAATAAACATACATTATGAAGAGTATTAAAACATTTTCTTTATAAATTTCTAAAAACACTTTTAAAAAGAAAAATCTGAGGAGATAAAGATTAACCATTATAAAAAAAACAATAGGTGCTTTAACCCAAGTCTGTAGGAGAGCTGTGAGAAAGCACTAATGTCTAAATGGGAAATTTTATTTCTTGGAAAAAAAAATTTGAGATAGTGAGTCAGAAGGTATGTGTGTAACAATTGTTAAAATGTGATTAAAGTCTAAAAATACAACATAGCTGCAGAGAAGGAAAAAGCACACCATTCATACAATAATGCAGGAAACAGGAGGTGGAACAGCTGGGTGAAGATGAAATTTTTGAATATCTGTGATCAGTTACCTCCATTCTTAGTCATAACATTTGGGTTTAGAGACAAATGTCTCCAAAGCCCTGCAGCATCCTTGTGTGAAAAGCTTTCAACTGAAATTCTGTTCCTTTTGTCAGAGAACTAGACATGGCAGCTTCAGTTTCATAAACAGGAATAGGTGTGTTTATTTTGTGAGACCCAGGTCAAATGTTAGGGACTCCAAGGCAACTGATAATTAGTAGAACTACATGTGTTGAAACTATCTCTGTTCATTTCAACTCAGCAGATTTCAATTATTGTCTCCTTCTTAGACAATAGATCTCCCTAGCAGTTTTCAGGGGAAAAAAATAGAAGTAAGGATTTCGAGGTCTCTCCACCAGTGTGAGTACTGGATTAAGGGATGGGTCATGGCTAAGTGCTTCCTAACATCCTTGCAGGAAATGGGGGTGATTTGGAAAGAAGATGTGAGATCTGCATCAGGGCTGTACAAGAAAATAGAAACCAACAACAAAGAAACAAAGAAACAAACAACAAAACAACACTAGCTTCTGGAAGACATTTAGTAAAGTACTTTACTGTCCCTTCATTCCAATCACTGTACATATTTGTGTGAATTCTGAATTCCATGATGTTCTTAGAGTTTCCAGACTTTCTGTCTATTTCAGTTGTTACTTTACCTTGATTTCCAATTTCAAAACTCAGCCTGTGTACAAAAAGCTTCCCTTCTTTTTACATCAGTCAACCCATTCCTTCTTGTTTTTCCCAGTTTTCTAATGTTTGATTGACAAAGACTTTTTACTTGATTGTTGATGGAAAAAAGTCAGGAAAACCTGACAGAATAACATTACTTGGCAGTGAAGACAGTAGGTATACATTAAAGGTTCGACGTTGCTTGATTTAAAGATTTCTCTACCTAACTGAATAAAACTACTGAAGTACTGCGACTCAGATCAGATCTTCACTAATCTTACATATAATTAGTCTAAATTATGTTGAACATCTGAGTATTAAATAAAATAAAGAATTAATAATTATCACAGAAAACCAAGAATATTCCAATAATTCATTTTAAACCCTAAACATCTATAAATAAAAAGATATCATTTCAATTGCTTCATATGAGAAAAGTTGGTTTTGTCATTTCAACTACTATCATCAAAGAATAAAAGATGTTTTACCTGGAAAACTAACATGCATATTTTTAAAACTATTTTATAACTTTAATAATTCTTTAGCTAGCTATGTATTATAACAAAAGCACTATAAAAACCAAAAATATTTGAATTGAGTGGTAAAATTCTAAAATACTATTTGAGTTCAGTTCTATCTTTTTCACTGAAAATATTGACAGGAACATTTTTAATTTTGTCCTGTTTTATTCCAAACATGTATAAAATACATGTAATAAATGAACGTTAATCTAAAATGAAATCTTAAAGTTAGGTAATAACAGAAGAGTGAAATCATAGCTTCAATAAAAAGTATATTTTCTTTATGTTTAGCATGTACCCGAGATAAATTTTGAGAATTGTAAAGAAAAAGCAAACAGAACCATTTCCAAAGTCAAATGCAGAAGAAAATGGAAAATCTACAAATGGGAAGAAATACTCTGGAAAAAAAAATTAAAAATATAAGTATATAAGTTCCAACCCATTAGATTCTTTTTCATACATATTTTTTAAAATTCTACCATTTGTTGATACTTGACATCAGGGGCATGATTTTAGGTGAAGACAAAAGTAAAAATGGCTGGGGTGAGTGGTAGAACAGCTGCATATTGCAGCATTTTTTTTCTTTTTAAATACTCTATTTTTGTAATTTTGAAATTTGTAACTTTTAAACTCATTATTTGCCTGATTGATTATACATGTAGAATAGCTGCAGACTAATACTACTTCATACAGTAGTAGAGAGGAAATTTTTAAAATCATATCTTTTCTACTTCCTCTCCAGCAGAAAGATATCACCAAGAAATCTGAAATTAAATCGCTGAACTGCCATTTTAAAGTAGTAATCAAATATCACATAACATGTCCCTGAGATTATGACCCAAAGAAACATTTTTTTTCAAACTATCTTCTCTTTGAATTGCCTCCATATAACATATCATTGTTTACTACTGGTCACAAGGCTTGCACTTCTAGAATTACTGTAGCAATAATGTCAAAAATCAGAGCCTGGTACCTCAGCTCTGACAGTCAGATACCCCAGTGGGCTTTGATGACTTAAGTCAGTCCTAGTGAATATGCTCCTCTTTAATATCTTTGTTGGCTTTCAGTGTAGTTTAAAATTGAGCTAATTCACAGAGATATTCTGGAGAAGTTCAAGCATCACCAACTTAAAAACATCAGCTGCCAGCTGTTCACTGAATGTGTGAATATCATCTTTCTTTTGGAGCCCATGATAGTGGTCCTGTGATGAAATCTGAAGCTGAAGTGTGTTCTGTATATAAATAGGTGCTGGGGTGGGATGTGAGGCATGGGATATAAAACCATATTGGATAAGATGCTTTTATAAAATAAGACGAGAAAGAGTTTTCAATTTTAAATTGTTAAAGCTGAGCATGAAAAGTTAGAGTCTCATTCTGACTTTCAATATAACAGCCTCCCATGAAAAAAACCTCTTACAAATGAGGTAAAATCTGAAAAAGAATATATATTTTTCCCCCAGGACTACACAGTATTCCAATTGGATAACCAATAACAAGATTTAGTTAAAAATACTTATGTCCACAAGTATATTTTTAGTATATTTTAAATTTCTTAAATAAATAAATTCAGAGTAGCTTTTAAAATGCTCATATTAAGTATATCTTAGGTGCCAAATTATATTTATAAGGTTTCTTATTGACTCAGGCTGTGAATGGCAATTGCATGTGTAAGAGCAATGCAATTCATCACCTATTAAAGGTCTGATGACCAATACCTTCAGGTTATTACAGTTAACTAGCCCAAAGGCTCACCAAATCTGCAAAGACCATCTGGCTATTTTCCAAAAGTCTGTTTTACCTAGAGGAGTGCAACAGAATAAGCACAAGCAGGACTATCATTCTTGGAGGAGGAACACCCTCTTGAAAATTCAGTGTATTGCAACAATAAAAACAATGAGTAGCTAGTAGTGTAATAGTCTTTCTTGAGATGGTTAACAGTTAAATACTATTTTTAACTCATAAATATTTGTTACAGTGCTCAAAAATTATATGTATATTGAAAGGTTAAGACTTTAAGAAATTTTATAGAAGATGTATGCAATTTTTAGGCATTTAGAATCTGTCAGAACAAAGACATCGTTTATGTGTTGAATTGAAAAATATTTTTCTGAAATATCACCAGAAAAAAAAGAGTTCTTATTTCAGTCAACTTGTCAAGAACTGAGACAACTCAGAAAAGGAAGGATATCAGAAGAGTCACACTGGAGAAATTTGGCCCTGTGTCCATCTTTGCTAGTTAGACTCTAATTTCCTTAGACCTCTCATTTTTAAGTGAGATGCTGAATTACTCAGGTAAGCAATACATATGTCTTGTCTGTAGTCCCCTAGCAGGTATGTGTATCTGCTAATTAATATTATGGAAATAAATATTACCATAAAAATGGAAGTCTGACATGAAAACAAGATCTTAATGAAATTGTTGATTTCAAGGGAGTGTAGAGAATATTCAGTGAGGCATCAAAAAGGCAGGAATCTGTCTCTGGGGCTGCCTTCTGGAGCATAGCATTTCAGATCCTGTCCTATACAAAGTGACAGCTGCTTGCCACCAATGTAAAAAGCCTGCAGTTCTACGGTTCCTGGTTCTCAACCCTTCTCCTTGTCAAGAAAACTTTTTGTTGTGAGTTAGAGTCTACAGAATAAGAAAAAAGCCATTTTTTGATTATAATAAAGGACTTCCAGTGTGACCTCTGGCTGATTATTTGACCTGTCATCAGTGTTTTTCTAGGTGGCAGGTCAGAGTGGCTGATGACATAGGGCTTGGAAACTTATTTTCATGTCATTGCTCTTGTTCTTAAAACCAAGATGAGTTCAGTTTTGGTAAATTGTTTCACTTAGAGCCTTCAAGTCTGCAAAGCACTTATGCAAATGTTTAATTTTATACATGGAAATAGTACTATTAACTGGTGGGACTACTCACATACCTAAAGCTAAGGACATGCTTAAGTGCTTCACTAATAACAGTGAAGGAGGGGGAAAGAACACCCATGACCTCCATTTATGTTATTGCATCATTAATTTTTTTATTTACAGTCTCTTTTATGGCATTCATCATCACAATACTGCAGCGTGTCACGAATATTAATGTTGCCATTCATCTGCCTTTGCCTGACAACTGTTATGCTTCCCAAAGAAAGAGGAAAAGAAGATCCTGCAGAAGACTGGATGGCTTATGTAGATAATCATGACAATTTCTTAATGTAATTAGAAAAACAGCAATTAAAATTTCACACAAATCCATCAGACCATTAAAATGATAACTGCAACTTTAGTGTGCTCTAAGTTTTTCAACAATCCTAATTTTCCTTTTAAAAAAAAAAAAACAAACCCCCAAACACTCCCATATGATGGAAATTCTTTCTGGGAGTATCTCTGGTTTATTAAAGTGAATAAAAGGAAGCTGTCATGTTTTTGAAATGTTTGTTTAGAATCTACTAATTATTGTGTAATTTCTTCATTTGATATTCCACAGATGATTTTGTTATAGGTCACACCCTGGGGACTCTATTCTTAAGTGTACGACCCATGCATCTAATTAAAGAAACTCACGTTGCTTAAAATGTTAACAAGATAATATGGTACCTCTTCATACAAAATGAAAACCATGCCACAATAGAATACATTTTGAAATCTGATCTTTTGTGCTCCCTGTTTTTCTTCCATTTGCTTCTTTAGCTAACACTGGAAATGCAAATTTAAATGGCTGACAGTGCTCCTAGTTGATGAATGTGAGAACTAGAGGGTTGAATAAAAAGTAATGTCTAGTCTCTCAGGTGGAACTGCTGATTCTCTTGGGTGCTCTCCCTGAGTCTGTCCCCAATTCATTACTGACAGAAAAGATTACTTAAACCTGCTTTTTTAAAATGAACTATAATAAACAAAAATGAACTACGGCATAATTAATCACTTAGGAAGGATGATTACAATTTTCATCAAGCTAATTGAAAACTAAGTTTTACCATTATCAATTTAATATTGTATAGCAGGAATGTTTGTGATAAACTTGGATTTATGATCTATGTTCCCTTGCAAGGACGAGGCTTAAGCCCTTGTCATTTTCTGCTGAAGGCAACACCCAGTCAGCTAGGTAGCTTAAAAAAATGGATCCTATATTTATGTTTGCTGACCACCTGGTGTTGACAAACCTGTGTTGCATCTGCAGACTGGTCAGTGTTGTACCAACACCTTCCTGGAACTTCAGGAATGTAGAGGAGCAGCTGGTAGTTAGGTATAGTAATTATCACCCCCCCTTACACCCTGTCAGTGTTTTCTGAGCTGGAGCTGACTTACAGCAGCCAGGCTGGACAGCACAGGCAGAACTGGCACTATATACTGTCCTGGTTCTGGCCAGGACAGGGTTAGTTTCTGCAGCAGCAAGGAGAGGGAGTGGCTAAGGCTTCAAGGTTATTCTCTACCACCTGGTATAATTGACAGCATGGGAGGAGGGGAGTCTCTTCCAGGGAAAAGGGGTTCCTTCTGTTTGAGTAAGTGTGACAGAGGGAGCAGTGGGATAATGCCAGTTCCAAGCTAGAGAGAGAGGTCGGGGTGCCATGGCTGCAGTCAGGTCAGGCTCCATGGTGAGCATTTGGCAAGTCAATCACTCGTCTCTCTCTCATACACTTTTTATTAGTATTGTGCTGTTACTGTTCATTTTCTTATCTCATTGCTGTTTCCAAGAAATTGTTCTGAACCTATGATCTTCAGCTTTTGTGCCTGCAATTCTCTTGTCGAGCCCTCTTCATCGGGACAGGGAATGAGCAAATGAGATACGGTTTGGAGAGTCTCAGTAGGAGAACTAACTTTGGGTGCCCCATTCCTAGACCATGACATACACCTGCAGGCGTCTGTGAGTACACAAAGCTCAAGTTATCCAGCTCTTCCACTGAGCTAAATTTGAGTTTGAGATTCCACTACTGGAAAGCATCTTGAAGTTGCAATACTAAACTTCAGTGATTGTTTGTGGATAAGTGCTAAGGTGTTGTGAATTTCACTGTTAAATAATCACAAACTGGTTTTGTTGCAGAAGCCTTAATAATTTTACTGACTAGTGACTACATTAAATCATAAGGGACTATTTTTTATCTAATATGTATCAGTTCACCTAGAAGTAAAAAATTCAAATTTTGTTCAATTATATTGTCTAATCTACTATTAATTTTATATAATTTTATGTATTTTAACAACATTGGCTTCAAAGAGCTTTTGCTGTATATAATGTTAAAAAATGTATACTTTATTAAATGGTTGCTAAGCAAAAAGAGTGGGCTTTTCTAATATAGTCTACTTCTGAAGTTGTACAGCATCAGATTTCCAGGGTGATTCTGGTGTGAAGACTCTAGCAAATAGAACATTTTGCACGTTACCCTATTAGAAAGTGTTATGGATTGATTCAAAAGGTTAGTCTTATCACAATTTGTGCAGTACAGCATGCTACAGCACATTAAGAGTTGGAATACATCCAGGGTAATATTCTAATACTTTTATTCCTTAGCAGAAAGACAAGAAACTAGAAGTCTTACATAATCAAGGTTAAAGGTTTCTGTAAAAGCTTAAAATTACGTTTTCTTTTTAGACATATAAACCTGCAATTAGAGGTGTATCCAAGACATACAAGTATGATCTCGAAACCCAAGGGAAAACTGGCCATGTTCTAAGATCAGAGATTTTATAAAATAATTCAATTTGTCTCAGAATGTTTTTGTATGAAGAAAGGTTGAAAAAACACCTTAGCATTTGTACCAGTTCATTTTCTAGTCATCGCTGAGGCTGAATGTTCAAGTTCAATGTCTTGATGTAGATCAATTTTCAGGTTCAATCTCATCCAGACAGTGGACACATAACTGCCTTTCAGTAGATTCAATCTATTAATGACTGATTGAAATATGTATACTATTTCTTTTCTAAGCCATTATGAGCGTAGATACATTATGCAAGCACAAATACTTTGGCACAAGGTCTTCCATTCCCAACATCTTCTGTTAATACTGTGATTATGACTCAGAAAGTGACATCAGAGTTCTGTCATGGAACTCTGGGACCCTACAGAAGTTACCTTATAATTTAAGTTTTTGTCATTGTTAGAATTTACCAGACTGAACTTATTCAGACTGTACCATCCTTAGTTTTTAATGTATGACATGATGATAAAAGATGATCAGGATAGTCAGCATGGATTCACCAAAGGTAAATCATGCTTGATCAACCTCATTGTCTTCTGTGGTGTAAAACCTACCTGGATGGATGAGGGGAGAGCAGTGGACACTTTTTACCTCCACTTCAGCAAGGCTTTTGACACTGTCTCCCAATATCCTCATAGGCAAACTCAGGAAGTGTGGACTGGATGAATGGACAGTGACGAGGTGTGAGAGAAGTGGCTGATCAGTAGATCCCAGTGTCATAATCAGTGGCACAGGGTCTAGTTGGAGGCCTGTCACTTGTGGTGTCCCCCAAAGCTGTGAGTAGTGGCTGATACCCCAGGGTGCTGTGCAGTCCTTCAGAAGGGCCTCGACAGGCTGGAGAGATGGGCAGGGAAGAACTGCCTGAAATTCAGCCAAGGCAAAAGCAGAGTCCTGCACCTGGGGAGGGACAATCCCCTGCACCAGTACAGACTGGGAGTGACCTGCTGGAAAGCAGCTCAGTGGAGAAGGACCTGGGGGTCCTGGTGGACATATATAAATGTGTATACATATATATATTTAGCACTATTAGGCTTTTTAAGCAGTCCTGTGTGGTGTTGAGCTGCAGTGAATCCTATGATAACCAGTATTATTTATAACCTCTCAAAATTGTTTTCAGAAATGGTGTACAATGTGTAAAGAACAAGCTATATGAGATATACAAGATACATATACTGTAAGTATAGATTCAGATGAATGCCACATAGTTTTATCAAAAGTAAAATTCCTGCAATAACAGAAACCTTAATAATGGTTTTCTCAGAAAATTCAGTTTCATAAGTCATTATAATGCATTCTTTATTTATTTCAGGAGAAAGCTACTTCCAAAAAAGGCCAATATTGTGACTTTCTGGAATGGTTTGCACAATAATACTAGTTCCTGATGATAATTTTAACTTCATAGATAATATCTAGTACATACTAGGAGTTCAGAATGAGTAGATAATATGGTTCTTCAATTGTATACTTTGTGGAGAAAAAATACCTGTAATACTTCATCACAGTTACTCCAAACTACTAAAGGTTATCCATTCTCAAATTCAACTCAATCAAAATTTGAGCACCTATGCTGAAATAGATCTTGGCTTATTTTTCTTTCATTGTTTTTCCCCCTGTATAGACATTTATCATACACAACACTGAAAAACAGCTTCATTTACTAAAATGAGAAATAAGTGTTACTGAAATAAATTTTTTTGTGTTTTTCCCTCCCAAACCCACTTTTTCTATGGTACACATAATCTACATTTCTGTTTGAGGTAATTAATATATTGCATGGAGGAATTAAATGGCACCAAATAAAGAATCTAAAAGACAAAAATAATTACAAGGCAATTTTGTAGTACTGCACAATTCGAAAAATTATGTGAATTGAAACTTCATACTGAAACATCTATATCATTTATTTAAGTTTTATAAATCTGTGAAGAACTGAAATCAGTACAACAAATCCATTGTTTCGAAAATGTAAAGTTATGCAATGTTGAACATAGACAGTGCGAGTTTAAGAATAATCCTAAGCAAAGAAGGAACATTTTATCAACTAAAAAGGTGAAAAAAAATTAAAACTGTACATACAGTGGCAGTAGTGATATTGAATTAACACACTTTCTTTCAAGGTCGTAAATCTTAACACTTTCCTGTGTTATGATCTTTCTAGTGTATTCTTGTCTTTAATTGCATATCTAACTTATTCTCAAATAAAATGCCTTACACTTATGTAAGATAATAAGCCTTGGATAATAAATATCATTGTCAATCAAATTCATAATCTCAAATAAGAATGTCAAGTATATTTGGCAAAATAGTTTCTCGACAAGATTGTGCCACAGACAGAAATGTTTTTCATGTTTATTTCAACAGAGGTATAGGGACCTTATCTTCCATCCTGTGATTTTGCTCAACATCCATGCCAAGATGACAGAGTTTTTATTTTTCCAGTGTCTGTTATTTATCTACATTCTTTTTTGTTCACTTTCATTGATTTCAAAGACTGATTTTCAAACTAATGTTTTAAAACAGTGGAGACAATGGAGCATACTTTGAAGGTTGTTGTTTTCTTAGTGTCCATGCTGATCTACAGTAAAAGGGGAAAACCTGTTATGGACCGTAAGCTCATATTTGTAAGCTCTGAGTATACCCTTAATACCGGCAACAAAAAGAAGGCATATTCCTCAAAGGCTATTTACCTTTTGTGTAGTCTTAGCACTCTCCTTTACTAAACAAATATGAATCAGTTTTAAGCATTCTATTGTCTCTGCTGTATGCTTTGAAAGATGTTTACTGACAATTTAAATGACATTGAAATAAAAACGCTGATAAAGTCTAGATTTCCATTCTTTATTCCAGTGGTCTGCTGTTAATCTGTTGTTGCTCTTCCTATTTTTTCTCTTTTCTTTGTGTCAGTGACATTTTTTTCTGAATATCAACAACAAAGAAGACATGCAGCATGCATGTTCAAAAACATTGTATACTGACATACATTTTAAATTTAAGACCATAAATTTGTATCCAGTGACTACTAGCACAGAATGTTTAAGCAGTGAAAAAACATGTCTTTCTCCCTGCACACTTTCCTTTCTGTAGGGAAAGTTATTTTTGGTAATTTATGTGTAAGACCGCACCTTCTCATCAGAATAAACTCCTTTAACCAGAACAAGCTACTTTTTTCCAGACACATTAGCAAAGATAGTCTAAATTTATAATTACAGGGTTTGTGAGTGGTCACAAAGTTTAAAGTTTCAGTAGTTAGTCAGCAAGACAATCTGTCAAACACGAGTTATATATTTTGCATAGGAAAACACAGTACTGCTATGACACTACGGAAAAGTTACCCTTGAGATATCATGCAGACATCTTAATTTATGGTAGCACATCAATTAAATAAGCAATGGGAAGTGACACATGCTTGAGACCTGAATTCTGAAAGTGTGATGGCATATTGCCTGCTATGGTGACCAAAGTTTGTAACTCCAAAGCACGCTGCAGTCCTTGAACTGAATTAAGTCTAACAGTGTGGGAACACCATTTGCTGTAGGCAAAGGTTGCCTGTATTCAGAAGAGACAAGATGCTGTAATCTGTGGCTCAGAATTTTGATATCTTTAGATGGAAAAATAAATGGGAGTGTGGACTGGAGCTTTTAATGTATGAAATTGGAACATAAACCAAGGTATGCTGTACTAAAGCTTGGCAGCTTCAGAACAGGATCCTTCTCCCCCTTAACAATGAAGCTAATCACAAGAACAAGTTAGCAAGTACATTGTACATTCTCTGTACAGCGTAGTACATTCTCTGTGACTGGGAATTTTGGTATGGTGTACCTTAAAATAAGACTCACCATTGTGGTGAGTGTGCTGAGGCAAAATTATAGTATGCATATAATTTATCATTTCTTATCAAGATGCTCTTTCCAAGCATATAAAGTGGTACAGTGACATTACAGAATATTACAAATAGGACTAAGAATTGCAATTGACCTATGATTAATACAGAAAGGATGTCAAAATTTCACAGCAATACCAACATCTGAAATATAGTCATATGGCTATAAATGATTCTTTTTTTTCAACTTAAACCCCCCCACATTTAAAACAATCAAACAAAACACATCGTACTTTAATATTCGACTGCATATAAGAAAATACTGAGACATGACCTTCAATTTGTTAAAGACAAAGTTTTGCTTGGCATTACTTAATGAGGTAAGTTTTCTTCCAATATGAAGAGCTATAGATTTTATGAGAACCTACTTTTGAGCAGTTCTGTCCAGAATTGTCCTTCTTAAAATAATGTGTGCAACTAAAAAAGCATTTTTAAAAAAATCAATCAAATCAGGTTTCAGCAGAGCTGCACATACATAATTTTTTAACTGAAATCAGGATAAAGGGTAAAAGCCTCTGTTCAAAATTGGTTGTCTGTCCTAATAACAATTACACTAAACTGCTTAAACAAAGGGAATTTACTGGGTTGGGGGGGGTGGGTTTTTGTTTTTTGTTTGTTTTTGTCTGGGTATAAGCCTCAGACTTAATGGAATCTTATGTCAAAATATAGGTCTAAGCTAGTTCAGAACTGAAAACTTATCAGATATCAGCGATGTATCAATAAATTGATTTCTGCTTCTAAAACATAATCCAAACTTACAAACTAAAAATAAACCTACTTATATTGCCTGTTTTCTTTTAGTGCTGATACCCTAGAGGAAAACAGAAAGATGAGAGACATAACATGAAATGTCCCTGTGAACATTTGTAACAGTGTACTGCTAACCAATAAACAATATTTTATCATTGCTGAAGAGCTGATGTTTGCCAAAGTATTTGAACTAATTGCTGTGATACAGATTGTTAGACTGAATTCAGAGGTTCAGGTGCAGAACAATCTGTATTCAGATGTAGTGCTGTTAAAGGAAAAAAAAATGTTAGAAAAGATATCTAATAATTCAGCAAAATTTTAGGTTTCCCTGTCTTTGCCTAGGCAAATGTGGTCATTATTGCTAATTTTCAAGTATTTTCTGTCTTCTAACTCCATGGAGACTTTTGGGTTTTTCAGCGCTCTAGTAGTTACTAGAAAGATTGTGAAGTGACAAATCAGGACTGACATCATATTTTTACCACCAAGAAGCAAAAAAAGAGGAGCAGCATTGAAAGAAAAGCTGCCTGAGACTAAAGGCCCCAGGCGGGAGCAAGATGAAATAGAGTAGCCTTAGGTAAATCCACCCTAAAACTACAAGGAGTTTTAGCATTACACTGGCACACTGCTGTCCCAGAGGGAATAGTGGCCTTTGAAAGCTGAACTAGAAGACCCAGTCTGACAGTTTAAATGCAATTGAAGTTAGGGCCTGAGTCACTGGTTCATAGCTTTGTGAAGATGCTCTAAGCTTACATTTCTGTTCATGGTCCAACATTATTACCCTACATAGATACTGTCCTCTTACTAATTTCAACTTGAAGTGAAATGAGGGTCCAACAGACAGACAGACAGACTGGGTTAATTAATAGTCAAATATATTTTTCTTCTTGAAGCAGGTATTTGGGTTGAGCAGTGAAAGAACAGCTCCTAGAAGGAGTTGCATTATATCTTAGAACTAAAGATACGGTCATTCTGTTCTGAAGCAGCCACAAAAGTGGACAGCCTTTCCGACTATTTATCAAAGTGTTTATAGTTTGTATATCAAAGTGGTTGAAAACATGATAAATACTGAACAAAGAAAATTAATCTGTTTCTTCTGTTTCCTGTCTCACCACTTTGAGGCTGTGGAACAACTTTTGCTGTCCAGAGTCAGACACAAAAGTGTCACGTATTAGACCTGCTGCTTCCTTAAAATTACTTTCTCCCTTGAGTGTATCTAATTCCACAAGTAATGTGAATGCCAGTTTAAATTTGAGAAATTTGTTTTCAAGTTGTGACTTGAAAAGATACAAGAGGGAGGTGACTTAATTTTATCTCCCTAGAAATCAGAAGAAAATATGGTGGTGTTTTTTTTCCCTTTGTTTTGTTTTTTTTCTTCTTTTTTCTTTTTTCTCCTTTTTTCTTTTTTTTTNTTTTTCCTTTCAATTGGACAACAGACTGCCTCTTCTGCAAGAAATGAAGACCTGCTCCAGTCCTTTAGCTTTTAAAGTTGTATTTGTCATCAGGGAAGTTAAAAATTCTGTAATGACAACTTCTTAGCATTGTGACATACAGAGTGAACTTTATGATATGGGAGAGGTCAAGCTGTTATTTTTGTTTGCATTAAATCCTCTCAATTCAGCTGCACTGGAGACTAATGTCCACTGTGAATGCAGAACTGCTTGTTCAGAAATTACTGGAAACTGCTTTAAGAAATTTAGTCTCTGAAATAAGACTGGCAATTTATTATGACCTCTGTGATTCCTAGATATTCTCAGAAAGAAAAATGGGTATAGGAATGTAAATGTCTTACAAACTTGTGGCAAACATGAGAAAAGCGAGGAAAATACCATGCAGTCCCAACAGCACCAATAGCTAAAAGGTGCTCTGAAGACTATACCGGACATTGCAGATCAAGGGCTTGGCTGTATAATTTATCAGTGAATTGCAAAAGAAGCAGACAGTGTATCATATTTTGTCAAAGCTATGGCAGCTTCTCCATCCTTGAGTATACAAAGCTTAACATAGCCCACAAACATTCCCTGTCATTGCAATTAAGAGTTCTAAGGATGGAAAGACTAACCTAAAAAGAAAAAAAAGAAAAGGAATTGCTAAATAATAATGAATTTAGAGAAAAGCTCTTTCATATATAGGATTCTTACCTTAGAAAAACTCAAGGTTAGTCTTAACTGAGGCACAGGAGTCTTTAGCAGTACAGGGCAAGTGCACCAATAATCTCTTTTAGCTAATGAAAGGGAAGGAATTGGAAGTTATAGTCTTGAACATAAGTGAGGAAAAAGCAATTACAGTAATGTGGCAAAAAAAAATTTTTGTTTATCGGCCTAATACTTCAGATTTTCGTCTAGAGCCATTCCAATATCTTTGGAGAAAAGCTGAAATTGAATGTCATTGTTGTAGTACTCTTTGAAATATTTCCCCATTTGTTTGGTTTTTGTCTGTTTGTATGTTCACTCTGAGTTAGGCAACTAAAATCTTACCTTCTCTTCTTCCCTTTAAATTTTTTTTTTTTTGGAAACCTGTTTTTATAGCATCGTCTTATGAAGAAAATATAAATAGTCCCCGGATTAATAATTAATATTTACCCATATTTATGAGATGATAAGTGAATAGATTTTGCATTTTGGTGAATTTCCCATTTTTAGATTAGCCTTATTTCTTTGCTTATGGATTAGCACTCTTTCTTTACATGGAGACTTGATAGTAAAATTATAAAAAAGAAAAAAAGAGTTAGACAATCCAAACTTCAAACAATCATTGGGTCTGACAGAGAAAAATATTTAAGCCTTCAGCCTAAACTCTATTTTTAAGTGCTCTGATGATATGGAGTCATTATAAATTAAATACTTTTCCTTTTTTCTTTTTTTTTAAGACAAGTGTGTAGATTTTAACCAAATTACTTTGGCCACAAATAAAAATCACTCAGCTTCATGATCATAAATAATGCATTTTTATACAGAGTGCAAACTCAGTAGCATTTATAATCTGCCCACAGTCTTCCTAATAAATTAGGTCAAATTAATAGTTGATGTTATGCATACTGACATGAGTGAAATTACATTAAAGATTAATTTGGCCCACTGCTTAAAATTCAGTTTTGAACCTCTAGGGTTAGACAATTTGCATTATGAAGAACTGATTCTGTATTAAGGTTACTTTGAGTATGTATGTTCTGAAGTCTGATTTAAAGTTCAGCCATATAAATAAATGCACTGATCAATTTTGAAGAGGAGAAATTATAATAATATTGATAATAAGCACTGTGAAATAATGTCTCATTTTCAAACTGGCTGTCATTACTTCTGTAAAGGCACAAGTTGTTGCATACACAGTTTGAGATAGAGCCCCTAAACAGAACTCTAAGGTGTTTGTGTATGAGGGGAGAGTAGTGTTATGACCCACCCCTGAAGGCAGGATAACTGAGGTTCTTTTTAATGATAGAACCCTTTGACTGGATTAGAGTGAAATGACCCTAAATGGTTGACATTTATAAATATATATATATATAGCAGGTTTATTTCAGAACAATTTGGTTGCAATGGAAAGGAAATATGTACCTTGTTTGGTTATTTATAGAAAAATAGCAATATAAAAAAGTAAACATAGCACTTTAGAAAATATATAAAGAAAGAAAGTGTAGGGAAGAATAAGAGAAAGATGTCACCAGCTGTGAATCCAGTGAGGAGGCCTGCAATCACAGTGTCTGTTTGTCAAACTGATTGTTGCTGTCTTGATCCTGTGGAGGTGGGGGAAACCCACATAATATAAAGTCTGAGGGGTAATATACCTAATCAGGTATATTAATTATCAGGTCAGGTGGGAATGACCAGGCGGGAGAGCTGTACACTGCTGCAACACTGTGAAACGTGTTCTGGTGGAAGGCCCCAGAAATGAGTCTGGGGGTGCTTTGGTGGTTTATGACACCTTCTAAGACATGACAACTGTCTCTCATGCCAGCATAGATGAGCCAGGTAAGCCTCATCAGGAGGGACAAACACCTTCAGGACTACATGTGAATGTCCCAAAAATTCCACTGGGTGCAGGGAGGCAGTTTCACACGGGAGCCAGTTGTGTACGGGAGTTGTGTATGGAAGGACATTGGCATGATAAAAAAAGCATGTCCCACCTAGCAGGATCTGCTTCTTATCAGTTTCTTTCCTTACCTGGCTCAAACCCCAGCTTGTTGCTAAACAGGTTGGTTTGGCATGGTCATACTCTGGTTCACGCCCTCTGCACCTGGGTTGTTCTCATGCAGATCAGAGCTTTCACTACCGCACACCCTCCTCTCTTCCTCCCCTTCAGCTGGGGGGTGCAAACCTCAGCAAAGCACTCTGCTGCTTTCACCAGTGGCCAATTGTTTTGAGTCATTAACTCTTAACATTTCAGTCTCTCACAGGAAGTGAATATAATCTACCTTGATGTTAGCAGGATCTGTGAAAGCATCTTTGTATCTAAGCCATGTCGTTATGGTATAGCTAGGTGAATTATTAGAACTAACCTTCTACAGTAGCTGGACTGGGGACTACCGTGGGTGCAGGGTCACTGAAAAGTGCCTGGGTATCCTAATGAACAGCAAATTGAACATAAGTGAGCACTGCATCCTCCCAGGAATGACATCTAACAGCACACTGTGTTAAAAATATTGCTGGTATATGAAGGAAGTGAGCACTCTCCTCTAAAGAACAGAGAAAATATGCAGAATAATGCACCCAGTTTTGCCCATCCCAATACAGGAAAGATATGTAAAAACTGAAGTGAGCTCAGAGGATGGCCATCAAAGGCTGGAGCACCTGCCTCATGAGAAGCTGAGAGTGTCAGGCTTGTTCAGCCTGGAAGTTATTTGGCTGACTAGATGTGGAGTACATGAATCAGAACACCATGTGAAGGCAGGTCGAGACATCTGCATGGCTAATATGATATAGGATTTATGGAAATCTATGACCATCTGGAGCAGCAGGTAGAGGCCAGGCAGGATCAAATGGACAAGATGGATCTAGAAGCTTATGTTTGAGAAACTGTTTGCTAAAAGAGTGACTAATAAGCTGTAATAGGACCCCAAGTGACTAACTGTTGGTACTAAGTGAACATAAGGGTAGCAAGGATGAGTGAGATAGGGTCAGTTGGTAGGTTAGTTGACACAGTTACACACCTAAATGGTACTTCTTGCATTTTTATATGTGAAGCTCAGTGCTGCCCAAAATTTGTAACTGCAGAAATCTAACAGGAACTAGAAAAGGAAACAAAAAGCACTGTAAGCACATGCAACTTACTGATGGTTCAATGTATGGTTAATAGTAAATTATTACCAATAAAATGAAAGAACTGAAAAAGAACAAGAACCAGGGATAGGCTTAGCCCAAAGAACTTTCATTTCACAAAGCCATATGCACCTGAAAAAGAAATATAATGAGAAGATGAGAAGGTTTCTCATCTGTAAGTAATATGGTTAACTAAAAAATTAATTGTCTTTCACTGCCATAACACCCACGCACCCCCCCGCCCCCCGCCCCAGTTCATTGTGAAGCCAAGTGTCTCATATAAATTTCATTATACAACTGATTTTTATCATACAACAGATTTCCTACGGTTTTCCTACGGTGAGTTTTTCTTCAATGTGCCATAAGTATCTTTGAGGAACACTGGGCATATGTAGAGAATATAAGGCAATGATGGCTAACAAATGTGAAACATATAATAAACTACTAGTTTATAAATCACATTAGCTATGAACGAGATTTTTCCTGCTCTTTCACATCTTTGAAAAGTTTGGATATATAATTTAATAAACATGATTTTACTTTAAAAACAAGGGCATTTGTTTTTTTGTCAGAAAAAATAGTATATGTTAAATTAAATATCAAAAGTTAAAACATCCATACTAAAGTTCCAGTTGCATTTTTGCTTACATGTCAATACTGCCTACAATCCCAAAGAAAGGCAAAGGCGGTGTTGCTGTATACATTGAAAAAATACTTTGTAAGTCACACTAACTCTTCCAGTTTAAGGAAAAAAATTGAGAGACCAAAGTATGATATTGTTTCTCTTTTCTCAGAACAAATCGTGATGCAGAAGTTAGATGGTTTCTTCAAGAGTTTTGAATTTAGTTTTCTAGAGTCGTAGTTGTATATAAAGTCTCTCACCTATCCAAAATATCTTTCACCTTTATTTATTGATGTCCCTAGCTGATTTAGGATTCCTGATATCATTAAAATTCTTTTACCTCTTCCTTGGTCTCAGGTTTACCAACTGTCAGCTCTGGTATAATAGATCTCATTCGAAAAGTTGACATTTGATTAAGTTTAGCTAAGTGTTTGTTTCTTTAAATAAAATGGAAAAAAAAAAGTAAAGAAAAATGAGAATGATATCTAGAGGAATGGGAAAATAGTCAATACGAAAACTAATCATTGAAGTGATGTAGTACAAGCCCATATTTGGGCTAAACAACTTTTCTTTATCAAATGACTTTAAAAAATCAGGATTTGCAGAACACTATTAGTTTTTTCTCTACACAGGCCTTGTTTTATGTCTGTAAAAATTTTCAAATTAAATTCAAATTAGGTTTGCTATTGGGCCTAAGTGTGAACTAATGGGAGGAATTTGAGAAAAGGACACATGAACAGCGTACTTGGAGGGAAGAAATGTTCATTTTCCATAGGGAGACAAAGAGAGGCACATTCAAATGGCTACACACTTATTAAACAATTTTTCTGTTCATTGACAGGCAAAACATTGGAAACTTCCTGCCTGGGAGTGAGGATTCTAAAGCCAAAGATGAGGAAAGACAAACAGCACATCTGAGAGCAGCTGTGTGTGAAAGAGATCAGATGCAGTTCTCTAAGGTGTTTTACTTAGCCTAACAGCCTTTTATGTACAAGTAAACTGCATCAGCTCAGCTGTACTGATTGTTCATAAACTGACAGCTTCCATGGTCCTGACTTCCATCTGACTTCTGACCATGCAGTGCTACCCTGAACTACCCCAGTAAAAAGAAGGGGGACAAGGAAAGCAGGATAAAAAGCTGGGTTAGTTTCTCAAACAAGCCCATTTCAGTCACAGGAATGATAATAAGAGTAGAAGTATGGGTTTTCAGAAAAAGTCTCAGGTATATTTTGGATCAGACTTAGACCCAGATTCAACCATCTCAATTGGTGTGTCTACAGCATAGATTTCTACAGATCCTTCTCGTGTCATAACCTCTCATCAAAGTCAATGGAGGTCTCTGATGGTCCTTAGTGCCAGTTTACATGATGCAAGCTATCCCACCTTCACCTCACAACAGCTTTCAGAAATATACAGGTTTCCCACATGTTTAATATCTGCTGGTACCGTGTAAATATCTCATTTACCTAAATACATACTGAGTGGTACTACATAGCTACGTTAAGCCCTCTAACCTCAGCTCGTAGTCAAGTTACTACTACTACCAAGAAAACCATTCATCAGGTAAAATATAGATATTTACTTCTGGATGGCAAAATAGCTTTCCATATTCTTCTAATTAGATCTCTGCCGGCTGAGCCATAATGACTGCATATAGACACCTTTTGCTATTGTATGCATTTGCATTTTGTTTATCTTCAACTGGGGCTAGTCTCACCCATGATCTAATATATCTCTGTTGTCTGGAGGGATTTGTCAAATTACACACCAACTGAAAAAAGAACTGAAAGAAGATATAGATCTTTTACAGAAAATCCTTTCTTTCCTACAGTAGTCAGAAAACTATCCATCTCAAGAAGAATTGCATCAGTGAAATAACTTGATGTACTTCTAATATTTCCTCCTAATAAACCACAAGATCCAAAATGTAGCTTATTATGGAAATCAAACCTGATTAATTCTTTATGACTTCTCAGGTCATATTGCTTTCTAGTAAAGTATATATAAGATGGCCTTTCCTTGGTCTTTTCTACCTAACCCTGCCATTTTTTCTTACCACAGAAGTCTATTGGTCTTTATCCAAGGGAGGATACAGTACAACTAATGTTCATGCACTGCTACTCAGAGAGAGGCAATGTTAACACTTTCAGATCACCACTGGAAGGCCATTTTCACTCAGTGGGTTTTGCAGTAAGTGCTTTGAATATGAAGCTAAAGTCATGAAATTGTGATATGTCAGTAAAGGACAAAATGGGACTGGATGTTAGTATCACCTGGGTCAGAGTCAATCTAATTTTCTTTAAAAATCTCGAGACTTCAACCTGCTCACTGGGTCTCTAGCTTATTTAAATACTTTCGTCTATGTAATTAGATGTGAATTACTGTTTTAGGTTAAATCTAAATATATTACAGTGTTTTCTTAAACAAGTTTATATGAAATTGTGTGGGTGGAAGTGTACTGGTGACTTCCAAGTGCATCTTTTAACCTGACAGTGTATATTGTAAACCAAATATTTAGCAATAGTCTGTGGAATTGAATTTTAGTAGAATCTGTCCTGAAATGAACCAAGGAAAGCTTCCATGGTAAAGCTAAATTCACAGCAATTGTACATGTTGGAAATTGTGCACGTTTACTCTATATTAGATTAAAAGCCTCCTTAATATCTATAATGAATTGTTCAAAAATTAATTTGTATCTGCCTATCTATGAAAAAACATATATCACGGGACAGAGAAATAAAATAAAAAATTCACAGACATTGAACTGTGCCCAGAAACCTTCCAGGTAGGTGCTTAGTAGAACAAGAGTGGTAAAAACTCCGCTCTTTATGGTTCAAAGTCAAACTCATTATGTGGAAGGCAGTTAAAAAAATCCCTTTTCTCCTCTTGAAATCCACTAATATTGTTACAACGTTTCCACTGTTGCTACTGAAAACAATTGCTCATGTATATGTGGTATGGTAAGTTCTCTGAATTTCAATTTTCCAAAACATATTTAATACATAAACTTGACTGTGTACATAACTATTACCCTGTATCTCCTCTGAAAAAAAATCTATTTTAAGACATAAAATGTCTTTCTAACATGCTAATTTGCCATAAAGAGAATCACAATTCATTGACTATCTTTCTGCTACTCTTAAGCTAAAGGCTTTTTAGAGGTGTGATACAAATAAGTAACTTTGTAAGTCAGAAATCACATTGCTTCTGGAGGGGCCCCATATTTAGTTCTCTAGGCCACAGACCATAATATATTTTTAAGTGATTTATGAGGTTCAGCAGAAACTGAGCTCATTATGAATGTGCAAGAACTTAATCTGTTCCGTGGTACCTGAATTTATCTCCACAATTTTGCTAGAGGATGACTTTATTCAAAGAAACTAGCCACAGACATAAATGTCTGTGAGGCAGAGGCTCTGGAGAGACTTTTTATGGAAGAACATTAAAACTGTATGAAAGAGTAAGGCTAATATCAACAAACAAGTCAGACACATAAGTAAAATGTTAATTTTCTTTTCTACTTTTTACTGTTTGTATGTATCAAAGCTTTCTCATCACTGAAAAAAACTTTTCTGCAGTCAAAATTTTTTCCTGAAGTAGCACCTGTAATATTTACAGCACAAACATTTCTGTAAACTCTGGTAATGAGATTCTGAAACAGGAGAGATGTAGGATAAAGTATAATTGCTTTTTTTGGCTCCAGAGATTCTTGGATAAATTTTAACATCTGGCATCATAATATATCCTGGAAGACCTACAAGTTTTCATGGGGGAAGAACTTTTATGATTCTGTAAGACTAGTTCCTGCTTTTGACATCTGTTTTATTTTTGATGACTTTAATTTTTGTTTAAATGAGATACTTTTTTGACTAATTTTCTTTTCCTGTGCTACCCTAAAAATAGTTCTATTCAAAGGTAGATGTGCTTTTTTTGCTTCCTCTAAATAGAAAATACACAATGTGCCTTGCTGGAAAGATTAATGATTAGAAATTAATTTTTCATAATGCCTAATGACCTGTCCTCTGAATCTACCCTGCTGAGAGTGGTCTATCATTTTCATCTAAGTAGTCTCTTTTATTATATGCTTATTCTTCTAGTAAGTATATAGGTATAGTATCTAGTTAAGCTTACCTTGAAATATAATTCTTACTGGCACCTTGAAAGCTGTGTTATTTATCTTTTTATCTTTTTAAGACTTGGTCATCTGTGTCCAAGAGGTCATCAACTATTACATCTTCCCTTCATAATAAAGGATATTATATTAACATGTTAATATATGAAATGAGCCATCTCTTTACAGTTAAGAGATTAATTTATTTCTATTTGGTTTTATTGTTCAATAAATTCAATTTAAATTTAAATCTAAATTCAATCAGTTACAAAAATTAACCTGTAATAGAAATGAACTTTCTCTGACTGGTACAGAACCAAATGGTCCTTCATTAGGAGTCAGGTTTATTGGTTTATTTTGCTGCAGAAAAAAAATGACTATTTAATACTAATTTTTGGCATCTTTGCTAATGGCAGGAGGATTGGGAACAAATGATGCTTAAGGTCTCTTCCAGCCATTCTATGATTTTATGATTTCTGAATAAGAAAAAATCTGTTGTTTGTAGTCGCATACCTCTTGGCTTCTATGACTTGCTAAAATAAATGTCATTGTTTTTTCCTCCCACTCTGTTTCATTCTTCTCTCACACTCCTCTTCCCTGACTCCTTGTGCCAGTAAAAGGACTCCTTGGTGACTGCTACGAGTTAATACTTCGGACAATGTAATAGTAATGGACATATCTCAATATCACAGATATTGTCTGGTGAAGAAAGGTATTTTGCTATCAAAGTAACTTTTTGTAAAGAACAAAGAAAAAGAAAGTAAAATATGTCTGATTCCCATCTCTCATAGGCATCCTCCTCCCCCAAGTCCAAATGCTGTTCATTTCTGGATGAAAAGAGGATGTGGAGGCTGGTGTCATTTAAATATTTTATTTGTTACACTTACCATGTGATTTGTGGGTAGGAAGTGGTTAGGGACTGTAAGGCTCCTTGGATAGTGCTACAATAGCTATGAATCTATTTCTTCAAGCTTTGAACCTATTTAACTCCTTGCAATGAATTATAGGACAAAAGGTCCTGTAGAAGTACCTGTGTGTGTTGGCATCCCGCATAGTGAATAAAAAAGAATTAAATGCACTACTAATGCACTACTAATGTCTAAAAAGAGAGACCTATGTTAATATATGCATTGATATAATTGAACATTTCTTTCTGAATGGGAGTGAATAAGTAATGTCATGGGAATGATGAGGACATGGATCTGTATCTAGATTTCTTATAGCAACATAGAAGACAAAAGATGATATTGAAGGCTACAGAATTACTTCAGATAGGTAGCAGTGAAGTTTTAAAAGGCTCTCTTATAATAATTCTGATAACATGAGAATTTAATGTTTTTTATCAAATACAAAGGAAGCAGCATTAAAACCAGATCTCAAAATTATTCCCTGCAATCACACAGTAAAAAAATCAGTGTTTTAGTTCACAGGGCATAAGAATTAATTTCTGATGGGGAAAAAATTTTAAAATCCTGGGCAATTTCAGTCTCATTCACAGCTAACTAAAGGCAATTGAGAGAACCGGTAGGTACTGCTCATTTTATCAGGTCATCAGTGAAGATTCAGGTTGACATGATGTTATTTGCAGTTCTTAGTGAAAACAGATTATAGTGATAAAATACCAATTTCTGATGCTGTATTTTGAGATAACATGGGCTTTTATGTGATATAAGGTTGTGAGCTGTTTTCTAGTTAAGTATTAGACCTAAAACCTTTACATTTTTTGCTTAGCTTTGCTTAGAAATTTTTTTGCTTTGCTTTGCTTAGAAATTAAAATTTCTACCTCTAAAATTAACTGAGTAGGTGTTCATAAATAATGTTATAAATTTGATCAGTACAAAACTGTGAGTATAAAGTCCAAAATGCTAATTTCTAAGCACTTGCATAGTAAATTTTCTATGATGCTTGAAAGAATAATTCAGTTTTATTCTCAACTAGGGTTTTTAAAAATAAACAAACAAACAAATCTATCCCCTCTCAGTATACTAAATCTCACCAGGCAGGTATATCCTCAAAACAGACATTTCAAATATTAATTTTTCAATCTCTTACAAAAGTGTGATTTTTTTTGTTTTGTTTGTTAATATGTCTCACAGGATTACCTATCATTAAAAAATGTATGTTGTTAAAAAATATCCATTAAAAAAGTGGACTAGCTTAGTAATACTGCAGTTATTGCAAATGTACTGTGAGAAGTTTAGTTCCTTTCATTTGTATTTAGCCCTTGAGGCAGACAAACATATTCATGTCATTTTTCCTCTGATTAACTACTAGAATTCATATATTTTGAATGAAGTCATTATCTATTAACTATCCATTTTATTTCCTTATATCAGACAATTTCAGTATTGGAGGATGTCACATATATATACGTAGGAGATCAGAGGAATGACTGGCTGGGGTGGGGAGTGTATGTGTAGGGGCAGTTTGAGCTCCATGACAGTGGTGCACTATCCACACCCTGCCTTGGAGCCCTGGTCAGCCTCTGTCCAGTCCCTAAATGGCTGCCAGACACACAGCATGCCAAAAAACCCCAAATGGATCAGCTGACTGCTGGATAAGGTCTCAATAACTTCAAGCAGCCTTGTAGTTCTTCTTGGGGGAGGGAAGGATTTTTCTTGACTTGACTTCACGTTTGGGGCTATTTAGTTGTAAGCAAGAGGTAGTACAAAGAAATGAAGAAACTTTTAGAGAATTAGTGAAGCGTCAGTAACACTGAATTATTTATTATGTGTGGTCATTAAGACAAAATGTATCCCAGTATTGGGGTTCCTGATACCTCTGAGGGTGTCCAGCACCTCACAGAAAATGTCTTAAATCAATAACGAGATGGCATGATAGAATGTGTCTTGAAAAAGCAAAAAAGACTTTAATAAAGAAAGAAAATAACACAAGCACAAAGAGCAAAGCTGAGCACAGTATAGGGACAGGTCCCATACACCTGCTATAACACCCCAAAAATGTGTGGAGCCCTTTGTTCTCTCTCTTATCTAAATAATGATCGAGGATGGTTCTATTGGGAAATTGCCAATAGAAAGAGGTACAGGTTTTGATGAACAGTGACAAGGTCCAACAGGTGCTTCTCTCCTGGCACTGAGACAATTGCCATGAGAAGGGTATGGAAAATTCTAGTTAAACTTCCTAAAATGTCTAGAGGTAAACTGAAACTCTTTCCTTATACAGGAATGCCCACTAGGATGTGTGGGGGGGTGCCTTCCTACACCCCAGAAACGAATCTGCAAAAAATCAGAGGATATTAGAAAGGACCTTAAAGGTCATCTAGCCCAATCCTCTCACCATGAGCAGGGACAATTTCCATTAGACCAGGTTGACCAAAACCCTATCCAGCCTAGACTTGAACACTTTCAGAGATGAGGAATCTGCAACATCTCTGGGTAACCTGTTCCCGTGCCTCACCAACATCATGATGAAGAATTTCTTCCTAATATTGATCAGAAACCTCCCCCTCTTTTGATGCAGCCCAGATTCATAGTCTGATGATCACAGCAATAAGTTCAATCCACTGGATTCTTAGCCAGGTACCAGGGATATCTAATTTCTGTCTCAGTTTTCAAAGCCCCCAACTTTTTTCCAAAAAGTGTTCTGATAACAACTGAGGCTCCAAGCAGGTGATGATGAAATAATTCTCATCAGCTGTCTCTATTCTCAATGAAAGAGAGGGACATGTAACATAAAATAGTATTATCAAATACTATCTTAGAGCAATTAAATTAATTGTCCCCACAGCCCTGTATATAGGCTTATCTGAAAATTTACTTCATGATTGTATAATGATTTTTCTTATTCTGTCTGGAATTATACTCATAATCCATTTGTAGCTGTTTGCTTTTCACAAGCATTATCTTCCAATTTAATTAGGTCTTTTTCACATCTTCCAAAGCCCCAAATATTTAGCTTAACAAAATTAAATGACTCCTTATATAAATAAGTCATGTCCTTTAACCTCTTTTCATAAGCTTGGCTTTTCATTACTGTAATTATTTTGACATTTCTCTGAACCTGTTTCAATTTAAGTTCATTAATGTAGGTAACCAAGATTGTAAATTACATTCTATATGAGGTCTAAACTTTATTTTTTGGAGTGTTATGAATATAGAAGTGGTTTGGTTCTTTTTTCCCAATCTGTGCCTTCTGGTGCTTCCTAGAAGCGTGAGGCTTTTTCAAATGATTTGTTATATTTGTAGGTCAAACCCACCTCATAAGATTTGAGATAGGAAAGGAAGTGGTGCTCTTAAATTGAAGCAAAGGAGACCAAAGTTCACCTAAAGAAAAACATTCTAATGCAACATCAGAATAAATGGTTTAAGGACACTGTCAAAGAGAGAAATTGAAAGAACAGTTTTGACAAATATCTGTCAGGAAAGCTTTATTTTTAATTCATGTGCCTCATCGTGTGAGGAGACTACAGGACCTTTTATAGACCCTTTCATTGTTATGACTCCACAGCAAAGTACATTTCTTCACCATTGTAGTAGCAGTTTATGAGCCACATAGTTTATTACTTACAGCAGCAAACAGTATTCTTAAATTAAATTCTATTTCAAAAATCTTTTCTCACCTTTACAAATAAGCTGAAAATATTTAAATATATTCTGAAATAAATTTATTTCTCACATACACAGTGAGAGATGCCCGCAATAATATTTGTTAGTTATCACAGAAAATCCTGAGGTGGAAGGGGCCCACAATGATCACTGAACCATTGGATCCTGGCCTTGCATAGGATAGGCCCAAAAATCACACCATGTACCTGAGAGCATTGTCCAAACACTTCCTCAGCTCTGCCAGGCCAGGTGTCATAACCACTTCCCTGGGGAACCTGTTCCAATGCCCAACCATTCTTTGAGTGACAGACCTTTCCCTAATATCTCTCCTGACACAGCCTCATGACATTTCTTTGTATCCTGTAATTTTTCACCAGAGAGATCAGTGTCCGCCCCTCCACTTCCCCTCGTAAGGAATGACCACAATGAAGTCTCTTCAGTTTCTTCTTCAGGCTGGACAAGCCAAGGGAGGTCAGTCACTTCTCATATGCCTTGCCCTCATTGCTGGACCATTACTGATCCAGTTTAGAAAGGTCTGGAGGCAGCAATGTTTGCGCCCTGCTGTGATCTCCTTCGGCTTTTTCCAGCCTGAATGTTCCTGGAGCTTTAGGCTTTCTGTCTCTCTGTCTCTCTGAACCCTAATTCTAACCCTAAAGGAAGCTTGGCACTGAAGCTGAGGTCCCCATCACTACTGGTGGCCCAAAATATAAATGTGACAGAGAGGTATTTTGAGGCCCTGCTGTGATCCCCTTTGCATGCCTTTTCCAACCCCAGTGTCTCTGGAGATGTGGACTCTGTTCTTGTCTGCTCCCTAACCTTAACTGTAATGACAGCTTGGCACTGAGGCTGACGTCACAATGCCCATGGGTGGCCAAGATTATAAAGGGTAGAAGGAGCAATGTTGGCCCTGTTGTGATTCCCTTTGACTTTTTCAGCCTCATTGACCCCAGAGCTTTAGGCTCTCTGACTCTCTGAACTCTAAACATAACCATGAAGGCCACTTGGTACTTCAGCTGGGGATCTCATCACTGTGGGTGTGCCAGATTATGAAAGTGTGGAGGCAGCAATATTGGTGCCCTGACATGATCACCTTGGAATATCTTTTGCAGCCCCAGTGTCTCTGTAGCTGTAGGCTTTGTAGGTAGACAATTGATGAACA
>VZDJ01007754.1:30148233-30171836 GCA_008694505.1 Cyanoderma ruficeps | reverse complement strand
GAGGCAGACAACCCCTTCTCTTGATCTCTTGGCTCTGTGTATGTTCATGTATCTTGGGAACTGCCAGGACATACCATGAGAGATGCTCCTACCACCATCCCAGGCCTTTTTTACAAACCAGCTCAATTTTCTGAGCTGGTTTGTAAAAAAGGATTTTCTGGATGGCAGCCCTGCTCTCAAGCATATTGACTGATCACCTCAGTTTGAGGTCAGCTGAGAATTTGATGAACCTGTTCTCGATTATTGCCTCTGGTTTGCTGATGAAGACTTTAATACGAGGAGCTGGGACGGACACGTTTGGTATGACTCTAGTTAGGAGCATCTGGATAGAGTACAATCCATTAACATCTAGGTGCAACCATCAAAATACATTTTTTGTTCATCTAATTGTTCACTCATGCACTATAATATCTTAATTTGTCCACAGTAGTATTATGTGGAAAAAGTCTAAAATGTTGCTGAAGTCAAGACATTGGGCACACCCTCCTCTCTACCCATCTACATATTCAATCATTTTATCATAAAATGCAACCGAGTTGGTCAGGCACAATATACTTTTAACAATTCCATGCTTGTCTGCTCCTGGTCACTCCCACTTCCTTGACTTGAAGCATACCCATATCACAATTTTTTCAGGGACGAAAGTAAGACTGGCTAGCCTGTAGTTGCCTAGATTGACCTTCTGGCCTCTTTTGAAGTTGACTATGACTTTTTATTTTGTTATATTTGTAAGAAGTATCTTCCAATCCCCAAATTTTTTCAGAGATAATGGAGAGTGCTCTTACAAGTATCACAGGATCTCACAAGGTGCAATCTGTCAGGTCCCTCGGACTTTCAATTAATCCATGATTTGATCTTCATCCACTACGGCTTTCTTTCTTCTTTGAACTGTGTCTTCAGGCACAGACTTAATATAATTCTTCTAATGCTGGTAACTCTAAAATACAATCTTTCTACAGAGCATTTGCAGTCAGGAAGTGTACCAAAATACTCAACCCAGCTGAATACTCCCTATCTGATAGTTCCCCAGACACTTAGTCACCAAAACATGCTCTGTACCATCATAATCAAAAGATTAGAAGGTTTTTCTTGTTCATGAATCCCTTTCCTTCCTTCAAGTGGAAGATTTTTATTTGCAGTATTCCACAGTCTGATGATCACAGCAATAAGTTCAATCCACTGGATTCTTAGCCAAGTACCTGGGATCTCTAATTTCTGTCTCAGTTTTCAAAGCCCCCAACTTTTTTCCAAAAAGTGTTCTGATAACAACTGAGGCTCCAAGCAGGTGATGATGAAATAATTCTCATCAGCTGTCTCTATTCTCAATGAAAGAGAGGGACATGTAACATAAGACAATTTATGTCATCAAATTCCCAGATATTTTAGTTTCATAGATCCTTGGGAAGAAAGGAAGAACATAAATGAACAGTACGTCTTTTGGCTGTCTGGGAAATTATATTACTATGTAAAATGGATTTCTTCCTGTTGAGGCAAAAAAAAAAATTTCATTGGCACATTTCCAGGACTAGACTTGTCTTGCTACCATTCTCTTATGCCTTTGCTTTTACTTGTAAGTGTTGGTGTATTGGCTCATGATATTATTTTTGTTTGAGCTGAAGTTAAAAAGGTTTCAAACATTTAAATGTCTGTTTCACTCAGCTCACCTCACTATTTCTCTAAATCTCTCTTAAAATTTTGCTGTGCTTGGGGAACAGCCTATTGCTGTTAATACTCTGCTACTTTTAACTCCTAAAGTTTTCTGAATTTATAACTATATGATTTTATTATCCTTTCATAAAGCATTTTATGTTACTGTTTTCACTTTTCCTATAATTGCCTTTTGGTTTTCAGATTATCAAACAATTTTTTCATTCAATTGCATTGTTTTCTGACCTCCTAAGCTTACCTTTTCCTTTGTATGTGAATAGTTTACCTGAAAGCTTTTGATGTGACTGATTTTTAAGAAACAAAATTATTCTACACTTTTTCCTTCATATCATTTTCTGCATAAAAAAGTTCTCAGACTTGTTTAATTCCTCTTTATTGAAGTATAAGATATGGTTTTGCTTTACTTTCTTCAGAGCAGTGAAGTTCAATCCCTTTTGCTTGCTTTGCCTTAAAATTTTAAATTATTATGCAGAATTAACTACAAGACCTTCCAAACCTGTGATCTGATTACAATACTTTTTGTAATAAAAAATTAATCCACAAAGCATTCCCCAAATTCACTTGAGACTTTAAATGCTTCATAGTACTTTTTGAACATGTAGTTTTGTAGACAGATAGTTAAGTCTTCCACTCTGGATTACCTTTCCGCTAGCAGTTGGTGATTCTCTTCTGCTAAACTTGACTTCAGTATTTTCATTTAACTTCCAAATTTTCCACATGAACTACCAAGCTTGTTCAAAACCAGAAAGTTAGGAAGCTTGGTTGGAATTTCTACCACTGATTCCCTGGAGTTCCTGCCGCATTTCCTGGGTTTGTATTTTCTTTATCTCCTTGCTGGGACAGTTTATACTAGACAATTTATTGTCACAAAGAGACAAAATATGTACCAAATATAGGAAAATGCGTATAACAACTGCAAAACATTCCTCAGCATTCTGGAAAGTATTCCTTATTGCCATGTACAGAGTAAAACACATTACCAGAAGACTTCAAAGTATTACTAAAAAGCTCTTTGCAGGAATTTATAGTCATGTACCATTTTAGAGTGAGTGGTTTTTCAAGCACCACCACAATTACTCCTTGTTAGTGTCACTAAAGCTTTCAGATTTTTTTTTTTGCATTCTTTCTATTTAAATATACATTGCTCACATATTTTATCTTTACAGAGAATGTCAATATTTCAAATTTTTGCACTATAGATTTATTGTTAGTGATCTATTAAAGATGAAAGAGAACTGATTGATGTATCTAAACACGATTCTTGTTCAATTTTAAATACCTGTAGGACATTATGCCTTATGCTCTTAATTTATCATTCCAGGATGGCAGAGATATTCACTGAGATGTATCTGCCAGGCCAGTAGAATCACCTGAGGTAGTGTATTGAATCTAGGACAGGACTATATGCCAACTCTCAAGGAACTAAGTTGCTGTAATATTTTTCAGGCTATCATCTGACTCATCTCCTTTTATCTAACATGCATTGCTTATAGATCAAGTTTAATTTAAAGATCTCCCAATTTTGTTTCAAATTTATGTCACTTTCTGTCTTTTCCCTTAATTTCTTTCAGTTCCACTTATCTGAGTTTGTTAAAGGTTTTTGCTCTACTGAAATTTAACTTCAGTATTGTGCCCTTAGATACATGAACACAAGAATTATTTCATGGATTAGAAAGTACTGGAAAGTGATACTAATTCAGAGGAAGCAGTAAATTTGACCACTTTCCTTCATCCATCTCCTTTTAACTTCTCCCACATCTTCAACTGTTGGATGTGAGACTCTAGGTATGACTGCCTAATTCCTTTGGATTTGTAATTCATAAACCTGCTTATATCTCCACAGCTTCCTGTGGCAATAAATCATGAAAATTCACTATACACTGGGAAGAAAAAAATCTTAAATGGATTTGTTCTGAACTGGCATCTCACAAGTTTCAGTAAGAGCAGTAAGTTTTGGCATTGTGTATTTTGATATATTATGATTCTTATTCTTCTGTCCAAATTAAATTATCAGATCATTTTTTCTCTCTTGAAGAGTGGTGCCTCCATCCTCTTGTTTGCTGCTGTACTCCTTTAACTCCACTCTACTCAATTTCATCTCTCTTGAGTTGCTTAGACCTAACCTTTCTGGAGTACCCAAGAAAAGGTCCAACAAGCTCTTTTAAGGTGCTGATTGAGGCCCTGTTTTTTGTTGTCTCTTTCCTTGGATTCACAGTATTTTGATGTCTTTCGTTGCTGGTGTGCACATCAAGGCAGTTACTTCGAAGAACCTCAGAATCTCCTTCCTCAGCTGTAGCTACCAGGCATAACAGACAAGGTCCTGTGTGACACTTTGGAAACCACACTTTGTAGTAGGGATACATGTCAGGTTTGAATTTCAAGAACGATGCATAGGGAAAAAGCTTGGTGTTAGGTTATTAACAGTGTTTAAGTAATCAGCTTTAAATTTTCTTAGGACAGGTGAGCAAATATGTTGTTATTTCAGGGTTTTGTTTCCTGGTGCTTTCCAGAGACAACATATGTTGACCTGTTTGCTCAAGGCTAATTTGAAGGGGGAGAAACGCACAGACATATGGGAAGAGATGAGCACTGGGAAATGTTTAAGTGTCTGAATATGCATTCTGGTAGGTGTGTAAATGTGTGATGGTCAAATGAGGATACTTTAAGGTTTACAAGGATCTAGTATTAAAACTTTAATGAAATGAGTCTGGAAAGTTCATGCATCATTAAGGACAGCTGTCATAGGGTGTGCATGTGAAATCCTTGCTAACTGGCATGCTGGAAATGAAATACATTATCGATGTGTTCCAGAAAGAAAAATGAGACCAAAACCAAGTGAAATGTGAGGCAAAGACAGAAAAGGACCCTTTTGTATTAATGTCTTCAAACTTACATGTGGATGATTGGTACTCTGGCAAAAAAATGTGTACTCACTATAAATTCATTCTCTGGTGATCTAACATTTTCGGGTAAATAGAAGTTTTTGCTTTTATTAATTGTCTGTGATATGGGAGGATAGTGAATACTTCAGCTAAAAGATAAGTTATGGAATATTATGCCAGGTAATTGTTTACTTTTTATCTTGCACAACCAAATAAACAAAGTAATGTTTATTTTTATACTTTTGGAAAATGATCATTAAAATGAAATTTTTGCACAAAATTTCTCCATTTGTAAAACCTTCTAATAAAACTTTTGGTTACCAAAACAGACTACTACTAGTGCGGTGAACGTGAGCCAGCAATGTGTGCTTGCAGCTCATAAAAGCAGTGGGGTTGCAGCAAAAGCAGCGTGACTAGGAGGCTGAGGGAAGTGGCTTTAAAGACAAGCTGAGATAGTTGGCATAGCTCAAGAAAGCTGGGAGAAGAGAAGGCTTCAGGGAGACCTTAATGCTGTCTTTCAATATATAATGGAGTCTTACAAAAAAGACAGAGATGTTGAGGCGTGTGGTGACAGGATAAAGGGCAATGGTTTTAAACTGACAGAATGCAGATTTAGTTTGGATATAAGGAAGAAATTTTGTTTACTATAAGGTTGGTGGGACACTAGAACATGTTCCCTGGAGAAGTCATGGAAAACTCATTGAAAATCTTCAAAGTCATGTAGGAAGGGGCTTTGAAGAACCTGATCTAGTGAAAGATGCCTTTGTCCACGGCATGGGTGTTGGACTAGCTGATCTTTGAAGGCTCCTTCCAACTGAAGCCATTCTATGAGGCACATATTAGAAGGGGGTTGAGTAGGAAATCTTGAGTAAATCTTTGGGAAAACTAGTGGAACTTTAAAAATAAAACATTTCAAACTTGCTGAAGCAATGATAACTGAACTTGTTAAAGATAATCTTAAAAGAGTTCAAGTAGTCACATAAGCTGTCATTTTCTGGGTTGCAAATTTTGCAGGTCCCTTGCAAAGCAATGCATATTTCAGAACAGATTGAGAGCAGCCTTGCTGAGAAAGATTTGGGAGCTCTGGCAGAAGAGAGGCTGGACATGAGCTAGAAATGTGCACTCACAGCCCAGAAAGCCAATTGTATTCTGAGCTGCATCCAAAGCAGTGTGGGCAGAAGGGCAAGAGGGGATTCTGACCCTTTGCTCTGCTCTGGTGTGAGCCCATTTTCAGTGCTGCATCCTGCTCTGGATGAAGCATCTATTCCATAAAGAAAGGATGAGAGAATTGATATTGATCAGCCTAGAGAAGAGAAGGCTTTGGGATGACCTAATTGTGACCTTCAGCAAAGTATATGAGGGGAGCCTACAAGAATCATAGAATCATAGAATGGTTTGGGTTGAAAGGGGACTTGGAAGATCATCGAGTTCCAACACCCCTGCCATGGGCAGGGACATCTTCCACTAGAACAAGTTGCTCAAAGCCCCCTCCCAACCTGGCCTTGAAAACCTCCAGGGATGGGCCATCTCCAGCTTCCTTGGGCAACCTGTTCCAATGTTTCATTATCCTCAATGGAAAGAATATTTTCCTAGTATCTTATCTAAACCTATTTTATTTCAATTTAAACCCATTCGCCCTTGTCCTATCACCTTGTCCACTGGTAAATAGTCTCCACCTTTCTGTAAAAGAGAAGCTTCAGGGTGACCTAATTGTGGCCTTCCAATACCAGAAGAGAGCATAGAGGAAAGATGGGGCACAACAGGGGTGGTTGGCACTGGATGATCTTTAGAATTCCTTCCAACCCAAGCCATTCTCCTATTTTAGGATTCTATGATCCAGTCTTGACAAAATATAGAACTTACAAAGTCAGGAGATTTGATGTATGAAAGATAGAATTACTGAAGTTTGGGGATCAAAGATAGGTTTGTGATCAAACTAGCTTAATAGAGGCAACCTTTTAGTTAAAAAAAGTAAAAAATTAATGTAATGAGTGTAGATTTGGTGCATTATTATCCTTTCATAGGGTACCAACCAGAAATGAAGAGACAAGCTCATGCCAAATTAACTGTCTGTTTGTTCTGTGACAGAGAAATGAAAAGGATTCACTTTTAGTGGAAACCGAGGATAACCAAAAGTCATTTTGGTTTTTGTTTGCTTGTTAGTTTTGTAAGATATTTAGACAACTACGCCTCTTCATTGCTGAAACAAAAAGTTCTATATCCAAATCAGAAAAAAATCACTTATGTGAACAGAAGGAAAACAAGAACTGTGCAAAAATTGTAACACAACTTGAAGAATCTATAAAGAAATAAATTACGGACAAACACAACAATTGTCAAAACCAAAGAAAAATTAAGTTGCCTGTATTTTAAAATCAAGCAATATTCTCTGAGATGGTTTTGAACAGTATAGAATGGATGATGCAGAAGACAGGCTTCTGTATGATTTAATCAGATATGGAACCAGAATACAAATGGACTGCGCAACCAAATCTACAACCATGAAACTATCCTTAAGTTATGTCTATTTTATATAATAAAAAGAACATATACTAGTTTCTGGATCTGAAGTCAAGGAGTATGGACTTCTTTACAACAACACTATGTTCCTTTGATGGTAGACGTGGAATTAGTCTAGACATATTCCTTGTATTTTGACTGTTTCTAAAGTTGAAGGTATGGAGTAGTTGCAAAGTAAATGTTACCATCCTTCTTGTGTTTGTTTCTTTCTCCATGCAACTTTAGTTTGAAAGTATGAAACTGGTATCCTAACTGCTGTCACTTACACTTATCATGGCAGATGGGAAGTGTCACTGAGTTTGAAGAGATTTGGAGAACATTTTCATGACCCAAATATAACTCATAGTTGGCTGCTGCATATAGAGAAATGGCCACGGACAACATTTTTTAATGTGTGGCCTTATCATCTTTGCATCTTCACAAATGCTACATCACTTGTTGCAACTTCTTTTCACTCTCACATTTCATATTTTAGCCTGGTATTCAAAAAGCCAAGATTAATATCAGTGAGATTCACGGATACTGGTTAAGTATAAATGAGAGAACAATTAGTTATTTTGTACTTTTGTGTTTGCAATGGAGTGGTTTAAGAAAAAACATGGTGCTATTTTCACTTTGTTCTCTGAGGCATTTTTCATACTCAGGTCAGGACTGAAGTAGTTACTGGCAAACAAAGATCCAGTCTGCATTCTTTTATTTTGGTTACTTTTATTAATATTAACATTATGTAGGAAGAACTACTTCAGTGTTTCAAAACCTAGGCCTCTCAAAATCTGGTGTAGCTATTTGTTAGTGATGGATTCTGTGAATCAGGGGCTGGAGCACAATCAGAGCAAGAAGCCAGTCTGAATAGCATTGGGACATATGAATGCTTTATGAGTTTAAAGGAAATTTTGGAGCACTACACAGACAGCTAATTTAGAGCTCCACATCAACATCAGCGAGTAAAGGTGATCTGATGTTGGCAGTAATGGCAATAAAACCTGTGAGGCTCCATGGAAATCTGTTTTGCATTAGCCATCTGTACTGTTGTCCCTTTGCACCTCGTAGACATGCAGTATGTAGTCTGCCCTCAGAACTGTTGTAAATTTCACTGCTAGTAAATCTGCAGTTATTACATATGATGTTAAAACTTTAATGGATCCAACAGCATAAAATACCAGTCAATAACTTTTGTCATTCCCTTTTTGTGCTGCACCATTCAGAAATACAGATGAACCCAATGAGGAGATAACAAAAATTATACCAGATAAGGAAATACTGCAATAAACCCTACAGGATTCTGGACAAAGTTCTACAAGCCAAGAGGCATAGACATTTTCATTATGTAGATGAGGAAGAGAAGGGTTAATCAGTAAATTTGCTGACAACCTTAGCTCTTTATTTACTAATAGAAATGGATGAGGAACAGTTGTAGGAAGAAGTAGAATCCTTAATATATAATCAATATTAGAATTTACTTGGTTTGATGAAGACTAATGGACAGATTTATCTCACTTTATTATAAGTAACAAATAAATTTCCAAAATATCTCTATCCAGTGCCACTGAAGCCACTCTACTATGTGTGAGGCAGCAGCATTTGACTGTTAAACATAGCATAGGAACTACTCTGCCCTTCTGAGGCAGCAGCTGAAGGTCAGCAGGCAAGAGCAGCAGAACTAACACTAGATTAATTACTTATGTTTCTGCAGCTAAATTGTGCAATGGGAGGCAATGGATGAGGCTCATACACTTATAATGTAGCTGCCAGCATGTGATTAACTATTACATGAGCTAGGTGTCTGCATTGTTACTGGAGATCTACACAGTGGAGTGACATATTAACTCAGTGCCTTTGAGATATGCACCTCTTGCCATTTGAAGCAGCACCCAAGGCTGTCCAAGACACCTGTCCAGAGATAGCAGAAATAGCAAGGCAGGTCACTGAACCCCTGGTAGCTTACAGGGGGCTGTCTTAAAGACAAACACCAATTCTTCCATTTACACAACCGAGGCATGCCGACTGGAGTCTGAAGATCTTCTGAGCTGAATAAATACATCTTACACAGTTCTGAGAGTATTTCTGTCCATATAGGTATAACCCAAGCATGGGGTTCAGGATGCATGAATATTCCTTTTGTAGTCTGAAATGAGAGAAATGGATGTTAAAAATATTGGTTTGATAGACTTAACCAAAATTACTGGGGAGAAATTTTGGAAGTTTTTAAGTATGAGAAAACTTGATGAGAATAATTTCAAAATTAAAGAATTCCTAATCTTTATAAAGCAATTAAAGCAAGAGCAAACTGATGACAATGGACAATAGACTTCTGAAGAGTCAAAGAAACTCTGGGATGTAAGGTCACCTAGAAAAAAAATCTAAGAAATTAGGTGTTTTAGAGAGCCAATGATTCCTTAAAAAGCAGTATTAGGAACAGAAAGACAAAGAATTGCTGTGAAGAAGAATGATAGGACATATAACGAGATTAAATGGAGTTAAGTGTTGGATCTTGCATGACCTGAAACTATAAAAAAAAAGGTGACAAAAATTAGGTGGTAGGCTAAATTACTAAAGGAATAAAACTGCAAAATAGAATTAATGAAAGGCTAAGAATTGCTAATTGAACAGTAACTAAATTTTAGAAAAATCAGAAAGACTGAGGCACAAAATGAGGTACCAGCCAAGGGCATCATAAAGGAACCAAGCAAAAGGGCACTTTTAGAGAGGAGTGAGCAAGAGGTGTTTGTGGGTGCTGGCATCTGGATGGGGTCAAACCATGACACAACAATTTGAAACCTCCAGGAAAATGAAAAGAAGATCAACAGAAGCAAAAGACGAAAATAAGATGTAACAGATTTATATAAACAAAAGGGGCTTTAAATCTACAGGAACGAATTACTTTTCATGTTCAAAGTAGACAGAAGTAGCTGTTGAAACCAATCACTCCAAGAGGTATTTAATTTTGACATTAAAGTAAAACCTCCTAATCAAAACTAGTTAATCAGCAAATTACCTCATCCAGTGATGTAGTAAATTATTCTACAAGAAACATATACATATATAATAAAATGGAATAAATAAATATCTCTTGAGAATATGCAGATGTAGTTGACCGTGAATTTGGAGTCATGGCTGGATCCTAGAATTCCTTCATGCATTGCTTTCCATTCATCGTGTCTGCAAAGTAGATATGAGGCTCAGTTCACCTTAAGTAATTGAGTGGAACAAGATTTACTGAAGCAATGTTACAGAGATGAATTGTATGTTGGTAAACTTCTTTGACACCTCAGCTGAAAACTGCTGCATAAGGGAAAAATATTATATTGTATTACTAACTCCAAGAATCACAGATATTTTGGGAGGAAAACACAGTATAAATAAGATCATCAGACTGATAATATTTGCAGACCTTTCTCCACTCTGTCAACCTTATTTAGAATTTGCTCAATGTGTGCACTTGGAACTGCTGAGTTTCAAGAACTTTTCAAAATAATCTTGTTGCTCCACAGTAAGTGTTTGTTGCACTATATTTTTCTTAAATACTATTGAAGAAAATGACAAAGGTTTGTCTATTTGCATGGCAGTTTTTCCACTGAATATTAGCAACTTCCAAAAATGGTTTAAAAGAAAAAGAATATAAAAATAACAATCAAGGATAAAAAAATGTATACTTAGGTTTTTTTATAACATCTGAGTTGATCAAAGGTATGTGGAGTAGATAATCTTTATGAGATTTTTTTTGGCTAATATAGAATTATGAATAATATTTAAAGAGAAAGCTACTTGAGGATATTATTGTAATGGAAATTTTTCTCTTTTATGTTCTTTTTACACAATCTTATAAAAAAAAGAAGAGAATTTTAGTTATTTTAATATCATTAGTACTTATTTGTTTTTATTTTCAAATTGGACATTCAATAGTATAAATCCAGTATAAATAGTACCTGATGGAGAAATAAGTTGCTATGCCCTCAGAGAAGAAAGTAATACGATAAGGAGACAATGGCATTAAGATGCTTTTCATGCAATGTCTTCATAGTTACAGACCATATATGATTCTTTAGTAACATCTCTGCAAAATACATTTTTTTTAGCAGAGAACAAATGCTGCTAGTTGAGTTCTCAACCAAAAGCCTGTATTTTCTTTATATAAATGTTGTTGATGGATCTTAACATAATTAATTCATCAGCTACTTGGACCAGTGATAGTAATTTTCTGATCTTTTTATGTGTGATTCCATGAAAGAAAATGTCTTACCATAAAGAAGTTACATTATACATAGTGGTAAATACTCTTTTCAATCAAAATGCTTTAAGCTCTGTGTTGACCCTGGCTGGATGCTGATACCCACAGAAGTTTCTCAATCACTCCACTCTACAACTAGACAGGGGAGAGAAAATGTAATGGAAGACTTGTGAGTCAAGACAAGGACTGGGAGAGATCACCCACCAAATATAGTCAGGGGAAAAACAGGCTCAACTTGGGGACATTAACTGCATTCATTACCAATCAAAATCAGAGCAGGACAATAGGAAGTAAAACAAATAATAAAAACACCTTACACCTCATCCATTCTTCCTTCCCAGGCCCTATCTTCTTCCCACAGTGGCACAGGGAGACAGGGAATGGGCTTTATGATCCATTTATCCCAGGTTGTTTCTGCCGCTGCTCAGGGAGAAGAATCCTTCCCCTGCTCCAACATGGGGTCCCTCCCATTGGAGACAGTTCTCCATGAACTTCTCCAACATGGGCCCTTCCCACTGCCTGAAGTTCTTCACCAACTGCTCCAATGTGGGTCTTTTCCAAGGGGTGCAGTCCTTCAAAAACAAGCTGCTCCAGTGTGGGTCTCCCAAAGGGTCACAAATGCTATCAGAAAACCTGCTGCTGTGTGGGATCCTCTCTCCAAGGGTCTGTGGGTCCTGCCAGGAGCTTGTTCCTGCACAGGCTTTGCACAAGGTCAGAGCCTTCCTTCAGGCACCCACCAGCTCCAGTGTGAGTCCCCTCCATGGGCTGCAGATGGATCTCTGCACACCCATGGTCCTCCATAGGCTGCAGGGGCACACCTTCCCTGAAAACAAGGCCCATTTCCTATGAAACACAACCTGTTTTGATCAGAGCCAAACCTCTGTGCTGCTTCTACTCTTGCCAGCACGCTTACTCTCTTATTTGTCATACACAGCAGTTTCCACACAGACCTCTTTCTGTTGAAGGATGATTTGCTGTTTAAACCTTTAAAGTCTGCCTTCAATAACAAGGAAATTCATGGAAGGTTTTGGGGTTTATTGAATTTTCTTTTTTTTTTGATGTCTTGTTACAAAGTTCATAGGCTTTGGATTTACTTTGTACAGACCTTTTATTGAGATCATCTACTTTCCTCTTATTTAGTCAGCCATAAAAAACATTTTTTGCCTTATAAATGTTTTAAGATTTAGTTTCTTATAACTCAGGATAACTAAGTGTAGACAAGAGTACTACACAGGTTCTGGGTCATACTTCTGAAAATTTATATGTACTCTTTATGCATTTAGAAAGTCAGAATTACTTTAGAAAAAAATCTTGGATAGTGGACTGGGGTTGTGGGATGTGTAGTTTCTGCATGACATATTTCTGTATTTTATGTGCTACAGTGTTCTGGCTCATGTCACAATACCAATGATCATTTATGAGACCTGATTAAAATAATGTCTATTTTACCATATTTATTCTGCCAAAATCTTATTTTCAAATAGTATGAGAATTCCTTTATTGTTTTAAATGCATATATTTATTACATATTTATTTATAGAAAATCTATATTCAAAATTTTTGCCTTTCAATTTGAAGCAGACATCTAACAATTAAGCTTGTATTATCTGTGGCTAGAGGCAAACAATGTTCCTAAGATCTCAGTACTTCATAATTGTACTGGGATGCTTTTTGAATCATAATGTGTGTATATTATCTCATACATGAAACTGAATGCCAAGGAATCAATTTTGCATAATCACTATGACTTATTTCTGTTTTGCCATTTATTATATTCATTTTCCTGGTTAATGTTCTTAAAATTGTAAAAAGGATATATTGTTTCAAATTAAAATGTCTTTAAATACCTTTTTTTTTGTTTTTACCACACTGTGAACTTCTAAGACACAATGGAACATAATACAATAATTTTTTCTCACTTCTTTATATATTAAGATTTTGTATTGGAGTTGCAAATGGTGCTTTTAATAGAGCTAATTTGCATAACAACCGTACTGTACAATTAGATTTGTTTTAAAGGACGAATTACTGGAACTTTTATTTTATATTAGATGTGAAACATTTGACATTATCTTCAAAACCTCTGCTCATTACCATCATGAATAACAGTCTTTTTTGGTTCTTTTTTTAGAATAACTTTTTATGCCAGCAGTGACTTGGCGAAGAATTTTTAAAGTCTCTCAGGCTCTCAAGATCATGTATTCTGTCTCAGTAAGTATTGTGAGTAGTGTGATACGTCCGTTTGCAATTGTAATGATACATTGCCATTTAAGGTCAACTTGGATTTGAAACATTTAGCGTGAAGTATAAAAATAAGTTGTTTGTTTAGAGTTCTTTACAGGTACTTTTCAATATAATGTTTAATCACTGAGAACTGTAATTTTGTTTTAGGATTTTGAAGAATAGGGTTGTGTTAACCTTCAGGACTAAATTGTGTTGATGAAACATAAAATACAGAAAGCATTTCTTTGCATCACCAGAGGTATTTGCAAGATTCAACCATTGAGGAAAAAAAAAAATCAGTCCTTCTTTTAAGTTAAACATAGGTAAAACATGAGTGAATTATTTCATTTGCAAAAGAAATAAAATTAATTAGTCTCATAAGTATATATGGGATGAACAACTTATTTTGTTTTTCTTAAATGCTTTGATTAGAACTACTAGAGAACTACTAGAACTACTGAAAAGTTAAATAACAGTCTCTAGTTTTATTTTCTTCATTTTACATCTAAAACCTAGTACAATGACATCACAAGCTCTTCCATGACATGCATAGGTTAGAGTCTCTTACAGGGATAATAAAGATGATTTATAAGGAAAAAATTATACAGAAGAAAATGGATGAGAGGATTCTCAGAGAAAATGATCTTCAGGGCCCTATCAGAGACAGGTGATCATTCCAGTAGCAGCAAAAGGGTGATATCAGACTGGGGAATTAGGCTAAAGAGACATGAGTGAGAGATGAGCAGCAGACAACAGGCAACTGAATTGTCTCATGGCTGAATTGTGCCCTACAGTCAATAAGTGTATTGGTTAGCTATCCTTTGACTTTGTAAAGCAGTTGGACACACTCACATGTAAACCCAGGTGTGTTTATCTTCCACTGAAAGTTTAGCCTTTCTGCTAGTAACTGCACTTAGTATTGCAACAGAACACGAAATCTCTTTCCTACAACCTAACAGGATATGCCTTTCTTATGCCTCCGATAATAGCAGTTTAGAGGAGGCAACAAAGGAGACTCATAGGAAAAAATGAAAATATCATTCCATTGTTAAATTTACTTTTATACATTTCAGTGTATAAGTGAAGAGCCAGCTTCTTTAGTTGTCCACTTTGGGATGTCACCAATTGGTTTTGAAAATGCATGATGTACAATGAGAAAATTTCTAAATTCTCAGGACTCTCTCATGAACAGAGAAAACATTTCCACCCATTTCTTTTGGAGTGATTAGCTGTTTATCATGTATTAAAACAACTCAATGATGGTTTAAGAAATTTGGGTGTTTTTAACCCTAAGTCCTCAATGACAAGAATGACAAATTCATAATCTCCTCAGAGAAGAACATGAGCTTATTAAAAAACAGGTTCTAGAGGGCAGAAAAGAATATTTTCATTGGGAATGCCGAAAGTTCTAATCTATATACAAATGCAAATCAGTAGCCCAGCTGATGTGCACGTATACTAATGCAGGCAGCATGGGTAACAAGAGAAGTTGGGAGCCACGGTACAGCATCAATGCCATGATGTAGTCGCTATCATGGAAACATGGTGGGATGACTCACAGAGCTGGAGCCCTGCACTGGATGTCTACAAGCTCTTCAGAAGAGACAGGAAAGGGGGAAGAGGTGGAGGAGTGACCCTTTATATTAGGGAGGCTTTGGATGCCATGGGTATTAGAACTCATGATGATGAGGTTGAATGCCTATGGGTAAGAATTTATCATCTTTGGAAGGAGGGTCAGGTGTCTCAGGAAGTATTTAAGAGGGTTGCTAGGACATGTATAAAAAAAAATAGGGCAGCCAAAGCTCAGTTAGAACTTAATGTGGCAACTTTTGTAAAAGATAATAAAAATTGTTTTTACAAATATACTAACGGCAAAAGGAAGGGTAAGACCAACCTTTGCTCTCTACTGGATGCGGGAGGGAATTTAGCAACTGCAGATGAGGAGAAGGTGGAAGAGCTCAATGCCCTCTTTGCCTCAGTCTTTTGTGAGAAGGCAGCTTCTCCTTAGGACAAGTGTTCTCCTGGGCTAGTAGATGGTGTCAGGGAGCAGAATCCAGGAGGAGGCAGTCAGAGAACTGCTGAGCCGCTCTGATGTTCATAAATCTATGGGACTAGGAGGGATCCATCCCAGGGTGATCAGGGAGCTGGCAGATGAGCTTGTGAAGCTGCTCTCCATCATTTACCAACAGTCCTGGCTCACTGGTGAGGTTCCAGATGACTGGAAGCTGGCCAGCGTGACACCCTTTCACAAAAGGGGTGGGAGGGAGGATCCTGGTAAGTATAGGCCTGTTAGCCTGACCTCAGTACCTGGCAAGGCAATGGAGCAGTTTATATTGAGTGTCATCACAGAGCACTTCCAGGACGACCAGGGTATCAGACCCAGCCAGCATGGGGTTAGGAGGGGTAGGTCATGTTTGACCAACCTGGTCTCCTTTTATGACCAGGTGACCCACCTGGTGGATGCAGGAAAGGTTGTGGATGTTGTCTAGTTGGACTCCAGCAAGGCCTTTGACACTGTCTCCCACAGCACCCTCCTGGAAAAGCTGGCAGCCCACAGATGGACAGGAGAACGTTTTGCTGGGTTAGGAACTGGCTGGATGGCCAGGCCCAGAGTGGTGGTGAATGGTGCTGCATCCAGTTGGCAGCCAGGCACTGGTGGTATCCCTCAGGGGTCTGTGCTGGGACCAGCTCTGTTCCATATTGTTATTGAAACGTGGATGAGGGGATTGAGTTTTTCATTGGTAAATTTGCAGATGACACTAAGCTGGGAGTGTGTGTCGATCTGTTGGAAGGCAGGAGGGCTCTGCAGAGAGATCTGGAACAGTTGGATGGATGGGCAGAGTCCAGTAAGATGAAGTTATTAAGTCCAACTTATGAGTCCTGCATTTTGGCCACAATAACCTCCTGCAATGTTATAGGCTGGGGATGGTGTGACTGGACAGTGCCCAGGCAGAAAGGGACCTGGGGGTTCTGGTGACAGCAGCTGAACATGAGCCAGCAGTGTGCCCAGGTGGCCAAGAGGGCCAATGGCATCCTGGCCTGGATCAGGAATAGTGTGTCCAGCAGGAGCAGGGAGGTCATTCTTCCCCCGTACTGAGGCCTGGTGAGGCCACACCTTGAGTGCTGTGTCCAGTTCTGGGCCCTCAGTTTAGGAAGGACCTTGAGACACTTGAGCACATCCAGAGGAGACAACGAGGCCGGTGAGGGGCTTGGAACACAAACCCTGTGAGGAACGACTGAGGGAGCTGGGGTTGTTTAGCCTGGAGAAAAGGAGACTCAGAGGTGACCTTATCACTCTCTGAAACTTCTTAAAGGTGTCTGTAGCCAGGTGGGGGTTGGTATCTTTCTCCAGCCAGCAACTGACAGAATGAGAGGACACAGTTTCAGACTGTGTCAAGGGAAATATAGGTTGGATATTAGGAAAATGTTTTTCAACAGAAAGAGTGATCAATACCAGAATTGTCTGTTCAGGGAGGTGGTGGAGTCACCATCCCTGGATGTATTTGAAAAAAGACTGGATGTGGGTCTCGGTGCCATGGTTTAGTTGAGATGTTAGGGCATGGGTTGGACTTGATGATCTTGAAGGTTTCTTCCAACCCAGTTATTCTGTGATTCTGTGATATCCTCACTGAAATAAATGACCAGAAAATGCTAATAGCTGTGATCTGGTTTTCTCCTTACTCTGTCTTTGCAGGATTGCAGTGTAGCATTATGTTAAATTGCTTTCCATATACTTACTCTTCTGGGACCTAATCAAACAGAGCCCATGTCTCTAGGCCTAAACAGTGAATCTCTTTAGCATTGTTGGAGCGTTGACTTTCCCATCAGTGAAGCACAGGGTTTTAAAAGTGCAATGAACCTGCCTCAGCATCAGGAGGAGGAAATAGAATTTGTCTGTATCTGGTTGAACCTGATAGAAAGGTAGGCTGAGGGGCCTTGTGATTTCAAAAAATGCAGAGAATTAGGACTCTTCTTCCTTCTCAGAAACACAAGTAATTGACTGCTAGAAGTGCTTCTGCTGTGGGTATTGATCAGTGACAGTTAGAGATGTTCTTTACAATCACTCGCCCTGTGAGGCCTAATTAACAAAGGCTGGGTTGCTGAATTAGATAAAACTCAATGTCCACTGAAATTAATGTGATGCTGTCTAAGCGTCCTTCAACTATTAAGGGAAAATCAAGTTTAAGTGAAAGAAACGAGGGAAGTCCTGTTAAGGGCTAAAACAATTGTGACTGGAAAAGTGGTTTAAGACAACAGTTTTGCAAGGACAATGTAAGGCTCAAAGACATTCTCTTAAAAAGTGCTTCTTGTTTTCTTGTTATATTTTTTAGTAGTTTTTATGCTATTTAACTAAAAATATATTTTTTTTTTCCTGGGAATCACTGAATTGAAGAAGAAGCAGAGACTGAGAAATCAGAACTTAAAAATGAAACCATTTCTTGGCTATACTGTACCACCCAGCATATCTTTGGCTATCACATTTCTGGGTGGTCAAGAAACTGAGTTTTAATAAATGACAAAGGTTTCACTGAAGCCACCAACACTGGTGCTTTCAGGCTCAAAGTCCAATATTCACAGCAGAACCAAGATTAAGTCTGTATTTAATCTGCAGGACCCGTATGGTTTTGAGCTCTTCAGCCCTAGTCCCGTGTTGGCTAACAAAGTGTAAATGTCCTGTGTTACAGACAGATTTATAAGTCACCTCTCAGAGGAACCTAAATAGACCAGTTGATCACAACCAACAAAATTTTCAACAAGATATTTAAGAAATCAATTTAGTATTAATATTAATACTACTACTACTAACAATAATGATAATTTCTTATGTCACAGCTAGTACTGGATCTAAAAATGACAGAGCAGAAGAGACGAGGCATATACAAATTTAAGTGGGGTTTGTAATGCTCACATATTCAGTTTAAGCCGGTTCATTATCTTTAATATGGGTTATTCAGCAGTTTATGTTGTAGATAAACAGCTTATTCTGCATCCTACCTGTTTCTATACAGCTTCTTTATACATGGACTCTTTATTTTCTCAGATAATCTTTCTATCTGATTGAAGCCAAGGCTGGTTGTTTTACTCAAATGCAGATTTGCATTCCTTTAAAACATAGGCTCTTCCACAGTATTTTCAAGTGTGTTTTAATATAGTTTCACTGTATATTTGGCCAAATATAGATTCTTCTGCTTTTCCTGATTTCACATTTGCTATTTACACAGTTTCCTGATAATTGATGTGGTATTGCAACAGTTAAAGAATCCAAATATATGTACAGTGCCTCTATGATGACTTCTTATTAAAATCTTAACATCACTTAATTTATGGTACTTTTAAAGATAGTTGAATTTAAATAACCTTTCACTTAAATTTATTTCATTTTCATCAGGCTGCAACACCCGGACTCCTGACATTGCCATGTTTCTTCTCTCATGGATGATGAGAGTCTTCAGAGGTAGAGCATAGCTCTGGAAATGTCTGTTCAAAGCTATATTCCCTGAACCCTAGTGAATTACCCTGCTGTCATGAAAAAATCCATAGATGTACTGCATATGGGGAAGGGAAATATTATGTGGAAAATCAGAAAGATTATTTATAGAAGTTACATTTAGGCTAGTTTAAATGCTCAAGACTGAAATAAAAAGACCTCCATGTAAGCTCAGAATGGAGGAAGGGTTGCTTCAGGAATACTCTGGCATTAGAACAGACTTTGATATCCAGTAACAGCAGCTGAAGTTTTTATTGTATTCCAGAGAAGAGTATTTGGCAGACTGCCCCAGAGTCTCACACTTTCAGATGTCAACTTTTTGAAGTATACACTGGGTAGATCCAAAGTCTACCAGCCATAAACTAGTCTCTCCTTCTCCCTTTCTTGATTTTGGTGACAGTTAATGAAATCTGAAATGTCTTAAATTATAATTCATCTGCCAGTTTGCAGTAATTACTTTCAGTGAGAAACTTTTGAAAGAAAAAGAAATCAAAGTCTTATCATCTTAAGGATACAATAAATTGAAAGTGAAGTCTTATCATCTTCAGGATACAATAAATTGAAAGTGAAGTCTTATCATCTTCAGGATACAATAAATTGAAAGTGATGTAATTTGGAAATTGAAGTCTGTCATAATTAGCCAAGATCAATATCTTCTATTTTCTGTCTGTAATCATTGTGCATTCAAAAGTAAAATCCTCAAAGCTTAATTTGATGGAAAGTATCTGCCTTTGTGACAGGTTACTGGAAAACACAGAGCTAAGAATATCAGTCACTTCAGCCTTTCTATAACCTTTTTAGAGAAAGACCTCAGTATTGACAAAAGTATAAGCTTTGAATCTAAGAGTTGCCCACCAACTATAGCACAAGAACCATGCCAGTAGATCTCTGGTGCTCATAGGATCAATAATATAAACTGTAAAGTTATGTACAGCAATGCACACCAGTTTGTTTAATATCCGGAGGCATTCAAACACCGGATAGTCTTTCAAACACTTTGAAAAATGATCTGCTTTGTTTTGTAAGTAGAGGTATGATATAGATGCTAGCTGTCAAATGACAGCAAATTACACATCCTCTTCCTTTTATACTATCATTTATCAGAATCAGGTTTTGGAATATGAAAAGTGGTTTAGATCAATAGCTAGAAATCTGCTTGTGTTGTATTGATTTCCTGAGAAGATTATATATGAAAATGACAAGTAGTTATGGCTGACACAGGCCAATTTCCAATTGCCTAATGGATTTAACACTTTTCAGTTCTGTGAGTAAAACAGACTATTGAAAGTACTTTAAATATTTTTACAGTATGTTCAGTGACAATAAGAATACAATCTGGAGAGCTTAAACTAGAACCATTGGCATGAAATATAGCTTTTATCATTTAACCATCATTTTGTAAACAATCAGTAAGTCAAATATGCGTAGAAAGCAGACTTGTTTCTTGGTATTATATTTTTTAATTTTTGTGGCCAAACTGCAGACATAGAAAAAAAAAATCAGCAAAGAAATCAGTTCTATGAATATCAGTGCTATCAATAAACATGAGTTAAGTAATGGGAAAATGTGACAGAGCACAACTGAAGCTTAATTTATAAAGTATCTAAGCTCTATTTGTTCACCTCTTTTTATTAACAAACCTGTATCCATTCACAGCTCACAGTAGTTGAATAAAATGCAACATTCAAAGTGATTATGGGTAATTTTCTTCTAATTGTTGTCTTTTCATTCCCAAGTGTTTCTTTTTTTTTTTTTCCTACCCACTTGATATTACTTTATAAAAGGGATTATTTGAATTGAACCAACTAAGACATTCGATGTCACTGGGAGTGCTGGTGGAAGAGAGGCTGGGCATGAGGAGACAATGTGCTCTTTCAGGACAGATTAGACATGGAATTATAATTTGTTTCTTTTATTTTTTTTTAATTTTATAAAAAACAGCATATATGTACTTCGCACATACTTGTTAACCACACTATATTTGAGAAAATGAATGCTTAAACATTATGAAGTTCTCATGTCATAACTTGGTTTCTATTGGATTTTAATGAATAAGATTTTAAGAGCCTGTCCACAAGAAACAAAAATGTATTACTATGTGAGTAATTTTCATGAATGGCAATGTCTTAAGAACAGTCCTGAGGGGAAGGACTTGGAGGTATTTGTTGCTATACATTATTGTTAATTTTGTGCCATAATTTTTTACAGCCCTGAATAATGACATCATTTAACTTCTCTACTGTTAGTGAGGAAGCCAGCTATTGGAGGTACCCCACTGGACCTGCTGTCTGTGAACAGAAAAGGACTGGTAGGTGATGTGATAGCTGGAGGTCACCTTGGACACAGCAATGACAGAATGATAGTTTTCAATTCTTTGAAAAGTAAGAAGCAGGCTCTGCAGAACTATTACCTTGGAATTCTAGAGTGCAGGCTTTTTACACGTTTAGGAGACTGGTTCATGGACCCTCTTGTGAAGCAGTCCAGAATGCCGAAAAAGTCCAGGAAGTCTGGACAATTTTCAAGAAGGAAATCTTCAAGGTACAGGAGAAACTCCATGTGCTTAAAAGACTGAGCATCACTGAAGAAGACTGGCCTGGTTAAACAGAGGACTTTGGTTTGAACTCAGGAAAAGACCAGGACAGTTTATTACCTTTTTATGAAGGGGCAGCCAACTCAGGAGAACTATAAGGTTATCATGAGATTATGGACGGTGAAAATTAGAAGTGCCAAAGCCCAGTGGGAACCTAATCAAGCTCCTGCTGTAGAAGATTAGATGTTAGCAAAAAAATTTTCTGTAAAAAAGAGCCCTGGAAAAAGCTGCCCAGAGAGGTGATGGAGTCACTACCCTCAAAGCATTTAAAAGACCTGTGTATGTGACACTTAGGAGCATGATTTAGTTGCATCCTTGGCAGTGCTGAGTTAATGATTGGGTTCAACGAGCTTAAAGGTCTTTTCCAATGTAAATGATTCTATGATTATATGATTCCTCAGATTTCCTAAAACACCACAGCACATGAACATGCAATAAAATTTTTATTGGGGCCATGTATTATAAAAAAAAGTCTACCAATCAACAGTGTTATGACAGTTGACTACGCCAAAATGAAATAATTATTTCTTAACAGAATGAAATTATTATACAGCTTTTCAAACTTTATGGGTATTTATTCATACAATCTGGGCACTACATTTTTCCTCACAGGACTCTCAGTTTACACACACTTTTTATTTAGCTTCTGTTGACACTTCACACACTGAAGACTTCAGTCATCTCCTCTTTGCAGTACAGCATTGTAGGACCATTGATGATACAGGACTGGGGACTAACGCAAAACTGTAAATGTTTTAGTGAAACAGAGAACAATCACATCTGATTTTCTTTCAGTTCCTTCTAATGGAAGATTTTCATTTCACAACACCTAAGTGAACAGTATATATTTTTCTTTCATCGTGTCTGGCTTGGTGAACCCCTTTAGCCTTGACGGGCTGGTATTTATTATGTTCTAACAGCTTTCAAAAAGTATTTACCATTACTACCAAGCTACCCGTAGGAAATTTCACTCTGGTGACAGGTTAACATTGGCCTTGGAGTCCATCTAGATGGCTTGACAGAATATTTCCTCAAAGGAAAACATCACCTGGAGAAAGAAGATACAGTAGAAGAGCAAATGCAAATAAATGAATGTGTTTATACCTTCATATAAAGATTGTTGTCATCAATGGAGCTAAGATCAGTCTGCCTAAAACATCATCTTCAGAGCTTGCACCTTAATTTACTGTGCCTGAACTACTACTGAGGACAGGGCCTCCTTACCCCCAACATGGAAAACTTCTAGCAAAGTCTTCTTCCCAAATTATGCTGTAGCCATGGTGTTCAGTAACTTACAGCAGTCAAAGGGAAGAATACCAAGAAAGTAGATGAAGGATATGCTCTGCAAAATTAGAGTTGGTGCACTCGATACCTTTTTAGTCCTTGAGTGTGTTTAAAATAATAAAAGGAGAACAAAAGAATGTGTAGGCACACCATTGTCTGCCAGCTCTTCTTAGGAGCCTGTAGAAACCCACAGGATTCAGCTCCATAAATACTAAACAAAAATATTTTGACTGATTATTTTACAAAGTGTGGAGTTAAGACAGAAGTTCTACATCTTCCAACCTTTTCAGGTGCATGAGAAGGACAGTCAGAAGCTGGATGAAATAATCTTTTGTTCTGTGCTTTGATACTGGAGTATTAATATTTACTATATTTTATAAATTTGAACTGTTTAGACAACACCTCTAAATGCTCAATTTCTCTTGTTGTACTGCTTGATTCTGGCCTGAAATTTCCTGCATAGAGTCAGTGGACTTAGAATACTCCTGTCACCAAGCTAACAGCAGTTTTACCATGTACTCATCAAGTATTTCCACATAAGAGAATAATTTATTAATCTTTTTTTCAGACACCCTCTAACTTCACCAGACTGATTCCTGTGAGGTAGAGGCTGAAAGTAGAATTAATGATTGTTACAAGGATGTCTGACACAAGTTTGGTTTTTGTTGTCCATTTTTCTTGGTTTGTTTGGGTTTTTTTGGTTTTTGGTTTTTGTTTTTT
>VZDJ01007754.1:30126566-30148209 GCA_008694505.1 Cyanoderma ruficeps | reverse complement strand
AAAAAAAATCCTATCATACAATGTATTTTCATATGGTTAGACCCTAAAACATTTTTCAAAAATCTATTAGAAGTGACTTCTTGAAAACTATGTTTTTATCCCCAGAATATTATATTATTTCATTTTGATAAAAATACTTTTGTTTGCTTTTATTGCGTCAATATTTTAATTTTGGTTTTTATTTTTTCTTACACAAACTTGTTTGATAATTCAAATTTAAAACAAACTCAAATTTAAATGTATATATTTCTAATGAAAATATGTCTATTTTATTGAAGAGTATACAAAATATGCCAATATGCCAGTAAAGTCAATGAAATCAAATTATTTATATCTAAGAAACAAAAAGACTTGAACATCTTGTTTAATTTTTACTAATTCAGTTGAATAACATGTGAAGCAATTTTTTCAGTAGTTGATGGTTCAGAGCAGCATCACATAAGTAGTTATATATGGATGAAAGGACTGACACAATTTGTGTAAAAATTTCACTTTTGTCTAGGCTATTACTGTTACTATTATCAATAGTGTTAGTCGAAAAACTCTGAGGAGCTACAAATTATTTAAAAAGGCATTAATAGATTTTTCATTTATTATCTGTGAGATTCCACTCCCCATCTCCCATAACATGGGTTTTATCGATTGCTCTTTCTGCCCCTTCTGGCCTGTTTATTTCTAACTGTAAACTAAATCATCACAGAATTGTATTGCAACAGCCCTAATACTTCTTTGCTTTAATTTTCAGTCTGTTTCCTCTAGTACATCCACGATTATTCAATTGTCCACTGTCACGAAATGTGCCTTTTGATTTTTTTGGTACCATCCTAGGTGTACATTTTATTTCAATAACTATTAGATGAAATAATAGTTATAAATATAAGCTTTGATCTTCTCAGTGGGATTAGTAATTTTATTCTTTAAATAAGGTCAAAAGCAAAATGTACAAAATTTGGCTCTTTTGAAATTCACCATCATGTAATTTTCCTAATAGTGTAGTTACTTCATCACTATTATCTTTTAAGTTATAGAAATAATTTAATCTAGTTGCATTTAAATCCAAGACTGAAAACCACCAAGTCTTCAGGTCAGGTAAAGCAAGTAAAAAAAGGGGAATGTTTAGAGCACAGATCCATATAATTTATTCTTTATTTTCTCTAGATATAGCTGTTACAGAATAGACTGATAATACTGTAGAACAAAATGGTAAGAGGTAAGAAATTATTCTGTTGTAGGAGCTGTTTAAAAAAAATCAAAACTTCCTGAGAGATTAAGTGACCTAAGAGTATTCATCCCAGGTAGGGTAATACAGGAATTTTGTATGTTATAAATGAGCATCAGGTATGGAAATACAGTTCACTGATTAGATACTAAGTTAAGATTTCAATTCCCCCATCCTACCTAGACTGTTTTTCTTATTTCAAGAAACTTACTAATTGAGCACACTTAACTCTAGGGAACCACTCAGTAGAACAAACATAATTGTCATATTTGTGACATTTCCAGAGGTATCTGAAGCATTCACAGAAGTCTGAAAGGACAGGACAGAGAGGGGCCTCTTAAGGCCAGAGAAATTATTCGAAATAACAGTGGGCCTCCTTATGCTTAGAGATTAAACATCTACTTCAAGCTAGTCATTTAGGATTTGCTTCAGTTTCCCCCACATTCAGTGCCAGCAGAGATATCTTGCAATCCTGTTTGAGCCAAAGTCAGTATTCAGATTAATGGACTACATTGTATCTACAACCAGAAACACAGAATCATTAGGAATAGAAGGGACATCTGGAGATCATCAAGTTCAAAGAGTCACTTAGAGCAGGTTACACAGGAATGTGTCTAGGTGGGTTTTTAGGGTTTCCAGAGAGGGAGACTCCACGAGCTCCTTGGGCAGCCTGGTCCAGTTCTCTGCTCCCCTCAATGTAGAGTTCTTCCTTGTGTTAAGGTGAAAATTATTGTGGCATTGTTTATGTCCATTGCTCCTGATCCTGTCAGTGGGAGCAAAGGAGAAGAGTCTGGCACCATCCTTTCGGCACCTAACTTTGAGAAATTTATATGTATTGACAACATACCCTCTCAGTCTTCTCCTGATTAAACGGGCGCAGCTCCCTCAGTCTTTCCTCACAGGAGAGATACTCTGGACCCCTAATAATCTTTGTGGCCTCTGCTGGACCCTCTCCAGTAGCTCCTTGTGTCTTGTACTGAGGAGGCCAGAACTGGCCACTCCAGATGTGGCCTCACCAGGGTTGAGTAGAGAGACAGCACCAACTCCCTTGACCTGCTGGCAATGCTATTCCTAATGCATCCTAGAGTATTGCAGGCCCTCCTGGTCACAAGGGCACACTCCTGGCTTGTGGTAAACTTGTCATCCGCCAAGTATCCCACATCCTCCTCAGCAGAGCTGAGAAGTCTACACAGCAGCCTTCTCTGGAGGCGTGAACCACTGTCCAGCAGTGCTTCTCAGTGTGCCTGGCCATGCAGGCACTCTAAACTGCTAACTGAAACTGATGCTTTAACTTGCCATGTGAATAAATGTGTATGAAATTAATGCCATAATCCTTTTCCCTTCTTTGTGTTTCTTTGACTATCTTACCTCACAGAGTGATATGAAAAGAGATTCCCTAAGAATCTTAGAGCTGTGCAGTGATGAGTAGAGCACAAATACTGGTGTGGAGCTGTGCTCCTAAGTGAGAATGGGTGACAGATGCCAAATCAAAATTTCTTTCAAGAAAGAGGAACACTCAGCTATATGGATTTATGAGGTTTAGTTCTGAGGATGACTGTCTAAGCTAACAATAAAAAAAAAAAAGGAGAACTTTTTGTTCTGTTACCATTTGTCACTTTTAGATTTTCACCTGGAACTTGGCTCAGAGGATCAGTTAAATAATACAAATACGCAAAGCTATTCATATTTCTCAAAGAAACTGGGGTACTTTTATGAGAAGGGAATATTTGACTATAACGCTTGGTTATGCAAATAAAGGCAGAGTGGAATTTGCAGTGCAAATATGTATTCTCTCTCTTTAAAATTTGACCAACACATTGCAACACATGTCCTAAGTGAACCGCAAAGGTTAACAGACAATAGCACATATTTTTGTTTGAAATCACGGTCTCCCTTTTCCTAAAGTTTTATGTGCAAAAAGAAGAATAACAGTCTCACTTTCAATTAGCATAACTACATTTATATTTTATAAGAGTAATGGTGGTAGAAAAAATAGATACTGAAGCAATAAATTAGTCAGAGGTGTGAATTAACAGATATCAAGGGAAAACAGGCTGGAAGAATAAAATACTCGTACAGATGTTGCAGACTACTACATCTGACAATTTTATTATCTGGTGAAGATGACATCTCCTCTGTGATGTTCAGTAGCAGAGGACTGCTAGACACAAGCAGTACAAGCTGAACTCAATATTCTGTAACAATAAAAGTTGTTAGTGAAAGCACAGTGCATGCCTAGCATGAAATGCAGACTTCAGCAGCTACATAGAAACTTTGGTCCACTTTGCAAATGAGGATGTAATGATTGGATTTTCATGGATAGTAGGTGGATTTAATCTCTGGTAATATTGAATATTTACAGTGCAGGAGCTCCATCTGAGCCTGTGATCCATGATTTTTTAGTAGTCCCAGGGACTACTGGGCTGTTCTGAAGAGCAAATGCATATAGTGTGCATGTTAAGTGTATGTTGTACATATTTGCTGTCAATGTGATGCCCTATTTGCTACATCAGGAACATAACCCTCAGGATCTAGCTCATATTGTAATGAGTAAGACAATGGGTGTACAGTGATGTAAATCACGGAATTAATTTTATGTTTACAATATTCATTCAAGGAATTTTTTTTCTTTCTTCAGTTTTTCTTCTCATAGTTTTTCTATTCTGCCTCTTTGTTGCAGAGTAAGGATCCCACACAATCACATACACATTTGTGTATTTATTTGACTAATTCAGAGACAGAATTTCTGCCTCAATGTGAAACAATATTTTGATCCTCTATTATAAAAATATGTGGTATTAAAAGAAATTCCTCTACAGCTGAATGCTTGGAGCTTCACCAGGAATTACTCATCAGCACATTACTGCAGCTTGAAAAGGAAATGGGTGGTATGGTTAGTAGCAGCCACACAATTTGTGATGAAAAATAGAGGGGAAAATAAAAATAATTCTTCTTAACCCTTTCACTGGGAGCTATTTATTAATGTTTCTATTAATTCTAATATCTCCTTCTACTTTCTCTATCAATCTCTCTTCTCAGTCAAGCACCTCTCCACCACAGTGGAGATGGATAAACACTGAGATACAACAGCAGAGAGGGTGCACAATGGCTCATCAGCATGCCAGCACCCTTGCGTCAGCTGCTCCAGACAGACTTTTTAAAATGGGATGTACAAGACAGGTGTTTGCTGAGGTGCAGATATTCTCAAAACCTGCGCACAAAGTAAAAAGGTTATCATACTTTGTGATTATTCTATGTCTAATACTGAGTAATCATTGTGAAGTAACCACTTATAGAAATATTCTTCCTCTGATATTTCTAGGACAGCTGGAATTTCCCCAATAGCCCAAATTTAAATATTTTTAGTTGTTTGGGAGATAGGTTTGGTTCAATTTTTTTCTTCCTCTGAGGGAGTTAACTTCTTTCATGCAGCCATACAAGCAAGTTAGATTTCATGAGTGAAAATTTTGCAAAATTAGGAGCAAAATTTATAGGGCAGTGAGAAGAACTAATAAAATTTATGAGGCTGAAGACACACTGAAAGATCTTCTTAGGCGTACCTAATGAAGCAAAGATAGGACAATCTACAAATCTCCTAAACAAAACTCTAATGGAGCTGAAAAGAGAAGTTCTGCTAAACAGGATGCTGTTAAAAAGGAAGGTGGACAGAAAGTAACTGGTAGCAATTTGGGTATAGATAGGAAATCTAAAGAAAATGTTTTTACCTTTTATTTTTGTCAAAAAAAANCAGGATTTTTATGATGTCAGTTTTTACCCAAAAAAAAGGGTAACAAATATTAAACTCCATAAAAAAATCAATGCAGTGTAGTTATATTTCAGAATACTTAAAGAAAAAGCTCAAAATCCCACATAGATTGATACTGCATAGACACATAGTAACAGGCTCAAAGGGTCAAATATGCAAGAAAGGCAAACATGAAAATATGTTAAGATAAATTAAAGAATATGGACCAAGACCCTGTCTCATGCAGTAGTGTATTCTGCCTCTTAAAAGATTCTGAAATTCTAGAGTGCATGAGAGCCAAAAATTAGAAATTGAGGAGGAAAATACCATCCCCCCCACAACCTCTAACTACCAGTGCAGACTGCTGAATTTTTGCTTTTACCAAAGGTGAAGAAAAATAAGAGAAACTCACCAATGTTTCTGCAAGAAATATATATATATTTAATTTGGAGATAGAAGAATTTGTTTCTAAGGTTACCAATATGGTGGGTTTTGTGTAAAAAATAGTAAAAATATGCATTTTTACAAAGTGGTTTTTAGATTCACTTTGAAGTTAGGCAAAATTATCCAAAGGAATATCTCAGAAACTTCAGTGGATGCTCCAGCATTTTATACAGAAAGGTCTGTAAGAAATCATTCCTTTAGAGCTTGATAGGCTCAGTAGACTTTATATGTATTTTTTTCTTATTTCACACAGCTCTGAGCAGTGTTAAGATCTGGGCCTAATTTTCTTCAAAATATGGAAACCTGTTGCCTACTATGCAGGGATATTTCTCCCCACAAAATGACAGTGGCATAGCCTCCAGCATTATATTTATTTTCTTTCACTGATGCATGCATTTGTAAAATATGTAATACTTAATATCTGATTTAAGATACAAAAAAGAGAACCTTAACACTACTTATTTTTCCCTTTCAAACAATCAGTCTGTCTGGAGAAAGATAAATATTATGTCCATTTTCTTAATAGCATTTATAATCATGACTTCAATGCCTGCAGGTCTCAAGATGCATAACAATATATAACTAAAACTACAAGGCAAATGATGACATGACTCATTGAATTTCAGAGCCCTTAAAAAATGTACAGAAAAAGCCCAACCACCACTGTGAAAGTATATAAACTATTCAGTAAAGAAAACTTTTATCTTTTTATCATTAGCAGTGTTTCATTACCTATTGACCAGACTTTTAAAGGCCTTAATGATCATCTACTTACAAGCCCCCTGCCATGGACAGAGGCATCTTCTATAAGACCAGATTGGTCAAAGCCTTCATCCAATCAAGCCTTGAGTACTTCCAGAAATGGGTTATCCATAACTTCCCTGGACAACCTGTTCTAGCACCTTAGCACCCTGACAGTAAAGATTTTTTTTTTTCCTAATCTAATCTGAACCTATTCTCTTTCAATTTGAAGCCATTTCCCCTTCTCTTAGCACCACATGCTCTTATAAAATGTTGCTCCCCATCTTTCTTGTAGACCCCTTTAGGTTCTGGAAGGTGCTATAAGATCTCACTGGAGCCTTCTCTTCCCCTGTCTGTAAAACCCTAACTCTGTCTTTGTAGGAGAGGTGTTGTAGTCGAGATGGCCACTGCACTCAAAGTGCTTCAATAAAAACCCCAGGGGGCCTCAAGTATCAGCACCATGTTATCTAGAAGTCTTTCATACATTTTCTATGTAGCAATCCTATGGGCAGCTCCATACACCTCTGGCTCTTTTTCTCCTTCTTTTCTCTTCCTTCTGCAGTCCCAGCTCACTGCTGCCTGTCCCTGGCACTGCCACCTAACCCTGTCTGTCCCTTGTACAGTGGCTCACCTTATCTGTCCCTCACACAACCTCCTGTCCCTTCCTCCTCACAGCACAGCCAGCAGACTCCAACTAACTCTCCACCAACTAACTCGCTCTTTTATCACACCCAGCTGTGAGGGCAAGGCTGTTCCCACTCTTTGGTAATTAACACAGCTGCAATATATCAGAGGCAGGATTACCTTTAGTACTATTTTTATCTGTCTTCCCACGGAGTAGCTTCAGCACTCTGGTCATTTTTGTGGCCTCTTCTGGACTCACTCTAACATGTCAATGTCCTTCTCATGTTGGGGGTTCTAGAGCTGGATCCAGGACTGCAGGTGGGGTTTCACCAATACAAAGGAGTGGAATCACCTCCCTCAATCTGCTGGCCATGGTGCTTTGGATGCAGCCCAGGACATGGTTGGTTTTCTGTGCTGCAAACACATATTGCTCAGTTGTGTCGAACTTCTTGTCAACCAATCCCTACAAGTCCTTCTCCTCAAAGTATCTCTCAATCCATTTTCCATCCAGCCTCTATGCCTGGATTACCCCAACCCATGTACAGGACCTTATAATCTATAAAAATAAATCCATTCATAATTCTAGTGTAGTAGAATTATTACAATGAAATGGGTTGCTTCACTCAGCTGGTTTTTGCTGGGACAGAATTAGTTTTCTTCATGGTAGCCAGGATAGAGTTATGTTCTGGATTTGTGCTGCAAAGTGTTGAAACTGGAGCATTTTCATTGCTGCTGAGCAATCCTTACACAGTATCAAGGCCTTTCCTGCTTCTCACACTAGCAGTGAGGAGGCTGTGGGTGTGCAGGGAGCTGTGAGTGGACACAGCCAGGACAGCTGACTCCAAATGACCAGAGGCATATCCTGCACCATATGGCATCATGCTCAGCATATGAGCCTGGGAGAAGAAGGAGGAAGGAGGGACTGTTAAGAGTGATGGTGTTTCCTTCCCAAGATGCTGCTATGTGTGGTGGAGCCTGGCTGAGAATCCACATGCTCATGGGACACACTGAATAAATCCCTTGGGGTTTTTTTGCTGGCATGAACAGCTTTTGCTTTACCTATTAAACTACGTTTATGTCAACCCTCAACTTTTCTCACTTTTAGTCTTCTGATCCTCTCCCGCACACCACCAGGGGTGAACGAGTACAGCAGCTGTGCGGGGCTCATCTGCCAGCTGGGGTTAGGTTAAACTACAAGGTTCACCTTTGATAATTTTTCAGCATGCATTTTTCACCTCAGTTTATTGGTTACAAAATGTCTCTCTTTAAGAGTTTGCCACTATCACTGTCAAATTCAAATTTTGAGAGCTACATTCTCTTTACAGATATTACTAGTAGGTTTAATTTAACCAAAGTATCATTTTTCTATTATTCTCTCTTACTTCAAGTCACACCTTCTATTGCTAATCAGCTGATAGGTTCAGCTAGAGAACTGGCTGGAACACTGTGAAAAACTACACAGATGAACTTCCACGAAGCTTGACAGTGCTTTTATCATGAAAATATGGTATTTATGGAATATACTTATTTAGTAATTTCATAATACTGTACAAACATTTAATTAACTTCAGAGTGTTACTTTGCTAGTAAATGAATACTATTATTATTATAGATAATAGTCATTGAGGTCAGAAAGCTGCGTGATTGTGATGACATTTTCCCACTCCCACAGCTTATTTTCATTCTTGAAGTGTAATCTTGAATAATTACTTTCTAAACCTGAAAACGGACATTTCTAAAAAAGAACATATGCAAATAGAACAAGAGAGTCCATTACAATTTAAATTATAAACGATTAGGTTTAAAATATACTAATGTACAAAAATAATCAGCCATCAGCCTCAACCATACAATAGCCGTGCATAATCATTTCTCTGCATCAGGTGGTTGTTGTGTTTTCTGGCATGCTTTGTTTTGCATTTAAATGTTAATATAACTCCTATTTCCAACTGGAAGGGAAAGAATTCGCAAAGGGGTTGGGATTATTGTACTGCTTATTTTGTTTTCCTTTCTAGGAGAATATGAATATTTCCAGACTCAGGAAGAATCTGTTTTCTTTCCTATAGAACTTAGTTCAGGATTTTTAATAGTTAGGCTTGAATTTATTACCCATTTTGCACATGACACTTTTACTAAAAGATAGAACAAGTGTTTTATAGCTTCCTAGTTCCTCTCCTCTCTTTTAAATGTCTGGGGGTGTTGTGCTTCCAACATCTCAGGGAATCAAGCTAAGAGTTTTTAGGGGATAGAAAGGAGGCTGCTGCCTTCTGCTCTTACTTCAATATATTTTATTACAGAGCAAATCTCAAGCTCCCACAAAAATAGATATATTTTGCTGATTGAGGATTTTTTCCTCCTGTTTTCTTCATTTTTCTTCTTCCTTGACCCCTGCCCCTCCCCCTTTTTTAATTTTAAATCAGCTCTTATTAGTTTCATGACCTGTGCAGAGCAGTTTATAGCTCTGAGATTAATATTGTTATTCTTGTGACACAGGGACATCAAAAGCCATATAAAAATACTCAGAGTGACAGGTGGCATTTGCTTTGTTACTGTGCTTTTGCACATGTCTGTGACATCTCTTCACAGACACAGTGGGGCTTTGATTCCTTCGTGTTTTGTATTCATGCACTTTCCACAGTGCTGCTATGGATCTACAGTATGCTAGGAATTGCAGAAATTCAAAGCATGCATGTAAAGGGATAAATGATAAATTGTTGATGGGGGAAAAAATGGCTGTGGTCAAGCATGGGAAATAATCCATGAAAAATTTGTATTCCAGAAAGAGTAAAAACTCCCATGAGGAACATAAATGATCACTATTGTTTGTCCTACAATTTTCAACCATTCCAGAGAGGTTTCCACTAATACTAGTCTTAAAAATAGTTGATCATTAACAAAGGCCAAAAATGCACCCTCTCATAGCTGGGTACTATATTTTAATCCTGCAAGTGTCATTGTGCCACTCTCTGGTTCAGCATTAGTTTCCCAGTTTAGTATTCAGAGAGCTAATTCATTTTGTTGCTGGCAGCAGTGCATTAATGATCAAGCTACGACAATGAACACTGTCTGCATAACAAATGTGTCTTTCTCAAGCTGCAGTAAATACAAAGTGATTAACATGAAATAACTGCTCCAGCAAACTGCTTCTTGGCTTTTAAATAGATACTAGTGTTATTATTTAACCCTGCATTTGTCAGATATATTTTGAATGGCCTTGTTTTCATTTATTTTTTGGAGGAGGGGCAATTGCTACCTTGGAGCTTTATTTTACAGAGTGCATTCTCTTGGAGATCTGCTGCTAGCATACTGGATGCAAATTATTATTAATACTCTGTTCCCTGCTTCTGACATTTACTAAGGCAGAAGCATCAAACAGAACTAAATCACATCATGGTCCTTCCAGCTATCTTAATCCTGCCATCCTATCGGAGATAATGAAAAGAAGGTCTGAGCAGGTTAATGTTGCAGTTGTTAATAACCTTTAAATCTAAAAGAACCCAAGGTGAAGTTGGTTTGCATTTCAGGTCAGGCAGGAAAGTACAAAGAGAGAAGGTGATGAACAAGAAGAATCAAACTGAAGTTGCTCTCCCGTCACAGCCCCACCCCCGTTTTTTATTCTTAATCCAGGCATAATGAAAAATCTGAGCAATGTCACTGTATTATGAAAAGATGTGATTATTCTATTCTTAGAAGAAGTAAGAGACAGAAACAGAGACAGAGACAGACAGGGACAGAGATGGAGACAGTTGATTTGACAGTCAATGTCCCTTATCCTTGCTGCCACTCAATCCCTGTTGGGGGAGCCCTGACCTGATATGTTACAGGGAAAACAGAAAAGCATAGCACCCTCCACGAAACACTTTGAAATGGTTCTCTTGTCATCCAGACAATCCTCTAAAGCTGTGCTGTTCATATTCCTGCTGTCATTCACTTCATCTCATGATAATGTGCCAGTAGCGTGGCGTTCTACTTCGCAACAGTCTTTTAGAGACAGAGTTTTATTAGAAAATGTTGTATAAGAGAGCTCAAGTATTCATTTTATTTTTTTTCCCTGCTAAGGCACTGCTATAAGGACTAGAATTTTTTCTCTTTTACATTGTATATGTGTCACTTTTGCTATCAGTTTATAGAAATGGAATGGAAATACGTGTTTTTACTGTTCTACAAAGGCCATTAAAAGGTTTATCTCAGTGAAAAATAAACAGCATCATGACAATGTCATGCATATTCAAGAGTAATACAAAAGGAAAATCAGAAGAGAAAATTTTGATTTCCTCAGGGAAATCGCAAAAAGTATTAACGATATGTTGGGACTTTTTGAAGACATGCTGATCCACTTACCAGAAGTATTGAGTAAAATTTAGAGGGAAGGGGGGAAACAAAGAAGTATCTTCAGTCTCTGCTTAAAAATTTGAAAACTGTTCTTTTTTCATGCATTAAGAACAAGTCAGGTTCATGGGAGCTTTAAATCAAAGGAAAATAATACCCTCTATTCCTGAGAATGTGCGTGTGTTATTAAAAAGGATAAAGGATTTGGAAAACAACTTCGCTTGGAGCAGGATGCATATGGACTTGTGACTATAACATAGCCTACCAAAGTACTGGAGAAGGAAATGTCTGGTAAATAGGCAAAACAAATTTCCTGAAATATTCCCTTGACAATCAGAAGCTCAAAAGTAATCACATTTGAATAGGATGAGATCAACAGAGAAGTGCTGGTTCAGAGACAAAAAGATTCCCATAATTACAGCTTTCACCTTCCATTTTGGTAAGCTAGGATAGTTTGAAAATAGCATCCAGGTAAGTTAAGATGAGGTGTGCCTGCTGTGCTCAACGGAGGATGATCTGGAATACCTACAACCAAAAGACCTGCTGGCATTTAAGTAATCACAAAAGAAGTAACATCTTCAATCTCCCGTTTTTGCAGTGTGTTAGGTGTGCAATGAACCAGCATAAGCACTTACTCCCTGCTATTTACTCCCTGCTTTTTCCACTCCATACACTAAAGCTGGTGGTGCGGGACAACAGACTCTCCAAGATAGCAAAGGTAGGTTCAGGAAACCTGAGAACACATAGGCATCTGGACCATGGGCCCTGCTAATATTTGTCCCTGCTCTTTTAAAATTATGACTGCTGAAGTTGGTTAAATCAGATTCATATTTAGATCATTTAGCTAAGATTTTTTTTCCTTCTGCTTTGCTTAAACTAGGGGTTATGTGCCAAGCTTTAAATGACAGACCACTAACGAAAATTCTTAAATAATTAAAAAATATAGCTTTTTATGAAAATGATGAAAAATAGCACCAGATCATGAAATTAAAGAAAAACCACAGGCTCAAACTCACAGTTCTCATCAGTAAAACCAATTTAAGGTGATTTCTAAATTAAAAAAAATAACTCCCTAACAGACTGAATTATTTAATGAATCAACAATTTAGGAGTATGAAAGAAGTTCTGATTGTCATGTGCTGTTGAGGAAGTCAACATCAGTTTTCAGAGAAAGCTGTTTAACTAGGAACAAACTGCTGTGGGACCAACAGTCACCATTTCTGCAGGGGTTTATTGACAGAGGTGTGGGAATTCTGATGAAATCAAGGCACAGTTTTTGAACACCATGGATGAAGACATACAGAAAAAAAGAATCTCAAATATTTTACAGAGTCAAGTTAAATTTTACATTAATAAGGTAACCATTAGTCTTTGACTGAACTATTTGAACAGTTAGTACGCAATCAGAAAACCAACTCTCACACTAAGGAAAGTTAGCAAGAAATGTACCCCTGCACCATATGCATTCTTGCAAGGTATCTGGCAGCATTATTTATTGTAAGATCATTAAAGAAAAGATGGTGTTAGGGATTGGAATTTTTAAAGGAAACTTCTAAGTATCCATTTTGAGTCTTTCTTTCTCCACTCTGACTTTTCACAGGAGTGATATTAAATAATGAAATGTTTTATTGACACATTCTTTGTGGCTACTTAAGCAGGAAAAAAATCTGTGTATGGGGGCAGAGGTAAAGACTCCTAGCCATAATTGATTTCACTTCCAGATCTTGGCCGGTTTTCCTGTTCTAACTTGCTTCACTCATACAGTTTTTTGGGGTTTTTTTATTTTTCATTTTTTCTTCTTTTCCACTTGCTCACAGAAGACTCAGAGCAGAGATAACATCAAATAGGTTAGAGCTGAATAGTCTTGGCCTTGTGTTGGTGCTATTACCATACTCTCTCAAACCATTTAATCTTATACTCTTTGCTGTCAACATCTTTCTTATCCAGGTTCTACTTTTTACAAGTCTCCTACATTTACATTACTGATTTTTTTTTTTCCAATTTTGATTAAAAAAAAACCCAAAACAACATGTTATGTAGATTCTCTTTTCACTTTTATTGTCAGCCACTATATCTTACATTATTTATCAATGGAAAAAAGTTTAAAGTTAAAACTCATACTGTATGCTAGAAAATTGCATTGTGTCCTATTAAAATTTATGTTGACTGGATGCCAAATTGTGCTCTGTTTATATAGTCTCCACTGGAGTTCTGTGGTCTGTGGTAAGCTATATAACATTTGGGGATAGTGGAGTTTTGAACAGCTTTTGGCAAACAATCTGAAACACAGATAAGAAACATCAAGGAAGAAAACAGTGCTGGAACACCACATGAAGGTTGCTTTAGTAGAGTCGTGATAAATTGACAATTTACTGCTTGGTCTTTTATTCATGTGCTACCACTGGGGAGCATCACTGGGGCTGCTGAAGTAAACATCATGGATGGAAGAAACACACAGAGCACACTGCTCTGCTACAAGCAGGGGATGATTTGGGAATTTATCAGCATTCTTAGTGCTTTTCATTCACTAGTGCCAGGCAACAATTTCTGCCCAAATGTGGTTGCAGGTTCTTACTATCTTGCTTATATTTCTTCCCAGTTTCAATGCTAAAAACATTAGCAGGGAATTCCAGAACAATTCTATGTCTTTATTAGTATGAAATTTTAGTATTAACAATAGTTGTCATATGATATGATGCATCACACCAGGAATATTGATTAATATGGAAAATCTTATACCAAAATTTTAAATTCAACTTTTAGTTCATGGAAATGTTAAGAAGCAGAAAACCTTTTGTAAAAATGTATGATAATGATTGTGATTTAAATGTCCATATTTTACCCTATTCTTAGAAGAAGAGGTATCTATTTACTTCAGTAACAAAAGAGTCTTTTTTTTGAATTTGTAAAAGAAAGCTCTTTACAACAAGTCTACAAAGATTTAGAGTAGCAAAAATGTGCTGAAGGTATTGTATGGGTTTTTCAGTTTTCTCCTGGATAAAATACACATATGGATTATATTATGAATGATAAAAATAAGAAAGAATGAAAAAAGAAAAAAAAGACAACACTTCCCTCTCCCTAATAAAACTTTCACTGCTTGTGAGTTGTATTTTTTTGTTTTACTTTGCTGTATTCTTACTATTTCTACTTAGTCACATAAGGGTGGAGGGTGCTGAAACTCCTGACAACCTGTTTTCATGCCTCTTGATACTGAAGTGATGAAGAGCTGTTGGATTCCCACTGGTTACCCCTGTGGATTAATGAAGGGCAAGACAAAAATTGTAGAGCTGCCATGCAGAATGACCTTACCTGATAAGACTGTTCTGCCTTCACTGCAGTAGGTGAGAAGGGCAGGCTGTATGCAGCAGGCTGGTTTTTCTGTACCTTAATGAGAAAAATTGACCTGTTTATCCACCAGCTCTCTTCTTTGTTTTTGATTCAAGTAATTTTTGGAAAACTCTTTCTGAACTTAAATGTTGTATTAAAGCTGAATCCTCCAAAGAATGGCTTACTGTCAGCAAAATCTGGTGGATTGCTACAAACTATGGGAAAACACCTGCTAATAAATGCATTTATAAGACAATTATATTCGCAGACCACTTCAAGAGATATAGTATTACTGACTTAATTTACTGGCTTAATTTATATGATGTGAGTGAACAAGAGGTCTTTTTCCCACCCACTAAACTGCTTTTATTGTCTTTTATAAGCATTTTGTATAGCTTAGCTTTGCTTTTTATTTTTTCTGTTGCATGTTTAGGACACACTTGGATGAAAAAATGAAAGATGAACACCTCCAAATTACAGCTGAGGGTGGCAGGGAAGGTTTCATTTAGGAAAGAAACATTTCAATAACATGATTATGCTTGGCATCCATGTCATGCTAAAAGTTAAGTATTCTAGTACATGTAATAGAAAGAAAACCTGTGTCTGTCAGACTGTACAAGAAAATGGAAATATTCTTTAAGGGTATTGTATCAAACATTGAAGAATTAGGAAATGCAAAAGTAAAGGTGGAATGAACAATTCATTTAGAATCAAGGTAAACAGAACAATTACCCATTTCATTGCTCTTTTTCGGGTTTTCTCAGTTCTTGAATCTAGTACTTTTGTGCAGTTCAAATGTCTCCCCAGATGCTCATCTCAGCATCTGATTCCTCATTCACACATTAAACTCCTGCTGCTCCTTGATTTTCCTTACTTGCTTCCAAATCACAGAAACACAGCAACCCTTCTCTCCCCCAGTTCTGTATCATGCTCAGATTTTCACTCTCCCATCACCCAGGTTGCCAATTAATGGATCAAAATCTACTAACACCAGTATTCATCCCTGAGGGGTGTCACTGTTAACCACCCACCACTTTGCATTGCTCATCACAACCTTTTCCCCCTGATGATCCAGCTGGCTTTCAATTCACCTTTTGGCTAGATTGTCCAGTTTGTATGTCTGCTAAAGTGTTATGGGAAATCATATAGAAGGCTTTATTAAACTCCAGGTAAAAACACACACAGCTCTCCCTTGGTCCTCAGTGCATCAGCCAACAGCAAAAAAGTAGTAAGATATTTCAAGAACTACTTCTTCTACATAAAACCATGTTGGCTGATCCCAGCCACCTGCTTGCCTTTCCTAAGGCTGGCAACCACTTACAGCATTAGTTGCTCCATCATCTTCTCATGCCTTCAGGTGAGGCTGAGCAGTCTGTTTCCCTAGATGCCCCCTTCTGCCCTTCTTTGAAATGAGTGGGAGCTTTTCCTTCTTCTCATTTTCAGGAATCTCCCCCAGTCACCATGATCTTTCAGGTAATAGACAGTGACTTTGGCCACATCCCTCAGCATCCTAAGATGAACCCATTTGATCCCACAGATTTGAATCTAAAGTGTTCCCTCACTCCATCTTACATTGCTCTCCATAATGCTGGTCCCTACGCACTACCACTAGACCTGTGAGCAAGCTTTTACCTTACCAATGGAAACTAAGGCAAAGCAGGCAGTGAAAGTCTTTGTCTCAGTTTTTAAAGCCTTTTCTTGGCTGCCATTTTGTAAAAGAATCCTTTCTTTTTGCCCTTCACTTCTTTTTGCCCTCTCACTGCTTTTAATGACACCTAAGTTTTGGCTTCCTTAACTCCTGTATTTTTGCAGAGAACATTTAACATCACAAAGTAATTTCCAGCAGCATATCAGACTTTTTCCAGAGCCCTACACTCTCAGACAAAAGTCACTATTAAAGCCTTAATTTGCAGATGGCTGATTCAACCCTCAACATCCTCAGACAAACTACCTTTTACAGTACATACTACACAGTTATTTGCTGTAGGCCATTTCCACAGCCATCTTAACCTCTCTCCTACTCCAAACAGAGCTTTCAGCTTGTAACAGTTATCTGAAATTTTAATTTTTTTAATATAATATTTTAAGCAGTTATATTTCAGTCCATAGGTTGCTTATTAATTGTATGCTGAGGGTACTGCTTTTAGTAGTATCTTATAATTCACTGATCTTCATGTAGCAGCACAAAATTCCCATCTACTATGATGTTTCAGACATCCTAGTGCTTGGCAAAAATCAGTCTTGACAGCTCCCTCAGACTCTGGGACTATGTGTAGCATCAGCATTCACAAGGCATTTAAGTTCAGTTAGCAGGTAGTGATAAATGTCAGTATTGCCATACTTGCTCCACATGATCAGTAAGGACAGCCCAAGTCTCTCAGACTAATTCACTTACCACTTTGTCATTTCTACAGTATACTTTGTCACATGCATAGCTGTTGCTTAAAACTGTTTTGAATAGCAAGCACTCCCTTCCTCAAGCAATTCTGGAGTGGGATGCACAAAACACCAATGAGTTTCCAGTAAAAATCTGAAAACAACACTGTCAAATACATTTGTTTAGTCTCTAGGTTTAGCAGAACTCCATTAGACAAGAGCAAGGCAGGTAGTCAAAGACAGCTTGTCATGGAAACATTAAAAAATATTTGGATATCATATTAAAGTTTGAATAGATAAGGATTGATGGGACCTACATTTTTATCTATATCTGTAGCTAATATATATGGGATTAGATCTAATAATGCAATATTTATTAGATTATATATGCAATTATATGCATGTATATAGATATGTTTTCTATATAGGTATGTTATATATAAGTTTTATATAATAACTAACTAACTAACTATTTTAAAATATATATAATACATATAATATAGTTTTGGTGTAGGTGTCCAGATGGTGGTGGCAGGGTGGGGTCTGTGAGGAAGAGGCCAGGAGCTGCCTGAGCAGCAGATTCCAGCTGGCTCCAACAGACCTAAGATGGTGGTGCCTCTGTAAAAATATACCTAAGAAATAGCAGAACACCACACAATAGAAAAGTGTGAGAGAAAAATCTGTGCGACAGCCCTGCAAATACCATGGAGAAAGAAAAAAAGAATGAGGTGTTCCAGGGGCTAGAGCAGAGAAAGGACTGCACCAGAGCAGATACCCATGCTGCAGTCCATGGAGGATTCCATGCTGGCATAGGTGAAGGTACCCTGAAGCAGCAGCAATCCATGGGAAGGACTGAAGACATTAGAATCAAGTTCCTGAGGTTCACCAGTCAGCACTGTCTACATAGCCTCAGGGTTTGATAAGGTCCAGTTAGGACTGTTGGCTTCTCTGGAAGAATGCCTCAGCATTTGAATGGTGAGAGCAGTACATATAACCATGCTGGTGAGTCTCAGTAAACACAATGGGCCTCTATGGATGATACATACATGCCCATATACAGCTTGATCTATGTAGTTTATAGACATAAAACACTTTTACCCAAACCACTTTTTGGTCACCCTCTTTTTCTCTTCTTTCCACGTAAGACCACAATCTTTCTTTCCAATCTCAGTCATGAGCTGACTCACTCAGACACATATGCCAATGGATCTGGTCCTTTAGAGAACAGGCCTTTGTCATCCTGAAAATCACTGACATTGCCCCCAGCCATTTGGGGCAACCTTGGAGTATCTCTGAAGAACTTAACATAATTTTTAGAGAAAGGTGAATTCTGTGCGCCAAGGGAAGGGTAGAAAGCTGCATTAGCTTGGACATATGTCCCAGCCTTGGCCCTAACTTCTTGTTTAAGAAGATGCTTCTGACTATGCCAAGACATAGAATTATGACTGCAAATCTCTTCTAGGACAGGAACTCCTGCTGCACTATTAATTCTGAGGGCAACATGTAGTGATACATTACTTTCTTGGCAGCACTACAGAGGCAATCTGGACATGTTCTGTGAGAGATAGAAAGATAGATAAGACTGGAAAATGGAATAGTTACTGCCTCACATTTTCAATAGCATCTGGCTTGAAGAAAAAGCTCACAATATTCAAGTTCATTGTGCGTCAGGCTGACCAAATGGAACAGTTGCTGGCACTTAAGAAAGAGCTCAGCATCTTTTTCCTGTGTAAACATGTTAGCAGGAAGTTTGGAGTTAAGCTTAATTATATATAATTGAGTCCTGGAGCTGCTTCACCGGCTAGCCAGCCCTCTGGCAACTATATAGGGGAGGCTTGGTGGGTCTGAACCTCAGGTCAACGGCATGGAAGAAAGAGTGGACTCTGCTTGGGTTTCACCTGGCTTTATTCCACCCAGTTACCTCCACGTGCAGATGGACAGAGCAGAGAGTGCGAGAGTGCCCGGCAGCCCCTCTGTCCCCACCTTGAGTACAGGGCGCGTACCTTGGGCAGGGGAGAACTTAGAACCAAACTAAGGGGAGGGGGGATGTGACCCAGAATGGGGAAACTTAACAGAACAATGAAAGAAGGTGGTACCAGAGTACCTTGCCGAATCCTAGGGCTTTTTCCCCAGAATCTTCCAGATCTTACAAGGTGATTGACAAGGCCTATCACAAGGGAAACACCATCGGGGAGTTTGGAGATGGGGGTGTAGGAACAAACCATTACAAACATATAACAAAACATGCAGAACTTTAGAAAAACCAAAATGCGCACTGCTACAATTATATTGTGAGGTTTTGAGACAACTGTTCTGCTCCATCCCTTCATTTGCTATGCATTTTCATCTTTTTCTGTCAATTTCTCTGTCATATTGCACGGTGGAGTAACTAGCATTGTCTAATTGATGTCATGGGAAATCTAAGAACTCGTGTTTCTAAAGACTTACAAACAATCCTAAGATTTTGGGTTAGAAAATGTTGGCAATAGATGAAGGTAGGCAGAGTGGTAGATGGTTACTTGGGGGTGTCCTGCTCATTTACTCCTTTCCAGACGTGAGGGACGGCAGCTTGTCTTCTCATTCCCCTCTTCTGTCCTCTTCTTTACATCCACTATAGGCTAAGTAGAGCTTAAAGAGTGGGCATGTGGCTGTGATCTTAGATACACTATTTTTAAGAGATTCATACACAACCTTTTCTACTTATTCTCATTTACATAGAGGAAATCCCTGATTTCTTTAGGTCTTCTAAAGAGCTACACATAATTTTCTGTTTGTATTATAACTTGTTAATAAATAGAAGTTTTTATCTTATTTGATATATGCTGTAATAAATTGTTGTTTTTTTCCCTCATCTTATGGATGTGAAACCTAGAAATGTGGCTGATTTTTGCAGAAATTATTGTAGAGATAATTACATCCACATTTCTTACTATAAGTCAGCCATGAGGTAGAGGTCCTTATTGAAATCAATAGGAATTCTACATAAAAGATGTTTTACCACATCCCTTTATTATTGAAGTGGGGAAGATACATTTTTTTCTTTTCTGTTTTCTCATAAGTAAAAATAACAGTTTCATATGACTTCTTTTCTACACTGGTGTTAGTGTTACGGAATTCCATATGAAAAGTTTTTTACTATCTAAAATAATTTATGTAAATTTAGTCTTTCATCATGTATTTGTAGGGTATTGAAATGTGGTCACATGGAAGAAAGTAATTTATTTAATACTGTAGCTTAGAAGAGAGAGTGTGAGACTATCAATTGCTACAATAAGAGGCACTAGATTCCATAGCTAATTTAATACTGTCCTGTGGCTTCCTTAAGAAGAAGGTATGCATACAAAAATATCGTGCTTTTCCAGCTGACTTTATATGCCAAATTTGTAGTGCTGCTAATGCTGTAAATAAAAGGAAAACAAATCCCTGCTGGATCCTAGTTTGTTTGCTGATATGAGAGGTCTTATTAAAAGAATGAATATTGTGTACAGGTATTTCACAACATTTTGAAAATGAACATTAAAATAAGGAGTGTAGCTGGGAACATACAAAATTTTCTAGTCTTATCCTGCTACCAGAATTATCTTGTTATGAAATAAAAGTGAAAAATTCAATTATTAAATTAAAAAATTACATTCCTGCTTTTCCATAGCAGATTTGCATTTAATAATTAAAATTTGTAGCAAGCAAAGAATGCAAACATATTTTTTAAAATATTTGAGTGGCAATATTCCTGTGGCACTATTTTGCAAGGCACTCCATTTTGTTCTCTGCAGTTATACACTTCATGCCAGTAACATGTCATCTAAAATATTCAGATAATACTTTTTTTTATATCTTAAAATTAAGAAGAATATAGTAACAGCTTAATGTTTTTGATAGAGACTTATCAGCATAAGAGGTTATTCTAATTTTTCCAGATTGCTTTGTTCAAGAAACTGTATAATGATTAGATAGTGATTATAATACAGTAGTCACTGAGCATATTAACACACTGAGTTCATTTTCAGAAAATCAGAAAGGAAAAGGGAGGTACTACTTAGCTTTTAGATAAATACCATCCATACATAACCATACATTACCATACATAAATAACATTCATACAAAAAGGAATAATTCAGAAAATTGTAAAATGTCAAGCAAGTTGGGTGGGGTTGGGCTACCCATGCAAATAATTATCCCCAAGAAGGACTATAACTTCAACAGACCCGTCTTTCCCAAGTTGTTGTCCTTCCTAGTCTAATTCCCTCTAGAAGTACACTATAGGTGTCTGAACATTCCTGGAAAAACAGGACTGATGAATCTCAAATCAAAATTAGAGATCTGCTGTTATACATGTACTACATGCACCTCTTCTGGGAGAGAGAGAATGAAATTCAAGAGGATGAATGAAGATTTAATCTGTCTTTACTATCAGCCTATGGTGAATATGCTGCCACATCCCATCATGGGCTCATTCAGCCATAACTCATGAGAATGGGTTTGCTTCATCCTCTGAAAGAAACTTCAACGCAGAGGACAATATTCTATGCAGACAAGTTACACCCTCATTTTTGGGAAAGAAGACTTCAGACCAAGAAGTAAAGACCACTCTTTCCATTATACTATTGCCTCAGGAGGCTGACAGCTCTTGGGCGGACAGATTTTCCATCCTGATGCTGTGCCTCGCCCACAGAATGTTGCAACCTTCCTACCTAAAATTTATGTAGTGTTAACCAGATTATTTGCAAGATATACAGAGACAGATGTGGTTTATCTATTTATTCTACTTTTGATCATGATCCCTTGATTTTTCTTTTGATTTCTTAACAGGCAGATATTTACTTCAACAGTTTCAG
>VZDJ01007754.1:30089108-30126390 GCA_008694505.1 Cyanoderma ruficeps | reverse complement strand
GCCAAAAGACATTTTTCCTGCCAGATGTTGTCTAGGCCAGGCAATTTTTAACTGAGTTTTAAGCCCGCTCCTCATTCCAGGTGTTTGCTCTCATCACTGCTGCATGGGTAAAATAACATGCTTGAAGTTCTAACTTCTGTCTAGGATCTTGAGGAAACTTAGAAAATTATCTGCACAAAAATAAACAGTGTCTTCAGTTTAGTCCAAATTTAAAAATTTTCAGGAGTGCGTAGCAAGGAAGTAGATAGATCACACTGGCATTCTCATGCAAATTGCTTATATTAGCAACTAAGTTCAATACTGACTATTGTGGCAATGGTCTGCAGTCACTTATTTTCCATTATTGCATGTAAGAAGTGAGGTAACTGACCCATCAAAGAATACCAAATGTAGATTAAACTCTGCAAGTAATTTCCTACTTCTGTGCAGACCTAAAAAATATTTTATGTCATTTAGTTATTTTTGCTTACATGTATACTGTGTGTATCAGTTAATATGAGGTTGGCTGAAATGTATGTGATGAGAGAAAGTAGGTGAATGGAGGAAAGCTTTCAGTTTTTTGCTAATGAGTTGTGATGGCATTAACTTTCCAAAGGGACACAGAGATTATAGCAGTACTACAGAAAAAAGGATCTTTTAAAATGTTTTTAGACATGTTCTTCTTTATAAAAAGTTTTTTTCTTTTTCTTTGCTACTAAACTATTGATGAGCAGGCTGTTTTCTAAATAAATTCATAATTAGTAGAAGACAGAGCTTGAGGAAATAATTACAAAATCATGACTAGAAGCAGAATTTTTTCTCAGTTTTCAACCACAATTATTCCTTTATTGGAAACCAGATGTAATGCATAGGATTTTGCTAAGTGAATTATGGAGAAGAAAAGACTAAGGTCTTTAAAAATGAAAAGGAATATGGAGAGTTTCTGCTAGCATTTGTTTTTTGGATTAATCAGTCTAGTTTTGATTGGGTTTAGAACTAGAAATGGCTGAAGGATGGTTTTCAAGAAACACATAATAAACCACCAAACTAGATATATTATTTGGGAAGCAAGGAATGTGCACTCTCAACAAGAATTGCAATACAAACCACAATACTTTAAAATCTTCTGATGGTATCCATAAAACTAAAATCCTCTAACAGTCAAGAATTTAAGCCTCAGGCAGTGTATGAACAGTAAACATTTAACAAAAACAACTCCCATCTCATTTTTCCTCCTCTTACCTCATGCAGTTTAATTCGTTTTATTGTTTCATATTTCAGTTGATCGCACACTACCTTTTCCCTCCCCACAATACTAGTCAAGAAAGTGTATGGTAATTAGATAGCATGCCTCTGGCACAAGTTGTTCACTGCAGTGGAGTCAGAAAGAATTTCTTCCAGTGTACAGTTAAGAGCTGCATTCTGGGATAATTTAATTTCAAACTCCCATGTATTTTCTGTGGTGAAACCCCCCCAAAAAAAAAACTCATTAAAGGAATAAACATGAGGGAGGGGAAAAGAAGGAATTGAAGGTGTTTTTCCTTAAAGCATGAAAACTAAGCATGCCTGAAGGCACAGATGACCAAATGAGGCCATGCCACTGCTGCTGGATTTAGAATGAACCCTCCAATTTTATTTTCATTGCATATAGATTTTTTTGATGCCCATTTACTTCTGTCCAACTCCAGCACTTCTCTCAGCTGAATACATCTTTTCCCAAGCAAACTCCCGGAACTTATCTTCAGAGATTTTTCCTATTAGAGTGAGGCTTTGGGTTTTCCTCTACATATCTTTTAAACTAGTCAGCAGACACATCTCAGGAACCTCTGGGACATAATCCTATATGTTCAGGACAGAAGTCTTAACAAAACTTATCTTAAAGACAGATTCTCCTGGAAGATTTCTAAATACATCCATATAGGAAAAGGCAGCAGCAATAACATAGAAGGGAGGGTAAATACCATCTCTTTGGCTGTTCAAGACAATCCCCTTTCAAAAAGAAAGTAAAGTTCCATTCTACTTCCCTCAGGACCCAAAATTAATACAGCAAAATCTTTACTCACAAACTGTAGCTGCCCAAAGGCAGGTTCAGAAGGTATTTTTCATGCTGGAGTTTCTGATTTCTCAGGATTTTTTTTGGAGCAGATGTTCAAGAAAGCCTCTGAAAAATTGATAAACTTCATTTTTTCAGACATGACTATGGTACATTAAGTAAATAGTTGCTTTAGCATGCAGATATACCTAAATTATACTAACCCCAGGACAAAAAGTGCTTGGAGAGTATATTTTCTGTTAATTCATTTTCAGAAATGTCACCAAAGTCTTGCATTCCTCAGAATTTCCAGGTGAATCTGGCAAGACAGTTTATAATTTTGCAGGTGTCTACACAGATCAAGAGAAGATGAGGTGGGCAGTGGTCACCAACATTAATAGCATTATTTTGCCAGAAGTTCCCTTAGGGAACTAGCAAAATTTTCTAGCTGGCTCAGCACCTGACTTTCAGTAATGATTACACAGTGGCAAAAGAGATACTCTTAGCATGCAGATAGTGCCAAATCTGCTACTGGCTTGGCCTTTGAAAAAGGGATACATCCCAGGAATCATAAAGAGGAAGATAGCAATATTTTTGGTCTTCCTGGACGGTTGATATTGCACGAGTCAGGCTGCATGTTGCTTTGACAGAGGTGGGAGAACTGAGTTGGCACATGGAAGACCCTGGATAGGAATGAGTGCATTGACCTACAAGTGTTATGAGTTACCCACAGCATGTGCATGATATATCTGGATTAGCTTTCTTATGTGTACTCATAAATTAACTACAACTTGGCTTGGATGTGAGACAGCTCTGTGTGGGTTTCATCAATCTACTTCTAGCTATTTGCCTTGCTCCAAGACCATGCAACTGTTTAGAAGTGACCTCTGGAAGTCAGTTAGTCAAGGCATAGTTAATTCAAAGTTAAATCAGGTTGCTCAGAGCTATAATCAATCAAGTTTTAAATATTTCTGAGGACAGATTCCACAACCTTCTGAGGCAACCTTTTGCAGTGTTTAACAAGTTTCTTTATGACTTATTCTCCAGTCAGAGTTTCTGGTTGTACCAGTTGCACCAACTGCTTTTTTAATTTCTACCTGAAAGTAGTTCTGTACTGTTTTCTCTGTAGTCACCCATTAGATACTGGAAAAGAGCAATTAGATCCTTCTTTAGTGTTTTTTTCCCCTCAAGGTTAACTTCTCTACCCACTCTCTCTGACTTACCAGTATTTCTTTTGCAGCAGGGAGCCCATAAGTGGTACAATATTCAAGATGAAGACTCTCAACCAGTATATAGAAAAGAAAAACATTTCCTCCAACCTGCTGGCTCTAATCCTATAGTGCAGTCCAATGTTCAATTAGCCTTCATGTCTGCAAGATGTACTGGTGATTCAGTCATCAGTCTCTTTCTGTAGAGCACCTTAGATATCCAATCCCCTGTCTGCATGGACACATGAAGCTATACTAAAAGTAAACCTGTGTCCAGCTGTTCAGGAACTGCCATTTTTCTTTGCCACCATTTTGTTTTGGACCTCACTGACTACATCAGTTTCTCCCATGATCACTGTATCATTGAAAGTATCTCTTGCTATCATTATCCCTGTTGCACTCATCCTGCTCAGACTGTGCTGTTTCAGCAGTGCAGCATCTTGCCTGGGCAGTACTGGGTCACCTGTAGCTCTCAAGTCACCTTCCATGGGGAGGAGCTGTGCTCTAGCTGCTCTCAAGAGTGGGAGGGTCAGACTTCCACTCAAACAAGTCAAAATCTGTTTGTCTGAAATCTTGGATCTCAAGTCTGCAGCTGGTCTTACTGCAATTTCTCAAACTTAAATATTACCATTTCATAGCTGCTTCAGTCAAAGCTGTCATCAGCTAATCAGTTTTTCTTTATAGGTGTGTGCATAGCATATCCTCCAACACACTTTCCATTTTTGTCCTTTCAGCACAAACATTGAACAATTGTACCTAGCATACTCCAGAATTTTCTGTGGCAGCATGGATTGGAAGTTCAGATTTTCCTATAGAAAAAAAGGTCATGCGATTATCAGGCCTTCCTTAGTATTTCCATTTGGGGACAGGGCATGCAGGGGATAGAAAGCATGGAGTAATTGTGTGAGGAGGCAGTAGAGTCACAGACTGTGCAGCAGAAGGAATGTCCATATCAGATAAAGATGGTTAGACTTTTCTCCATTTTGCATCTGTGCTGCACATGGCCTACAGTTAAACACTGAGAGAGCAGATAGCAAGGATTTCAGAAATACATAAAAGTTTTGCACTTAACTACCCTTTAAATTGTAATATGGTTGTGATATTCTGACATTACTCCTGGTTAGGAAAGTCTGCAGCACTGGGTAGGCCAGGTCTCAACACAGTGCTGCCAGTGGAATAAGTTTTGCAGAGAAAGTGAGGTACCCTATCTCTCAGGGTACCCTATCAGGGAAAAAGGGATGTTGCTGAGGCAGGTGAGCAGCTCTCTGCTTATGAGTCTTTATGTATCCAGAAATCTCCAGTTCTATCAATAATTATGCTCACAGTTTTTTGATTATGCGGAACATGATTCCTTCACAGTATGGAGGAGATTATCCTGCTGCACAGAAATCATAGGCACGTGCTCTGTAAATGAAACAGAATTTAATCTTCTGCCTTATCTACATGACGGCATTGTAGGAACCCCATTGTGCATCCTTTCAGCATTCTTTTAAGGGTTCTAAGGCCTGTTATGGAAAGGCCATTCATGACTGCTGCAGGACCTCTGGAGCACATACTCAAACAAGTGCCTCCTGGGCGCTCCAATTATGGCTCAGATGTGTTTCAAAATGTCATGGAAAGCCAGGAAACACTTCTTTGGAAATATATCTAAAACTGTTAAAAATAGGGAGTATAGACATAGTTAGCAATGTTAAATGCTGTCCCAAGACAACCCAGGAGACTAGTGGGGAATTTAGTGTTGAGTTCAGGCTACCTGAGTCTGAGCCGAGTGCTTTAACAGCGACATGGGCACTTCTCTGATGTTTATCTGAAACCTCTGGCAGAGGATTGCTTCCCGCTTCCGATACATTATACTGAGTTCATGTGACTGAGGTTTTTTTAACACTGCATTTTCCAAGATAAGTCCTAACTTTTGGTATTGAATTAAAGCTGATAAGGACTAACCAGAAATACTTCAGAAGGCATGTGCTCATGAATGGTGGGAGGCAAACAGCATAACTAAGGAAAACAGACAATTCTTAGTATCAAAGATCATTTCCTAGCTCTGTATCAAATTAAGTTCTATAATTTGCATGAGCCTTGTTTTTTGTTCTTTCAGAATTTCTAGCTTAAACTGTCAAATAAAAAAATCAAAACTATCAAATAAAAAAATCAGGAAAAATAAAACCCAAACCACACAGAAGCCCCCCCTCCCTCGAATCCACAAGCACCACCAACCAAAAACAAAACAAAACAAAGCAAAACAAAGCAAAGCAAAAACCCCACAACCAAATAACCCCACCAAAAACCTCTCAAAACATCCTCATCAATAGAAAAAAAGGCAACAAAAGCATCAGATTGAAAAATTATATGGGATTCTAAATCTAATTGTTTCCCCTCTTTCTAAAGTTTGAACAACTCAAACTATCTGTTGTAAGACTAAAAGGTAGCACAGAGAAATTAAACAAATGAATAATGCAAATGATATCTTATTGGTGTATTCCAATATCTAATGATGCTTATATAATAAGCTGAATAAAATTTCAGTTCTTCCTTTATTTCTTTCTAGTTTTTAGATTATAATTGTCTTATGCTTCTGAATCTTCATGTTCCATTTTAATAACTATATTTGCTCTGTGTGTGGCAAAACTTGTTAATGGAACTACAAGTTGTTTGACAGGAAAATAAGATATGTGATCCTGATTAAAATGTTAAAGAATAAAAATTGCAATAAAGCAAAATTTAAATAGTCATTTCAAATTTTGTTTAAATCTATTAGATAGGTTTTAATTTTCTGGCTTATTTTAAACAGACTATAATAATTCCAATTTACACAGTTTTCTATTGTAACCCTGAATGTAGATGCTCTTTACATTAATACAAGGCTGAAAAACAAAACACAAAAAAGCCCCGACAGTATCACTCTCCTGCTCTGACAGTTTAAAAAAGCATGCAGAGATGAAATATAGGCTGTTTTTCATGAGAGCTCAGACAAGGCACTGGCATGAGGGAAAGGTGGGAATTCAGGTTACCTAAAAAGTGTCTGCTGAACCAGAAACTTCAACTACCTTTATAGTCAATGGGGGAGGTGTTGACAATTTTAGAATATGACTCATACAACCTATTTTAAATGCCTGTTTGAGGATGATACAAAACCCAGTCTATAACAACTCTTTCTGCTGGCTAAAAGAGGAAAATAACATAACTGTTCAGAAGTAGATGTCTGTTTAAGCAGATGAGCTATACCCAAAGCCTTATTTTCTTCCTCTATTAACTTTGATAGAACATGTAAACAGTACAAGTCCTACTGATTTCCTCTACTCTTTTCTAAAGTGAGAATATTTCTCCATAGCTTGCCCTGAGAGATTTGTTGCATTGCTCTAAACAGGATGAGACAGGGCTCTGGCCTCTCCTCCTGTGTTGACATGATGGTTTTTGAGGAACATGCAAACCCTTCATGTTTCCACAAAGAAAACCACTATATGTCCTAATAAAATCAAGTTTCCCACTTAGCTACTCCTAAGAGAGTGAAACTTGTCCTTAGTTGAACTTATTGGCCACTCTAAACTAGTGGATTGAACGGTGTTCCTGGATGTTGAAACTCAACCATCCATTAGGTTAGAATGGTCCCTGGTATGATTTTTGCAATGGACCAAAAAATATTTTCACAACCATGTTCTGGACTCAAACGAGTTAGCAAAGACAAAAGATAATGCTCAATATGCAGTCTGCATACAAGTGTCATTTTTGGGGGAGTTAAAGCAATTAATCATGCAGACACAGGCCAGTGCATGCCAGTAAATCTAAATGTTAGAGAATAGTAAATCTTTTGGACATATTTATTTTTCTACTACAGAAAAATATTCAACAGCCCAGGTGAAAAAGATCATATCTTTCCTTCAATTAACATCCCTGTAATTCTTTTTCTTCTTAATGATAATAAAAATTTGAATTACATATAAACTTCTACTGCAATATCCTCATTCTTCTGCTTTGTTTTGCAGCAAAATGGCTGATCATAAGGCAGGAAGCGCAACATCCAGACCACTTGATTTAATTGTCACTGAATAAAGTAACTAGGAAAAATTTAGTTTGTTGTGACTGTTCAGCTTCAAAGCAACCAAAAAGGGGACAAGGGATAACAAAAACCTATCACAGTATGATGACATTGAGTAAATCTCTAGAAAATGTAGCTATCTCCACATAAGATCAAAAAAAAATTGTAATTGCAGGAGGAGGTTATTGAGATTTAGGCATGCTTAATCTGAAAGTTTAAAGTTTAAAATAATTTTCTATACCAATGACATAGAATTTTTGGTGCACTTTTCCAGATGATTTTTCTTTGTTTTTTCTAGTTCTCCTTTTTTCTTCTGTTCAGATTGAATTAATTGTGCAAAATAATTTCTGTCAAAGGTTCAATGCATTCCCAAAGAAAATTCATTACTATATATTGAAGTGCTATTTACAAAGAAGAAATATACAATGCAATGAAGTAAAATGCGCCTGAAATTAATCAAATTATATTGTACTTCAGGCTACATCTTCACTTTAAATAAGTATTGCCTGTAATCAAAGGAGCAAGGAAAGGTAAATAAGAAAAGAAGGCAGCACAGCTATTACTTTCATACTTTAGACTTAGTGGGTTAAAAAAACATTTCTGCATCTGTTTCCTAGAAGAAGGATACAGTTTTAGGTTGTCCCTACAAAAGGAAAATAATGGAGTTTGGACTTACACTGCTTTAACATAAACAAATAGAAATCAAAAGAAAACAAGGGTCTGGTCCCACACCCAATTACACTGTCACCTTAGCAACTTTTTGGATATTTCTTGATACCAGGTATAGAGTTTTTTACTTCTTGTAGACTTCTTTATGCAGACCATTTTTAAATGATTAGTACTTTGTATCTAAAACCCAACAGATTTGACTCCACTACAGGAAAATTAAAATCACGTTGTATTATGAAGATGTTTTTATTTTTTCCACTATTCTTATCATGTTCTGGTATTTTCAGTGTATTCTTCGCATTAGAAAAGAAAACCTTCATAACAGAAGTGATTTACATCTTGTTAAGAGACTCCTTAGTGCTTTACATCTGAGGCATTCACTGTTAGCAAATCGTATAAGATCATTCTTCTTTTTTTCCCTTGCCTCTTTTATAGCAAAAGTTAAAAACTCTTTTTTATAATAGGACTTAAAACATAAAACAAACCAAAACAAACAAACAAAACCTTTCTAAAAAGTGTATTCAAAAACTGATTATCTTTTTTGAATGACAGCACAAACCAAATGGGAAGGTATTTATTATTTAAAATACTAACCAGTTTCCTTTGGCATTAGAACGAGTGCCACATACATATATGTGTGTGTGTGTATATTTTTTCCTAAATAACGTATTAGAAGCAGAGGTATACTAGACAAAATGAACCATATAGTAAGCATTGTTCTGGTGAGATGTTGATAAAGAATGCTAACTTTTCATTTACTTATATAATTGATAGGATTTATTACAAAACTTAAAGTTACACAGATTTTATATATTGGATTTTGAAAAGTTGTAGCTATTTCTACAGTATAACATAATCATTAAATATTTAGTTGACTGATGATGTGTTCAGAAGAGGTTAGCTTCAACCTAAGTAGTGGGAATTAAGAAATCTAAACCCAAAGGTTACTCTTGGACCTCACAGGTTGTCCAATTTCCTCTTGATGGTAGTGCATACATACTGTGTAATTAGAACAAGTAAGAATTTTGTAAATTAGTATTTTGGATACTCATAGGACATTCTTTAGTCCTAAAAAGCTCGGTCATTCATCTCAAACTCAATGTTACCATGTTTTTTGGAAACCAACAGATAGATGAATCTTTTTACTCACTTTGTGTGTGTGTATGAAGTGCACACACACTGAGAAATTTTATCTGGAGCAAACATATAGAGGTAAATACTGACCTTTAATTTGCTTCCAGTCACCAAAAGACATTCCATTTGAAATGCATAATCTATTCTCTACAGCCAAGTTAACCCCAACTAGTGACAGTTTCTTTTGTCACCTGTGAGACACGGCTCTGCATGGCTATACCTGTCAGATATTGAAGTTTCCAGTTTGCAGTGACTAGTATATTTACAGACATTCTCTTTCTGGGGTATGATTGGAAATGTGTCTCTTTGCTGTACTTTACTGGCTATCACAGTGACTACCACTCCAAAAATAGGAAGTATAGACATAGAACAAGATGCCAAAGAGGGAACACAGTTCTTCCATACCAATCTGCCCAGCACTGTTAGCCTATCCGTAAGCAGATTCCAAACCTCAGAGGGAAATTCTAGGTGAAAGGATTAGAGTCAGAGTATTCCTATTCACAGGGAGGCATGAGAGGTTACAATCTCCACTTCCCAGGAATCTTCAAAAGAGTGAAGAGTATTGAAAAATGTCTCCACAACTAATCTTTGTAACTAGGAGAATGCAATTAAGGGGTGGGTCTGGTTTTTGTGGGAGGTTTTTGGTGTTGTTTTTTTCATGCTCAGTTTCTCAAATTTCTTTCCTGCAGAAGGCTAATTGCAGTGTAGCTACCCAATTAGATACACACACAAGACACAATTATTATCCATGAATCAAAAAATACTATTTCAGAAATTCATTGGAATAAAAATCATCCTTCCAGAAATAATTAATCTGGATTTCCACAAAAATTACTTTTAATACAGTATATTTAGCTCTGAAGCATTGGCCAGCTTCTCTGGCATACATTTATCTTATATTTCTTATCTGAGAATATTGTCTTTTGCAGTATTCTTGCCAGTTTAATCATGCAAAACTTAATGAACTGAACTAATATAATTTCTATCTGTGCATGTCTGGCCACAGTGACAGTTTCTTTTTAAATTATATTCTTTGAAAGACTAGCAATTTGGATACTTCAAAATAGATATATTTTTCTGTTTCTATGATTTTCCTTTTCTTTCCACTTTCTCATCAAGGATTCCTTGGCAACCTTTCCATTAAAACAACACAGAACATGACATCCTCACTAGAGGAACAAAGTTAACTCTCCAATGAATTCCTTTTCTGGGTTATTTTTTTACTCCTTTGTAACATTTTCTTTCAAGACTGAAATGGTTTGGTTTTCTCACCTGGTTTTGTACTCTGATGTAAATGACTTTTCATCTCTTTCTCAGTGTTCATTTTCAGTGTGAATAAAAGCTACAAAAAAGTTTTGAATAAGCATCTTCTTCCATTAACTTCTGATAATTCTGCTGCAAAATTATGGTTAGAATTTTCCATGAGTTTCCAGGGATAAGAGTGATGATGGTCCTTCTACAGCACTAATGGAGATTCTGGCAAAGCACGTTTTGTGCAAACAGTTGGCTGACCATTGTTCTCAAGTCTCCCGCTTAAATTTTTTTTTTTTTTAATTTTGTCAATTTTTGTTCCCAATCCTTTTCCAATATTGAGGGAACCCCCCACCCTACCCTTTCCAAAACCAGAGTGAAACCGTGGGTTTGCTCCTTTTACTCTTCTAGTCCTCTCTCTAAAATCTGGAAATAACTATTGCATTTGTTTCATATCTTTTGTTCATATGAACTGGGTGTATGCTTGTAAGACAAACATTTCATATTGTAACTCCTTGATAATATCTATTACATTAAGTAGAAAAGTACTAAGAAATCTGAATAGAAAATGTAAATTAGAGTGGTGGAAGGATGAAAAGTAATCTGATGAGTTGAAAAGTGTCACTTTGTATATTGAATATATCTTATCATTTTGATTCTTGGTATAAAATTTAGCCAGTGAAATGTTTACAGGAGGAGGAAGGAAGATGTATTTTAAACTCCACTACAAAGTTGTACTTTTCCTGATCTTTATACTCTATCACACCTCAAGGAACAACTGCCAGCAAAGAGAAACTTGTCTAGCAGTAATATTGATGGCTTTACCTCCAGGTGTAAATATTCTATCTAAATATAATTAATGGGTAAGATTAGTTGTAGCAGGATTTTTTTGTGTGTGTGACCATATCTTGACTAACAAATTTGGAACAGTGTTTCCTTCTCACTAAGTTAAAATTTAAGAGCTAACATAAAAAGTCTGCATATGAGAGATTATACCTTCATTTGTCATTATCACATGATTGTGCATCTGCTGTTGTCATTTGAAGGTTGAAGTGATGTTCACAACAGTGATTATGACCCAAAGATGCTGGGGAATTAAAAACTTACCCAGTTCAAAGAACATACCTTCCAGTTCAAAGAAATACTTCCATCATGCTTGTCATAAAGTCTGGCACCAGGAAATCCAACCAGGGACTTTCAAGTTAAAAGATACAGACCAAAAAAGTTTGACCTTAGGTGGGATTGTACACTCCAAGTTTTTTAGAACAAGTTGGAGAAGACATAGAAACATCCTTCAAAATTACTGTCACACAGTTCATCTCATTAAATAAGCTGCATTTTTATTCTCTAATAATATCACATTATTCTCTCTTATTTAACTATTTTTACACAACTGGAAAAATCTATTTTCTGTGATCTTCTCAACAGTTTCCAGTGATTCTGTGGAATCTGACAACCCTGATAATTTTTTTCTAAAGTGGTAGATCACTGTCAGTGCAGTTATATCCACAAAGCCAAACAACCTAAACTTGTGATCTACAGATTTCTTTGATTGAGACTGTAGTAGAGTATTTATTTCGATGACAGTTGATATAGAACATTTACCTTTTCTTCCAAAAGGCTTCTTTTTTTCCTGCCTTCTATCATATAATCCTGCATGATCATAAATCTTTTCAATTTATCAGAGGCTATGGTTTAAATTGTTTAAATAAAGCCTTAAGCCTTCTCACTCTTGGATTATGGAATACACACGTGATACAAATTCTTATCTTTCAAAGCAGTTCTATACAAGAACTTAGCACATGTCCAAACTTCTGTAGTGCTAGTAATCTTTATTTCTCACTTTTATTTCTGTCATAAAGGCTATTATTCTGTATACACAGATTATAACGCTCTTAATTCAGTCTGAAAAGGTGGACAAATGAATATGCAGCATTTGTTGGAACAGCTGCCTTGGAAAATAGGCATAACAGGTGGCATAATTTTATGTTCATAGGCTCATCTAATAATTAGCTCTTTGTTTTTAACGAGTACCACCAAGATAATGGTAGATTAAAAAAAAAATAACTTCATCCTTGTTGCAAAAAGCATTCAACACAAGTACTTTTCTCAACTGTCTTGTGTAGAGATATGAATTCTAGGAACATAAAAAGAACTAACTCTACTTTCATTGCAGTTCCTTTGAAGTTCACGCTCCTGTCCCAGGATGCAATCTCTCACTAGTGATGGTGAAAATACTCCCATAATCACAACTCCTCTTTGCTGATCTTGTAGCAGCAACATCCCTGTGCTGTTGTAGAATGCATAATGTCCCCTTTCCCTTCCCTCTCATTCTTCTGTCTGCTTAAGGTACTAAAGTCAGCTGTTGTGTTAAAGCAGTAACTTGAATTTATGGTGTTTGGACTAGTTTTCAGCCTTTTGAGCAGAAGGTGCATTATGCATCACTATTTCCAGAGGCAAAACTTAACTTCCCTGTGGTGCTAGAGCTCTGATCAATCCTTTGAAGGATTCTAAAAAAACCTGATTTTGTACCATAAGTTCATGCCTTCATCTCATAGCCTGACAATTCTCTTGAGACAGTTCTGTGTCTGCAGTTTTTTTCTTTTCTTCTTCTTTTTATTTTGTCTTAGACTTTAAGGGACATCATTGGAACATATGCCAATATTTGTATTTGTAAAGCTGTCACAAAAAATGAAGAGGTTGTGTTAACACCTCCCTATTAAACAAGTCTGTGCAATCCTGAATCTTAATTCTATGTTATTAGAATGTTGACCGAAAGTACATTTAAACATCATCTTATACAGTTTTATACTACTTACTGGTATTGAAACAAATATTATATATATGTATAATAGATATGATTCAAAATGTCCTAATAGTGTTAAAAAATTGACTTCTGATTTTGATGGCCAATGCAAAAAGCCTTTTATATAAACATAAATATAAACATAAATATAAACATAAATATATTTTTTGTTACTTTTTCCATTAATCTCATAGTTGTCCTGATCTGTTTGTTAATGACAGGCTGAACTGCAGCAGAATGTTCTGGCAAGCTGGACACTTCCAGTTCCAACATCACAGTTCTTTCCTCCCCTGCTCAAGATCTCCTTCTAATCTACAGGACCTTCCTCCTCTGTACTGGACTTTTGGGCTTTTTCTGTCTGCCACAGAACACCAGTTCAGGAACAGTTTCCATTAGAAAGCTGACATATTTTCCCTTCTTGGCAAACTCCACTGTACTCTGAGGTGCCAAAGTTGTGCCTTTCATTTACCTGTGATATTCACTTTCGATATATCACCTTTGATATTCACTTTTATATATTCGCTTTTGCCCATAGCTGCCTATTTCTGCATAGAAAAGAATTTTCTGGTCTACGAAATTTTTTCAGATTATTTGAGGGTTTTTCCATCCTGAAATTGGACTGAAAACTGATCGCTTAAGTTTCTATAAACATGCTGCTAACTAGAAAAGGTAATCAATGTTTTTGAAGCATTTCAAGTTTGAAATAGTTTTTATTTAGCATTTTCTTAAATATAATAACAATCACATTAAAAATGATGACTGAAACCTTGACTTTTAGAAGTTAGAGTAGAATATTTTATAATATTTTTCTTTTATTAGGACAGTCACTTAAATTAGGTCTTTCTCTCAAGGTGATTTTATTTTAGTAAGTCCACTGTTTCTGTTAAAAATGTTCAATGAAATATTTACAACCCATTTTACCTGCACAATCAATGATTCTTCATAGAAATTTATTAGGAAAGAATGTGCATATGCTGAAGTGTAATCAGAAATTATTAAGAAGTTTAGAATAAAAATAAAAAAGTGAAAAAATATCATATTTGAACTTATGTATGAACAAAAATATTGAAAATAAACTTAGACAGACAAAGAACAAAGATGTCTAAACCTATCCTGTATTTGCCATAACTGTAATCCTGAAATGCAAACCATGACAGAGAAATTGTATCTGAGAATCATGCAACAGCTTCTCATGCCTGTGAGAAATACAGAGTTTAGAACACTTAGAAAGACACAGGATTACAGAAGAATTGAAAACCTTCACTTTGAATGTCAGAAAAAAAAGCAAAATAACAAAAACAACCAGCTGAAAAATGAACTAGGAAAGTTGAAAAAACGTAAGAAAACCTGAGGCAATCCTTGCAGAAAGCAGTCCAGAAGAAAAAATGAGATTCAGTAGATGCACAGTTGCTACAGTCACAGGAGTCAGAAAATGGGAAGATTGTGTCCTTTAAATATTGATTAACCAGGAAGAAAAATAAACAAATAACTTTGAAAAATAGAAAAAATTTAAAAAGAATCTTTTGAAAACACAAGAAGATGATATTGTTTTGTATAGTTATATGACCTTTATTAGTAACAGCTATGGTTTTAATTGATCTCAGTTGCCATAATTTTCTGATGGTAGAGCTAAAAAGATGAAGTAATAACAAAGGCAAGCAGATGTTAAGGGACACTTAATGTAACTAATTTGCAGGAGATTAATAATACGTCTCTTTGATTTTGTAGTATCTTTTGTAAAGCACTATCACTTTGCCTATTTTATTATCATATTAAATATTATAAATATTATATTTCCATATGTTGCTGCTTAAAACAGTCAGCAACCATAACATGAAAATTGCTAAATGGCTTATTTTCTCCATTTTTTCTCTACTTAGTATTTTCTATCTGAAATCTACATTTATCTTTTTTTATTGTGTCTATAAGGTATAAATAAAATTACTAATCTGGGCCTATTAACTAGTTCCCCTATTGTCTGAGAATTTTTCTTTATTACTTGTTCTTTCTGCTTTCATTTTTTCACTTTTACTCAAGTATTACAGGTTTTTCTGCTGGTTTTTTTTTCTAATTAAAATTGTTCTGATCCCAATATGTACTAAAATACAGGAAAGTATTTAAAAGCTGCATTTCATATCTCATTATCTTTTTACATTCTCTGTAAATGGATAAACTCTGTCTTCTGTGATTTAACTTGAATCGCTGTTTTGGTACCTCTGTCAATTCAATCTGCAAAGATAATGCTGAACTTCCCTGGAGAAGTGGCCAAAATTTCTATGTGCGGAAATTTCTAACATTCTGAAAAAAACTTTAATGTCTCATTGCAATGGAAATAGAAACCGAAAACTTGAAAGGAAAAGAAAAAAAACAAAACAAGCCACCAAGCAAACTGCAGCTTTGATTTAAAGTGTAAAGAAAGTCTCTGTAAAAGATATTCAGCCTCTCAAAAAAAAAAAAAAAATTCAAACTCTACATGATTTCTTTAACCAGAAGATTCTGTGAAGAGCTGAACCCATTAATCGTCACAAAGACAGGTCTGACAGAAACACTTTGAGCCATGTCGTACCTGGGAGAACCCAGATGATCTATGGAACTGAAGTTTCTAACCCTCACACAGCAGAGACTTCATCAACCACACTGCCCAAGGGCAAGCTGCCAACTCCAATACCCCAGGCTCTGTCCCCAAATCAGTCTTGTATTTTAGTAGAATTTCTCAAAAATGTCTTTTTGTTTTGTTTTGCCAAGGCTAGATTTTGTGCCAAAAACGTGATGGAATTTTTGTTTGCTTGCTTTGCTTCCTTGGCCCATTCTATTTCCTAGGGTATTTCCACAAGAAATAAGTACTGAGAAGCAGAAACTTGCAAGGACCAACAGGCTCTGTCCTATTCTGCAAGTTCTTATCAACATTCTGACTCATGTGCAAGTAAGCAATATATGATATCAATTCCCCAACTGGTGAGAACAAACTAAAGCATGGTGTTGCCTAAGACAAGGACTGTTTTTTTCAACTGAAGCAATTCCTTCATTAAATAAAAGGAAAGTCTTAATTTAACAAAAAATATTCTTGCATTGATTACTGGAATTAATCCAACCCATGACACTGAAAGGAAGCCACAGAAGCACTGTGATAGCTTGTGGTTTCCTGCTTGATTTAGTTCTAGCTATGTAGGTGTGGTGGGCTCACATTTATCCTCTCACTGTCAGAAGGTGACATTAAAGTCATTAGTAGCAAAAACAACTAATAACAATTGTTTCACACTATCTTCTTCCTTAATGACATGTGTGCTTAGAACCAGAAGAAATTTTTCTTAAACTCACGTCTAGCCTAAGCATTTTAATAGTGGCCAAGGGAAAAAAAACCCAAAGCCAAATACTACTTCAAAGGGCTTCTTTTCTAAAAATCTGTTACATATCTGGATCAACAGAGGAACAAAACATTAGGCAAATAGAAGGATATATAGTGCAGTAATCTACTATTACAAACTCATTTTGTGTGCTTGTCCCTGCTCTGGTAATTTGCACAAACTAAACAATGTGAACAATCTTAGGATCAGCCAGTGAAGCTTTATTCCCCTTTCCATGTGAATACTTGGTAACTCTGTCAACAAAATACTATTTATCCTTGTGTTTCCTATCTCTGAATTATTCTTGAGTTCTTCTCTGTAAAGATTCAGCTGGAATAATATTGATTGCTCCTAATACTGAACATCCCAAAAAACCTGTACACTACTGACTACCTGATCCACCAGGAAATTCAAGGGATTTGAATTTCCTCAGGCAGAATAAAACTCTGATCTTCTGCATTCTCTGCAGATGTTCTGACCATTACTCTAGAGTATAAAAAGACCAAGTAACTTACACAAAGGGCTATCCAGCTATCGAGGATTTCTGTGGCAACCATGAGAAGAACAAGAAGGCCATTCAGGGATTAAAATAATATGACTTTCTGTATACCTCAACTCCTTTCTGTATACTAGAAAGAAAACATCTGTTTAGGCCAAAAGAATTTTTACATCCTCCACAATTTCTTTGACAATAATTAGAAAGTCACTAAAGACAGAAACTTGGGGCAATTTTGGAGTTAAGCGACTTGCAGCACTTTAACCTTCTCCTGTGAGAAATATCTCAAAACTCCAGCTCTGTTGCACAGTCCAAAAGAGGGAGGCATAACAAATAAACATGAAAAGACCACTGAATTGGGAAAATTTACAGTACCTACAATGGTTTGTTTGCTGTATGTAAGAAGCAAACAATCTAAAGCAGCTTTGCCAGTCAAGGAGCAGTCAGTTGCTGACCATAAACTAATTGAAATAAATACCATGATATTTTTAAGCCCCTCCTTGTTGTTCTCAAACGCAGCTCTGCTTAGAAAAACTGGCTAAAGAGAAATGCAATCAATCTGCCATTCACTGTCTACCCCAGGGTGAACTGAACAACTTTATGACCCTATGACTAGACTTACATAAACTGTGAAAGGACATCAGAGACTTGGTTCACACACAACCCCAAGTGGATGGTTTGGGATGACACTGATCCTATGCACAGAAATGATACAGAAAAGCAGTGGCCTCAAGAAGGGGAATATACAAAAATTTTAATCTCTGTGTGCAAAGATAAGGGTCACCAAGGTCTTCATACCAAGATCTTCATTCATTCATACCATGTATGTATACCATTTCTTGCTTTCAGGTAAGAAAGTGATATTTTATATACAGGATTGCTGCAGGCACAATGCCATGTCATCAAGATACTTGTATAATGCAGAGAAGGCAGACTGCAGTACTCGCTGATTTCCATGAGCACATAATTTGTTCATAGTATTCTATGAACACAAAGTGAGAAAGTGTGTCTATTTAAGGTTTTTGTCTTTTTTTTAATTCCTGTACTAAGTGGCTTTCAGTACCAGATTTCATTAAACTGGAAAGCTGGAAGAACATTTGTTTTCTTCTCTTTACTCTTCAGTTTCTTAAACTGCTTGTGCAACTGCAGCACAGAAATGGTAAAATAAAAAATATTACTATCTTTTATAAAAATTTAAAAGCCAGAGTTGATTTGATTATCTAAAGCTTTTTTTGTATGATTCTTCACTCATATCCCTCTGCTGGCATATATTTTGTCAATCTTCTGCTCCTTGTTTTTGAGTCTGCAGGATGTTCTTGCATTTTCTTGTCAGGATTTCTCGCTGAGAGAAGCCATGTTTACAGTTTCAAGGTTTGGCTTCAGGAACTTGCAGATTTTGCTCATCGTCACAGCTTTACCTCATTCCTGCTGAATTCCCTTTAAATATCTAATTCTAGTTCTCCCTTTAAAATTCACACAACATGGCCAAAATAGAGCTATTTTATTTTCCAAGTTTCACATTTTTCTTCTTTATGATAATCTCCCCAATACTTTGTAATGAAGATATTTTATTAGTTAGGATTTGGTTTTGCTTGGTGCAACCATAGTTCTCATTCCTGGACAAAAAAACTCCTATGTTTACCTTTTTCAAATCACACAAACCATTTCTAAGCAAACTGATTTTCACAGTGATGAATCAGAAATTAGACTGACATTTTGACTGCCCCCCACTATCCTTCAATTCCAAGATTTTTTTTAACATTATGAACAATTTTTCCACATAATTTATTCTTGTCTAAACATTTGTGTATCAAATTCATGCAGCTTTCTATACGTATAATTACTGACATAATGGCTATATAAGAAAAAAAAATGCAGCTACAATAATACCAAAATATTTTATCTTTTACCTTTATCATATAATTTCTCAAATATTTTATTACAAAATTTTTGGTTGAAAATATTTTCTTACTGTCATGATTTTGATTGGCTCAGAACTGAATGGACAGAAATATGGGGAGAAATAATTTAACTAGAGAAATATGTGGTGCCTAATACAGAGAATTTGGACAGAATTCCCCACCAAGTCATTGTAAGATTTCTGCTTGCTCTCTCAATAAAAAAAAACCAAACTCATAAAACAGGAATTGCAAAAAATAGACTGTTTTGTTTAACAGTATTAATGAAATGGTAAATATAAACACTAAAACTTTGGTTTCTGGTCCTATATAAACAAATTGTTTATGTTTTATTGATCTTATTGTGAATAGGCTTTAAAATATACATTTTTTCGAAAGTAAAGATACCATTAGTAGTGTACCAAAAATTTACAACTATGTTTTAAGGTAGACATTTAAGCCCATTGTATCTGCTTGATGCCTCTTTTGTGTTCATAATATGCATGCTTGGGGTACATAATTCATTAATTGCACTAATGTTAAATGCAAATTGAGGCAATAGCTCATAAATGTTTTATGTATTGCCGCCCTGGTCAGGTGTCTGCTCACCCCGGCCAGCCCTGGCACCACGGCAAGCTGGGTATGAGAACACCTGCACAATCCTGCGAGTCTTGGTTAGCAAGGAAGCAGAGCAAGACCATGACAGGAATAAAGAGGGGACTCTGGAGAGGGTGCAACCGTGTGAGTTTGTTGGAACCCCCGACTGTGGAAACCTCACCTCAGGGCGCTTGCCCCAACAGAGACCAAGAGCGCCTGAGTACAACAACTTTTATGTGGGGGTGGAACAGGGGGATGGGTTCAGCCATTAACCAATAGGGAATAACATGGGGGTGGCTCTGAACATAAATGACATATATAATAACCAATCAAAGGGGAGTAGGAGGGGGGAGCAGGGATCCTGCCCAATCACCCAAGGCTCTCCCTGGAACTTTCTAGATGCAGGGAGAGGCCCCGGAGTGACAGACAGGGCCCGGGGGTTACATAACAATGATTGATGTATAACTGTAACAGGGGCAAACCAAGGGAAAACAAACTGGAGGGGTACATGGAATAAACCATTACATAAACAGCATAAGAACAATCTAGAAGGTACATAAGAAACACAAACAACCGAATGCACACTGCTACAATGTATGCCTTGCTAGACAACATGCAAGTTAACCTGGTCTTTTTAAAAAGCTGAGAATTATCAAAACATGTCATTGAAGTACAATTTTAATGAGGTGTAAATGGAGTTGCTATGGAGAAATAATATGGTACGGTGATACATGAAAGTGTATACAATATCAGAATTTCTTGGAACAATTCCTTGTAGAGACCACTTCTATACACAGATTTTTACCTATCAATCACTTTATAAAGTCTAACAAATAGCAGGTCGCACTATCCCACTGATTACCATCTGTGTAATCTGACACACAAACCAACACGTCCCTAATAAAGATCCAGTGAAAGTCGTAACATTTCATGCTCTGGAGAACTGTGTTTTGGCAGAGTGTGAAATCAGGAATGCATATGGAGGTAGATGTAAAGAACTGTAGACTACGGAAATCCTTTTATTTTGCTCTGTCATGTGCTGATGTGCCAAATGCCTTAAAATTACCTCTGTGAATCCTTTCTCTTAACACAACAGGGTATAGATGCAAAAAACCAGCTTCTCTCAGCAGGCTTTATGAAACTGCCTCTCTGTTATATGTGCCAAGTAAATCATACATTTTTTTAACCCCAACAATATAAAAAACTCCTGCAACAAGCATATAATCTTTCAGTGAATGAAGAAACAGGTAAGATGAATTTGGCAACTAGAATAAAACTGAACCAGAACTGAAGAGAACAAGACAAGAAAAAAGGAGAGACTGAGCTAGTCATCAGAGGTACATCCACATCCACAACTGTCTCTCAGCCTCTTGCTTCTTGCAGAAAAACAAGGAATGGCTTACATCCAGCTCAGGACATGCCTTTGCAGAAACAACCACACTATGGGCGACTTAAGCTCCCAAGTTGCTCTTTTGCACCTTAACAGGAAATATTTTTCAGCTGCTTTAATTCAGTAGACACATGTGCAAAGTCGATGCAGGATATGATCACGCACTACTTTGCTTGGATTTTCTATCTCCATGCTGATAACACAACATGGGTTTGAGAGCCTGACCTTGCCTCAACCTGCCTTTCTCAACAGTGGCAGCTTACTGTGAAACTAAGAAATTTCCTCAGAACAAAAATAAAGACAGAATATTGGTTAGAAGATTGGAAATAAAAAAATCATGGAAAGCTAATAATGATATTTAATTGAAACTTTACCAGCCTGCGGTTGCACTGTTTCCAGATACCATTTCTTTTTACCTAATGAAGTTAATATGACAATAATTCATATACAGCATTTAGATAGTTAATCTTACTCTATTACATGAACTTATTAACATCATAAGTCTACTAAAAATTTTTCACTAAATTAAGTTTTCTATAATCTATCACATAATACTTTACATGTTTTGCTTTTCTGGATGACCTTTTACAAAGAGCACAAACAATGTCTATTTCCTATGACTTTGCTATAGCTATAGCAGTATCAAGATTGGTACTTGAGCTAATTTCGCTGCCTTCTTTTGTAGCTCCCTGTAAGCTCTGAAGAATGTAACTGTACTGCCAAATTCTCTGCCTACAATAAATTGCAAACAGCTTTCTCATTGTAGATATACTCTGAGCCTTATGGAAATGCACGAGGTCCATCAGAAATATTCCATTCCAGAAACTGTATTAGGACTCATTAACTAGCTCTTCCATTAGACCGTTCTTTCCCTGTAGAGATGTATTTCTGACTGAGCAATATTTCAAATGAAGTCATGCATCACATAAGTTTATTGATTTTTATTTACGTCAGCAATGAACATATATAAACCAACAAAAACAAATAAACATAAATCAGCTAGCTAAAGACAAAATAAGAGAATTTAAAATTTGGCAAACACTACACTCAACTCTTTGAGCTGCATAAGTCCTTAATAATTAAATAGTTGTTTATGGTTAAAAAAAAATACCTACTTCATTATGAAAAACTGGCAATGAAATGCAATCATTTTATTTTACAAAAATATTTGCACATCCAATAAAGTAGGATAGAGATGAATAAAAAATTAGTAGTGACTTGAAAAATCCTACAAGTGCGAAGATACTTATATAAGATCCTGGCAGTGTCATGGGTCACGGACTCGACTATCTTGATATGTGAAAAAATCTAGACAGAAGCACATGGGATACCGCACAGCTGAGAAGAGACTCTAAGGCACTCAAGAAAGCAAAGGGGTAACATAATAATTTACTCCCAAGAAATCCATAACTATGTTTTGTCCATACAGTTGTTCTAGATACCTTTAAAATAACAACATGAATAGAGATAAGTCTTCAGTGACTTATGGTCGTTCTGAAATTATCAGATTTTCAATTACACATACTTCCAGAAAATTTCAGAGGAGTTTTCAGGTGTAGGTTCACTAAAAGAGCCCCCACAAAAAAGCTTCAGTGATGTTCCAGAAAATTTTTCTAAAATTTTCTGTCTGCTGTAGAAAGAAATGCAAATTACAGAAAGTACAAGTGTGGTACAGGTAATAAGATCATCCTCAGACACTCCCCTCTGCCATTACTCATTAAGAACTCCAGGGAAAGTTTGGTTTTCAGGATCACAGTTCAACACTAATCTAGAAAAATGATCTAGCAAATTACTGTCTGAGAAAATTCATTCTCCATGTCTATTGCCAAGGGCTATTCACACATTCTGTGTTTTCACTATCTAGATGTACATAGTAGGCTTCTGAGTTACAATCAATAGGGACAATAAACACTTCTAAATTGTGATTTATTTAATTTTAAAGAGATGTTAGAGCAAACTATAATACATTATCTATAAGTGGCCCTTTTTTCATCATTGTTTTTGAGGGAAGTCCAGGCTGATTAGCTGAGATTTGGATATCTGGACGCTATATGTCTATTTAAATTAATTTCAGTTATTTCTAAAGCTTTCCAGTTCTCTCTTTCTCAAAGCCCCAATTCACAAGGTGCTCTAAAAAAAAATCATGTTGCATTCCTAAAGATATTTGATTTGCTGTTTAATTTGTTTCTGAGCCTCATACTACACATGTACCAGACTACTAAACTGCCAAATGTATATGTTGCAGAAGGTCATGCTTTGTCCTCCAGGCCCAAAAACAAAACAGAGGAGCTCATGTTCTCTCTGCTTAGGGATAACTCCCTCTGGTGCAGCCTAGTGAGAGCCATATGAAGAGCATTTGGTCCCGGGTTGTCTCACGAATATCTGGTGTATTTATGGGGTTATAAAACTTATGTGCTCCCTTTCTCTTCTGGATTTAGTAGCAAAGATTTCAATAGTACAACAGAGACATTTGTGTGTACATGAAGAAATACAAGATATTTACTTTGGGACTGCTTTAATTTAGATCAAGTCCTGACTAATTTAGGCGTGCGCTGACTTCAGAGAACATCATTCAGTCCTTGTCTGTGGAAGAAACATGCACAGGGACATTCTTACCATCTTTACTGACTACTACTTAGCTGCTTGTAGTCTCATTTTGAGCTGATAACTTAAAGGAATAAATGTCTTGTTAATGACACAATCAGTTCCTATTACATTTTTTTGTTTTCCTACATCTAGGAGAAAGTATTCCTAGGCCTATGACATTTATCTCTAAACAGAAGGACTAGATGATTTTTTAGGTCCATTCCAACCCCTTAACAATCTATGATTCCATGATACGCTGTGGTCATTCAGAGTCCAGTACACACATTTTCCTATCACAGGTATACTTTTATACTCTTAATGAAGTTTTATATAACATTCTGCTCCCTTTAGCTCATCTGGAGACATTTGTGCAAAATTCTAAATACTTAGCGCTTAGAAATGAATCATAGCTCCAAATGTTCTCATTAACACAATTTCCAAAATATTTGTTCTAGACACAGACTTGAGAGCAATATTAGGCAAGATTTTGATAGTAGATGTCTCTACATCATCCTAGAAGAGCATTACAATGATTTATTTCCTCTGTGTCAATGCACTCCCATTACAAGATCTGATTTTCTTCATTAGATGAATCAAATAGCTGAGTGTATGAATCACAGTCTGAATGTTTTAGAATTTAAAAACAGTCAACATGATTTTATCTAACATGCTTAAAAAATTATTGCTGTGATGTGAGCTGGAGAAATCCCCAAGAGTGGCCACCCCCAGACCACAAACGGTTTGACTGGGAGTAAAGAGCAGAGCTGCCCCTGCTCTCTATGGCTCTGTGCTGGTGGAGCGCTGAAGAGTGAGGCAAAGAACAGAGAGAGATCCTTTGTGTGGTTCTCCAGGTAGTTTATTATCCAGAGAGGGTCAGGAAGAAAGGACCAGGACACGGTTTGACACTGATTTTTTAAACGGGAGCGGAACATGGGGTGGGTACAATTTCTTAACCAATCAGGGAAATATCAGGGATGAGATAAAGGAGGGGCTCACAGTGCAACAACCAGTGGGGAACAACAAGGGGAAGATACATCTCAAAACATCCAATGGGACATTGAAGAATATAGAAATTTCTAGACCTGAGGGTGGGGTTGGTTAGGGGTTGACACTTTCAGGAGGCACGGTAAGGGAGGAGTTTAGGCAAGGGGGCTGGGTCAACAGGGAATGACATAGAGTTTTCTACAACAATGGGCAGGGATCAGAGAGGATTGACACTTTGGAGAGGGAGGAGAAACTTGGAACAAACAAACAGTCTGGGGAAACTTGGAGCAAAAAATCTAAGGGCAACAAACAATAAGAAAAACACATAATAAGAAAAACATACCACCACATTGCTACATTATTGTTATTAAATTTTGACTCACACACCAAAATCAATGTGCAGCATGTAATAATATTTTTACCTAAAACCATCCCTTCTATGATCAGTCTGCTACCTGCATATTTACAGACACTCTTTCCTTTACTAATTATCATATAAAACCCCACCTTTATTATTCCCATCTTAACAGTTCTAAATCAGCTTTGTTAACCAAATTCAGGTGTTGTATTCCTGCTCATATTTTTCAAATAACTGGACACATTCTGTCTTATAGGAAGATTGTAGACCCAAAATTTAAAAAACTATAACTGGAGATGCCTCATTTAGATTACTGCCTTTTCTTCTTCTTCTTCCTTTTTTTTTTTTTAACCAATACATTTTGTAGCAGAGTACAGAAGTAGAAATGGAAAACTCAGCACTCGTACATCTTTGTCTTTGCTTTCTATTTCTGACATACTAATCTCTGTAGTTAAAAAAAAATGAAATAGCACATCTAGAAATATGTGTCTGGCTTCAGACACCGTGTTCTCTGATTGTCAATTTTCTGTTTTATAAGGCATGTAATGCTCCTGCTTGGAAGGGTGCTCATGGAGTCTAGGCTGACCTCTTTTTTTTTCATTGGTCAATAAATTGTCAATGGCTTTGTGTGCACCTGCTAAATGAGTTTTTCAGATAAGTCTGAAGAGGAGTAAACTTGCCAGATGTCCATTTAACTTAGAAGCTATCTCTGACTGTGGCAAAAACAACCAGCAAAACAAAGGGAGGAATTGTCCCCATTGAATTCACGAGCAGATGCAGGACAAGCAGAAGAGTTCTTTCCAAAAGGACAACACAGGTCAGATATGAGAAAAGTAGAACAGCTTGTGTGCTATAACAATGGACATATTATGGTAGTGCACTCAGGAATGACAGCTTCTACCTCCTGTTCTGCCTGGCTGTTGTATTAACAGCACATGCCTAAATTATAGCTTACTGGAGATCAAGATTTCATGCATATTTTTCTTCAGCAGCTGGTTGGTGACTAGTGAAGTTAGAATAAACATGACTGTAAACTTGCGTTGTTAGAGATCTAGAACTGTACTGATTTGTGTGGTGCTAAGAAGACAAGAATCATGGCAACATACTACAATGTGATCTGATTGTGACCAAAGTCAGTTAGCATTTCTGTTTCAGTGAGTAAGGCCCACACAGAGCTGTTCTAAGTACCCTCATTTCTTTAGGTCTGGTCAGTTCTTTGTCCAGAGGTTGGACAAGAAGTGAATACTTGAGGCATTTTCTAAGACTGTGCTTGAGTTGAGAATGAAAAAGCATTGTAAAATATGAAGATCCAGTCTACTCGAGTATCATTCAAGCATTGAGGAACCTAACCTTCAAACTAATAGAGACATATCATTTTATTTCAAAAATATGTATGTTCTTTCCCTTCATTTGCTGATCTTTCATGATTTAAAGGGTCTAAAATTTTAAATTCTCTCTACGAAAAGATTTCCTAGTTCAGAAATCACACTCTCAATCATTCAGAATCACATTCTCTTCCTTGGCTGTTGGTAGCTGTTGTGAAGTTACGTATTTTTCAACTTTCCAGAACACGTTACAAGATTTCCATAAAAATAACCTCTGGGTTATAAGTAAAAACAATTATCAGCCGCAGTGCAAGCCATATGCTTACTTGATAGTGTAAAGAAAGGTTTTATAGGTTGCTCCGGTAACTATGCTTCCACAGGACCCGTTGGTTTTCTTCTTGCTTTACAAAAACCTCCTCAGGTCTCATTTTATACATATTGTAAAAGATGGAGCTATACTCATGAAAACTTTATATCTTTCATAGATGGAAGCTTATTTAACTTTGCAATAATATAACCAGAGGCTTCTTCCTTCCTCAGTGTAGTGTGTTACTGGAAGGAACAAAATTATCAGAGCTGCAGATTGTCTTGGCTTTGCTGTGGGATGGGGGGAATTTATTTAGGCTATTTCCATTGACATATAAAAGTCATTGGAAGATAATATAAGATAAACTATGACAGCTATGTTTACTTCCCTGTTGTTTTTTTTTAATTTCTGTCCAAATTTTCAATACAAACATAAATTAATTTAATGGAGAAAATAAGATTATTTTTTCAAAGTAAGTAGAAGGTATGGGTTTTTTTCTATTTATATAAAGAACAGTTTAAATTATTAAACATACTGTGGTGTATTAGTAGTCATTTACAATTTTATGTCTTATGTAATACTGTCACAGACGAGTTAAGAATTAGTGAAAATATAATTAGTTATGCAACTTAAAATAAATATAATTGCTATTAAATTCAAAATTTCTCAGAAGATATTTATTATTGTTGAAAATTTATTAAAAAAATATTATCTTTTGAAATTAAACCATACATTTTTAGTGCAGAATTCTGAGATTTGACCAGCTTTGAATTTAATTCTCAAAGTTGAATTGTGATGAACATCAACAACCCACAAAAGCTGTTGAAAAGTGAAGCAATTCAAAGAATATGCAGAACTACTCATCTCTTCCACTTTAATTACATCAGTCTCACCATAATGGAGGAAAGAGTGGGACAGCAGTGGCCACAAATAGAATTTAGGGGGCAAGTTATCTAGCTGTTAGAAACATACAGTCTTCATAACCTGCCTAAGGTCTTTCCTCAAGACTGCCCTTAAAAAAGCCTCTGATCTTATTTACTTCCCTCAAAGGCCTAGAAAATGGGGAAACTCAGATAAGAGTAAGCATAGAAATAATAGCACTTAATTAGTACTTGGTGCTGAAAATCTCCAAAGTGCCCTACAAATATAGACTAATCATCACAAAATCACTTTAAAGGAGAGATAAATGTTTACATGCTAATAAAAAAGTTTTTAAAATATTCCCCAATGTTAACTGCCTTGACTCAAGGTTAAAGCAAAACAGCGCAAGAATTTAGAGATTAAAAATTCACAGGTTTTCATCTACACACCATGTTTAATCTAAGTTCAGGATCAAAATAGCTTTCAATTAACAGAAAAAGAGAAAACTAATTGCATTGTTGATAAATTGTATTGTCACAAAAACTTGCAATTATAAAATATGAAAACTTCCATATGATAATTTTTTTTACTATTATTTATTTTAAATCAGGAAATGTAAGGCTCCAATTGCCCTCTCCTTGCAGGAAGAGTGTACCATCCCTCTGATGACCTTTGTGGTCCTCCCTTGGCCTTGATCCAACAGGTCCATGTCCTTTCTGTGCTGAGCACCCTGGAGGTGGATGCAGCACTGTGGGTGGGCTCTCTCCAGAGCTGAGTACTCTCGGGTTTGGTTTCTCTCACCCGAGAGTCAGGTGGTGGTTCTGGTGGTGGTTCTGGTGGTGGTTCGAGTGGATCTTTTTTTGCCCTCTGCCCTCTGAAGGCTTTGAGCCAGACACAAGAATGAAATGGAGTCTTCAAGGTCTTGTTGTTTCTTGGTTTCTCGTGTGTTTATTCATTCTTATCTTACAAGTTTTTATCTGTGCCTTGCCGAGATGTTTACAGCTGCTCAGGCACAGGACGACGTCCCCCGTGATGGCAGGTCGCTACCTCTTATACAGATAATTATGTGTGTCTTATTTACAATTCTGTGCCAATGCCTATTACCTGTACTAAAGGGGTCATCTCTACTCTGACCCAATCTCCTTAAACTACTTTGTGCCACCGTCACTGTAAAAGATGGATGCCAGGGGAGAACAAGAAGAACCCAGGGTACCACCCTAAATCCTCCATCTTGTTCCCCAATTCCCCAATTCTAAGAACTCAAAACTACAAAATTTTCCACCTGGTGATAAACTACACTACTGTCTGTTACACCTTTGTGACTTGTAATTCTTCTCTGTGTTGGAAGTTTGTTTTTTTTTTTGGATTGAATTCAAAGCCTGCGTCTTCCTGGGCTCTGTGCCAGGCACCTCCCCTGGACAGACCCCCCTGTCCAGGCCTCAATCTCTCTTTCTCGGGCCCCAGACCCCTCTGCCAAGGCCTCTGACCCTCCAAGGCGCCCAGAGGGATGCCCTGGACTCTGACAGAGTACAAGGGCAGAATCCTCTCCCTTACCCTCTTGGCCTGGGTGGTTTGGATGCAGCCCAGGGTACAAGTGGTTTTCTGGGCTGCAAGGGCACTTTGCCAAGTCATGTCTAGCCTCTTTTTGACCAGCATCCCCAAATCCTTCTTGAGAGAGTTGCTCTCAGTCTCTTCATCCCCTAACCTGCCTCCATACTGGTTCTTGCTTGGTTATTTGTACCCACTATCCATATTTGCTATCAAAAGGGTTTGAATTTTGATGTGAGACTGCCCTTTTGTTAGAGAAGTTGTTTCATCTTGACCTGACATATCCTTAACACTGATATACTGTCCCACCAATTTGGCATGCTTGCCACAGAAACCAAAGTGAGACAAAATAGACTTTGTACAGTGAGAAAAGGACATTCAGTAGACCTTTTTAGAAGCTCCACATGAGTTTCCATGGAGGTAATCTCTCACATTTTTCTACAACTGAGAAATCTCCTCCTGCTGATCTGCACTTTAAAGGCTACAAGAGAAAAGAAGAGAGGAAAAACAGATTTAAAGGAGTTAGGATGTATCTAAGTGGAAGGGGAATCTTAGGCTTTCTCTTTGTTTGTCAACTCCTCAACTGCAGACTCAGAGAGGTGACAACTGTGCATTTTATACATACAGGATATCTCATCTATGAAGGGTGATTATTACTACTTTTTGTGAGCTTTTGAGCTACTAAAGTCTTTCTCTGAAGTGAAAGAGAAATAATCACCACCTTTCACGGAAGAGATTTTATTTGTTCTGCAAGAAGTCATGTCTTCGTAAAAGCCCACATTTGAAGACTCAATTAGTAAGCACATCAGCTTCAGTCAGTCAATTTTTATTTCTGCTTTCTATCCTTAAGGAGGAATGCTAGTCCTTAACTCTCCCATGGAAGCTCTCTGACAGAAGAAGAAATCCTATGGAACATCAGGAATGTACATGTCACAGGGAATAGCGACTCACAAACTCTGTAGAGCTGAAACATTTCCATTCGCTGAAAGTATGTTATATATTGGAGGTTTCTTCAGATAAAAAATAGTAACCATTTTCTGAATTTTTCAAAATACATTGCTTTTCCCCCATATCTTGAAGACCCAAGTTTCCATTTAAAATTTGCATATAAAAGTTCAATGATTTTTGTGGTGCTTCTAACAGCTGGGTGGGTTTTCTTTAACACATTTAATTTTCAAGACTATGTATTCTCTTTGCTGGCTGACCTGGGAAGAAACAGTGTACAGCTATAACATCTTGACACCCACTCAAGTACAAACTAATTTTCTGCACTACATTTCTAAGGAGTGTTTCGTTGAAGGTGCCTGGATTGCCTCAGCATATGGAGTTCTGCAAGATATTATTTTGTACTTCTAAAGTACTACTGACACTAGTGTTGTATAAACACATTAATACACTGAGTATCATGTTGCCCCTGACTCATATGAGACTACACTTTTATGTTTCTAATTTGAAAATGGATGTGAGCTGTAAAATTCAGAGTAGGCTTTCAAGACTCTAATCCCTCAAAGAGGAATGGTAGCACTATGCCTCACGGAGCACACGTAGCATTTGCTTTGACTATTTTACTTTTTATACATGAAGTAGAATTGTATTAACTTCACCGAATTTAGAGTCTGTCTTCCCCAACACTTAATTCTCGTGTCTTCACTCTGTAAGTCTTATCTGGATGATTTCACATTTCTATTCTCATTCTAGTTAGCCACTTGCTGTTTAAAACATTTAACAGCTGTGAACGCACTTAGGAATATGGAGTCATGCTTTCAGGATTTTAAGCTTTTGCCATGCTGCCCACTGCAAATTTAGGCACTGATTCGTGGATTTTGTAATTTGGGCCTTCTTATAAGTTAGGTTTATGGATTTGTCCTGAACTCTGCATATTGTAAACCATCATCAAATTTAAAAAAAAATAATTAATCATTAGAAAACTGTAACAAGCTATGATATTCATGGTAAAATCTCCCCCTCTTTAGCACTTTGAAATCAGTGAGATGTATTGGATGTATTCACAAGGAACTTCACTGCTGTGGAGCCGCTCCTGAAGAACCTGAGGTTGGATTTCCTTAACACTGCAGGCCCTGCTGTAAGCTCCAGAGACCTCCAGGGGCTTCTTGCTGCACATGATAATGCATGCTTGGTCCCACCAGCTATCCCAATGCCTTTGAAACTCCTAAGAAAATCCCTGCTACACCTGTCTAGTTGTGAGGTCGTTTACCCATATCCCATAAAAACCACAAGAAGCTCCAGGTGAAGGGCCCTTGGATGGCCACCCATGTTCTGCAAAATGACCCTGTTGCAATGAGATGAAAGGAAACAACTCATAGCTCAAGAACTTGAGGGAGAATCAAAGATGGGAGACAGGACAGGAGAGACAAGTTACATAAAACTTTTTATATGGCTATCACCTTTTGCAAAGTAGCAGAAAATGAAATCACTACTTGCAGAGAGCCTAGGAAAAATATTCAATTGCAGCTCTTTAAATGCAGTTTAGAAAAAAGCTAATGAAAGTAGGCGGTAAGCCATATTAACCTATAACACCAATTTGAATTTCTCTGATGCCACTATTACTTAGAAAATGCCAAAGTATGCTTTCTATAACATGGTACTACATATACTTCATACACCATGCTGCGATGTGGTGGGCTGACCCTGGCTGGCCACCAGGTGCACACCAAGACAGTCTGTTGCTCCCTGTCATCAGCAGGACAGGGGGATGAAATAAGCAAAGATCATAGGTCAAGATAAAGATAGGGAGATCATTCACTAGTTGCTGTCTTGGGCAAAAAACACTCATCTTTAAGGAAATTGATTTAGTTTTTTGGCAATAAAAATAGAGTTGTATAGGAAGAAACAAAAACAAATCCAAAAATACCTCTCCCAACCTAGTTCCATCTTCCAGGCTCTACCTCATTCCTGACACTTCTACCTCCTACCTCCCAGGTGGCACAGGGGGATGGAGAATTAATTTTGCATCCAATGATTTTTCCTGCTCACACTCTTCCCCTATTCCAGTGTGAGGTCCTTCCCACAGAAGATTCTCCTTCATGAACTGGTCCAATATGAGTCCTTCTTATGGGCTGCAGTTCTTTAAGCACTGCTCCAGCACGGGTCCTTTCCCCTTAGTACATTCCTTCAGGAGCAGGCTGCTCCAGCTTGGGTTCCACACAAGATTACAGGTCTTGCCAGAAAATCTTCTCCAGTTTGGACTCCTCTGCATGGGCCATGGTTCCTGCCAGAAGTCTGCTCTGCCATGGGCTCCCCATAGGTTGCACAGCACATCCCCCACATCTGGTGTCTTCCACAGTCCCAAAGTGGGATATCTGCTCCACTGTGGTCTTCTCCATGGGCATCAGGGGACTCTCTGCTCCAGCACCTGGAACACTCCTTTCACTGATATTCTCATTCCTCTCAGTTGCTGCAAAATATTTTTAACCCTTTCTTAAATAAGGTATCACAAAGATACCATCAGAATTGCTGGTAGGTTCAACTTTGGTCAGCAGCATGTCTATTTTGTAGCTGATTTTGACATGGGGACAGCTTCCAGGCTTTTCTCACACAAGACACTTCTGCAGCCTCTCCACTACCTGAACAGTCACATTGCCATGGGAATCTAATAAAAACCAAGAGAAATAACATGTCCCAAGTTTACAAGGTGGTGGGAATGTTTTTCAGATCTCAAATGTGATTGAAAAGTTTCTGTTTCCCAGTAGATGTTTAGCATATTTAGCAATCCTTTGTCAGCCAGAAAGATTAAAATATGGTTAATCCAGCAATTCAGAGTTGAGACATATGTGATAAGAAACATTTGATCTGGAAGAACATGAAGTGTTGAAAAGGAAAAAAGAAAGAATATATTCATTAAAAAAAAGCATCATATTAGTTGCTATAATGGTTCTACTGCAAGCAGAGTAATGATCAATGTTCAAGTGAAAGAAAGCTCTACCAGAATTGCAACTGGTCATAAACCAAGCATCTACTGTCTTACAGAAATGATCTATAGTCTTCAGAACTGAAACTAGGGCTTCATTTTCATTAGATAAACAGAAAATAATAATACATTTTAATCACATAATTTATTGCATTATGTTTCCAGATTACAAGGGCCTTAAAACACATGCCCTTCACATAACAATAATGACTAATGACTAATGAGGAGTGACATCTGATATATCCATGGTTCCCTTTTTACAATTTTGCTGCCTCTGTTAGCTAGCAAAATGCACTTTTTGCAAGGGGACTGTATTTATTTGGCTTCTAAAAGAAATTACTATTTAACAGTTATGCTAATTATTAAATATTGGTCAACAGGTGCACAGCACCAATGACATACTGTGCAATTTCCTTTGGTAACAATGGTAAATACAGATGTGACTATATTTAGAAATAAGCCACCTTCTGTAATTAATATAATACTCAATTCAAGTTTATTCAAATGAAATGAAGAGTTGAAAATGTCTTCGCACACACAATGTAAGGTTTATTCACAGAGAGGCGCTTCCCATGAATCACGTTATGGCTTTGAAAAAATATCAAGTCAGAACAATGAGGAGAAAATTCAGAGCTCTGTAATTTTCTTACAGACTTTTTCACTAAGGTGGTACCACTATAAAGTAGCAAACTGCCTTTCTCAAAATCAGTAGCTTTATTTTTCTGTAATTTTTAGTACTGGCGCAAACAGTACTGCAAACAGTCACGTAACATTTGTAACTTTTTAGAAAAGTCACAAAATTGTCAGAGGTTTTCAGTGTTTACTACATTGCAATCTAAAGGACAGAAAAACAAAATGAGGCAGAAAAGAAGCACAGCATATGAATACAAATAGTGTAGTTGAAATTAAATACACAATTCATTATTTTAACTCTTTTTTAACAGAATAAGACAATCAGCTAGGGATGAATCAGAAGCAGCGATAACTTTTGTCTCAATATGTCAGAGAAAACCTTTATTAATATAAGGTACTTCAAGAGAAGAACAAGAAATAGAAAGGTTTTGAAATCACTGTGTTTGAATTTGCTTATGGCAAGAGAAGACACCCCATCAGAGAAATCAATTCCTCAGCTATTCACGATTTACTTAAAAAGCAACCCACTGTAAATGTTCTTTGCCAGAATATTCTATGACTAAAAAAAATTTAAAAAGTTAAATTGAATGCTGAAAGAGAGGAGCTATACATATGGTTGGAAAAATCTGGCTAATTTTCTCAGTTTTGAAGTAAGTTCTGATTAAGGAAAAATAAAAGAAAGATAAAGTTAATGGCAAACTCCCTTGACTTATGTCTCTCAGTCCTGTACATATTCCTGTTCACACAAAACATGCAAAAGATATTTTTCCCTCAAGATCTGGAAACAAATTGGACTTTAATGAAGATGAAAATTACAGTTTAATGGGATCTTTTACAAGTTCAGCTTCATCCTATTTCACATTTACTTACATGAGACAAAAAGACAAAAATAGCTCTAAAATATATTTTGCTGTTACTAGTATTTTGGGTTAACTCAGCAATAAGAGTCTGACAGCTATGAAAGAGATGTGAATATTCTGAATAAATATATTAGCTTGTTTCATAACTGCATTATTTCTTTCTGTGCAGGTAAAAAATTCTACTGATGTCAGAAGAGCTACAGTAGTGCAGACAGGCTACAACAATTGTTCCATTGAAAGTTTGACTACTCATGAAACCAGACAATTTTACAGCTTTCCAGTTAAAGATATATTAAAGATCCAAATCTGCAGATATGAATGGCAGTATTAACCCAAATTTCTATTTCTGACTAGAGTGGAAAAACATGGTGTCAGGACAAATTATTTTAAAACCTGGTTTCTTTCTGCAGAATAGAAGAAACCCTTGATGGCAAGGAAAACCACTTTGACCAGTGGTGTGGATTACAAAGGATGAACTGGGAAGGAGTTAGAAAAAAAGGGAGGCATCTCAAAACAGACCTTTCTGTTCCTCCTCAAGGTGACTGATTCACACTGACTAGACAAAGCAATGTGGCAGTTGTGCAGTTTTAGCTTTCATTTTATAGTTTGTGGCTATTTTATGGCTGGAGGTTGACGAGAAACACAGCTTATTCCTATGCTGTGATCCCCCATCATGTTATAGGGCTGCAGACCCAATATACTCGAGGTGAGACATTATCTGCTTGGGTTAAGAAAGATTCTTTTTCCTTCTGGGATGAAAGTGGTAAAGCTTTAATAGCTTGTTCACCTTTGTTCACCTCTATTTCAGCAATATTTAGTCAATTAGGTTTAAAATTAGGAAGGCTTAGTTATTTCTTTACAATATGTTAGTTCTTTACAATATGCGCCTCATGACCACTGCAGACCAAGGAACCAGGTCATACAGCTATAACAGCCCTGAGCAGTTTTGGTCACTGAAATATAAGAAAGATGTTAATCTATTGCAGAGTCCAAAGGAGGGCAATGAAGGGCCTCGAGGGGAAGCTGTATGAGGAGCAAATGAGGTCAGTCTGTCTGTTCAAACTGGAGGAGACTGAGGGGAGACCTCACTGCAGTTACAACTTCCTTGTGAGGGGAAGAGAAGGGGCAGGCACTGATCTCTTGTCTCTGGTGTCCAGTGACAGGACCCGAGGTAATGGCCTGGAGTTGTGTCAGAAGAGGTTTAGGCTGGATATTAGAAAAAGGTTCTTCACCCAGAGGGCGGCTGAGCTCTGGAAAAGGTTCCCCAGGGAAGTGGTCACAGCACCAAGCCTGACAGAGTTCAAGAAGGGTTTGGACAATGCTCTTGGGCACATGGTGGTATTCTTGGGGATGTTCCTGTCCAGGGACAGGAGTTGGGCTCTATGATCTTCACAGGTCCCTTCCAGTTCAGCACAGTCTGTGATTCTGTGATTCTGTATCTGCAATATAGAAACAATATGACTAGAGCCTGACAATCCCATATAATGCACTTAAATGCTTGTATGTGAAGGGGAAAAGGAAGAACAGATCACACACTTCTTCATCACTGAGTGCCATATGATATTTTTATTAATTAACTATTTGTCTATATTAATTTCCATGCATGTCTTTATGTCTGTCTCATAATTTTTGATTTTTGAAAATAAGTTATCCACTTCAGGATAAAATGAATAAATAGAACATGAAAACTGAAACAGTAGAAACAGAAGTCACTAGTGCAAATGTACCACACTGCAATGCCCTTTTTACTGTAACATGACATGTTCTTAGAGTACCTCCAGGCCATGCCAGTCTCATTTCAGACTACAGAGCATATTACTGCAGATTGGACTTGCATGTGCACACTCTCCTCAGCTCTTCTACTTGTCTGTTTCATGCACTACTGCCTTCACCTTGCTCTAGTTTAAAAATAACTCAGAGCAGAGGCAATGTAAAGTGCATTTTGTTCTAGTTTCATCTGAGGTGGAGTTGCTTTTCTTCCTAGTAGCTGGTACAGAGTCTTGTTCTGGTTTTAGTGTGAGAATAATGTTGACAACACACTGAAGTTTTAGTTGTTGCTGAGCAGTGCTTACTGTAAGTCAAGGACTTTCCAGTTTCCTGTGCTCTGCCAGTGAGGAGGTCCACAAAAACCTGGTGGGAGTGTGGCCAAGACAGTTTACCCAATCAGGTCAGAGGGAGATTTTATGCCATGTAGTGTCATGCCCAGTGTACAAATAGGGGGAAGTTGTCTGGAAAGGGCTGATGGCTGCTCAGTGTCAGACTGGATCAGTCAGTGAGTTTTGAGTAGTTGTATTGTGCCTTTCACTTGCCTTTCTTGGGTTTCTTTATATTTGTCTCTGCTTTTCATTACTAGTAGTAGTAGTAGTAGCATTTTTAGCATTATTAGTATTATTATATTTAACTTATAAACTTTAAATGTACTTACAAGGTTCGGTTATAAACTTACACTTTATTTGAATTTCCCTTACCTCAACCCATGGGTTTTATTATTTTATTTTTTATTTGTCCTCCCCATTCCACAGATAGTGGGGAGAGAGCAAGTGTCTGCACAGTACTAAGCTTCCAGATAGTGTTAAACCATGATGGACCCTTTTTGTGCCCAATGTGCAGCACAAAGGGTTGAGATAACAAATCTGACCTGAGTGTGTTAAAAGCAAGTTGCCATAAGCATTCACTGTGCAGGTTTAATAGTTGCTGGTCACAATTTATTTGCTCTCAGAGTTGCACTTGTTCTCAGAGTTGTGCAGCACGTAATCCCTGTGTCCCTGTGGTGATCTTTATCATTCATGGGGTCAGGGCTAAAACTACAATTTTGTTGTACTTTCTAGTATTGATATGATAGAATTGCTGCCCATGAAACTAATCCAGTGACTGTTCTTTGCATTGTTGTCACCTCTGCACTTTGGGAGCTACCTCTTGGGACCTAACATTAATTACACTTTTTACCTGTTCTCCTCTGAAAGTCAGTATATCGGGGGACAGCTTCCTTCCTTCCTTCCTTCCTTCCTTCCTTCCTTCCTTCCTTCCTTCCTTCCTTCCTTCCTTCCTTCCT
>VZDJ01007754.1:30043113-30089004 GCA_008694505.1 Cyanoderma ruficeps | reverse complement strand
TCCCCTCCCCTTTCTTCTCCCTTCCCTTCCCTTCCCTTTCTTCTCCCTTTCCCATCTTCCTTCACCTTCCTTCATCGTCCTTCTCTTTCAGGTTGATTATATTTTGGTGTTTGAGAATTTAAAATTTTTTTAGATTTGAATCCCCTTGAAACCAGCCTGATTCTTTTTTCCAGGAACCAGCATATTGCTGCATATGATTCAGGTCTTGTTTAAGGTTAGGCAACTATTTAAGAGTATCACCTGAAAAATCTAACCCAAGCTTGGATAGATATGAGTGGCAGAATGTGCATGATAGCATGGACTGCAAGCATGGACTGTGGGCACCTCCAATGTTTTGAAATCTCACCTCTGAAAAAGAGCAGAATCTAGAAAACCGCTCAAAATATTTGAAAAAAAGTATTCTGTCAGCATTGCAATTCCAGAGAGACACAAATCACTGCAACATGCCCAGAAGTGCACAAAGAAAGTGTCGATGTGGTGTTTAGGGTCAGTGGTCTATCTGGCAGTGCTGGGTTTCTGGTTGGACTTAATGGTCTTAAAGGTCTTTTCCAACCTAAATTATGCAATGACTCTATTCTATGCTAGGGATTGTTGCAAAGAGTGTTTTAGAAGAATCAGCACGCATTGTTTAAAATACAATTACAACACTCATGGAACAGACGCTCCTAATAAATTTCATCAGCAAGGTCTAATTCGCACAGAAGTAATTCTGATCACAAATACTTTCTTCCTGCTCTAGGGACTGTGACCATGCACACTTTGAGCAGTCAGCACGTGCACACTTATTGCCACCAGCATAGAAACAAAGCACATCTGACACACAATAATGAGAAATAGACCCGCCTTTCTTATGGCATATTAGTGCCCAGCTGTCACAATGGCAGTGACAAATTTGATGACTTAATGAAACATATTTAAAAAAACCCTTTTTTGAGTTCTTTGCATAAAGATATTTCACTACTGTGATATTTATAATGTGTGGTTAGAAGAGTTTTTGCATGGGGCAACCTTTTAAATTTAATAAAAAAGGACAAGGTATCATAGTTTCTTCATTATTTTAGGGATTCTATTTTTAACAATTTTTCATGATTTTGGAACCCTGAGATGGAGAATAATCTAATTGCTCAAAATTATTGCTCATTTGCCTAATTCTACTCTACTGCAAGGATACCATGTAAAATACAAATTCATATGTGTGTAATACCTCCTCGATAAGAAATTGTTTAAAATGTTATGAATATATTGTCAAATATAGTCCAAATTTAACTAACAACTATTTAGTTCTTGTCCCCATTCTTGTTATTTCTTTGAAGCTGAAACTTTAAATTGGTCTCTGCATTTATTTCAGAATACATTTCAGAAATTTATTTTCATGGGGCTCTATTTTTCAGCTAAATATTAAAAATATGTTCTTCTTTTTCAAAGCAAGACTAAGGCTCAGAATTATTGACTTTCACACTGAGAACTTGATCAGGAAATTTAAGCTTCTCAGAACTTTGGTACTGAACGTTCATATAATGCAAATTACGTGACCCATTTTATAGTCTTACTTTGAGCTCATGTTTTCTGAGAGGCTCATTGATGAAAATATATTTTTTGTCAAAAAAGGAAGAAAATTATTAATATTAATAAAATAACATATCAAAATAAAAAAGACCCAAGTTCAAAATTTTTTTAAAGCTGAAAAATCACAGAAAAAAAGCATACATTTTTGACACAACAAATTACTTTTCCATCAAAATACTAATCAGAATATCTTAAAAGCACTTGTAGTAGATATTTATAAGGTGAGTAAATAAAAAGTTCAGATATCTAAATCAGGTATCATTCTTCTCATATATGTAAATTTCATGCTCTCCTACTTCTGCCCTGTAGTGAGTATTTTAAATTAAGATACTCTCTGATCTTCAGATATGAAGGGTCCCACACTACTGCTCTGTTTGTAATATGTTTTCCAACACCTTTCACTTTTTGATTCTTGTTTCATTCCCAGAGGTGGCTCCAACTCTGTGCTTTTATAAATATTTGAGCTGAACATTTCTATATAAATTTGTATAACGCATGTGTTATTTCTCAAGTGACAGAATTACATGTGCTGAATGAGGTATATGATGTAAATACAAGGCAGGTGAAAAAAAACATGGGAGAAGATTTAGCTCCTGCTTTTAGAACCGCAATAGCCATAATTTCTCTCACTCAGATAGTAGTTTTATAGTAAAACATATTTGAACTGGTTTTAGAACCATGTCCATCACAAATGAATTTGCTATTAAATAGTTTTTTGAGGGTTTTTAGTGAAAAATTTTTAATTATTAGAGTGGTTCTGTTGGTTGGTAATGTGCAAACTTATTTCCTGCTTTATGATAAAAGTACATAGTGCTAATAGCTTAAAAATTGTATTAATATTTCTCTGCTATTTTGCTTATTAACATTAGGTCCATAAATTGTTCTTAGCTGTCCATCTCTTTATAAAAGAAATGATTGAATAATGATGCTTGAAACAAACATCAGTTCAAGAGCAAAGGAACAAAAGACCACATGCAAATGCTGGAAAAACTGTTTCTCACAAAACCAAAGGAGTAGTCCTGTGCTTAGATGAAACTAATACAAAAATATAGAAAATCATGTCTATTTCTGTGGAAGAGCACCTTCTTGCACACTGTATTTATACCAAAACTAAGTTCATGCTTACTTTCAGTACAGAAAAGACAGGCTCAAGCAGTGGAACTAATAACATTACTAGGAAGCTGTGTATATGTTCCACCTCTCCTGATTTCAGAGCTTCATTAAGAAGTATAGAGGTATAGTTGTGCCTATCCTGTTATCTATAGTCATGTTTGGCTCTTTAGAGAAGAGCCAGGCTCTACCTAGGTTACAGACTGCACACCAGAAAGTTGCAGATGTCCTATAAATCCCTTGCTATATCTGTCTATCCCATCTTGAAGTCTTTAGTGCCAACACTAGGTCCACAGGCTCATGCTGCAGAATCACTTCTTCAGATTTCTGAACAGCAGGTGTAGGGTTCACCTTTAGAACAGCTGTTCTAAGGAGTGTGTAGGAAGGTATCAACAGATAAGCCGAGCTCTGTCTCAATGGAGATGTAGTTAAAGCAGGTGATGTAATCTAAAGAGATACCAGATAACCCTAAACCAGTTACCTATTAACTCAATTTGACATCTTAAATATAGGATTTTAGTAATACTTTAAGTGACTTAATGTATCTTTTCTGGCCTTGGTTTAATTTGTCTCCCATAGACGCTCTGTTACTTCTGTTATACTGGTATCCCAGATAAAACATGGTATAGCAAATATAATTAGATTATTCTGCTTACTGATTAGAATCAAACTTGGAAAGTTTTTTAAGGTAATGTAGGTTCATTGATAGCATGAAGATATCTGAGATACTTTATAGGGCCCTCTTACTCTTCATATGCAAATATCATCCCTTGCATGCTTCAGAATACTGAAGCATAGCTCACAGATGCTTTAAGCCTGTATTTAGGGTAGATATAAATTCTTTTTTAATAAACTATCCAAAATATTATTCTGTCATCATTGAAATACTAAATTGTACTTAAAATATTTCAGATTAATTCTATGCAGATTTTTTTCTCCTAGTTGTAGACTAGTGTTTCCATCACATAATGGGCCTATATAGAAATTGATACCACCAGTTACATTTTCTCTATGTTGGTTCCTTTCAACCAAGCAAGTTGAAATTTTAACCAAGTTGATAATTAACTGACTGGAATGACTAACAGTTTTGTCTGTTTTGAAAATTAAATTCACTGTCTTCTCACTCTAAAGACAAACATGAGACTGCCACCATACAATTTATTCTACCTTATCTTAACAAAACAGTGTAAGTTAAGCTAAGGAAAAGACAATTTTCAGTGTCTATCTTAAAATTGCAGAAATTAAGATACAATTAATTTCTGTAATACCTGTCACATAATCTATCTCAACTTGGTCTTAAAGTTGCATAAATCTGCATCAAGGCAGGGCATAAATTAATTTTGATTAGGAGAGAAATAAAGGAATGCCTTAAATTGTAAACCACTGACGTTAAGAACTTAATCTAGGTTATTTTATTCTGGATGTTCACAGAAACATTTATTCATCTGTCATGATGATGAAGATAAATAGGGCATTTCCTTTAAAAAAATTTCTTCTGTAGAGATCTAGAATTTTTGCTCAGATATCTGTATAATAAAGATGTCCCATTACAATAAATAAATAAATAAATAAACTAGGTTAGACAGAGATTAATCACTTTCTAAAAATCGTGGATGTTTGAATCCTAGTGTCTTCATTGTGACTAGTAATTAAAATCAATAATTTTCGTTCACTTTGCATTTGATTGCCCAAAACAGAATGCTATTTCTGGCATTTTGTATAGGTACATAACACAAAATATCAACTGCATAAACATAACCATGGCCATGTGGTCTAAATCTTTTCAAGGGCTTTTGAAGACCTATTCTCTGAAAGTCAGCACACATACCTTTAACGTATGGATATTTTTAAAATTTCACTAATAATACAGAATGGAACGAATGTTTCTTTTTCTCGTGAAAAACTAAAAAGCTTTATAGTGATGTTCGGCAAAGTTTTCAAAACCTTCAAAAGACTTGTACAGATGCAACTCCTCTGAAAACTCAAAAGACAGAGTGAAGCTCAAAATCTCCAAATTCCAAGCAGCTGGTCTTTAGAAAGTCTGAAAAATTCATTGCTGGAGACCACAGGGTCCAAAAAAATCTATCTATGGGTTAAGGAACTTAAATCTCCATAAACAGTCTGGACAGAGCAAGTAAACTTTGTAGGCTTAAAAGCTGTGATTTAAGAGACTTCAAAGTTTTAGCCTTCATTAAAACCCATCATAAGATATATTGTTTAAATAAAGTTTTTTTGTGGAATTCCAGGGTCCTAACTGATTTTGTGTCAAGGAGGTACAGGTGAGGAATGGGAAGCATAGTTTCACCAATCAAATCATTCAGTGGGAAAACTTTTGTCTCCATGCGTACCGCTTGGCTTCTCACTCCCACACTGTTGTGTGACACCTCCCAGTTGTGCCGAAGCAACTGCTTCTGAGTTCAGCCTGGATCACAGCCAGGGGCTGATACATTTTTAAAAGAGATTTTCCACTTCCACCTCTATTTCAAGAAGGTTTTCTGCATGGATCAGTTGGTGTGAGAGTGACTGAGAAGCATTGCTTCGTTACTGGCAACAAAGAGCCAAGGGCTGTTGGTAGAGTGATGAGCTGCTTTCACTAGGACAGTGATGAGCTGCTTTCACTGGGACTGTCACAGACATCACTTGTTGAAGCCTCATAGTCTGAGACTGGCAGTCCAAAACCATGCTGTTTCTGGGACTTGGATGATTTGACTTACAGGCAAACTACCAGTGCTTTCAAACCATAGGCTGATCTACAAAAGGTTCTGAAAATTATCATTCAATTTTCCAGAGCACTCAGAAAGTACACATCCTTTTTTACAGCACTTAGTACTTTTCAAAGGAATCTTACAGTGGTGAATCCTAGCCACTAGAGATCCTAGGATAGAATGGAAAAAAATCAACTCTCCCTGCCACTTGGAATTGTAGTTGGTTTGCTGAGCAACAAAACAAAGCAGATTCAGGTCCATGCTCCTGGAGCAGTTGCAGCCTGAACATTCTCTGTGTGAAGTCTTACTACCTCTGTATTGATCTTCTGGAGCTTTTTCACCATCCCTATTTTACAAAGAAGCAATGTTCAGCATATGTTCAGCACTGAGGAAAAATATTAAAGAAACAACACTCAATCATTATTCTTAGGCAAAAACAAAACAAGCCACCACCACCAAAAGAAAAAAAAATCAAATACTGTAATGAAGGACCAGTATTTTGCAAGTTATTGCATGATTTTCTCCCCAGTGCTCCAGCCACCCTATTCATATTGAATATTTGTGTTAGCCACATTTTGTTTGCTGTTCTAACAAGAGAAATGGACCAGGAGCCCAGATCAGAAAAAAAAAAAAAAAAGAAACCAAAAGCAAAATCAAAAATAATGGGAGACAGAAAAGATGGTGGTACAGGATGAATTTGGAGGAGTTGTAGACACTGGTTTAAGGTTATGAAATGCCCAAATGCCAGTGCCTTACCTGACATGTGCTTCATGTGTAGGACAAGACTGAAGATGAAGTTTTTTTGTGCCAGCTGGCAGTCTGGATATCTTCTCAGCTGCCATATTCTCAGCTACATCAGGAAGTGTATGTGTGTATTGCTTTATTGATTTTACACTTTCAAGAAAAGAATAAATGCATTATTAAACCAGTAACAGCTCTTTTTTTATTAAAAAGCATCACATGCATGCTAGTTTCATGTGATAGATGGTTCTTTTATGTAACATATATTTTCAAGCTTAAAGCACAGAGTAGCTTTTTTGTTGCCTGTTTTAAATATAAACTTTAAGTAAATTATGCAAGAAAACAATCTTGTATTATCTTTAGAATCAGTTTTCCCTAAGCTTTCATACTTGTTACGCCAAGCAATATCTAAGTAATTAGAGTTTCCAAGAAAAGCTCTGACCTTCTAGAATGATTCTATTATCTTTAAGAAGATTTTTTTATTCATTTCTGTTAACTGAAAACTTGCAGGAATAAAATTACTTGAATAAATTAGTTTTCCTCTAATAGACAAAGAGCATCTTAAATTCTCACTGTTGTTATAAGAAGCATCTTCCCTTCATAACAAATTCTATTATTCTAAACTTGGTTGTTAAAAAGAGAAATATTATTACCTATTATATAGGTAAAATGCAAATTGATTTCAGAGCACTTAAAATAGAGAGACCAGGAAATCCATCAGAAAAGGAAAAAACTCCATACTCAACACATACTTTTAAAACTAAACAAGAGGAAAATGGAAATCTAAACATCACAAAGGGGGAAGTAACATATTTCCTGAACTGTTATACATTATACTTTGTCATAGTACACTAAGAAGTATGTCATTACTGATGGTGGCACTATAGAATTTTAGAATGGTCCACTATATTGTTCAGATCCTTGAAGACTGGGGAAGCACTGTAATAGTAATGAATAGTAAAAAAAAATCTGACTTCAAAAGCACTGAAATTAATTTATGTCCTGCAATCACCTCCAGTCACAGTAGCTGGACTAGATGCGTATTTTAAGTCCCCTCCAGCTGGAATTATTTCTAANTTCTATTCTATTCTATTCTATTCTATTCTATCCCCAGTTTGTCCTTCCCTAAAAGGAGTGCTTGTCAGAAAAGCAAATTAAGCTTTGTGACCAGGACAGTGGCTTTAAGATAGCTTGTGTATAGTGCTCACTGCCTCTATCTGTCCTTCACTCTTTGTATTTATGTTCCCTCTACATGATTTTCCTCAATCTATCAGTTTGCTATCTCAGTAGCTCCTAGAGTATATGGTGGAGTGTAAAAAAGATGACTCCCTAGATACTGAAGACCAGACAGAGAGACTTAGACCTGCCCAGAGAGGGTGCTTCTTCCAGAAGGGCAACAAACAACCAGAATCCTGGCCAATTAATATCTTGGCATATTGTCATTGCACAGGTCTGTGTGCAGGAGAGACAAGATCAAATTCAGGTTAGTTATCTTGTGGCCACATAATGAATTCACATGAATTTCCTGTTCCACTCCCCAGGTGTGAAAGAAAAATAAAAAGGGGAATGGGGGTGGATTGGTCACTTTTGATCAGTGAAGAGTAGCATCCTGACAGCTCTAGGCAGAGATGCCAGAGCCAGGCTGTCCTCAAGCAGCTGACAGGCTGAGAATTGTAGAAACCTCTGAATGAATAAAGGTTATTAACAAATGTTTGAAATAAAACAACAAATGGCAGCCAGCAGTTCAGGTAGACGGGTAGGATTGGTGCTAGAAGTAGTAATCACTAATTAGGGTCAAGGAGAAACTGTCAGTAGGGCAGCATTTCAGGAAAACACATGAATCTCACTTCTACCCCCTACTAAGCTCAGATTTTCAAGGCAAATATAATTGCATCGAACATTCAGCTCAGAAAAAGGATCAATGGCCAAACAATTTAGATTGACTTCCCAGTGAGGAAGTTATTAGGAACAATTTGTTGGAAGAAATTTGGAAACATCTTAGGAGTAGTGATTTGGATAGAAATAGTCAACAATAATTCACAAGAAAATAGAGGAGATAGATTTCCTTTTCTTAGCATGTAGGGCTTCTCAAAGAAATTACTGTTCAATTGACACAGAAGATAAAATGCATCGCCCATGTTTAATTTTTAATTTTTATTTTTAACAGAATCTCATCTTCCTGTGGAGGAGTGAACTGGCTGGAATGGAGTCAATTTTCTTCATAGCAGCTCACCTGGGCCTATGTTCTAGATTGACCACCAAAACCGGTGATGACAAAATGCTCACGTTTAGCAGCTGCTGAGCAGTGCTTGCACAGTGTCAAGACTGTTTCTGTGTCGTCCCAGTAAACTGAGGGAGGCAGTGGAGTGTGTGCACAAGAGGTTGGGAATTTGCATTATCAAGAATATGACCTGAACTTGTCAAAGAGGCATTCCCTTCCGTACAACGTCTTGCTCATCTATAAAAAGGGAAAAGAGGGGTTTTTAGGGTAGTCAGTTACTCAGGAACTGGATGAACACAGATCTATTCATGAGAGGTGGAGAGTAATTGCCTTTACATCACTTTTTTTTGTTTGTTTGTTTTTTGCTCTCTTCTTCCACTTCTCCACATACTAAAAAATTTTTATCTTGACCCACAGATTTTTTTGTTTTTATTTTTCCTCTCCTCTTCTTCCCTCCCACTGGGGGTGGAGGAAAGTGAGGAAGCAGCTGTGTGGTGCTTAGCTAACCAGGGTTAACCCAAACAAGAGGGTAGGGGGGCAGATATCACTGCATAGATAAATGGCTGAACAATAGAGCTGTTGCAAAATGCAAGAAATCATGGGGATCAATACTCCTTAGGCTGGAAAAAGGTATGCTGGAGTCCCAGGGTACAATTTATGGCTGTAGCATCTTGTTCATTTATCTTTAGACCTATTTAACTTCCTACATGGATTAAAAATAAAAACAAACCCAAAGAACAAATTTTTAAAAATTGTGATTGTGTTTCCAATTTAGTTAGTAAAATTAAGCCTTCAGTACCAGTATACATCCCCAAAATTATAGGTTTGTATAGAGATTGTGGTCATGTTTTCTTTTCTTTGCACTGTAATGACAGATTATGTTAGGTATTTGAAAAAAAAAAAAAACACCTGAGAAGTAGATAGATCATCAGTAGTGTAAAACATTAAGCTCTGGATTGTGCCAATTACAAAGTATATTGCACTTTCTGCCTGCTTAGCATATCTTAATTTTCAATCTAATCCATGTCAGGAGAAAAAACAGAATACCTCAACATTTCTGAATAAGCATTAAAGAGAAGAACCAAGTATTGTTTTCAGAATTTAGAGTGTTATTTCTTTTTAAAGATGAATATATTTAGTAGCACACTAAAGAACAATGCTCCAGCTACTAAAAAAGGTTAAGTACTTGCATAATGTTTCCATCTCTTCAATTTCTAAAAGAAGTATAATAATAATAATTACACTTTATAATAGAATTTAGTCGCTGCCTAACTGTGTTTTGATTTCTTAGGATTAGCAGTTGGCGCTGTAATTGTTATTCCTTCTGATTGCAAGAAGTACAGCATTTAACCAGTCAGTTCTCCTTTAGCATTTCACAGACTGCATCTTTTTTTGAGACTGATTTACAGGTAATAAAGTAAACTATATTTAGATACTTTTAAGGGGATGATTCTTTTGGTATTTTTAGTTTGAAATGAAATGTGAACATACTAGGTACTAAATGAATAATGCTGTTAATATGCATAAAGTTACTGGAATTTTTTTATATAGGATTTAAAATCTTACTTATTTTTAATTGTGTTAAAACAGGAAGCAGAAAATAGACTTGCATATCTGCATTTTATTTATTTGGTAAGTTCAGCCTTCTGACACACATAGCATGCAAGATCAGATCAATTGTAAGATTCATAAAATGGAATATTTGAATAGTGATTAGCTGTTGAATTAATACTTATGTGAAATTAATCTACTAACTTGTTTTATTTATTGGATTGTGTAGCACCTGTCTCTTGACATTTATCAAAGTATGTCTGAGAAAAAAAGATTGTCATTATTAAGATTTCCAGTTTCCTCTAAGTTTCTCTTTTCCATAATGTAAGTTAAAGCATGATTCTGCTCTTCTTAGTAGCAAAATAACATTGCCTCAAAGCCCCACAACACTCAGATACAAATTCCCACTGACCTCCCGTAGAGCTCGGATTTCACCTTTAATAAACCAATAATTTTAATTTCAGCTTATTAATATCCATGGTTTAGACATCACAATTTTGTGGAAATATTGACTGGAGATACGTCACTATTCCAATGCTCTGATTGAAGCAGGACTGTTGCCAGCAGTAAGTCAGTTCATTCAGCAGAATGGTTTGGTTGTATTCTAATCTTAACAGTTTACAAGGATGGAGGTTTCACAGCTACTCTGAGCAAGACTTTCCACTGCTGCACAGTGAATTTTCTTTTCCTGATATTCACCTGACTCTCACAAAGTGCAATCTTCAGCCATTGTTCCTTCTCTTAGTGTCCCTTGCACTAACCAGGAAGGATTAGTATAAACCTCCATAACTTTGCCACTGCCTTTCAGATAACTGCAGGCCTGTGCAAGATCACAGTTTAACCTCCTCTTTGTCAGACCAAACAAGACAAGCTTCCTTGGCCTCTCCTTCTAGGTGATGCCAGCTAGACTGTAAACACCCTAGTAACTCCCTCTGGGCAATGTCTGATTTAATGAGAGGAGAGTTCAAAACTGAGTAGTCTACTGGTGTAGCCTCATCAGTGCCCAGCAGAGGGAGAAAACAACTCTTGATCTAGGGGCCATGATCTTGTTATAGCAAAGTACGTGCTTCACAGCTATGCCAACCAGAACTCAAGTACACATCTGAGCCCATGTTGTGTTGTTTTTTAAATTATTCTATCCACACTCCCTGCTGTAGTGCTATCCCTTACAATGAGGAATGTCTATTTCTATCCTTTGATGACAAAGGCTATAGACCCTGTTCGATACCCTGAGGTTTTTAAGTCATCATCACAGGCTGGCACAGGACATGTCAGTTGTCCCTGTACCTTGGGATGTGGTAAAACATGCTAAAACAGTGATCCTGGAAGAGACACTATGCAAGGGATTCTGGATCTACTGGAGATACAGATCCTTTATGCAAGTTGCATGTGGTCAATATGCAGTGATCATTTCTGGTGCATAGGTATGTTAAAGTCCTACCTGTAAATAGATTAAAATAATCACATTCCACATATATAAATTCTATGTACTATTATCTTTGTTTCTATCCTACTGGATTGCAGTAAAATAAATTTGCTCTCTTACACTCTGTTTACATGTCAGTGCTGGGCTGACTGCATTTGATTTGCTTATGACATTTCAAATATAATATATAAACAGCAACAAAGGAAAGACTTTCTGTTCTCAGGAATAAAAGTCAAAGGACTCCAACATTAGTAATAATAAACATGAATGGGGGCAGATGGAGCCTTCATACTCTTTCTATTATATCTCCATAAACAGGAGTCATGACTTTGAAGTATTTAAGTTTCGAAATCATTTTTATCTATCAACCTTTTGGTTCCTTATTACTTGCAGACTACTACTAATTCCTGTGGAAATTAGTGGTTAAAAAAGTTCACCTAGACAGAGCAAAATATAGGATGTGAGGATTACTTTTGCTATCATTCCTGTGTATTTTAGGACATAAAACCTCCTAAGAGAATGGAAGCACCTAAAGCTACATGCACTAAAATAAACAGTTTCCCACTAATCTATAATGGATCAAAGCCTGGAAAACTCTCCTGATCTAGCTATATAAACAGCTCACCCTTGTGTAATGCTTTCAGGTACAATATCTTTTAATGCTAGAGGGTTGTTTAATGGGCATCTTTATTTTTCATTGACAGTGAATTCATCCATTTCAAAGGGCAAATACAAGGTCTATGGACATTTAGGCCCCATTTGAGTGCTCAGAGTAGAACTAAATGGCATGTAAATGGTCTTGTTATGGACTCAAGATAAACTCCACACTGATTAAATAGGCCATAGTGTCGCAGTGAGAGACAATGGTTAACAGCAGTAAGGCGGGAAAAAGCTGTTCAAGTGATAATGTGTATATAAAGTGTCCTCTTTGCCACTTCAGAAATGTAAAATTAAGCCTGATGAATTTAGAACCTTGATTAAAGCTTCCACCATGAAGAACTTGCAGAAATGAAAACTGCTATTAGGTAAACTGGTGTGTAAGTGCTATCATCTAATTTCACAGAGTACACTTATTTACTCTAATTCTTTTCAAACCTCTCTGCTGGTCTGTTTGTATATGCTGTTGCTTTCCCTGTTATCTATCAATCCACTTGAGAGAATTTCTTTTTTTGCCTCCCACAGAACCTGAGTGTCATGTTCTTGAGAACTAACACTAAAACTCAAATTCTTAGCATTCTAATTGTAATTGAGAAATAAAAGTAAAAATCTCATTTTAGTAAAATTTAAAATAGTCACCCCCTAGATAAACAAAACTGGCCTAATTTGTTGGTTCTTTCACTTTCAAAATACTTTCAGAGTTAGAGCACTTCAAAAGAGCTAAGAAATAACTGAAAGACCTGCATTGAGCACATTCCTAATTTATCCCATAAATTTACTTCAGTTCACTCATCACCTTTTCAAATATCCAGAAAAGAATTATCTGTAGATAATCCAAAATCTTCCTCTAAAAATCAATTTAGTAACTATCATTTCTGTTTCTATAATTATAAATTGATTATCCATGCTGCCTAGTTGAATGGCGTGATGTTCATGGACAGTCCTTTTGATGTAGTGAGATTGTTCTCAAGTAAATGAACAAAAAGAAATTATAAGGACACATTTCCATGGTTTTTATATATCAGAAGGCGTTTGTGTGCTCAGCTTTCTCTTTCCTTTTTTTTCTTTTCATTCTTTGTTTAAAGCAATGTGTACTATTTTTTTTTTTTTGCATAGTAAGTTATCATAACTCTCTGCTCAAGAATTGATATTGCTCTGTGATTTTAATTAATTTACCCACTGGGAAAATTAAATGCTTCACTGTGTACACAGAGAACTAGTGAATGAAAATGGATTCCCATGGAGATTTCCTGGCAAAAAATTTACACTTATTTTATGCAAACTTGGTGGCTAGTTTTTAATTCTTGCACTATTTAGTTTATAATTGTATTTATTTAATGCAGGTTTTCTTGAAATTGATAGCAGTGACAATCTAATGCTCAGAAAATGGCTGACAGCATTATTGGTAAGTGTAGTTACTCCATCTTTCCATGCATCTATACACAGTGCCAGCTAATATTTCTACAGTACTTTCGAAATATGAGCAGATATTGCTAAAGCCTTCATTGTAAGTATGAATAGCTTATCACATGTGAACACTATCCCCTGGTGTGTAAGCTACAATCTTAGAAAATGAAGTGTCTGTGTTTAGCAACATCATAGAATAAGCCATAACTAATGAACCACTACTCATTTGTTTTCCACCTGTTTCTGTGATCTCTGCTACATGGAACTATTAAAATTTTCATAGTGCTTTTTCCATATTTTCTCAGACCTCCATTCTCCAATGTAATTTTCTCAGTCCTCTGTGTTGATACTACCAGGTGACCCTGCTTGTGATGCCCAATGATAGCCTACATTACTTCCTTCAATATTTTTCATTCCCATGTGGTAAGGGTATTCCAGTTTTATACTTGTGTTTTGCCACATTATTTTATCCATCCTGCTATTCAGCATTGGTAAGATCTTAAGGTAAGCTAATTTTTTATTATACCTGCAGTTACTAACTTTGTAAATATCTCTAAGAGCAGTAACTTGTTCTTATGTCTTTTCTCTCAGTTTATAACACCTGTGCCAAGACACCTTTTCTGTCCTCCAACTAACCATTTAAGAAAAAATCCTATCATGTCAATTTGCACACTAAATTTTCTATCATCTCATTTGTGCACCTTAGAATTTCCATGTTGCCTACATTGAACCTCTCATGTCTATCTCTGTGTCCTGTCTATGTTCTCCAGAATGTTCTGTATTGTATGTGCACCCACATGTGCACACACAAACTTGCCTGGGTCTACTGTTCTGGTGTGCCCAAAGGACCCTGTCTTCATTTTTTCTCTTCATGAGGTTTCATGACAGCCAAATTATCCAAAACCATTCTACCATGGGGAAGGTATCCTCCATTCCTGGCTACAGGGTGACAGTTCTTTCCTGTGTTTCTTTTGGTCAGACATATCTGACAACTCAGATGTGGTAGAATCACAGGATGGCTGAGGCTGGAAGGTACTTCTAGGAATCATCTATCTCAGTCTTATGTTCCCAGAAGAGTCCAGAACTGTGCCCAGCTGGGTAATCAGTATCTCCAATGATGGAGAGTGGATATTGAGCCTTGGTGGTCTCTCCCTAATGTCTAATACCCAAGTCCCTGGAAGAAACAAACCTGCCTGACTGCTCAGCAGGCAGTTGTCCTCTGCTGCCATTCACCACTTTCTCTTGGTGCTGCTCTGGGACTCACTCTCAGCTGACTTTGCTTCTGAAATGTTGTTTGAATTTTCCTAATCATTTGGAACAAACCTCTCTGACCAGCAATAGCTGACAAAGTTTAAAATCATATTGTCTGTCTCACAAAACAGGAGGGCCAGAGAGGAAGAAAGGAGCTGCAGGACTCAGCCCTGAAAAGGATGAATGCTCTTAGCTTTAACACTGTTTGCAAAAGGAGGAAGGAATCATTGCTTCCTTCAGGCAAACTTGAGGATGTACTCTCCTACTCATGCACATTTTTTCCTTCAATTCCAAGTTTTCAACAGAAGTGACTCATAATTTCAGAGGAAGTTTCAAGGACACAAACTTCAAGTCCATGTAAATGTGTCACTGAAGCTCTGGGCAAGATGCTGAAGCTTGAGAGCTAACTAAAATGGGTGCTTGCTGCTTTATTTTCCATTTAGGTGTACTTATTTTCTCCCCAAATACCCCACTGGCTTTTGAGAAGCAGCAAAAGCAATATAATACACCAAACACCACTGATAGCACTGTTGAATAGTACAAATGGCTTCGCTAAATGGGAATGTGACAACTTGCAAAGGTTTTGGCTAATGTGAATAAGATGCGACAGCTAACATCAGTTAATTAATTAAAAGAATAATTGTTGTGTTTGGGTTTTTTCTTAAGTTTACAATTCCATTAACTAAACAACAGGAATACTAAAGAGTTACATTTATGTTGCTTAGAGATATTTTTTTTTTAAAGAAAAAAAACCAGCCAAAAATTCTTGCTCATTGTCAGGTTCAGCAATTGAATGAATTTTGGCTTCACTGTGGAAATCCCTTATTTAACAGTAAAATATAGAAAAGTCAATGGAACTTAGAATGTAAATAATGAAAAGATAATTATAGTTACCAGACTAACATTAACACTGCTCAGTTGAGGCATAGATTATTTTTCTCACAGTATTTTTCTCACAGATTTTATAAGAAAACTTACAATTTTATTTGTATTTGTTATATAATCCACTAAAATTATAAATGAATGCTAACAATGCTCCTCTATTAAACAACCTGGAAAGATGAAGAGGCTATATGATTTGGCCAAAGGTAATGATGTCTGTATCTAAAATTAATAGGGTCAATATAAGACATAATTTATTATTTAGTATTCGGTGGTGGTCATATGCTCATTTAGGTATTTCCATAGGGTTTCTGTTTATTTGTTAGTAGAAAGCCATAATATTATTTTTCAAACAATATCTGGGGGTTTTATTTTTTCTTTAAAAAACATATGTATAAACCCACCTGAACAGCTGCAGAATCATACTGGTTTGATAACATCTGAATCAGGAAGCTTTCTCAGCTCCAAGACAGACAGGAGAAGCAAAATTGAACTGAGTGGGAAATTGCCTGGAATTATTACCTTCACCTAAGAAAGCAGAAACAGGCTTAGGTTCTAGTTTTGGTTAGTGAATATAAACTATGGTTGTAAGGAGAGATACAATCTCTTTTACACTAGCCTTCTCACTCAAGAAATAAATTTAAAAGAGCCTAATCCCCAGCCAGAGAGACAAGAGCCTACATATTGCATGAACCATTCTTTCCAGCCACTTGATTATAACTATTTTGGGTGGGATCCATTTTCCTTGGATTTGTTGTCTATTTTTTTCCAAATGAAAGATGAAAAGAAATCACAATCTCACCACAATAAATTATTTAACTCAGGTCAGTAGAGAATATTTCACAACTGTTCTTATGTCTGCAAAAGGCAAACTGGAAACTCTGAGTCTAACGTAAGTGAGAACTGGCACAACAATATTTCACCTTCCTAACTTTGGGACATATAATTCATAGCAATTATTTTTTAATTAATTGATCAGGATTCACTACTGTTAACAGAGGAACATACATTGATTAACAGGTAAGGTACTGCTATGTGGGAGGCTGTGGCTGCAGGGGGTCCAGCAGCAAAGTCTGGAGAGGCTCCTGCCTTGTCTCTCAGTGCTGAGTGGAGGGGCTGTGGGTGAGCTGGGAGGCATAACCTGAAATATGTGAAGAGCAGAAATAAGACATAAAGTCATTCCCTGCAGAGTCAGAAGAAAAGGCAATAATTATCACCATGGAGAGACCTGGTAAGGAGTCAGCTGGATAGTGCACCAAGAAAGGGGAGCAAAGGACTCGGGTGAGATAACTGGAGCCTGGCTGGGGAAAAACAATCTGGGGATGGAGATTACAAAACTGCAGCTCATAATAAGCAGAGTCATGATATTACCTAGAATAAAGTTTCAGTGACTGAAAGCTAAAAGTATTGAATTGTCCTGGAAGATGAATGTAGAAATGTCATGTTTTGATGTTTGTGAGCATTTATTGTATGTTTTATTCTCCAGTTCTGCAAAGCACACCTAAAGCACCTGTTATGACAGTATCTGTAGCGCAATTGAAATGGTTTTATTTCACTTTTCTAACTTCTTGGTTTCTTTTGCGTGAATTCCAGATTTTACAGGACTTAACAAATATTTGCTGTTTCTTCATGGTCTGTGGTGATACTCTTTACCTGACAAGTCAGCACTGTTAGTTTTAGAGGGTTTTTTATTAAATTTACATTTCAAATCTGTTTCTGACTGAGCTGTCCAATGGTGTAAGGTATACATTTTCTCTAAAATCTCTCTTTATCACCCTTCAGAAAGCCCATATGGGTAGAAGAAATAATTAAAATATCGTGACAGCTATGCTATAATATTGTTCTTGACAAAAATTAATTAACTTCTTTTTAAATGTATTAAAGATTAAACATTAGAGAAAAGACACATATAGACTGAAAGGTTTGAGAATTGTTGCTTTGCATAGCAAAACATTACAGCACATGGGACAGCTGGGCAATTGTTTAGGACTCTTTTTTTTTCCTGGGATTTTTTTTTCNCCCCCCCCCCCCCAAGCTGTGTTTAAACTTTAAAAAAAAATAAATAAACTTGAAACATTTTGGCATTTGGAAAAGGGACTAATTTTCATCCAGTTAAAGATGATTTAAAAAAGAAATCTGATATTTTTTCCTAGAGTACAGCAATATATGGAAATGAATACTTCAGTTATGGTGTATGGATATAAAAACAGATTTTGAAAGGATATAGTGTTAGAAAATTGGCAAATAACAGAAAACATGGTGGTTTTCTGAGTGAAGGTAACTCAGGTGTTTGTTATCAGGGCACGACTACTAGTAGTCCAGCCTCTCTTTCATTCCTGTGTGCTGTTAATCTGGCCTCCAGCACCAAATCAGAGCTTTCCTAGACCATGCTTCCTCCAAATTCTTTTCACAAAATAGTTGTCTGCCTTGTGATATAAATGTGCATGTGAAATGATTGCAAGCAGAATGAAGAAATTGTTTATTTTCTGTTATTTTACTCATTGTCAGGAATTTGAGTGTTATAAAAATGGGGGAGAGTTTGAATCCTCAGCAATGTTCTTGAAAACCAAAAGTCTTCTTTCCTTTTTAAGGTGAAAATTAAATCACATTTCTTTCTCTTTCCTGAAATTTTGCTAAAAGCTGCTTGAGAGTGAAACGGGATACAAAGAGAATAGTGATGGATAAATGTACAGGATTTCCAGTCAGAATAATCCTGTAAATTGTCTAATAGAAAATAAGTTCAAAACACATTTTCCTGTTACTCATTTTATTTCATGTTATTTGCTCTTTACGTTATTCATGCTTCCATGCTTCCAAATATTTTTAAAATATTGTTTTATTGCAATATGCTTATATTCTTTAATTTTTTTGCACAAGAAAAATATTAAAAATATTTTGGATTATTCCACACCAGTATCTGGGAAGTTGTTTCAAACTTTTCATGCATTTTCATAAAAAAGCTAATGATTAGAAAATTACCTTTTTTTTTTTTTTTTGGTTATCAAAATATGAGTGCCATAAGGCATTACTGGAATACTATTTACAAATTTGGTAATTCATTTTGATAAAAGTGGTTAAGACTGGATTCAGTAGAGGTTGTTAGGACATAGAGAGAAAATGTTAAAAGGGTACATAGAAGACATTGCTTCCTTAGTATTGTGCAAGAAAGCTTGAGGAAGAACAAAATTACTCCCACAAATGTTATTCAGTAGTATACAGATGTCCTAAAGCTGGCTCTGAAAAGGGACTGTGTTGTGCTTATATAAGGATCAGATTATGCACATGTCTGTGAAAGCAGTAAAAGCATCCAAGCTGCTTGTCCAATTCCTATTTTCTCTGAATTTAATTTACCTCTATAGCAGCTATGCATTTACTTTTGCTGTTGTGTTCTCTACCTTACTCCTTTCTTTGAGGAAGGTACTGTTCTTATTATAAACTTCTCCTGTTTTGGCTACTCACTCTCCTACAACTTGAAACATCCTAGGAAACATTTCTAGGATTTACTTTATTTACCTTACTTCCTTCAACAATGCTTCCTTTTTACTCTTTCATAGAAGCTGAATAAAGCCTTCTATTCGAATACTGTGCATTTTACCAAGTCTAAACTATTTTAGTGTTTGTAAGCATATAAGGACTGTTTATGAAAGACTCCTACGAACCAGTTTCCTTAGTAATAAAAAACCTGGTGTCTGCCCATCTTTAAAAAAATCATGATATTATTGTTATTCTCTTTTTATTTAGACATAAACCGTTCCATGTTGTGTTGCACTAAGTAATTAGTTCATTTTGCACTGGGGCTGGTCCTTGATTATACCTTCCCATGTATCTGCACCTTTCTTTACTGATGCCCCCTGTATCTCCCCTCCCCTTGGTTCTGCCCCCATTGGTCAACAGACCCCCATTCATCCCCTCCCCTGAGGGTTTAAAACCCCTGGGAGGAAGGGTCTTTCCCTCTTTCTCCTCCTGGATTTCAAGGTGTTGGTTCTACATTAAACCTGTGGGACTGTTTCCCACGGGGAGTCAGAGCACCTTTTGTCTTTTGTTCTTGTCCTAGCCCAGTTTCTTCCCCGAGGTCCACAGCTAGCCAGGGCTGGACCTCAGGAGCGAGGGAACTAGGGCAGTTCCATAGTCCTTAAAAGATGCAAGATGGTGTGGGTCTCTTTGCTTCACCTGCAGGTTTGTTCAGTAGCATATGAACATCTGCTCCTCTGTAACTATTGAATGTAAAGAAAATGAGATATGTTTAATATATGTTTAATTCCATTTTATTTTTGAGTCTTTTTTTTTCAAAAATTAATTTAGTGTTTTTTAGAGTCAGAATTTTACCATTAAAAATAGATGTTCATTATTTCATAGACTGTGGTTTGAAGGACCCATGTTTGTTACATGTGCTTATTGTAATTCAAATGTTGCAGTTATTTTTGGTCAATAATTTAGGAAAAAAGTACAGCTGAATCACCCTTCAACTTTATGGTGTGAACATATTAAAACGTGCTCAGGTAAGAATGTAATGCTCATGCTTTTTCTAAAGTGTTGACACAGAACTTTGTGAAGAAATCAGAACCTATAAGTTTAATATTGTGGTAGAAACCCTGTTTTTTGTGATACTGAAGTCCCATTCAATATATAATTAATCTTCATTAATGCATTGAAAAGAGAGATTTTGTGCCGTATTGTGTTACCACTAAAAGTCAGAAAAGTTGGTGCATTGCACAGTAGAGGTTTAGACTCTCTTCTAAATTAATATTGACTTCATACTTTGGAATTTCTATTTTTTTGGTAGGAAGTAGTTTCTAGTAGGAAGCATTGTATTTCTTAGTACTGTTCAAGACAATTGCCCTGGTGTGTTGGTGTTGAGATTTCAGTTTGGACCTCCACAGTGTTGCTAAAAAGAGATCGGGAACCCAAAAGAGCTGCTGACTTTGGCAAAGTAAATTCCTCTTACAGTCTTGATGTACTTTCAAGTGACTTTAGAGAAATCAAGATAAGAATCAATGAAGATGTAACAATGCCAGAATGAGACACTGTAATCTCTATATGGTTGTTCAGTTTCACACACGATGAAACTCTCTTTCCTGGATCAGAAAGAGAACTCAGAAAAAATGACCTCAAAATATATAGATCTTGTATTAAAAAAGTGCTAACAATGAGCAGTTAACCCTGTTTATAGAAAGAAATCCATTTGGGGACAAGAAAAATAGATAAAGATTATTCAAATGAATGAATTTCTAGGAGTGAATAAATTCACCTGCCTTTCAGAGAACTGAATGTCCTCCTGAAGTTTGTGTTTGAGTAATCCATGAAGAACAAGACCTGTTCTTGTTACACAGCCAGGAATGGAAGGAGAATTTAAACACTTGAGAAACTTAGATTTTTAATGAAGTCAGAAAGGAAACTCAAGGTCAGAAAGGAAATTCAGACTTAAAATATCCCACCACAAAACTCACCATCAAGACATTAATTCCTTTTTGTCATCTTGTGCTAGGGGAAGGAGAGGAGGACTTCCAAAGATTTTCACTCTACTAAACAGCTCTAGTATTATAAGTATACTTTGCTAAGTTTTTCTGTGTTTTTACATTCATTAAGGATACCAGAAATCAGATGATGAGAACGCAAAACTGCTGTGAACTTCTGGGAAAAAAAAAAGTAGACAGGGCTTGTTGTGGTTGGAGAATTTGTAAACTCACCATATGTTCTAGTATGACGGTACCCTGATCCATCATAAAATGACCTGCAAAGTCATTTTTCAGTTCTTGTTTTGAACTCTGCATCCCAAACTATTTACTGACTTTTTTTTTTTCCTCTCTCTCTGCTGAAACATACACATTCTCTATCCTGTTCACACACTCACAGGAACTCTCCCATGGAGAAGTAATAACAGAATGACTTTTCCTTATACATAGGTAATTATTTTCTTCCTGGCTTCTGTGTGGTTATTACACTGACCTGTTCAATTCTCATGTAAAGACAAGACTTTTAAATCATAGTTTTCTTCTCAAAATGGTTGTGTTTTCTGATCACTTTTAATACTCTTTCTTTCTCCCTCAGCAGAGTAAGCCTGCTACACTGGGCTCTCCAAAGACATAACTGGAATTTTTAGCAGATAAGTTAGGAGGACAAAGATATATATATATATAGATATAGATAGATATATGTACACATAAAGACTCTTTAGTATTTCTTGTAATAATATCTACTGAATTCCTTCATGGCTCCTGAGCCATGGGTTAGGAGTCTCCAAAGGACATTGATTTAGATTATTTACTAACATCACAAGGCTTACACCTCCCTGGAGCTCCATGCCAAAGCTCTCACTGATGTCAATAGGACAGGCATGACTTTTTAGAATGGGTATCTTTTATGTTCAAGAGCTTTTTGTTTCTGCTACTGCATTTGCCCAAGAGCTATATTTTATGTACACTTTTTACTGTTCTCACTTAAGGTCACTGACATGGTGGTTACTGTTTTGCTTCAACTCTGACCCAAATTGATGGACAACAGTCACTATTCATAAGTGGTTCTAGCACTGTTTTTATGGGAAAAAAGAAGTAACATTGTTGGTATGAAATTATGATTGAGCTTAAAACAAAAGACTCCATTTCATCAAATATCAGCTAGGAACTTGTCTGAAAAGTTCCAACTGAAAATGACAAAAACATTCAGACCAGTAGATTCAAACTTAATTATTTTGTCTGTTTCCATAATACTTGTGGTATTGGCAACCCAGCTGGAAGGAAGTAAATAAGTGACACTTTCCATCCTAACTTGAAAAGAAAGAAAATGCAGATGACTGCTCTATCTACTTGTCTGTTATAAAAAAGTTGGGGTTTCCTTCTTTTTAGTTTTTCTTTTTTTTTTTTTTCATGAAGTACCTATACTATGTACTGTGTTGAACACATATAAACTTTCTCATTTGCATTCATTGTGTACCAAGCTAGGCTACTGTTTTGGAATATTTAGGGAAACAGACAGAATGTGAGCAAGTAAGACAGTGAGATACATCTGTTGTTTGACTCTAGATCCTAATTTTTCTCTTTTCATAATAAACAATAACCTAGACAAATAGATTTGAAGTGTAAGCCTGTAGTATAGATGTCTGAATTTAGTTCTTCCTTCTAAATACTTGAAGAGTTTAGGGTAGGACTCAGTGCCTGAGTAGGCAGAAAAAAATCCTGCTGCACGGGGGTGGCACTTGGCTCAGAAGTTGACACTCAAGGCAAAGAAGTTGCTGATTTAGGCATCTCCAGCCTGAGTGTGTTGTTGCAGGGATCTTTCTAGATCCCTTTTCCTCAACCCAGAAATTAATTTTTACCTAAATCTCACTTTCAGTGTATACTGGAAATCATACCTATGGCCTTGTCATCATGGCTATAAATTGGAGAATAAATTTTACTGACATGGATAGAAATATTGTCACTTTAACCTGTTATAAATCAGTGTAGCTGTACATAAATTGACCAAATCTTTGCTGATTTCCATCCAAAAACAATCTCTCATGCTAAATTTATTTGAAGTTTAGCAAGTTCTGTTGAATTGATAACTGTAACATGGTAGTTGCTGTGATTTGTGGGATATGTAGAAGCTTCCAGTATGTGATTTTTTTCTCTCTCTCTTTTTTCTTTTTTTTTTTTTTCAAATGCACAAGAGATGCTGAATTTTTGTTTGTTTGCTTTGTTGAGAAAACAAAGTATTTATCACTGGTTCTGGAAGGAAAGCTATTTCTTATTGTTTTACATCTGCTGAAGAAAATCGAGGTTTCATTTCATACATTAAGCTGGGTGAATCAGATTGCATATGACACCTCTCCTGTGTGACAAATGGGTTTGTAAAGTATTACTTGCACAGCATAATGGTAATTTGTCTACTTGGTGGCTGTAACAAACGCATTACATTTTTGTTTAACGGTTATAATTCATCATCTCAATACACAGAATACTTTATTCCTCAACAGGGGATAAATAGGATGTCAACATTGAAGTTACATTTGTTTCCCAAAAGCAGCACTACTAATTCATTCTTGTGTCTCCCCATAAGTAGTAGCCAGGCTGAGTCTGTAGGATTGCATTTTTAGGTGAAAAAATAATACTGAAGAAAGAACCATGATGCATGACTGCTCCCTATTTATTTGAGCAAGTGATGTCATAGGACGATTTATTTTTGTCTCTTTGAGATAGAAATTGTGACTGCTTTATCTCTATTTGTTGATATGAGATTAGAGAACATTTATATATCTAAGTAAATCTCTTTCCCTGCACAACTTCTTAGAAAGTTTTGCTTTTCCATGTCAGCTTCAAAAAAGAAAAAAAAATCCTTAGCTACAGAAGATCTTTACACATAAAAGAGTGCAACTAGAGAAAAAAAAAATTCTCATATTGCATGAAATATCTACAATAGAAAGTCTCAGTAACAATATTAAAGATACTAAAGATTTTAATTTTAGACACACTCATTGTGGCTTTTATGTGCTGGACATGTAAGAAATGTTATCAATGTAACCTTTCAAATAAAATAAATATATGGTAATCATTAATAATCTCAATAAATATTACCCTGAGATAACCTCAGCTGGATTTTAAGCTCTCAACAGATTTAGCACAGCAGTGGCCATTTTTATATAAGTGAGTAATTAAGAGCTGCAGATTTCTGAAGATGATTTCTTCCAGATTAGAAAATAAAAAGTAGATTTAGTATTTCTTTGGATGCAGTTACGTCTTTGATCTTATAGACAGAAATATAGGTTTTCTTTAGGTGTTTGGTGTAAAATAGAATGGACCATCTCAGTTGGAATGGGCCTACAATGATCATCCAATCCAACTACCTGACCAATTCAGGGTTTACAAAAAGTTACAAATACCTCTTAAACACTGACAAGCTGGCAACATTGACCAGCTGTCTAGGAAGCCTGTTCCAGGGTTTGAACACCCACTCTTTAAAGAAGTGCTTCCTCACATCCAGTCCAAACCTTCCCTGAAGCATATTTAAACCACTTTCGTGTGTCCTACCACTGGATCCCAGAAGAAGAGACCGGAACTTCCCTCTCCACTTTCCCTCCTCAGGAATCTGTAGAGAACAATGAAATCACCCCTCTTTTTCTCCAAACTTGACAAACACAAAGTCCTCAGCCATTCCTGAAAAGATATGTCTTCCACACATTTCACCAACTTTGTTGTCCTCCTCTGGACACATCAAAGGACCTTTGCATCCTTCTTAACTTGAGGGACCCAGAACTGCACACAAGTGATTGAGGTGAGGCACACCAATGATGAACACAGTGGGATGATCACCTCGTTTGACTGAATTGCTATGCTGTGTTTGAGTAAGAGCTGGTTATACTGTGTTTTATGCACCCCAGGATGCTGTTTGTCCTTACTGTGGTTTGACTCCAGCTGGCAGCTGCGTATGACACAGTCTGTCTCTCCTCCCCCTCCCTAGTGCCATGGGAAGATAGAATCAGAAAATAAAAGAGAACCCATAGGTTGACATTAGAAAGATAAGAACAGTTTAATACTAAAAATAAAACTTTTTAAAACACAATACTACTACTACAACTCTGCTACTACTAAAAAGGGATACATGCATAATTCCCCCCCACCAAAAAAAAAAAAAAAAGACATTGACACTTGATGACCAATATGATTTCTCACGACCTACCGACCCATGCACAGCCCATCTCCAAGCACTGTTTGGCCCTTCCCATCCAACTCCCCATAGTTTATACACTGAGAATTCTATGATATGGAATATCCCTTTGGCTAGATCAGGTCAGCTGTCCTGGCCATGCTCCTTCATCCTTTCTTCTCCACCTGCTTACTGGAAGATCATGTGAAACTGAAAAGTCCTTGACTTAGTGTAAGAACTGCTCAGCAACAGCCATCACTGTATTATCAACATTATTCTCATACTGAATCCAAAACACAGCACTGTACCAGCTACTAGGAAGAAAATTAACTCTATCCCAGCCAAAACCCCTGCCAGAGCACCCTGTTGACTTCTGATGAGCTTATCATCAACCAGCATCCCTTTCTGCAGGTTTTCTCTCCAGCCACCCTCTCCCAACTTGTAATCGCCCAGCATTACTCCATCTCAGCTGCAGAACCCAGCACTTTGGCTCTTTAAATTTCATGGAGTCCTGGTTACAGAGGGGAGGGCAGAGTACTAGATAAACACTATAACATTTCCTTTTGTTCTTCATCCCCCTAATCCTTACCCAGCATTTCACAAACATAACAACCCTAACTGTAAGGTCTGTGCAGTCAAATATCTCCCCTACATACAGTGCAACTCTTCCACTTCACCTGTTCTGCCAATTATGCAACATTAACCAACTGTTTAAAAGTGCTCTGCTTCATAAAAAATGAAAAAAGAATTGTTTTATTAGTAAAGAAAATAATTTTTTTTAAAGGACTAAGATTTCTAATCTATTTCTCCCCTACCTTTATACTGGACCCTCGTAATTTTTGCTCCTTGTTCCCACAAAGTAAGCCAAAGAGCCTTGTTAAATGCCTAGTTAGTATTTAGTAAACTTATTTACAAATGCTTTTAAAAATAATATATGAAATAATTAAATTCTGAAAATAAATATGAGATTAAGTACATGAACAAAAAGGTCACGATTCACTCTTACAGTAAATCTTTTTAGAACTTCCAGTACTGTATCAAAAGTCTCATAACTGCATGATACAAAATGATGATCTGATATAAATGCACTCTGTTAATTGAAATTCTTTCAGAAATACATTATGGGTTATCATTGTACTGTCAGGCTTTATGTAAAAATTAAAATATTGTTTATTCATCTTTTTTGAACTTTATGCTAAATCAGGTATAGGCTATCCTCTTACAGTTGACATAAAAATAACAAAAGGTTTTGTCAGCTGTATAAACGCTGGCTATTTCAACAGAAGAAGTGGGAACCAAATGTGATGTAGGCTGTCTGCTGGAGTGTTCCAACAGTTATAGGATTAAAAATCGTGGAAGAAATTTGAGACAACCCCTGCTCTGTGAAATCCGTAAGTTTACGTCCAATCTATTGTGTTATATTAACATGGGTTTCTGCAGAATTAAAGTTTAATATGCCGCAATCAGTGTCCAGGGCAACATAATTTTGCACAGCGACCAATCTGGTGCAATGGCCTCATATAAAACTGCTAAATTTATGTCTTGGTTGAAGAGAACTATGAGGGGTGGACACTCCAAAATGTGTTATCTCCCCTTTCAGTTTTAACCCCTCCTGTTTCACCAATAAGCAGAGAGAAATACGGGAAGATACAGGAGAAAAAGTAACAGTTTACCAAAAAATGAAGCAGCATCAGGCAAAATAACAGTAATAATCACGAGAAACAAAGGTGCTCAATCCCCCAGACTCCCCAGGAACAAAAAAAAAGAAAATGGCAGAGAAAGCCCTTCCCTCAAAATGGTGCCCTCTGTAAACAACTCCATGGTCTGAGAGACAAAGGCAAAATGGCTGACAAGCCTCCCTCTCCTGACCATGTGTGGGGAGAGTGAGAACAAAGAGAAAAACAACAAGCAACACAACCTCTGCAGTTACTGAAACCTCCCCCTAAAAAACAACCAACAGGGAACAGGGACAAAACAAAAAGAAAATGTGGAGTCCAAAAGGTTGAATGCCTTTCAAGCTTATGGCTTCAGGCCACTGGATAGGACCTTTCTCTCTGCTGGTGGAGGCAGCTCTGTCAACAATGGCGGTTGGAAAAGAGCTTAGGAACTGGGACAGCACCAACCCTGTGCTGTAAATTTCTCTGCCTCTTCCTCAGCTGGCTGGACACACTAGGTGCTGGCACTGCACTCTGAATTGCTGGTGCCCTGCAGGGAATGTGTGTGGGGCAAGAAACAATGCCACTTAACACCAAAAACCAGCAGGTCCCACCTCCACAGGCCCTGCTGCAGACAGGTATTTGTGTAATTTGCCTTGAAGATTGCCTGGTTTTGCCAAGAAACTGCAGTTTCTTGGGGACCTAAGCCAGGCAGGGGGGCTTAGAGAGAAATAGAAGGTGGTTTCTGCCATGCGCTGTCTCAAGGTGGAAAGGAAAGAGAAAGGGCCAAAGCCTTCTGTCTGAGCAACCCCAATAGTTCAGAAAGACCCCAGTACCCCTGATTTCCCAAACCTGGGACCAGACACCCCGGTTCCACTTGCGGCCCCCAGGACTTTACAGGAACAGTTACAATTTTGGGTCATATGATGTAGCACAGATGTGGAATACACTACACATTTTTGGGTTACCCATGACAATAAATCAAACAAGAAAAGGTGTAACAGTTTCATGTGTATATCTTCATTCATGTTTATGTCTTCATTCATGTTTATATCTTCATTCATGTTTATTGGGGAACAATAAAAAAATCTATTGCATAGAAAGGTGGGAAAAGGTCTTTGAGAAAAAAAAAGCAATAACAATTTTGTGTTAATAGTGCCTGTCATTCCAGCTACTGCAGAGAGACTTCCCAAAGAGACTTTCCTGGCTTTTAGAACTGTATGACTCAGTTTAAAAATTAGAAATGTTAGGTTTATGATTAAAAAATAAGAAACCATTTGATTAAATTATAATGAAACTGAGTGATGGAGAAAAATTATCAATTGATAGCATCAAAGTGATTGATTTGTCAGAGACCTTAGCAGTCGGAACGTCCACTGATTTTATGCTTATAAAATAGGCTAAAGAATTTAATACTCAGTCTGGAATTCTGTTTTGTTATGATGGAAATACTATAAAAATTAATAATGTTCATTGCAATGGAGAGTGAATGAATATAAATCTCTCCCTACATGGGCAAAACTAGAGAGCACTGACACACTCCTAGCTCTAAATGTGAGCCAAGATACTGAATGCTTAGTTAAAAATTATTAAAGAATTCCAAAAATTAAGAAAGGGTGTGGAGAGGGGCCTATGAATCATTGCAGTATAAATGACTAAAGCTAAATAAACACTGTTTATTGGTTAACAGAATTAGTTTACAGATGTAGTAGAAAGTTATCAATATTCAGAATTTCCTCCTGTCAGCTATGTATTTTTTAAAATTAAAGGCAATATTAGAAATATTATTTTAATGTTTCATTTAATCAGATAATTTGCCATGTCTTTGTAGACAATAGTGTGGAAACCTATGGTTTATGCTGATGAACTTCTGGGAATAGGGAAATATATTCTCATTCTATATATATTAAGTACAGATTTCTTAAGATAGCAAAATTGAGATTTTTATATAACACTTCTTGTGGTGCTTCTTTTGCAGGAATAGAAGTGGGATTTGGGTTTAGGAAATAAAAATGTTTTTCTGTATACCTGTCAAGGTGTCTAAATTCTCTGAGCTCCTTAATTCACAAGGGCTACAAATAGATTTTTTTCTCTGATGGCTCCACAGAATTATGTAGGGATGTAGCCCCAGTAGGCAAGGTCTTGTTTGCATCCATATTGCAGCTGCTCCGGGGCATCACAATGCATAAAGCAAAATGAAAAAGAGGAAATAGGAAAGGGACAAGATTTTTTAGGGCTAAGTGTTTCTTACAGTTTTCCATGGTAAAATTAATTTTCGTGCCTCTGGAAAATCAGAGGACACGTGTTTTTAGTTACCAATATAGCAAGATGTTGTCACTGATACTGTATTTAAGAGAAGACATGCACACACAGAGGTCATCTGTAAATTTTATTCTTTTTACATAGGCTATAGTATATTATATTTATTCCTCAGGCATGAAAAAGGTCCTTCTATGACATATATAGGTCAATCCACATGAATGGCAAGATTTTTACATCATAACTATACCATGGTTCACTTTTGCATGGGACTGATGCCAATTAGTCTTCCATGTGAAGTATAACCTTTGAAAATACTTTAGGGCTATTTTATGCATGCACAGCCTGGAAATTTAGTTTTAAAAAGCACAAGTATAGAATATTCAATGAAGTTACAAAAAGATGCAAAATATAAACAAATAGTACCTTTTCATTTTTTTTTTTAGTAAAGAAAATCTTTTTCTAAGGAAAGGCATCTCAGAAATTTTTGAAAATTTATGTGCTTCTCTATCATCACATAGTTTAGATTTGAAAGGTCATGGGCTTTGTATGCCTTAAAAGCATACCACATTTCTAAGCAGAGAAAAATTGCTTGTCACAGAACTGTACATTGACCTGAGGCATCATAGGGTTGGGTTTAGGGTAAATAATGTTATTGAGATGGGGAGGGGAGGTGTCTAGCAAAGTCGCAAAACCAGTAAAGTCTAGTTGGAGCCATTTTGGGTCCTAAATCAACTCATGAAAAATAAGTAGAAATTTGATAAATGCTTATGCAGCTCTGTTATTCTTATGCATAAAATTCAAATTCTGTTTAAAGAGATTGTTGAATATCTGTACATGGTACTGAAGTCATTAGGAGGAAGTCTTTCTCCACCACCTTCTTGTTGTCCTGCAGTTTGCCTGCCTGCATGGGAAAGATACTAGTATCTTCACTAGGCTGCTTTTTCTGCTCAGTGCCAGTGAAGAAGGATCTGTTGAATGGCACCCAAAACATCCAGCTAGATGGAAAATGGTTGCTGTAAGTAGCCAGTGGGCTAGATACCAGATACAGGGAAATTTCTTAATTTCTTACTAATTTCTTCTATATTTGGCCGATGTTTATGGAACTTTGCTTTTGTTTTGCTTGAAATATACATCCTGTGGTCGCACTTCTTTGTAGCCTTCACTGAGTGTATTTTTTAATAATAATGGATATTTGTGCTGTGATATGCAGTTCATGCTGCCACCCTTATCTGAGAAACCCCAGGTGAAGTTGCTTTTCAGGCTTAGTAGATTGAAAATCAGTGTCCTGGATCCTATGCTAACTTGAATTGGGAATTACTTCATCCTTTTGTAACTGTGTCACTATACACAGGTATAGAGGTACACACAGGTACGTGTAATCTACATAAAAACCATGATTAACAGGGAAAGTATATGCATGAAAATACATTCTTCATGAATAAGTTGGTTTGAGTTCTACACAATATTTGATATCATATTTCTATTTAATAACTCTACACATAAAGATAAATTGGAGCAATAAGGAGTTTCTGTCAAATAATTCTGATGGTAGAAATACAAAGCAATGAAATATTGTCTGGGGAATCTATGGAGCCTTAATAAACAAGTGTAGAGATATAAACTACTTTATAGTTTGAAAAGGTGACATCTTCAGGGAGATGCATTCTGAAAATAAAGTGTAGATTCTTTTGGATTGTTTCTTCCTTGCTCCACACAATAGTGATAGTACTATTATCTATTTTTCTACTAATGAAAAAATTTTTCTTCTTCATATCTGGGTTGCATCCAATTTAAATAACTACATATCCATGTGGATTCAGGGACAAATTTATTCTAGATGGATGGACTTCTTCACAGTGGATATGTGCTTATGATCAGTGTTCTCATAGAACAAATGGAAACTCTTTCAATGGCAAAAAAATTAATTAGGAGCTCTCTATAAGAGCCATGCCAACACAGAAGCACAGAATGATGGGGATATGAATGCAATTTCTAGAATGAATGCTAGCTGAATTTAAGAGTTAAAATTGAAATAGATAGATACTTATCTTTCTAGAGGCTCTTTCCAGCCTATCTGTTCTCTTTTAGCATGTGTAATATAAGGACTTCTGTTTGAAGGTGAGGAACACATGTTCAGCACCAGTTCATGGGTGAACAGGATATATTTTATACCTGATATATTTATTCTATGAGATGAGTGAGGATGAGAACATGTCATACCTGAAATATTTCAATTTGCGCTGAGGGAGAAAATATCTTAGATTTCTTGATATCTTTTATTTAAATTACAAACAAGAAAAAAGGTGGAGAATAGGTAAATTATTTATTTCACTTGTTCTACTTCAACAATAATAAAGAAACTAAGTATTTTTTATTCCCGTATAATTTAATACATATATTTGGCCCCATTTATGCCCAACTCATGAAAAAACCTCATACTTTATGCAGATAACTTTGAAATAGCTTCTGTAAATTACAAGCAAAGAAAGGGCAAATCAAAATGAGTACAACAAAAATATGCTAAAATACAATGTATTTTTGAGAAAATCTATTTCTCGTTTAAATGTTATATATAGCATATTGATAAAGAATTAGAACAATGCTTGCTTAATTTAAAAACTCCTTGGAGGGATTTTTTTGCGGGATAATTTATTATGTATTTTTTTATGTTCATGCACATTATATTTGTGTAACACCCATTTTAGTTTAGATGAGAAAGTTTAAATACCACAGGTAGAGTAGTTTCTTCAATCCTCTCTTGGAGTAGATAAATACACTAAGACAAGACTAGAGTTACAGGAACCAGATAATCAAATTTCTTGCTGACAAAACTCCAAACCTGTCTAACGTTCTCTAATAAAAGAATAGCTCCTTTGCATTTCTCATTAAAGTCAATATCCTAATTAGTATTAGCAATCCGTAAATGGGAAAATATAAGCAAGAGCATTTGGGCAAAACATAAGAAAATACAAATATGCAAGAATATATTTCTTCCCCCATGCCACATCTGAACACAGAAGGTATCCTAGATTGTTGTGTGTAAGCCATTAATAATTTAACATTTCTTTCTTTAAGATCTGGATAAATCCAAATACCACTTGGGGATTTGATCCCAGAATTTTGCTGAAGGGGTTTTAATCTCCCTGAATTAGTAAAATCAAAGCTAATTTTAAAGGCTTGACAAGCTAAACTAGATTCAACTCATAGATAAAAAAGCCTTATACTAAACAGTTTTTCAGTTGATATTTGTGAGACCTATAAATTATGTATCACTGCTTTGAAAGTCTGTATAAAAACTAAAGTGAGTGATAATTTCTTTTTGGACAGGAAATTGCTTTAAGCTATTTTGAAATGGGATAAAGGGTAAAAGAGGATAGAGAAGGAAAGACCTGAAGGGACTTTAGTTTTATTTCACATAAAATTTGATGTGGTAAGCATTCAGAAGCTTCTTTTGTTAGGTATGAGAAATCCTTTACTTTCAATAAATCTGGTATTTTGTCTCTTTCATTTCTTTATCAAATTTAAGATCTGGAGGTAAACCAGACCAAAGCAGGGTTTTTAAGATGTTGGAAGTCCAATATCAAAGTCAAAATGAAGTGCTCTGACTGCTGTCTGTCAGCTATGAGGGTGTCAATTCTCTATTTCCTTCCTCATCTTTTGTGATAACCATTTATGATAAGTGGCAAAAGTCTATCACTTTGGGTCCATCAGTGAAATGAGGGAGTAAAATGGTTAATTTTTAGTTCCCCTAGGATTGTTTTCTTAGAATGAATGTATTTTCTTTGAAAGTGAAAAAGAGGATCCCTAGAAGCACATATCTGGATGTAAATGGTTGTTAAAATAAATTTGTGGAGCAGAAGCAGAATTAAAGAACCTATTAGTTGCATAAACTATAAATACATTTTGGAAAAAAATATCCAAATTGAGGAGTACAAGAGCAAAGCATCCAGGGAATCTGCATGGAAGAATTTATGTCTGCAAGCAGTTTTAATCATTTCAGATTCTAACTTGAAGGATCATAGATTTCTAGTGTAGAATTTCCATGCCTTAAAAATGCAATAAACCTTTGGCAATTACCAAGTATTAAATGATAAATCCAATGTTTATTGCAAATTTTTCTTTTCATAAATACAGATAAAATTAAGGTCTACTCCTTGACAGATGAGCATTTTCTATACATAGTAATATTTAAATATTGGATCTATGTATTCTTAACTATGTCAAAATTAGTTCTTAACTCAATAATTAAATATATTGTTCTTCATCTACCTGGGGGTAGATGAAGAGCAATAGGTAGATTAAGATTATTTTCTCAAAAATACTTAATATGAATTGGTAAGCTCTTTCCTGTCTAATGGATCAAAACTGGCACCACATTCCTGACTGTGTTCAGGCAAAGTCTTGATTTTTGAGGCTTTTTTTACTGCTTGTTTTCTATTTCTTTGAATATTCTGGAATCGCCAGTTGCATAATTCAGTTTAAAATTTACTAATACTTCAGAAGAATATCAAATTCTTTGAATGAACTTATATTTATGCTCAAAATCAGTACTTTTGTTTACAATCTAAGTCATAATACAATGGAAGTACAGATCCTTCCCATGTAAAATTGACAATCCTGCAATTACTGTTTTTGAAAGAAACCGTCTCATTAGAAGTCAGCAGAGGGACTAATATCATTACAGTATTCAAAACTACTCCTGAATAGCCAAAACCAGTAGGTTTCCTTACAGAATCTTAGATTATTGCCATTTATCTCCTATTAATATGGAAATATCGTCATATCTGGACACAAGGAGTCATGCTGCATGCTTTGAAAAGAGTGTGATGCTTTTGAAGGCATCCTCCATCTGTTTTAAATGAACGTGATTCTGTTTGCCATGCATTTCCTGTGTACTGTTCAAAATATAAAGCAATAACACTTAACACATTGTGTTCAGGCTCCGATAGCACATGTAAACTGCCACATAGCTTATTTACTTTTCTTTCTGGAAAAAAGTCCTGGAGAGTCTTTCTAGAAACCCTTAGTCATTCATTAAAAAGCTCTTCCTGAATACTGGATTATTTTTATAGAATTTACTTTGCACCTGTCCACAACATTATTTCTCTGTCAGGTTGTTGGTACTACACTGTCTTTATTGATTTCATGATATGTGTATCTATTTGATGCAATATTCTTGTGAGAAGGTTATCCTAATTTTACTGTGGTTTAGTTAAGACCTGACACTCTATTCTTCACATGGTAAATACAGGTAACATGACTATTCCATGATATTTTAACACTCAGTTTTTCTGCTTGTGTGTTTATGGTCAAGTTTTTTTGGACTTGTTTGCAGGAAGCTAGTTGAACTTTATAGCCATAATTAATATGCTATAAAATATAAATCTCAGTTCTTGAAACACACATAAAGTAGACCTTACTTTTACTTCAGCATTATATATTATTTCAGCCTACTGACAAATGTGACTGCATAGTGATTATACAAGGAATATGTTACAAACAGGTCACAGTGATATGCTGACCAATAGAAGTGTATCATGTGCGTGGGAGTTTCCATTTTTCCCCAAATTATAAGGCTGAAAGCAGGGTGCACTGTTCCATTTCTACTAGTTTTATCCTGCACAGTGCTCTTTCAGACACAGTTACATGAAGTCACTCAAAGAAAATGTTTTTCAAGGATGGCTTACAATGGCAACTTCAATTTTAGTAGTGTTATCTTCCACAGACTTTGTATTTTTCAAACCTTTAAGGGATAATGAACAAGTTGGTAAAGACAGTGCTGAAATGTTTCACACTGTGACTTGTTCCATTTACCACTAACTTCCTTCCTGCTACCCCTAGGCTATTCAGGAATATAAATCCTATAGGATCATTACAAACAAATTTAAAGTGTTCACAGCTTTCACTTTCTTCTGGGAATGGTTTCAGTGAGATATACTGAAGGTCTAACTAGGCAGAAATTCTTTCACTGCCAGCACAAATTGGTGATGTTGAAGTAGTGTTTAGGAGGAAGGGCCGATGCACAGTGATAAATCCATGAGTATATTCTCCCAGCACCTCAAAATCCAATTTGTATGGATTTTATGGGTAGAAACAGCATTATTATGGTTATTAAGCATTGATAGTTTTCTCTTCCATGAATCTTGCTTTTCTCGTAGTATGTTTGTTCTCAAATAACATCACAATTTTTGGTCCCTGTAAACTGCAAGTCTTTTGGCACATAGTTCAAGAAGAGTGAGCCAGGACACTGAACTAGGGTTTTTGAGTTGGCCAGTGAAATGCTGACTTTTCAGGTGATGCTTTCCTATGCTGTTAGAAGGCTATTTTGTAGATGCTGTCTTCCAAATGAGGCTAGGTGAACCTGGTCCTGAGGAAGATGGCATAGAAACTCTTTCTTTGTCCAAGTTCTCGAGAAAATCTCTCACACAAACTAGTTAAGAATCATTCAGCTAATGTTCTGTACACAGCTAGGCTCTTTAGAATCACCTGATCTCAGGTATCCTGAGTCACCAGGGGTATTACACATACCTAATGTGCCAAAAAATGTCAATGGTACACTGCCACTTAAAAAAACTGAGAGAGAGATTATATTTATTGCCATTTTCCATATTTTCTATCATCAATATGACTAGTAAGCAATATAAAAGTCCTTTCTGGTTTACAAATAATATGTAGAAGTATTGCAAATAATAGAGCAATTTTCACGTTTAGACCTTAATTTTATTTCAGAATAATATTTTAAATGTTTTCCAGTATTTAGAAACTTTTATAGTCACTGTAATAATGCATTTTATACAGTTGTGTTTATTCTTTTTCCTTTGTAGGTGTTTTGGTTTCAGCTGAGAAAGTATTAATTTTCTTCTTAGTAGGCATAGAAAAAAACAACAAGGTAAAATAAAGTGAACTGATGAGAGACTCAAAGTTACATTTTTTTAAGCTAGGTAAATTGAGTCATCTATCTAATAATAGACCTTCATGCTGAGAGTCTTTTATAAATTATTATTCTTCAGTAGAGAGATTTTGTGTAATGGATTGGGAAAATTAAAAAAAAGAGGTTGAAGAGCATATATTCATAAGCAAAATAACAAGGTATTTTCTTCTCACTAAAACTATTTAAACTAAGGAAAAACTACACAAAGAGACCTGGGGGTGGGGTTGTTTTTTATTTCTTCTTTTTTTTTTTTTTCTCCAGTTGTTCTGATCTACACTGATTTTCACACCTTAAAAAAAAATCAATAATGTTTCTTCATATTCATACTTTCCTTGCTGAAGTATCATAATGGTCTGGGTTTCACTTTTAGCACTCAGCAAACAGGTAATGAAATGCTGAACAAAGAACAAAACATATAGAATATAAAATCTAAGTAGCAAGTGCTCTCCATATATGGGAACAGATATGTCTTATTCCAACTACACTTCTATTGCAACTTTGATAAAACATGAATGGAAAGAGTTTGAAATGTTTTATCAGGTATGAGCTTTCCTAGAATGATTTCAATGCTTCACGAAAGTCTGAAATTGTAGCTGTAGTCTGAAAATTGTAGTCTGAAATCTCTTTAAACAGGAGAAAACTCATTACTAACAGGACTGGAGAAGCCTACATGACTGTAGGAAAAGTCCTTCAGAATTGTACAGTTAAAATTAACAGGGAAATAGGGTTCCTTTAAGATTCAGACAGTTTAAGAAAGTTAAAGATATACCAAACCTGTCAAGGAAATCATGCAGCGTTCTTCTTCAGACAGTACAGAGTTAGAGAATGGGTGAAATATGTCAGGTACTTCTTCCTCTCATGATTTTCTGAATTACTAATTCTGTACCTGAGTTTAGATAATGAGATAATTCCTCTTCCAGAATTAGTTTTTGAGGCAAACTTCTATATGTATGATCAAAAATGTCTATAGGTCAGTTTTGTGTAAGGTACATAAAGAAATTAGTGAATCTTTGAATTTACTGAATCTATGCATAAGTTGCTTCACTATTGGACTACTAGAAAAAGTGTGAAATATATTTTTGAAAGTACCAACAGATTATAAAGCACATAAGACTACTTTCTATTCCCAAACCTTATTTTCTGAGCATGATGTTTTACTCCATATAGTTATGACAGACAAAACATATGGTATTGAATAAGATATAAAATTTGCCTAAGAAAACTCAGCTTTGTGAGGAGAAATTTCAGGATCTATTTTCTATTTGTTGCAGATCTGTAGCCACATATGCCCAAAGCCATTAACATATCAAAATTTTTCTATAGTTTCTCATTATTTTATAGCTGAAAGGCAAACTGTCTATTGACTTTTCAAGGCAATGATGAAATTCCATTGTGAATATTTGGAAAAGTATTAATAAATATGAAAGTGTAGGAAAATCAAATGTTTTGAACTTTGACACTATGTCTTGCTCGTAGTTAACGGGGTTAATATGAAATTCAGAAGACATTCTTCTGTCTTCACAATACCCACAATAAAATAAAAATTATTATTTGCTCTTTTGCAATTGTCCAGATAATTTATCACATGACACAACAGAACAGACAATCTATAATTCATTACTTGGTCTGTGAAAGAAAAGTTGTACACTCCTTTTTTCATATCTTTCAAAAAGACTTGCAATAAGAGAACAATTTTGAATGTTTGGAAAAGTTGAGATATTGTCACACTAATATTTTTGACTTGATGTGCTTCACGTTGGAATGGAGTCTAAGATGCTCGGGTCATTACCAGGTGGTGTCTTTTATGCAAGGTGTCTCTTAGTGGCATATGTAAGTTTATCTGAAAGGATGAATAACAGACATTTTCAGTGACTGTTCTGTTTGTATTTCTTACACTGTACTAAGAGATTGATGTGAACAGAGAATGGTAGCTTTATTACCCAATAAATTCCTTTTTATGAAAAATCATTGGAAGCAATTTGTCATCTAGTAACTGACCATAAACATAGTTATTGTATAAAAAACGCATAAAATAAAAGCGTTTCAGAAAGAATCCACAGTAGGACCAGGGAAGTGCCTCCTGTAGTGGACAGTGGTGGGGCTGCACCTCAGCAGTTTGTTGGTTCTGGGCGCCTCAATTCAAGAAAGATGTGGAAGCGTTGGAGTGAGTCCCTAGAAGGCAACAGAGCTGGTTGAGGGTCTAGAGAGTAAATCCTGTGAGGAGCACCTGAGGGAGCTGTGGGTGTTTGGCCACAAGAGGAGGCTCAGGGGTGACTTTATTCCTGTTTACAGCTGCAGGAAAGATGTCACAGCCAGGTGATGGTAGGCCTCTTCTCCCAGGCAGCCACTGACAGGATAAGTGGTGTGAAATTGCACCAGAGGAGATTCAGGCTGGACATCAAGAGGAATTTCTGCACAGAAAGGGTTGGCAAGCATTGGGATGGACTGTATGGGAAGGTGGAGTCACCATCCCTGGGGATGTTCAAGAAACAACTGGATGTGGCACCCAGTGTCTAGCTAATGAGGTGCTGATTGGTCAAAGTTTGGACTTGATAACCTCGGAGGTCTTTTCCAGTCTAAATAATCCTGTGATTTTATGTTCAAATATCATAACCCACAAAGTGATTTTAGCAAGCAAATTTTATCTGAATATGAATTAGCTCCTTTATTTGTAAAGAAATTCTAACTCTTCAGAAAATTTTATTTAAAAATAAAACCTAGCAAAATGCATGACAAAAATAATGAAATAAATCATTTAGTACAAGTGTTTTTTTGCATGAATCAAGAGCCTTGTCAAAAAAAGTGACTAAGATTTCTATCTTCAGATCCTGTTTTTAACTGTTTAATAAAGCTCAAGTAGTCATATCTTAGATTTAGTAACAGATTTTTTTTTTCTACTTGAATAGGAATTTTGCTTCTAGGTGTTGGATTCTTTAGTGCTAGACCTTCAGGTTAAAGTATATTTTTACTAGGCATATAAATAATAGTCATTATTTATTGATACGTTTATTGAAATATACTTTAAAAATAAGATGATATTATTTCTTGATTTAGCTGGCCCTAGTTTATTCTGGTTTATACTCTTAAATAACTAATGGAAGGAGAGCCATTGGTTATGGAAAAGTTACCTATCTCAATAGTCAAAGATCATGCTTCGGATCAGACATATTAATGGTGGACAAGCGGACATAGTTCTGTTTTCTTCCATCCATCCACTGAATTTGTACTTAATTTGCTTTCCCAAATATCTGGACACATCCCTTGTTAGCCATCCGAGAGTTGCGGTTCTGTTCTGCTTTTTAATCAAAACAACACAAAAGGGTCAGCAGTGCCTCTCAAAATCAGAGTTCATGTTCAGTTTTCTCTGTTCTCCACTGGCACCCTGCATTACTGCCCCATCTAAGTTTTTTTCACAGAAATGACATTTTGAATACTTTGCAGAGGAATTGCTTTTTACTGTCTCCTCCTCTGAAGAGTAGCTAAGGATTAGGCTTCTTTGTTCACTTCTCTTGCATGGTTTTCAGAACCTGTGTCATTTCAAACTAGACTGTCTTTGTGCCTGACCATACTGGGGCTAAAGCTGGTCTTGAATACCATGCATTGGCAGCTTTGCCATTTTCTATTTGCTGCCATGTGCGACCATTACTTTGGCTAGATATACCAAAAGGAACTCCCAACTTGCTAGTAATGTACCTATCCAAGGATAGCCCAGGGCATCAAAAAGTTTTCTGTTAGTCCACCAATCATACTTCATAATCCAAAATTTGGCAGTGGATGTCAGAGTATTTCTTCTGCAGCACATTTGGATGTGAGATTTGGTTTGCTTTGAGACTCTAAAACTAATAAAAGTAATAAAGAAATTTTGACAGGCCCAATTGGTTTTTGGTTAATATTTTGGTGCTTGCTTTTATTTTTTTTTTTTGTCTTTTAGTCTGTGATCTGAAGTCTACTACTTATAATGTTTTGGGGAAGGGCAATTCTTCAGGTCTCCTTCTTCTGTGTTTTAGTGAATTTAGTGATATGAGTATATGGGCAGATTGAACAGCATTTCCAATAGTGATCCCAGAGTAATAGTAATAATAATAATAATACTAATACTACTACTAATAATAATAATCCTTTCTCTTACAGTAGAATTAAAAGCTGCAACAAAAACATTTAAAGAAATGTGTGTGTATGTTTTGCTCAGCAGTTAGTGTTCTCAATTGAGGGCTGAAAAAAGAGATAGTGACATTTATTTCCATAGAAAATATGATCTCACTTGATCTGAGAGAAATTGAGTACGGTCTTTTGTTAGGTGGTTCCTTGTGTTCCTTTTGTCTGAAAGCCACGTAGGGGACTTTCAACTTGTCTTCATTCAGCTCTACAAGAGGTTCCTGAAGTCAGGTTGCAAAAAACTTCAGGGAGATATTAATATTCTAAGTGATTTGAGGCAATTCAATAAAAAGGTATATGTTAGAAAGTTGCAATTCTCAATTTATAGTGAAATCCACTTCAACAGTGTCTTCATTCAACAGGTCAGCCTGGAAAAGCAGCTGTCATTCACTCCCTCGAGGAAAGGGCAAACAATATCTAATACTCACTATCCTACAATCACACTTATCAAGTTTCCAATTTTTGAAAAATTACATAAATATTTGAGGAAGGTCGCTGTTGTTAAATATTGTGATTGTCACTAGAAGAACCTTCTGAAAACAAATAGATATAATGATTTTTGTGTAAATTGTAGATTTCTGAACTGTTTCTGGATGCATTCACCTGTGCTGAAATACAGAACAAATGACAATGACCAAACAGTAAGAGTCACATTGGTAGATTCTTCCTGTTGAGCCCATAGGCATATCACAGGAGCTTGGTGTACATGCTGTGCCAGGAGGACTCGCTCAGAAGTTTGTCAAACTGCTAAGTTTCCACAAAATGTATTATTGGGTAGTCAGTATTTGAAAATCTGAAATCAACAGCTCAGGTTGACATTACCCAGATTGACATTTTACTTTCTAGTTAAATGATCTTTATAGTCCTATTCTAAAATCTGTAGGGACACATCCAAGTTTCTGACTTCCTCATATACCTTCATAGGTTTCCTTGACTTTTTTTTCTTTTTTTTTTTGTTTTCCCCTTTGCTTGATCTATCCCTCAAAGCAATACAAATGATAGTTTAATGCTGCACACAAGAGGATTTTCTAATTTTTCAATGAAAATACTGCAATGTCATGGTAGAATTTGATGACAAATGAACACAGATTAAATATCACCACCACATGTTTCAGTAAGCTTTTCTTTTAACTGATGTCTGATTAGCACTTAAATTGTTTCACACAGTTACCTAGGATTTTAGTGATCATTAGTGGGTCTGAAATTGCACAAGATAAAAGGAAGCTTTGTTTTCAGTTCAGGGGATGGTTTGCTTTTTCCATGCAGGGTCATTTGCTACTAAAGAGGTATGTGCTGCTGATTAAAGTTTAGTTTTATGCATCATTGTATTCTATTATGAATAATAATGGTATTTTCAAGTTAGGCAGGATATTCTTTACTTTCTCCTCTAAATATTGAGCACTTAGTGGTTTTGCGCGTAGGTTGGATGTAGCTTACTTTAGAAATACTATTATTGTTCATTTCTACCATTAGCTGCATTTCAGTACTCTGGGGATATTTATGTCTACACAGAACATGTATCATCATAAACCTGTACAAAATGGATGGGACAGTTTCCTACTGGCTTACTTATATGGCTGGTACTACTGCCTTTGAGCTATGGTGTGGGGCACCGTGTATGGAATCAAATCATTTTGAGGTTGTCTAAGAGGTCTATACACAATTGTAATTAATATGTAGGCCTTCGCTGTCAGTATGAAAGCATAGTCATCTTGAAAAATTGTATTTACCCTGCATTTTAAAATTAAAAAATAAATAAGATCCAGATGTTTAATTAAGAATGTCGTGAGAAAATCAGAATTTTTTCTTGATACTTGTTCTCTGGCAGAGTTCAATGTATAAAAGAAAACTCAAGACTTTTCCTGAGCATTTCCAGAAGTTAACTGCAGGTCTTAGTGAAAGGATTGTGATACAGGAATAACAATCTCAAACTGGAACCCAAGAAGTGATTAAATATAACTCTCCTTTCTTGAAATAGTATAAGAGAATTGTCTTCAAACAAATGCATGTACTGCACATATATAACTGTTACCTTGCAATGTGAAGAGGAGTTTAATTTTGCCATAATGCATTCACTTTGTCTTGTCTGGGGTGATCACAATACTCTCCCAGAGCCATTAAAGTTACTTGTTTGCAGCTCTAATTTCAAAGCTTTTAGAGCAGAATACGGTTGTCAACATACTTGTCTCCACAGGCATATTTTCCATCTGCGATGAAGTAGATGCCTGTATATGAGTTAGAGTCTTGAGATTGTCTTATTATGCACCACAGCACTACTTCTACATTTCATATCCATAAAAACATAGTGCTATAATTAATTTTCTAGTCGCATAAAGATTTGATTTGATTTAAGAAGCTGCAAGTTCTGTGCTGAAGGTTAGGCACCTCTATTTAAAGACAATTTTCACTTCCCACTATTGCTTTGATCAGCATCATTATAAAAAAATAAAAAGGAGCGAAAATACTATTGTAAAGTGCTTGTTTAATTATGACATATGCCATAGTATCTAATTTGCGATTCCCTTTTAATTGCTGAGCAAGGTGCAATAATTAAGTCTTGAATTTGAAGCCCTTAATTTGGTTTTACTGTTTGTTAAGGGGAAAAGTTTATACCACTACAGCGGGTGTGAGATTTTCTGCAGTCATGAAGATTATTTTGACTTCAATAACAATTTTGAAAAAGCACTAAATTTTTCAACTTTTTCTCATAGGTGAAGAGCTGGAGAATTACTTTCATTTAACTATGAATTTATGTCGAAATAACCCTAATTTCTGCCAGCTAAACAAATACTGGAGGAAAAAGGGAACAGAAAAAATAAAAACCTATTGAAAGTAGGGTAGGACTCAATCCCTTCCATCTAACCTTAGTCACTAAATTCAGGAGCTCTATGTGGTAGTCTTGCTTTGTAAGGCAAGAGACAAGCTCATTCAGTGGGAGCTAAATTTTCCTGAAGCTTGAATCGTTCTATAGAAGCCTGCCTCTCTTTAATTCCCACAGGAAGGATAGCAATTTTCTAATCAGGACTTTTCAGCCTATTGTGATGTGCCACAAAGCTGAGCTGCTCCAAAAGCATGTGATTACTCAACAATTCAATCCTTCTGGCTCTTCTTCTCTGCACTCTTGGATAGTGTTTCCTATGTGTTTTCACCTGCTGCTACTGGAAGTGGTTTGATTCTGAAGTTATCTAGGACATTACACATTCAAGAAATATTTGTTCTTTATTGTAATATTAGCTTTTGGTGCCTTATGTCATTAAACGGTTTCACTGCAGTCAGATGAGCGTCAGGGGTACTTTGTGTCCTATCCATATGATCAACAAATTCAGCTTTTTTATAAAACCTTACTTCAGCTAAAAGGTCAAGAGGATGGTACAAGATTGAAATATTGGTTTGTATGAAGGGAATCTGAGGTTTGAAACACTTGTTTTTTCATATAAGCTAATACTGCACATCAAAGAATCGCTGATGTATGGGAAGAGATAGCATTTTAATAACTAGGGTTTATTATCTCAGGTTGAAACTGACAGACATCATTCTCTGGTTATTCCTGACTCTTATTTGTTCAGAATGCCTTTTGCAACTGTAAAGATGGTAAAATGGCTTCTTACTTTTAGATGAAGATACAACTGCAAACTTCGACTTGTCATTTTCATAAAGAAATGTCAGTCAGTAGACTGACACAGGCAAATTATTGTGCCATGTAATTCAAACATGAGTTTCATGTAGGTCATGTAATTTGCTAAATTTTCTGTCAGTTTACTAAGTGAACTGGCAATCTGTATTCAACTTTTTGTTTTTTTAACTACTGTGGACTTGAATAGCAAAGTCAGGAGTTATGCATTTGCAACAAAGATTACCATGAAGCCACTATTCTTGCAATGAATCAAGAATTGTAGAAGCAGAGTGTGTATGGAAAACTGTCAATTTGATATGCTGTGTTCACATCTTTGTCTCACATTTCCTCCGTGATTTCACTGTCAAGAAAAACTTCCAAACAAATTTGAAATCAAAAGAACATCATTCAAGCATTCAGTTACATTTAAAATTAAAGATATACTTTGCAATATTCTGGCAAGTTAGTATAGTGCAATTTAAAAACAACCCCAGAGATATCTGAAGATATCACAAAAGCAGAGATATTTTTCTGAGTTTATGAAAAGCTTGAAAATACTGCCTTCTGTCACAAGGAACTCATTTATTTACAATACTTCCAGGTCAAATTGGTAAAGTCATTGTATTTTTGATGGCTTGAATTGAGAAACTGAAATGGTAGCAGAATTGAATCTCAGCCTTTTATATTGATATTGGTCTTCTCCTCCACATCCAACTCATTGATATTTTTATAGATTTATCAGTTGCACTGTGGTGAACACAAATCTTTTAAAAGTGAAAGATAAGAGTTCACTGAATGTTATTTTTGCTGTTTGTTATTTATTATCAGTTTTTACTATTATCACTTTAAAAAGTCCTCAGGAAGAATTATTTTGCTGTTTATACATCCAAATGGGCTAAGTAATACTAATTCTTTTTTTAAAAAAATAACTTTTCTACATTAGAAAAGATGCTGCTTTTGACAACGTCTGAGAGTTATTCAGTGTTAATGAAATATTGATGGCTTTATTATATTATAACCTTTCCATGAAAAATCAAAATGAAATTCCCTTGGTGTCTGGTATTCAAGGGTTATTTTATTTTCTCCTGTATTTGCAATTAAAATTTTCAGACTATGTAAATGTTTTTAATACAGATTTATCAGAATAATCGTGGGGTAGTCCCTGCCACAATATATCCAGCAGAGAGGTATTCGTGAGGATTAAAAACTGACCAATTTTGCTTTTGAATATGGTCAATGAGAAGCATTTTAATGAATGTACAGCCTAAAATACATAAAATCTCACACTGAGAGGAAATGTATTTCTATTTAGAAAGAGTCTTCTCAATAAACAGTATGTGTGAGGATCATTGTTTTTCACTACTGCTATTATTATCAAAAGAACAGAAGGAAATTATGAATTTCTTTAATATCTCAAATATTCTCAGGAAAATTTATCCTAGACATTCTTCAGCTTGAGAAGAGTTGGCCTGGGTTTGAAACTGAGAGTGTAATATACAATGTCAAGATCTTTGCATGCCTCTCATGAGCTGTGCTTTGCTTTGTTGAACTACATAAAGGGCAGTCCTATGGCTTAAACCTTGTGGTGAAGGAGAAACAAACCATTAGGTGTGTCAAACTTTTCATTTTTCACTGGGTTTCTGCCTAAGGACAGCAACCCACCCCAACTGCACATTGCTTCAAAATCTTCACACAGCAGGCATTCACATCTGACATTAATATTCATATATCTTCCTGAATGAGAAACCCTAGTAATCATTGCTTCTCCCCACCAATTGCTGTTTTTCTTTTTCCCCTTCTGGCCTCTGAAAGATTCTTCTGTTTTATTTCCCATTCTACATCACCTTTATAAAATGGTGACAGTTGTTTTTACCTAAAACACGGACTGCATTACATCATAAATGGAGAATAATCCAGAAAATCAAAAGCAAATTGAATTCATCATAAATCAGTCTTTGCACCCAAGAACACCAAAGTTAGCTACAACCTACAGGAATAAAAAATTTCTATACATTTTAATTATTTTATTCCTCCAGCCTAGTAGTGAGATGCTGGCTGGGACAAAAAATTCCACAGCAAGAGAAAACAAAATACTCGAATTTTTCCCCTCCCATATATGTACATACATACATATATATAT
>VZDJ01007754.1:29971219-30043086 GCA_008694505.1 Cyanoderma ruficeps | reverse complement strand
TATATATATAAAAATTATTTTGTGTAAATCTATATACAGTCTAAATTAGGTGCTTTAGCTTAAGTGATTGTAGTAAGAAGAAAAAAATTCTTGTCAGAGTAATTGAACTCTGTTTTACTAAGATGGCCCAAGACAAGGGTATATAGCTCACATTTAGGTCAATAGTGTTCACAGCTTACTTAATGAAAGGGTATGAAACAGATGTCACAGATGTCAAAAGGATTGGAAACACTGGAGGCTTTCTTTCAGTCATGCTTGTAGGATGACATCCTTCTAAGATTTTCCTGAGAGACTACAGAAGAGATTGAGTTTGTCAGAGAACAAGTGTGGGAGAACAATCCAAATAGTCATGGAGTATTTATCTTAAATTATCCCTTACCAGCTAAACAACATAATTTGAATCACTAGCTTTATACCCATCTTTTATAGATTATTACATTAAAAATATATGGGTGAATTTTATTTTACTTTAGAGTAATCTCTTGTTTGTTAGCAATGTCTTACCAAGAGTTTACTGTTTTAAGCCCATGATATCTGGTGAACCAAACACCATATTTTTAGATGTGTAACTACCTCCACCAACAGAGATGTGTGATATACTGAAGACAGTTAGTCTATTGGTGTACCACATTTACACAGGAAAATTACAACTTCCTATAAGAAATCTCCTATTTTGAAAGCTGGGTCTAGATTTAGCAAATTGTGAATTGCCTTCATACACAACAAAGCTTCTACATAGTCCCTTCTAGTGACTTCTCTTCATTGTCTGAGCAGTAATTTCAAAATCTAATTACAGACTAAATTAAATTGTTTTGTTATGGTCTCATCCTTTTGCTCTCACTTACCGAAATCACCATGCCTTCCCTGCTGATACCTGAAATGCAGTTCCACTTTATGGAGGTGAGACAAGTATTTATAGTTCCCAGGTGTGTGCCTTTTCATTTAACTGCACTGGCATACATGCATGAATGTGTTTTGGCCAAATGAAATAACCTGAGTATTTTAGTTATCACTCCAGAAATGCCTGTAAATGTTGCATGTTTTGCCAGTGTTCCTGTTTCCTTTCAGGTTTTCAGCATTTGTTGAAAAGGTTTTCAGTAGACAGTCACAAACAGCTCATTGTATGTGACTATGGGAGAAGATCTGTTTATGGTTATTTCTATAGATCTATAATGTAGCTAGAGTTTAGTAAATTGAAATACTATTTTGATTTCAATGCTGCCAATACTTTTAATAAAAACTCTGGTTTTTCCTTTCCGCACCTTGAATAAATTTTGTGACATCTGATAGTGAAGCAGATCTGATGAAAAATCTCCAAATTCTATTTGTAAGAGGTTGCAAAGCTATGTAAATTTCTGCAGAGCTCTGAACAGAAAGTTCTGCCAAAAAAAGTTACAGACAGTGGCAAAGAAAACTTAATTTGCCCTTTGTGGTGATTATTCAGGAAGTTAAAGTCTTTGTTTATTAAATAACCTCATTTTAAAGTGGTAAAGGCCAAATTTTGTGGTAAAAGTTTCTATTATGAACAACAAAAAAAATTGTTGCTATGACAACTTAAAATTCTTTAAGCCTTACTGCCTGATGTAACTTTCTAAACTTAGTCACTTTCACAAATTAAATATTTCAAGTAATAATTTAAACAGTCAATCCATGTGTTTCTGGGGAAAAAAAACCCCACACTTTAGGATTAGACTAAAAATCTTTCTTTAGATTATTTATACCTGATGTAAATGGGCATTTACACAAACATTCATTCAGTTAAATATCTGTGAACTACTAGTGTAGCTATGACAAGGCTATTTAGAGTTTCATTTCTGCAGGGGAAAAATAGCCCTGTATTGGAAGGAGCTACTTGGATTTTTATTTTATTGGATTTTTTCTCATTGTTTTTGTAGGAGAAGCACAGAACTGTACTGACAATAAGAGGAAAAAAAAATATGAAGCTGAACTTCCACCTAGGGACAGTTCCCAATGTAATAATTTTTACACATTTCCTGTGAAATTTTTTTTACACCCATATTGACAGTCTCTACAGCAGAGACAGTGATTTGTGATTTAATTTGCTGGCAGGAAAGAATTTATTTTGAAGTTTTAAGAAAAAAAAATTTCATAAAAAATTTTTAAGGCAGCCCCTAATTTTGTCTGGCAGACTGTAGATGCTGTCATCAGACAAAGGCAACCTATATAAAATAAAAGATATTTGCTGAACTTTTGTAGGTTCTAAGAAAAAGACAGTGTGAAACCAATAAAAATGGTCATTTTAACGGAAAATTCTAAACGTAAGCCTGTTAGAAAGAAAATAATCGAATATGATTGCAAACCTCCCATAAGGTTCTGATAACTGAATTTGGTTTTGCATGCCTTTTATCGTTGTAATGGTTGTCACTATTAATAAACCTGGCTCAATCTAGTAGATAATAGTATGACTGTACCATAATGCCTTATACATTTTCCAAGCTGCACATTAAGCTAATAATGTCATACTCCATGCTCTCACACAATGCAGAAAGTTACCAAGAATTTATGCAGAGCTCACAGTTATTTAAGAGGCTAACTGGATTATCCAGGAAGGGGAGTCTTTTGTTAGCTGAATTGGTTTGGCCATGTAAGTATTACAATAGAAGATTCCTGCAGCTGCAAGCATGAGTTTACTGCTGTGTGAGAGTAGGAGAGAGGCTTGTGTAGCCAATTAAGAGATGCAGTGTAGTGATTGCTCCAGGCAGGCAGAATGTCAACATCAATTTCAGGTTCCTCACATTAAACCAATCAGCAATAGACTTTGTTTCAGCTTCTGCTCTCTTGCAGGTTTTTGGTTAAATTAAATTTTATAAACAGGCAAATTGAACTGAGCCCTTCACCATTTTGAGGCAGGTTTTCTGCTTGTGCAAGTGAAGGTTAATAGGAAATGCAAATATCATATGCATACCAATAATTCTTTTAAAATGTTTCACCTTCTGCACTACCCTTCAAGTCAATTTCCTTCCATGTAAAGTGCTTCACTTTGAGTTCCCTAGAGTTTAGCCATTTGAAAATATATAGCTATCACGAATACAAATTATGTTAAGTATTCCTGTTTTTTAAGTGATACCCAAACAAGATATGTTGTCCAATTTCATTTAGCTACAGAGATTTGATGGTGTCTGTAATTTAATTTTGTTTCCGAGCAGCTTCCAACACACAGAAGTTATACTTTCCAGCTCTTCTATTAAATTCATGGTTGCTATAAGGAAACATCTGAGGAAGTGTTCTTCTCAAAAAGTGGTATAGATATTCCCTTTCTCCTAATATGTATATAATGGGCTTCAAGGGTAATTTCATTCTTTTTTTCAGACAAACAGTACCTCCCAAGTACATCTGGTTCACATTTCAAGTGCTTTGTGTGCTTTTTCAGCCCTTGTGGTGGTTTTCTGAGGAAACAGATTCTGTCTAGGTGCCTCCTAGCTCACACCTCCATGGTACCCTGCAAGTGTGACTCTAACTTTTCAGTGCAAAAAAGCTGAAGGGAAGATAGTACATTCTTCCACAATTTAGCCCTCAGATAAATTTTTCCTTCTCTATTAAAGAGACAAGCCTTTCAGGCTGATCTAAAAAATAAATCATTTGGATGAATCTGATCCAGCCATGCAGCAAGGCCATTCTATCCTTGTGGGTNGGCCATTCTATCCTTGTGGGTAAAAAAAAAAAAAAAGAGAAAAAAAGAAAGAAGACTTATCCGTTATATATTATGACAGTTTCAGGTCTTTGGACTATAATCATCACAACTGCTCTGATCAACCCACGGATGGGTGTCCTCAGGAATTTTACCACCAGAATTAAGAATGTGATTTATGAGTACTTTTGCATGCTATGGATGCATCAGGGAAGTTGTTTGCATAAACATGGGTAGCATCACCTTTATCAGACAGTCCCTAAACACTATCCAAACTTTCTGGTACTGTTGGAGATATCATAGGAATGAAGTCTTTATTTGAAAGACTGTGCACAAATTACTTCTGCTTTACACACTTTTTTGTCAAATTCTTTCATAACCACAATATTTAAAAGTTTATTTGGATTTTTCAACATGGTATGATCACACACGTAATTTGATCACAAGATCATTTATAGAAGAGAACTTGGAGAAAAGACGTGTTTCAGTTCTTAGGGGTTGGTCTACATAAAACTATCTGAAATATTCTCAAATGTATTCTCAAATGAACGATCATGCAATTTTTGTACAAATGCAGGTCATTTTCTCAGTTTACTGCTGCTTCCCATGAAGTTTCTGGTGCTATGAAAATCTGTAGCAGCCTAATGAGAACTTAATGCTGGCCTTGTCATTGTTAATAATATCATGTTTTATTCTGTATACTTGCTACCAAAGTAACTAAATCCACCAAGTTTACATACTTGCTTGAGAGAAAAAAAATCTTTTGCAAATGTTTCATTTTCTTGCTTGCAATATGAAAGCAAATTAAAAAAAACTTATTTGTGCTCAATTCTATGAGTTATATTTTTTACCACAGAAGGTAATACATGTTTTGCACTCTAAGGAGCCTTGGCTGGTATTTATCAGATTTCTTTTTCAATATTTGGGATATGCAACCTGTGTCCTCCATTTACATGTTAACTTCACAGTATGAATGCAATGAAAATGTTACTCTCCTTTGGTTATCTTAACATTTTTTGTAGTCTAAACATTTTAAATTGCTCCATGTACTCCATGCACCATGTGTATTTTCTGCTTGTATGCAATGACTAAATGATCTGCCAATCAAAAGTACCTTGTGCTTTTCTACCGGAAGGGAGAATATGTCAGGGCTTATTGATATTTATTGGAAAGATATTTACCTGCTTTTAAATGTAATGAAGATGTTCCTTTAGATGATACAGACACATCTACTTCAAGAAGAAATTCTTGCTTTTTATTTTGTTTTTCTTTTTTGAGTTGGGTTTATAATTTCTTAAGGGGAGAATAAGATGAAAAAAAAAAACAGACAGGAGAGTTTTAAAGAACTTTTTTTCATCAGTTCAGGCTTATCTCAGTCTAAGTTTCTTTTCTAGGGAAAGGGTTTGCATGTACTCCAGTTAATCTGAGCTACCCAAATTCAGGACAAATGGAATATGTGGAAATTCAGGACAAGTTAAAATAATTAAACATTGTTGCATTAATATTTGAGAACATCTTGATTGTCTGACAATAAAACCACCCCACCTGCTATGATAATTCTGAGTGCAAAGAGTATAAAAAAGTTTGTGGTTGGGTTAAGGAAAATGTAATCCTATTATATCACTCACATTCTGGGAATCAACAAAGTGTGTTGTGGAGTGACCTTATGAAAGTCTTTGATTCCCTATCTTCTGCTTTAAGCCCAGGAATGGGTCCTGTAACTTTCAGCTGGGTCTGAGAGAGAGGGGGAAAACCGAGGAAATTCTTTCAGCAGTCTGTGTTCAAACACACATATACTCTACCCTGTCCTCTCAGCTATGCTCTGCAGGGAGAAAGTGCATTCTTTGCTTTTAGGTAGCTTCTTTTTGTTAGCTGAAGCAAGAAGTTTTCCCAGGACTGCATACAGCATTCTCTATTGACTTCTGTGGCTTCTTCTGGAACTGTTCATTTCAGGTCTGGTCTGAGAACAGACCATGACCAGAGCCAGGGAGGATGCCCTGGGACACCGCTTCCAGGCTCCAGCCCTTGGGAGAAGTGGCGTAGAACTCTAAATCCACCAGCTTTCTCCACAGCAAGAGGGTTGAAATATTAACAGTTATTCTTTTTCTCCTGTGCCTGTGTGCAATCTGTTTGTTAAATAAACAGCTTTTTTCACTTTCCACCAAGAAATTCCTTTCATAGGAGAGGGAGTGCCAAAACCTGCCCTCTTTAGAGAAGATGTTAATTCCTGGATGTTTCCTCCTGAACTTGTCTCAAACCTAGACAAAGCTTTTAAGTTAAAGGCTGCATCTAAATTATTTTGTTTAAACATGTTGCGCAGAAATAAACATTCTCTTTTAATATCTGCTGTTTTGTTGTATTTGGTATATGTCAGTAATGCACTGCACAACACATTCATCCTAAGTATAAAGGGAAAGAAAAGTGCTTGCTTCTTTGCTGTTCTTGACATTTCCTTTTCATTCTTGTAATATGTAGACTTCATTGGCTCTTGGGCTCTTCAGGTAGGAGATCTGCTTTCTAGAATGTCTGCTTTCTAGTCTGTCTACCAAATTCTAATAATTTGCTTGCATAGAATGTCCCTTCATCCCTGATAATTTCTCTGCACCTTTCTAGTAAGAGGATTTTTTTTTTTAAATGGACCAGTGAGATCTATGCATAGTGTTTAAGATGTGTACTTACCAGCAACTGTTAATATCACAGAGTTGTTTTCTGACTTATTCTCAGTTCATTTCTCAATAATTCTTCACGCAGGTTTTTTTGGNTTTTGTTTTTTTTTTTTTTTTGACTGCTGGGGAAAACCGAGCTGATATTTTGAGAGATGAGAAACTGTGGCTTTGAATTCTCTAAGTGGTAATATATAATCTATAATCTCGAGTCCATCACTGTCCATCACATGCACAGTGATGATTAACTATATCTTCTAGGTTGACTCCTTTCAGTGAAAAATAGTAGTGCCTCCTTCCCCCTAGGTTGTTCTCTACACCATGAAATGATGACTTACCTCACACAGAAACATCTTTGGTTGGCCTTTCTAAATTAAACATAACTTAAATATTGTTTATGATTTTTCAAAGATATAGAATATAAACTGTGGGTCTTTTCTAATTCAAAGTTTCACAATTCCATCTTTCATTTCCTGAACTATTACACAGCAATAGAAATATTCTGTATTCAACACTATATTTTTAGTAATTTACAGAGAAGAAATATTAACTTGTATTTTGCTATTGTTAATCACTGACATTAACTTTCATTTTGTAATTTACTACAGTAGCAAAGTGATATCTGAAATAACCAGTTTTTTTGATCTGTCAGCAAACTAGACAACAGACAATTACAGACAGAAAATTAAAATTAACGGTATAGACTCATTGCACAATAAAAAAGGGTATTTATTCACGCTACCTAAATAACTAGAAGTATTGAAGCATTATCCAATGCTAAGTAACACATATTTAAAAAAAAAAAAGCCAACTTGTAAGAATCCATATAAAAATTTCTGTACTTTAGGAAACAACAGAGCCAATTGTTAGTTCAGATCAGGTGAAACTCATAACCAGAGAAGATGTTTTGGCCAAAGATGAAAAGGAGTCTTCATATACAGAATAGTATGCAGGCAAGCTTTAACTGAGTTTAGACTGTCTTTCTTATTCTCTACTTTTAAATCAAAGGTGAGAGCTTGAATACCCAGACAGAATAGGAATATAAATGAAAAGCACAAGTCTGTGATATTGAAGCTGATTAACTTGCCCAATAGTATTTCAAACAGAAGAACAATTGAAAAGCCAATTGTGTTGTGTTTTAAAGAAAATAAACAACTTTAACAGAAAACATCAGCCAGAAGGACATTTCTGAACACAGAAACAGATTTCAGGATTTTACAGGTAAATGAGTATAGCTGATGATGCACAGCAGCAATGTGGACATTCACAGAGGAATTTATTAACCTGTGGAGGGAGAGGAAAGTGAACAATTTCGCTTGAATATTCTCACAGAGGAAGATAAGCAGAAATAAAGAGCAGAGCCCTAGATTAAATGGCGGAGGGATAAGAGCCTAAAATTAGGAAACAGAGGATACTCATTACAAAATATTTCATGGTTCTAATGAATTTGTCCTATTTCTCAGAGAAAATTCCCATTCATAGATTAGTAAAGAAATTGGAAGGCCTAAATTTGTCAGAAAATTGAAGACTGGGGCCAAGGTAATCATGGTTCCATAACTTGATATGCAAAATTTTTTGCTGCCAAACTTGAAAAAAGATCCAAGCAAAACCAGATATGCAGATATTTAGGAATTCCTTATACCAATGATAAACCAAAAACTTTATCATTGGGTTCAAAGAAATATATCATGTTTGATATAACCGAATCATCACAGAATTTTTCTTCTGGATAGTGGATAGTTACAGCTGCTATACTATTGGGGTGTAACAAGAAAAAGGGAAGAGCATATTTGCATTAAAGATACCATTGCTTCATAGACAATTAAGGACTACAATGCCATAAAAAATTAAACATGTAACCTTTAAAACAGTAAGTTTTGAGTGTTCAGAGAAATACTAATACTAAGAAAACCCGCTCCTTAAGAATCTACTCATTTTGTATATTATAATTCTGTATAGGCTATTCTACAGGAGCTACTGAAGACATTGTCTGTAGGATGGTACTGCAGAATGGTTTACTAGGTATGAAATTAATAATTTCTTACAGCAAGTCTTGCATTCAGCAAGGGCATTTTAGTAGTGAACGGATTTTTGGTAGGCATCAAAAATTTAACCACTGATATAAATTCTGCAATTACAGAATCACAGAATAATCTGATTTGGAGGGGACTCGTAAGAATCATTGAGTCCAGCTCTTAAGTGAAAGGGCTGTATGTGGAGTGAACCCACAATTTCAGTGTTATTAGCACCAAGCTCTGACTAACTGAGCGAATCTCAGTGACATTGGTTAGTCCAAATTAATTAGGATCCATATGATTGATGTAAATGTGAAGGAAGTCAGTAATGTGTACAGGTTTGCATATATGTAGACAAATAATCTCATTCTAATTTTTTCTATTGGGCTTCTATAAAATATGAATTTTACTTACATTTTATCACAAAACTATGAGTTAGCTTAGACCAGTTGAACTTTAGTTCTGCTAAATAATCTGTGAGATAGAACATATGAAACAGATATTAACTTGGGCCTCCCTAGGGACCAAAATTTAACATGAAGAGCTTGAGTGCTAAATAGCAAATCAATTTAACTATTTCTTTGTTTCAATTGAAATAAGATTATCATGTCTCACTATTTTATTTAAATTAATATTATTACTAAGATTAAAAAAGATGTTGCCAAAAAATCTGACTGAATTCCGCTGTCTAAAATTTTACTTATGATGGAGGTTTCCCTCTGCAGACCTTGAAATTCTGCTTAAAAGACAATAAAACTTCTGATCCAGAAAGCAATTTTTTGGTCTTTAAAACAATCCATACTTTTTTAGTTTTGCTATCTATTTTTCCTCTCCTAAACTTGTTCTTTCTTTTCTTGTTTGTGCCTGGTTTCTTTCCCTGTACCAAATGACTCTGCCATGTTGTAGCTATATTTCTCTATTCTTTATTTCCTCACTGTGCTGTGTGATGAAGTTGTTAAACAACACTCAGTTCATCTGTTACTGTGAAAGACTTACTCTTCATGAAAGAAATTGCTTGGGTTCTAGTGATTTGCAAGGTCCCGATCAACAGAAATGGAGGTCTGCAGGAATTTGATGCTGAGGCATTAGATAACATGGCTATATGTACAATTTAAATGTTGGTATATACATAAATATTTGTATTTACAGAAATTCTCTGGTTTGTATATATATGCTTTAAGAGACAACTGGTGTTTTTATACTTGACCACTATAAATAAAATGAAAAATTATTTAATGAAAATGAGATATAAAAATTCATAGATCTATAAATTATGTGTTTAAATGCACATAATCACTTGGGGAGACAATTAACAAAGATTAGAATTTTAAATATCTTTTAAGAACAAGTAACACCATGGATCACATACTGCTAGATACTGAAAACATTGTAGGACTCTTTGATAACTGCTTCAGGGCAGCATCTGTATCAGAGATGAGTATAGATTCAATATAGTGCTGTAGCAAAGAAGTTAACACATCATGGCTAAAATTTACAGACTAACTTGTTCACATAATATATGCTGAAAAATCTTAAAAGAGCATTGGAGAATTCTCTGAATCTCTAACATGAATAATTAATACAGTGTGAAAATTGAAAGAAATACTAAAGAATAAGGTACAGGGGGAGACCCTAGGAATTATACACCTGTTGGAATCCAACATTAGTCCATAAAATATACTAACTGTCATTAGTGCTAAGTGAAGTAACAGAGTTTTTATTTTTTTGCATTGTATTTCAATCACCGTTGGAACACATTGTCCAGAGAAACTGTGGAAACCACCTTTGGATGGTTGACTTGGCAAAGATCTGAGCAACTGATCTGAATTCATCATTGACCGTGGTTCAGGCAGAAGGTTAGTCACAGTGGGTGGTTTAAAGATTTCTCACCCTTTCTACTTACTTACTTGCTAATTTATAGAAAACGCTAGGACGGAAGGACATTTGTCAAGATGCTTTTCTGGTGAGGAATGACTCAAGTTAGGTTTGGAGGAAACCTATGAAATTTGAAATTTTACTCATGAAATTTGGAGGGAAGCATTTATTCCCAATATTCAAAGTCAACAACACAGCTAAAACTGTGACACTGATAAAGAAACATGAATGGTTCTGTAGCAGATGAGTACATAAATGAAGCAGGAGATGGGTGCAGGAGATGGGAAGAGATTATCTTCCTCTCTCCCTCTTACAGTAGAAGTTCTAATCATTGTGCAACTCTTTAATTTTAAAACCAGGAATCTCTTCTGCCTAATCTGTCAAAAGATTGATTGTACTCTTGCTCAATGCCTGTCTGTTTGGGGTCCTGCCCCTTCTCTCTTGATAGACTGCACATCCAATTATGTTCTACTTGAAAGAGCTAGAAATATCCTTTGAACCCCTCCAGGATTATTTTAATCTTCCACTCCAGGTTTAGTTTAGCAGGTTCGTATCCAAGATGTATTCTGGTCCTTCATCTTTGCTTATGTGGCTCAAATACCTCTTTGTGTCATCACATACTTAACTGCCAAAATCTCTGTGAGGCATAAAACTCTCTCCTCTTTCTCCTGCTGGTGTTGGTAGTGTGCTCGTGTGTGTGTGTTTGTCAAGGTGAAATATTCCACTTGGGAGATGCTTTCTGAATTGCTCTGGTCTTTAGCAGTCATACCTAATGCCAGTAGCTTGATGGAATAAACACACTCATTTAGATGAGGCACAATTGTCTCATTTGTACACCTTTGTGTAAACAGAAGGTTTTTGTGACCCAATTTCAGGTCCCTTTCTGAGATACAGTACTGCAGGAACTCAGCTTCTATATTTTCCTTGTGAGCATCAGGTTCTAAGAGTAAAGAACTTATTTCTTGCAAATGCTGTTGTGTGTGCCTGTTCACAGATATCGTTCACATTCTGAGAAGTGTCTTCAGAGATCCATAACCATAATTTGTTTTGCTATTTGAATTGCTCATACAATGCAGTCCCTGATTTGCATGCAAAACCACATAGCAATATCCCTTTATGCATTGTTATCATTACTGGACTGCTTTGGTTTGGAGCATGAAAAATAGAATTACTTTGCTCAGACTTGAGCCAACGGTTTGGTAAAAGGCATTGTCTAAATCCCCATTAAGAAGAATAAGTGAACACCATAAGGAAGTCTAAGTGTTCAAGGCAGTGAGATAAATCTTCCACTTCTCCTCAGTAACAAAAATATATTTGCTACAACTCTCCATTAACTCAAGGCAGAGATGATACTGGCTTATTAATGCACACTGAGAATTCATGCAGAAGACACAGTTTTTCTTTTCATGGTTGAAAATATTTTCTTTAATTTCAATAGCCCTTGCTGTGTCAAAAAATATATTTTTAATTTATGCATATCTGTAAATCTTATATATTATGTATTATTTATGCTGCTCTTATCATTAAAAATAGCTTGGTATGAATGCATATCCACTTAAAATATATTTTTTTCATCCCAAAACAGAGCTGTGTAATTTTAATTGCATTCATGTTGTCTTTGGTGAGATCAATAGCAGTCTCAATTTACTAACAGAAAGCTTTAAAGACTTATCGTGACTATTAAGTAACACAAATCAATATGAATTTGTAATTAATTACTTTTTCTAGATAACATTAATCATGGTTTTAATTTCTTGAAATGTCTTTCAAGTTAATGAAGAAAAAATTGTTCTGTTTATGTTGTGTTTGTACATAATGCTACACACAGGGGGAGGGCTAGCAAAATCCATTCCCTACCAGAAATGTTGCATTTTTATGTGCCTAAGGACATGAGACAGCATTAGTAATAGAAAATTGTACTCTTAATTTTTCTCAATCAGTGAGCAATAATTCTCATAAATAATAGAGAATTACAGAGGGATTTAATACAGTTCAAGAATATTGTTTGTAAGAAGTAATCTTCTGGAGGAAACTATTGTGTAGTTGGTCTACATACAGGATGAGATAAAGGTAGTGTTTATCACATTTTCTCAGTTTCTATCTCAATAGAAGTTAGAAGTGAATCTTGCCTCAAACTTAGAGCTTTTTAGGAAAGGAGTCATTACACAGATTCCAATCAGTCATCCCATTGTAAATCTGGATTGCCTCTATTGAACTCACCAGCGTAACTGGAATTACTGCAGTGTAATTTGGCACATGCAGTATAACAAGATAAAAACCCCAGTGGCATTACTTGCATATATATATATGCACAAAAAAAAATCATAATTCTTTCTGCAATGCATTTAGCAAGTCTGTGTAAAGTTCTTTGCAAAGAAGTGTGCCAGAGAATCAGGTTAAATTATATGCTCAATGTTCCAAGCTACAACTGCAGGAGCTGATTTTTCTGCAGCTGCTCATGGTATCTGCTTATTGCACAGTTGGCAGAAGTATAGACAGTCTGAAAATTACTTTAGGAAATTCAGGAAGTAATGAAAAATGTGCTTGTGTGCAAATATTCTGTAAATAATTTTAAATGGTTTAATCAACTGTCCAAAACCTGCTCTTCAATTTTTTTATAAATCTATTCCTGAACATGGAATATTTGCTTTTAGTATCAACAAAGCTGAAAAATACTGTGATAAACCCCAAAGATTTCATAGATTACATTTGTATTTCAAGAAATGAACACTTCCTTATTGATTCTTGTGTTTGTATACTGAAAATAGATATAGTATTGTGATAGGATATAAATATTATTCAGATGGATTAGGATGACTACAATTCTCAGGAGAGGCAAATGGAAAGTGATTTATACAGCTTGCCCTTGGACTGTGTTTCTATAAACTCTTCATATCATATATGATCTGGTTTTATTTTAGTTTATTAATATAATCACTAAAAATACTATTATAATCTTATAATAGCTTCTCCAAGTAAAAAGGTCTGTTAACCCTCCCACTCTAGTTCCTGTTAATCACTTTTGTAAACAAAATAATGTTAAGTGGAAAGAAAACTCAATTCAGAGCCTGAAATAAATCATACATATGTAAAAATGACACCCAAGAAATAGATTAGTTTTTATAAAAGCAACATATTTTAGAAAACTATTATGGATTCTTCATGTTTGAGAGAGGTCACAGACAAATCAGAAAAAAATATTCACTTCCCTGTGCAATTTTCCAGGACAGTATTTCCTTCTAGCTTTGGGAATCCTGCCTTAAAATCAAGGGAGGAAAGATAACATAAATATATGTACATGAACATTTTGGGGTAAAAATTGCACAGTTCTTATGAAGTTAACTCTAGCTGCAGTGATATAAAGCTTTTTACTAATCCTTTGACTATAAAAGCATATGAACACCACTAGACAAACTAAACTACACCAAAAAATAAATAAATTCTAAACAATTTAGAAACTATTAAATATTAAACTCCATTCTCACAGTCTTGAAATCTGCTGTTTGTTACCTCCTGCCCCTGTGCCAAATGCAAATATGCACAATATTCAATGGCCAGTAGCCAGTATCCCAAACAACTATCCACTTGTTAAATTATATGTGGCATTTTGTAACTAATAGGCTTTTCTCCCCAGTCTGCTTCTAGGAATCTGTCCAACAAAATATGTATTAAATAAGAAAATATTGTATATTGTGCTCTAAACACTGTGCTCTTCAGAACAGAGGAGAGAGTATAAATGAAAGAATTGAAAAATATTCTGCTGTGCTGTACATGAAGCTGGTGGTACATTCCAACTGAAGGAAAATTAAGCAGCACCTTATCTCATGATCCTTGTTTAAAATGGAAGATTTCTTCTCATTCAATTTGTAGTGCATGTCTCCACTCTCTTATCTTCATTAAATACTTTATACAAGTATTTAAGGATAAAAACTCCTTTTATTACAAGGCTACAGGGGCTTGCTTCTAGCTAACATTTACTTCTCTATACTGTTTGACAAAACTCAATGGAATCAGATCTTGCATTTTGAAATGGTTTACTTTTTCAGAGGAAAAAACCCAAAATACATCTTTATACTAAGATTTATAATACCCCTGAGTGGGTTTTCAGTTTTGGCCGATTTGAAATTATTGAAATTTTGACAGCAGGAGAAAGATTATAATTTTTAAAAAAGTTTTATTTATTTGTTTGTTTGTNTAAAGAGTTAAAAACATTATGAATAACTACTTTTAAAATTTGCATCACTTTTCAAACTAAAATTTAATGTTTTCAACAAATCAAACGAACCAAGAGTAATTGGTTTGCTCAAGCATTTGTCTCTGATCGTTTTGATGGCCTGGAAAAAAGCAAGCTAATGAGAGAGACAAAAACCTTCACTCCAACTGCTGACAGATGTTTGAAAAGGTTGCATCTGAACTTTGTGGATAATATTGCTTTTTCTTTAACAAGCCCAAGCTTTGTTAGACTGTCTATAGTAAAATAGACTGATCTTTAAGTGCTTTGCATGTAGACCAAGACTGTGGAAAACTTTGCATCTCCTGAAGTTAAATGCAATGCAGTGGATGCCTCATTAGAGACAGAAAGTTGCTCACTGATACTGCAGATACTGTTGTCCTTGAAAATAGGGTTAAGGCAAAAAGGCTGTTTTGATGGGGCTGGCTTTGATTCCTTATTTTTATGATTACATTATTGATAGATATCTATATATCTATATAGATATATAGATATATAGATAGATATAGATATATAGATATAGATATATAAATGGCATGCTATACAAACATATAGGGGATGACCTAAAATGGCTTTAGGACTTGCTTCAACCTGCTCTTGTTATCCTAAGACAAAAATGGCTTATCCCTATTCCACTCATAACACTGAGAAGACCCTTCATATGGGTAATAACATCATGAATAATTCACATACTGCAAACCCGCTCCCTAACCTGCCACTTCAAACTTGCTTTTCTTTGTAAAGTTAGGATAATAGTGCAACTTGTAAGGGAGTATGGTTTAATAATACATTCTAGATGCATGTTGTTGGCCATGTTTCCTATGACAGACTCAATGGCTCAGTTTCAAACATATTTAATAATGCATTCCAACACAGCAATCAGCCATGTTTTCTGTCACAGACAAAATGGCTTAATTGCAGTCCCTTTTTAAAGCAACATTTTGTCTACATATTGCAGTCTGTGTACAATAAAGAAGAGGGTAGTGTCCTACAATACATCTCCAGAAAAAGAAAGCCAGCTCACTGCATACATTCACTCCATAAAATGGATTATAAAGAAGTTACTACTGTGCCTTTCTTAAGCATTTTCATTTTTATGCTGCTTTATGTCAGTAGCTTACAAATTTTCTTATACTTTTTAAAAAGATTCTGCTAAACACAAGCTTACCTAACATACAGAAACAAGACAAACATCTTTCTGACAATGCTGTGTCATGATGTGCTCTTGCCCACTGAAGCAATCTTTAATCACAATGAACAATGCTTGGGAGATAACTTTATTACCATTTGCAAGTTGATTTATTTCAAATAAATTTCTTTCTGACAAAACAAACATATTTCAAAACCTTTCAACAAGTAAAAGGCTATGTCTGAAAATGTATAGGTTTCTGAGGAATCCTGGAACTGTCAAAAATTACTACCATGGCTGCTGGAATGCAGTGGAGTAAAGTGAGGCTTTGTCTTCAAACAGAAATTCTAACTTTTTCACATGTAATTTTTCTTAGAACTCGAAAAAAAAAGAAAAATTTTGCATTCACACGTATGATTTTTAATACTATTTTAATCCATATGATTCTCAAGAGAAGTGCAAATTTTCAGACTGATTGGAAAATTTAGTATGCAAACTAAAGAATATCAAATATAAAGCATAAAAGTTTTGCTGGTGTCCAGTAGACATAAGCAGGTGAATTTCTGTAAACAGCTGTACTGAGACATATCACAGAGCTCACTCTTCATCCTCTTCTTTGCTGAAAGGAGAGTGATTGAGGCAAAGGCAAGCAATTGTCCCACTTTTCTGTGCCTTTCTGTACTGTGGCTACTGCTGTCTGTCCTAAAAGCATAAATATGATTTTAGTGAACAAATATGCACCTAGCTGCTGTTCAGAGAGCAACATGTTAATTTTAAGTGACACTTAAATGGACAAAAAATTGTCCGTTTTTTTTTTTTTGGCAAACTGAAACTTAACAATCACACTTTATTTGCTTTAAGCAGGAGCTGAGTATCATAAATTGAAGGTTTTTGCTACCTAAGCTAACATTCAGTTCATTCAAACGGAACACCTTGATGTAGAAGATTATATTCTGGATGGAACCACAATAGGACAATGATCTTGGACAAATTTCCATATCAGCCAAGTCAAAGATCAAATAGACACAAGGTTGGAGACCTGTGATATCTTCTGAGTAATAGTAAGGAATACAAGTATACAGATTTTATTTTCTTAAAAACAGTCCTAAATACTTTTTCTTTTTAATTGTTCGGTTTTGCTGTCACTAATCCACTGAACAGACAATATATAAGTATAAGCAAGACTAGAATTTTCATAGCTTCTTTTGAGGATAGAGTTTGTGTTTGACAAATTATATGTAAGTACATGTGAGTGTGTGAAGAAAGGAAAAAACTAAAAATGCTAATTTTTCCACTATAATTAAGATATTAATTTCATCTACCTTTTGTAATTAAAGTTTTTCATTTTCAGTTCCAGTATGGAGCAAATATTTTTTAATGATAAATGAATCAATTTATGAGAAAACAATGTAAAAGAAGATTTCTTTTTTGTGAAATTATGTTGTTTCAGTTATCTCTTTTTTTCCCTCCTGAAATACTGTAAAAACTCATGGATGCTGAATGCTGTAAGTGACACTTGTTTTCTGATGTGCTTCATATATGTCATTTAAACTACAGCATTGAATAATTACATTATTATTACAGTTTAGTTTATTTTCTACATGTCGTGTGATTTTAAAAACCCCAAGTCTTTGACTGGGTGGTGTTTACTTTTTCCATTTGAGAAGTTTTTTCCCATTGGACATTTTTTCCTAAAAAATAATATCCAGTTTAATGAATGCTTTCTCTCTCAGCTAAAAAATCTGCATTTTTGGACCTGATCCAGAAAGAAGTAAAATCAGTGAAAATCTTTCCATTTGTTTCACAGGGCTTTGAGTCAAGCTTTTAGCTAAGCAGCTGTTTGGTACTTGTAATCAGTATAAATCACTCTTTTGAATGATATCCATTTTCCTATAGTATGGAGCTACTGTATATAAACTTTGAATTTAATAGCAACATGTCTTCTTACAGGCAACATCCTGTTTCAGTATATGTGCCTGATCGTAATATAGCTTATAATAGGGATAATTGTTAAATATCATGACTAATTTGACTACAGTAAAAAACAAGGTCATCAAACCAGTCATGCTAAATAATACAATTTCCAGGAAGCAAGTAGCACTGGTGACATTGCCATCTATTCCTGTAAAAAGCCATGACGAAAATGAAATGTCTCAAATACGCACTCAGATGATTTATGTCATATGAACCTTTTAAAATACTGTCAGGAGAAATTAAAAATGTAATGCCATTTGCAGCCAACTGCACATAGTTCTATCATTAGAAATACAGTTGTGGTTATAAATAGGTGTTTGTACACAAAGCAAATACTAATGTAAAACAGCAGTTTGAGTTTCCTGCCATCAAAAATGGTCCTTATATACAGTACATCAGGCAGAAGTTTTAAAATGGGAGAGTAATACACTTGAAGGGGTAACAATATCTGCATTCCTAACAGTATACCCTAGCAGGAGAACCTTCTGTAATCATAGTATTATTATCATAGTTATCAAATAACGGTGTTGAACTCAAAATGGTGTGCTGTCCTGAATGATCCTAAATCTGGCTGGCTCTTGGTGCAATGCTCCTTTGGGTGAGAGTATCTGTTGGTACCTTTGCTAGCACAAAGTTTTTGCCAGATTAGCATAGTGCTAATCTCCAGAAATAGGGGAATGGTAGAGTCTCAGATTATACATATGGCCTCATTCTGATGCAGTTCTTTTGAGATACTGTATTTCTTCCCTTCTGCTCTTGCATATGGGTTGCTTTTCTCTTTCCATGTCACACTTCTTTAATATCCTCTCCAAATTTTTGGCATGAAGTTGCATACATTTTAGAAAATGCACTGCCTATGTTGCAAGTTTCAGTCTTTTTTCTAATAAAAATGCTTCTGACATTACATACTATGCTCTTAATCTCTTATACTCATTGAAATTAATGCTGCATTAGTCTCAAGCAATGCTTGCAATTAAGATGGCATGCAGAACATTGTTGTGTCCAGCACATTATGGCCTGGGAAATAAACTTTCCTTTAACTGCGTAATAGAGTTAAATAGAAATTTTCTTTTAAAAATCAATGACCAATGTAATTTTAACTCATAAGAGTGCTTCTGAAATTCTGAAAGACCTTGCAGAAAATCCACACTTATTTTTTTACCTACTCGGTGGTAAATAAGCTCATGTAATTCAGCTGATTTAAGAGTGACATTTGGCAAAGTTAACAAATGCTAATAAATGGGCTGACCAAGGCCATCCTGCAAAAGAGGGCTGGAATGTCTGTTTGGCTTACAGCTATGATCAGTTTCCCTTCTCTGTCTTATATGTTGGATCACATATAGGATCACGGGATAGCTGAGGCTGGAGGCATCTCTAGGGATATTCTCATCCAAATCTATGCTCAGAGCAGGGTCAGATGGGGCAGGTTGCTCAGGGCTGTATCCAGTCAAGTTTTGACTATCAGCAAGGATGGAGGCTCCAGCACATCTCTAGGCAGTGTGTCCAGGGGTGGCCCATGTTAGAAAAGTGTCCTCTTAAACTCAGACAGAATTTCCTCCATTTCAGTTTTTGCCCATTGCCTCTTGTCCTGTTACTGAGCATGATGAGGAGACCCAGACTCTTTCTTACTCCCACAATGGTGTATTAATACACATGAATTATGTCCTCCTGAGTCTTCCCAGCTTTCTCAACCTCTCCTTACACCTGAGATGATCCAGTCTGTTAGTCATCAACAGGCTACAGGAAGGGTTGTTTATGATATTTCTACATAGGATCACCACATATGCTGGCATGCAAATGAGAAAGGGTCAGTCAGTTAAACAATATTTCTGCAATGTCAGAACCAGCCCTGGCAAGACAAAAGCATCACTTCATGTCAGTTGTTCAAAAATAACATATTCCCAGACTAATATTTATTCCTGTATGCCCTACTTTCAGCAGCAGCTCTTATTTCAGTGACAAAAGATTGGGATGTGTGAGTAGCTCATACTGAAACTTAGTCAAGAGCCAGCTTCTCATCATCACACAGAACACAAGCAGCAAAATCAAATGTGCTTGTTGTGAAATGCTAGTGTATTCATCCCAATGTATTTTTTTTCTGTTTGTCTATTGCTAAGGCTCAGGCCTTTCTGAGTCACTAGGAAAACTGAACCTGGTAGGCATAATTATTGAAATACCTCCTGGCAAAAAAAAAAAAAAAAAAAAAAAAAAAAAAAAAAAACCAAAAAAAAAAAAAAAAAAAAAAAAAAAAAAAAAACAAAAAAAACAAAAAAAAACCCCAAAAAAACAAAACAAAACCAAAACAAATAAAACCCCCAAACAACAAAAAACCCACCCCTGTAGAATGAAAATCTGTGTCCATGAAAGTGTTGAAAATAACTGAATTTTCAAGAAATGCAGCCTGTGTAGCATAGATTGGGAAGCACTCACAATAGCAAATTTGGTTTTGGTTACATGGAAAAGAATGACTGACTCATTTGATGGCAGATTTCAAACCCAGTTCTGTGAAGGCTTTTTGGTTTTGATTTTCTGGTCTGTTCTCTTTTTGTTATAACAAGGTAGAAGAATTTAAGGCAGATGAGAACCTATTAGAAAGTGATTAAATGGTTTCTCAGAGTATTCTTCCATCTGTTTCTATTTTCTTATGCACATTGACTTAGTTCACTCTCTTTAAAGGGTAGCCAAATAAGAAGGAACAATTTTTTGGATCTGTTCTTAGAAGGAGATTTTTTTTTCCCTTTGGTCCAAATCCAAAACCTGCAGATACTTTCCTCAACAGCTGCAAGAAATGACATAACTTGAGCATTGCCATTTCTGATTTTTTAAAATAAAAAAACCAAGAAATATTTTGATTCTTTCCTACATTGATAAAAATATATATTGAGAAAAATATTGATCATGCTGCTGAAACCTATTTTCGTTAGAGATTATATATGGAGGATGTTTTGTCTTATGAACTTTTTCCTTGAACTTTTATTTGTCATGCCATGTATGTGCATATGAGCACTAATATACTTCTAACATTAGTTAAAACTTGTTAAAAAACTCTAAAGAACCTACCATGCCACTTTGGTATGGATTGTAGGAAAGTGCAACTGTACATTGTATCTTGCATATACAGAGACTAATTGCTCAACACTTTTCTAATATTATTACAGAGAGTAAGTGTTTAAATGGCTTAAAATTTCATTCTTGTATTTAATGGAAATTTCCAAAATGAAAGTTAAAAAGTCCATTAAAACAATCAGAAAAAATAGGGAACTTTCCAATTTCCCATTGCTATGATTTCATGGTGCATATATATATATATATACTTTCACACATATACACATATATTCATATATACATATATACATTTACAAATATACATATATATCGATACATATGTGGTATGTCTCTTTCTAGCATGAACAGGCGCCATTCTTTTCTCATTATTTCATCACTACATAGGGGAAAACCTGATTTATAAGAGAAATCAAACACTGAAAATGCAAAAACTGGGTTTTTTTTTTAATACAACTAATGCATTTGATGCTATTTTTAAGGCTGAGTGCACAGGATAGTCTAAAAACTCAGAATCAATTATATTTAATGAAGCATGTGAATTTATAGGTTTTCTGTAAAGTCAGTAAGGGGAAATGAAAGTAACACAGTATATTAACCCAACAAATATTGTAGATTGACCTCTTCTTGTGACTTAATGTGATATTTAGCAGACCATCTAAGATTAAGAATACTAAGCCCACCCAAAATCTTTTAAATAAAATGCAGGAAAGGTCCCTGAAAATTTAGCATGTTCTATAAACTGTGCAGAGTGCAAAACACAGTATTTTTTTCTGTAAAAATAGGCCATCTGGCAGCATGTGGTTATGTTGGTCATTTTAATTTTTCATTATTCAATTATTTAAATATACATTGTTCTTTAATGCAAAGGAATCAACACCTGTATATTGTGAGGGGATAGTTACTGAACACTAGAGTTATAATGGTATCACCTAGCTGTAGAATTGAGGGATGTTTGGCTACACATAGGCTAGACTTATTGCATCATTCTTTGTTTAGTTGCTGTTATGATAGGCTACAAAAACCTTAACTGTGGCCATTAATAGATTTTTACTTTGAAATCTACAATTTGGAACGGGTACATTGGGTTTAAGCAGCATAGTTTTGGATGCAGTGGGTGTGATGGCAGTGGGGCTGCCATGAGAAGCTGCCAGAAGCTTCCCCTGTGTCCAACATCTGGCTCCAAGACAGACCCACCACTGGCCAAGGCTGAGCTGATCAGTGCAGGTGGTTGCGCTTCTGGGATAACAGGTGTGAGAAAGGGATTAAAGAACTACTGCACAACAGCATCTGTAAAGAGAAGGGAGGACATGTGAGATAGAGAACCCTGCAGACACCAAGGTCAGTAGGAAGAAGGGGCCGGAGGAGCTCCAGGCACCAGAACTGAGATTCCTCTCCAGTCCATGGTGCAGACAGCCCATGGTGAGGCAGCTGAGCCCCTGCAGCCCATGGAGGTCTACGGTGGAGCAGAGATCCACCTGAAGCCCCTGCAGGACCCCAGGCTGGAGCAAGTGGATGCCTAAAGGAGACCGTGACTCCATGGGGAGCCTGTGCTGGAGCGGGCTGCTATCACAACCCATGGACTCGCGATAGGGGACCTCATGCTGGAGCAGTAACAGGTTTTCTGCAGGATTTGTGACCCCATGGGAGCCCACTGGAACTGGAACAGTCTGTTTCTGAAGAAGACTGCAACCCCATGGAAGGGACTGATGCTGGAGCAGTTCATGCAGGCCGTAGTTATGGAGGTCTTTCTCCAGTAGGAGAGACCTCATGCTGGAGCAGGAGCAAAATGTGAGAAGTTCTCCCACTGAGAATGGAGTAGCAGAGACAATGTGTGATGAACTGACCACAGCCTGCATTCCCTGTCCACCTGTGCCATTTACAGGTGAGAAGGTAGAGAAAATCAAGAGCAGAGTTAAGCCAGAGTAGAAGGGAAGGATGGTGGAAGGTAATTTAAGATTTGGTTTTATTTCTCATTAGCTACACAGAATGCAGTAATTAGTTTTCTGCCTTGATTGTGGAGTTCTGTCATATGAGATCAGTTCATGTGAAGCATGAGAGTTATACTACTTTAAATGACAAATAGGACACTAATTATCATAATAGGAGTTGAGTGTGATTTCAGTGCATACTGGAATTGGTGCAATTGCTGGTCTGTTTATAAAATTTTATTTTCTGAACTCCATGTCTGTTTGGCTTTTGTCAAAAGATGCCTTTAGTTTTGTAGTCTTTACATTTGGGATGTAGTGAAAATGTGGGTGTGATTACAGTGTTGAGTTTTACATTAGCAGTGGACACATATAAATATATATGTCCATGGTCCATGCATATATATGCATGTATGTAAATAATGCCACATCTATTCTGAACACCAGTTCACAATTTTGTCACCTGCCTGGTGTACCATTCCAAGTCTCCCTAGCAACACACCAACTCTTTGCAGTAACAATCCATCTGTCTGTTTTACCAATCCAACTGTTCACAAGAAAACCCAAAATCTTTCCAGGATCAATCAATCTCAGTCTCCTGCCAAGCTATTTTCTCCTCCATGTTAAAATGACACAGGTTCTTATGCAATAAGGTTTTTTTAGGGCCACATCTGTTGTGGTCCACTGGTCTTCAGACAGCCATGGAACTCAAATGTTGGTTAAAAAATTAGATAACAAAAAGGGACAGAAGAAAACCAATTAAAGTTTGGCACCTGTGCCAGAAAAATGCAGAATATTTTTTAGAAATTATATACTCTTACAACGCCTTCAACACCGGGCACATCTCCATATGGGAGTACAACGCATAACTTTGAACTGAAATTGAAAGGAAGATAATTTTCTGCAATCACAGAGCACATTTTACACTAGAAAATATGCAGTATTTCTTTATGTGAGTGCTGAGTACTTCATATATATTGCAAAATTCTAAATGTAATTATCTGTATTCATTTCTCTCTCTTTCCCTAATGCTATGAAAATAACAATTTATGCATGTCATTTACCCTATTTCCAGCCTTAGTTATTCTGTCTTTAAGCTCCAGTGACTCTGTGCTTCCTTGGGTCATTTTTCTTTGTTTCACAATACAGGATCAAAGCATATTTCCAACATATATCTTTGTTTTCTATGGCACCAAAGAATAAGTCAGTCTGGTAGGGAGTTCGTGAAACCTCTAGACCACCCCACAGCCCAAAGCAGGTCCACATCTGGGGGAGACCAGGCTGTTCACAGCATAGTCCAGTTGGGACTTTAAATCCTCCAAGAACAGAGATAGGACAGTTTTCAGAGCAACCTAATGTTCTCACAAGACAAAAGTTTGTTATTCTGTCTGGTCTGAAACTCTCTTGTCACAAGTTACACCTGTTTTTTCTTGCCCTCCCTCCTAGCTCCAGCCTACCTCCATCCAAGGATTGTCTTGTGTCAGCTTTGGGTTCTGTTAAGAGCATTGAAGGTGTCCTTTCTCCAGGCTGAGCCAGCTCCATTCTCTCCCCAAATGGTCAGAACTCCAGCCTCCACCACACCAGTGGATCTCTGCTGAGCTCCCTTCAGTTTGTCCATGTCTTCCCTCTTGAAAAAAAGATAAGAAAACTTAGATGGACTGTCTAGATGCTATCTGAGAAGCACCACATAACCATGCCCTTGTCCTACAGGCTATGCCATGCTCATACAGTCCAGGAGGTTGCTGGCTCTCCTTTCTGCCAGCAACCCCCATGGACTATTGTCCACCTTGGTGTCCACCTCTACCCTAGGGTCTTTCCCACAGAGCTGTTTCACAGCCTCTACATCTCCACATAGTACTGTGCTGTTGCAGGAGATGTTTTTTTTTTTCCCTGTAATAGGAAAAGTTTCTAGATGTTCAGAGTTTGAGATTTGTCTCTGCTGTTTCATAATGCTCCTGGTGGCCCAATTCTTCAGCCTGTTGGGGCCCTGTCCTTGACTGTAATGACTTGTACCCATGATTTGACATAATTTGCAAAATTGATGAGAGTGTTCTCTGTCACCTCCTGCCATCATTGGTAGAGATGTTAAAGAGGACAGGTGCTAGTGCAGATGCCTCTGGTAACTCATCTGTCACGGGCATACAGGTAGAGTATGACCTGTTAATTGCCTTCTGAGGCCCATACTTGATCCATTCACTTGTTTAGTCATGCAGATGGTAACACTCCAATGTAAATACCATGAATGACAGTGCCAAAATCTCGCTTGAGTCCATGCAAAAAACATCCACTATTGTCCTGTATTCACGAATGTGGTCAATGCCATAGGAGACAACCATGTTAATTAAGCATAATTTACTCTTGGTCACCATGCTGGTGACTTCCAGTCACACGTTTAACTTCACATGCCTAGAAATGTGCTCCAAGAGGACTCAGTCCATAATTTTTTTCCAGAAATTGGAAGAAGGCTGACCATCCTGTAGCTGCTAGGGTTAATTTTCTGTCCTTTTTTGAAGGTGGCTGTGACATTTGCCTCTCCAGTGAACATTGACCTCCTTTTCTGTCTCAAAGACCATGAAAAGAAACTGAAACCAAATTGCTATTTTTAAAACTTTTCAAAGCTTGCACATTTTATTTTGCTGAATAACAATAGAAACAATGAAATTACACATCTCTTCTGCAGATGGCTTAACATTTGATTTCAGCTGAAGTGGTATCCATTTTCATGGTACATAAATTCTTCTAGGTATTAATTACAGATATAAATTTTCTGTCTAAAGAATATATCTTGGAAATCTTCAAGAGGATTATTGTGTTAGATTGCTGTCAAGTGTACTGTAGCTTGTAAGATGTCAGTGGAAATCACATATGCGTGGACATTAAAATACGAACAACCAACTTAGCTGAGGAATTTTTTCATGATTGCAGATTAGTTTACTCTTCACTCACAGGAAATTCAGGCCTTGTTTCAAGTGAGCAGTCTAAAGATTATTCATATGAATTAAAAGTGTAAGCCTGAGTACACAAATTTGCTAATTGTAGTTATGAGACTAGTATTTAAACATACTTCCTGAGAATTTAGAAACCATTTTAAAATGGTTTCTGTTACTCTAATTACTGCAGTTCATCTAAAGTTTAGTCAATTCATATTCTTTAAGTTACTGCTCTTCTAAAAGAGGTTGACACCGTATTTATCTGAAACAATAAAAGTCATGGAAAGGAAGCCAACATGACATATGCTAATAAGTTACTTCCCTGCCTTGTCCTGTGTATATAATTTGTCTTTTAGATCAATGCTTAAATTGGTATGTCTGGATGACTTCTAAATCCCATTCACCTACACAAGAAGATGGCTTTGCACTGCTTTTTGTAAGCAGAAAACTTTATTTATTCTCTCTTCTGCTTGTGCTGTCAGCACAAAGTAATTTCTGTTTTATAGTCTCCTACTCAAAAACCTCAGTATCTGGAAAACTGGGTAGGAGGAAGTTCATTTCTTGTGCATGAATTTTTGAGGTGCCTGTAGAGATCATTGGCAACACATAAGCCCTAATACAGTTCCACCCCTGGTGCTGGATATGGTTATTAAGTGAAGTTTGTGCTTTATTTTGCTTTATTGATGTGTGAAAAACATTTTTATTTATGCTTGTAGCACAAGCAGCACATCTTAATGCTTCTACTGGCTTTTAAAAATAGTCATCTCCTTGTAAAATCTTCTGTGAAAATCAGGTCAGCTTTATTTTTGAAGTCCAAATTAGCACTGAGTTTCTGGGGATAATATCCTCCTTGTCCTTTATACAAGTTGCTCCATACATGCATGTGCACTTTTTCTTTGTGTTTCTGTACTTTTTTCTTGTCTAGCATGTTTTTAACTAGCATGAAAACTAGCATGTTAAACAAGTGGATCATATGTAATATGCACTGGAATAAAATATATTTTGAATTAGTAATGCTGAAACTGACTAAAATAATCAAATTATTAATGATACTATAAGTAGGTCCCTAGATATTCTTGGCATTTTATTATGTGGAAGAATTTCAGTCCAGAGAGGTAATCTAATAGTCCTGGTCAGTAAAATCCAGCTCTCAACAGACATCCTTATTCATACGAGTTGCCCTATACATCCTGAATAATTAGATTGTATAGTATGGCTTGAACTTCAGTGCTTGGTGCAAAGAGCTGACTAGCATCTCTCCAGGTCATGTGAAATTAATTTGGGATCTGTAATGTAATGAAGGTTAGGCTTTGTGCACAATTCACATGCCAGACTGACAACAGGGGATTCACAGGGGTGATAGGGTTGAATGGATGAAAGTACTGCTGTATTACAGACTCGCACTTTAAACCTAATTTGGAGAGAGAATTTCACCTTTTCAACTCTTCCCTACATTCAGTCACAAAGCACAATTGCTCAGACTTTATACAAGCCACGACTTTGGCCCTGCAGTCATAAGCAGAGATGTCACAGTTAGTTGATCTAAAATGTATATAACACTAGGCACTACTTAGGAAAATGTTTGAAAACAAGCAAAACTAAGTGCTGAGTATTCAGAAGTTGGATACCGCGTTAAATTGATGAGACTAAATGTGTTACAGAGCCTCGTGGGAAGCAAACATAGGAAACAGCTGTAGATCTAATATTGCAGACTGTTCCTCTACCTGGAACACTACAGAAAGAAATAAAAATAAGGAACTTTTAATTTTTCGCCTTTCATTTTACAAATGAACATATTTATTCACATTTTTAATTTTTTATGTTAATCCAAAAAAGGAAAGTGATACCATAGTTACATTCTGGTTCTTTAGCTTGCTTCTGAAAAAACAGAGGATGTTTTCAGTGTTTCTTATGCCTTTCTCAATTCATAACAGGTAAAGAAGCACAAGTTTTTAAAAATTAGAACATGCCAGGCAAAAAAAGGTAATGAAAGAAGGAAAATAAAGTTATTTTGAGGAGAAAGAGGATAACCATTGACCCAGAAATATAGCCTGATTTTATACATTACAGAAAAAACAGACATAATAGATTTCCTACCACAGACAAATTCTAAGAGGGAAAGTATCAAAAGAAAATAAAACCCAGGCATTATACTACTGTTATTCCTGTGATCAACCTATTTTCTATCTTTCTGGTAGAAAAATTACAAATAAATGCTATAATAATTATGTCTTCTAATATAAATGCATGATATTTATTTTGTTTTACAAAAGAAAAAGCAGTGGATGAAGGAAAGTTTTTCTAGTTGGGTTCCATTTCACATCTCATCTTTATAATCAAATTGACTTATCTTGTGTTGCTAGATAGAACACAAATAGATGCTAGAGGACAGAGAAAGAGGAGCTAATTTTGACATAATTTGACAGGAAAGTCTTGTGATATTAAATGAAAGAGTTTGAGTGTTTCATCTGAAAAAAATCCAATGAATCTTTCTTTGAATCTTTGATTTCTGCTTGTCCTAATTAGATATAAGTTCAACAAAGTAAATTTTTGTAGATATTTTTAAAATTACAACCCATTCCCTATTATAATAAAAAGGAAGCATTTTGAGCTTGAAAATATGATGCAAATTACTTCACTTAGCCTATAGCAAAACATTCTGCATCAAAGAGCTGTGCTAGCTGAAGCAATAGACAATGTTTAAAAAGAAATAATGAATGCAGAAAATAAAGCTTGAATTTTAATTATAACAGTTTTTGGAAACTTAGTTTTATCTGTGGAGTTACATTCTTGTCTTTAAATCCAGATCAAATTTTAGTCTTTGATACTGACATAATTCATAAACCTACAGTCCACAAGTCTGGCAGCCCTGGAAAAACCAACCAGAAAAAATCAGAAGTTGTCATTTTAATATGTTCAAATGGATGTAGTGGGCTTACATTTGAAAAGACACATTTTTATAAAAAATTAGAATACTTCCTAAAAGAATCACAAAATCATAGAATAGCTGAAGTTGGAAGGCACTTCTGGAGGTCATCTGGTCCAATCCTTGTGCAGAAGCAGGGCCACTAGGGCTGATTGTCCAGGACAGTGCTCAGATGCCTTTTGCTTTTGAATATCTCCAAGGAAGGTGATTTTACAACTTCTCAGTGCAATCTGCATCAGTGTTAGGTCACCATCACAATAAAAAAGCATTTTCTGATGTCCAAAGGGAATCTGGACATCTCATCCTGTCAGTTGGCACCACTGAAATGAGCCTGGTTCTGTTCTTCTTGCACCCTCCCTTCAGGAGTTTGCATACATCCATGAGATCCTCCCTGAGCTTTTTTTTTAAATCCAGGCTGAACTTTCCCAGCTCTCTCAGCCTTTCCTCAAAAGAGAGGTACTACAGTCCCTGAATCATAACTGTGGCCTTTTTTGGACTGTCTCCAGTATGTCCATGTCTCTCTTGTACTGAGGAGCTCAGAACTGGACACAGCACTCCAGGTGTGGCCTCACCAGGGCTGAGCAAAGAGGAAGGATCACTGTCCTCCGGCTGCTGTTGGTTCTTTGTCTAAAGTAGCTCAGGTTCCCTTTCTTCATAGCAAGAACATGTTGCTGGGACATGTTCATCTCATGTCCACCAGAATCCTCAGGGTCTTTTCTGCCAAACTGCTTCCCAGATGGGTAGCCCCCATCACTGATGCCTGGGTCGGTCCTCTGTAGGTGCAGGACTTTGCAACTTCCCTTGTTAATCTTCCTGAAGTTCATGTCAGCTTATTTCTCTTCCTGAAGAAGAATACAGAGACTTCTGCAAAAATGGCTTTCTCACTTGGCTGCCACTGTTGCCTGCGCTATTACTGAGATATCTCAGAATAACCTGCTACAGACACAGGATAGTGTGGAATTGCTGCAGCACCTTCTGAAGGTTGATGAGTTGTGATTAGAAATACGCTCTTACCTTTGCTGCATGTTCTGTCTAACATTGTCATCTTGTTTTAGAGTGCACTGTGTAGACACACATGATTTCTCAGTGCTGGATTATATTCCTGCACAGAAATTCTACCACTGTCAGATGATAGTATATGCAGATTACTTAAAAGGCTATCACCTGCTCCCTATGTTCATTCAGCTTTCATTCAACTCTCAAACACTAACTGTAGGGAGCAGTTCAATTGTCTCTTTTTACCTTTTTTTAATAGAAGGAACAAATTAGTATAGTATTTTTCATGGCGCTTTTTTAAAATTTTGTTTTGTTAGGTTTTCTTTGGTTTTTTGGTTTGGTTGGTTTTTTCTGGGTTTTTTGGGGGGGTTATGTATTATTTTTTGTGTATTAAAATCACAAATAATATATGCAAGGTTATGAATATAAGCAGCTATTTAGATTTAAGACTTACAAAATTTTTGGGGGGTAAGCCAACTTGACTCTTAAAGGTGTGAGAAAGGGTTTTGAAGAATTTGGTTTCTCATTTGTGTACCTAGTTTCATCTAGTAAATATAATAATCTAATTCTAAAAAAATACTTGAGAAAAATTGTACAGTATTTTAGTCCTTTCTAAAATGTTGGGGTTTTTTTTATTACTATTTGCACAGTAACAGGGAAAAGTTTTGTGTATATGCCATTCCTGCTTAGATTGACAAATATATTTCACAGTTTCTTTTACATGACTTGGCCGCATTTTCTTGCTCAAACTTCCTTTTTCCAATTTTCTGTAATTGTTATCTTTACTCAGTTTTTTATTTTATTTAATGGCCTGTATTGCCAACTTAGATAACAGCAGTGATTTCAATGGAACTTAAAATTATGGGTCAACTTATGCTAAACACAAACGTACAGGACTCTAGTGTTGGTCTCTTTTTAAAAAGATGTTTACTCATTTATTTCAGCAAAAACAGGAATTCTTGTTATTTTTTTCAATTCATATTCCAATATTGTTTTATTCAAAAACATTTTTTTTAATTGTGAGGTTTGATAGACAGTCTTCCATAGAAAACCAGCACCACTAAGAAGAACTCCTTAATGAATAAGCTCCTAGACACGGTCAACTGGTTTGAATGTGTTTTGGTTCAGTGTTCCTCCAAAAGCCTGCAAAGACAACCAGGAAAATAGTCTCTGTTCTTCAAACTATATGAGGTGCTTAGGGGAGAGCATTCAGGTAAAAGTACTTCTTGGTTTTAGAATAATCCTGTCCAAGCCTGAATGGTTTTTACATTCCTAATGTATGGACTCACTGTGCTTCTCTTACAGCCTATATCATAGACTGGCTCTTTTTCCATCCTCTTGTTGCTCAAGTAAGAAAGAGAAAAATTCTTTAATAAAAAATAGAAAGAAAAAATAAATCTAACAAAATGGTGGAGACAGATGTTAATGGTGTCCTAATCCCTTTTTCATATAAGAACTGTAACATGTTTTCCCTTACATAATAATCTAATGCTCCCTTGCAAGTAATTTATTCTGTCCTAAAACCATAAAAGCTTTTAAATGTGATATGTTTTACCCTTTTTTTTTTTTTTCATTTAGAAGAGCCAGTGCTCCAAAACAAGTAAGCTCTGGATGTACACTTAGAGACTTGATAATTTTTCTTTGCTCTTTGCATTACTCTATGGTTTTGTGTGCTCATAGACCATTCCGCCCTTTAAAAAGTATTCTTCTTTGAAGAAAGGTAATGAGATAAATACTGTCTTTAGATAGTGTGTACAAAAACAGGGGGAAGAGTAGCCATTACCTGAGGTGAACTTTTAGTTCTATTATCACACACAGAGATCAATATTATGACTGCTGAATTTTGGATGTTTTTTAAGATAACTTAGAAGTCATAGACATGAAATACACAGCACTAAATTTTTTAACTAATAAAAAATAACAACTGATAAAAAACCTGTCCAGATAAAGTACACTATTTTTTGCCTTCATAGCAAAAAAAGGACTCATATTTTTATTCAGGTACCAGCTTTCAAAATAAAATTTTGGAACAAAACATTACAAATCCCCCAAGGTATCAGCCTGAATTCAAGATCAGCAAGTCAGTAACTTATCATTATTTATTTATTTTATTTAATTAGCATTCCTTCTGAAAAAATAAAGTAATTTTTAAAGGTGAAGTTAGTCCTCTTTTGGATCAAAGTAAAAAACTACCTCTATCTTTATGAAAGTTATAACTATCTATAATTTTATTGATTACAATCTGTAATTATCTTTAGAGAGGTTAAGGTTAGGAGAAAAGCTACGAAACTGGGTTAAACAGTCAAATTTTTGAAAGAAAAATCAATAATACAATCCTGTGATGGCTTCTGACTTCTATATTAACAGTCTTTCTAAAATGCAGTCCAGGTTTTCCTACGATCTCAGGCTGATATGTGCTGAATGCAACGTAATTGCAAACCTGCACAGAAAAAAACACCAAAACCAGGTCAGAGTGAACTACATTTTGACACCTTTAGGCATAGCACATAATTATCTACTTCAGGAGTGATGTCACTTAACCCAACAGACTTCATACCAGTAATATATGCCTAACTACTACTGGCGTGTGTCTTGTGCAAAGCACTTCCCAGGCAATGTGATAGCAGATGCTATCTCCTTTGCAGAGTTGACAACAACTGCACAGGAGTGCAAATCAAAATGTCCAAATCAGAAATCTGCAACACATGCAGGAAGGGATTGCTTTTACTTCTGTGAATTTTGGCTCATTTTTAACAAAGAATCAGCAAAACCAAATAAAGTATATCTAAATATACCTCGAAAACTATTCCACTTAAGCAGATTCTGTTACAAATTTCAAAAATCAGTCTGGTGCATATCAGAAGACACTTCTGTGTATACTCAAGAATACATTTCTATTTGTATTCTCTCTTCATTGTTTTCTAAGTAATATGACGAAGGCTACTGATTGGTAAATATTCCAAAATCTAGGGAAAGCAGAAAACTAAAGCTGCCAGTTAAATCAACTAAAACCATGATTCAAACACTGTCATAGTTGAGACAGCCACTGCACTCAAAGTGCTTCAAAACTTCCAAGGGCCTCAAGTATCAGCACCATGTTATCTAGACATCTTTCATACATTTTCTATGTAGCGATCCTATGGACAGCTCCACACAGCTCTGGCTCTTTCTCTCCTTCTTCCCTCTTCCTTCTGTAGTCCCAGCTCACTGCTGCCTGTCCCTCATACAGTGGCTCACCTTATCTGCCCCTCACACAACCTCCCATCCCTTCCTCCTCACAGCACAGCCAGCAGACTCCAACTGACTCTCCACCAACTAACTCACTCTTTCATCACACCCGGCTGTGAGGGCAAGGCTGTTCCCACTCTTTGGTAATTAACACAGCTGCAATAAATCAGAGGCAGGATTGTCTTTAGCACTATCTCTGTCTATCTTACCACAATTCTCCTTTTCTTTTTTAATGATAAAGCTGAGCATTTCTAGAAAATCATGTTTAGGTAAATTGACATTATAACAAAATACAGAGGTTTTTGTTAGAAGATTTCTCTCAAACTTCTCCTAGAAAGAAAACTTTAAAAAATTGGTGTAAGAAGTACTTGGTGATACTTCTATCTACCTAATGTTTAAATTTCATGTGGCATAAATTTTTTAGTATATTTTTTCCTCTTTTTCTTACTTTATATAATTTATTAATAACATACTGCAAGTTTTACAAAACTAAATGCATCAAAGAGAAGGAACAGAGGAGCCTGGCACAACATCTCCAGGGAATCTGGAATTAAACTCTGATGGGGCGTTTCAAGACTCCCACATTCCCCTCTAGGAAGAAGGTTTCTAAAGCAGTAGATTGAAGTGCACTAAATTTTAAAACATATTACCACAGTATTCATTTTAACAGAATTATTTTTATTTCCAACCCTGTCAAGCCTATCAAATGACAACTGTAAACAGCTGCATTGTAACAAGATTCTTAAAAGGAAATCCCATTTCTTTCCCAATATAGACAACCTTATTAACATTATTTTTCCTCTTGTTTAGCTTCTGCAATGCAATACCACAATGAGTTGGAGACAATTGCCAGTCATGATTAAGAGTATTATTCATGATTCCCTCAGAAAGGATTCAGATCATTAACAAACACAAATGAATGATGTAATGGAGAAGATATATAGTATTTTAATTCTTTGTTCCAAAGCAATGAAATAACTGTGAAGCCCTGTAAGGAGCATAGACAGGTCTTGCAGAAGTAATGTATAAAAAAATGTATATTTAAGTCAGTGTAGATTATTAATGTTGATACTTCAAGGTCAAAGTTCTTTGGAGTAGGGACAGCTCTTGCAAAACATAAACATATGAATAAACATAAAAATTTCAATTGAAAACCTAAGAATAAATTTCTAAACTGGGGTAGAGAAAACACACATAGGCTTACAATAAATAGTGAGAAGTTTTGTGTTGGTTCTTTGAGTATTTTGGCATTAGATCTAATTTTCTTATTTAATGATCCAAAAATATTTTATTCATTCTATTTCAAGAATATCTGTAGTTTTACCATGTGGAAGGATATTTTTATGAGTTTCATGAAACTTGTTGAAGCCTTGGAAGTTCCCTCAAAATGTCACACGAAGGCTAGGAATGTCTAAGTGGTGTATCTCCTACCAACTAACAGGTATTTTATCAGCAGAGATAAGTACTACCTTTTACATTACATCTTGGCATTCATTTCTCTGACCTTTTCATCAAATGTAATATAAAAAAATTACTTCTCTGCTCAATGAAAATGAAAAATTGAGGTGTAAATCTGAAAGTAAAAAAGCCTTTGAGGGGGGCCTCTCTCTCTCCAGTGCCTGTAGAGGGAGACTGGTTGCCAGATTTTTAAAATTCTGTAATTACGTCAGAGGAAGTTCCATCATTCATATGGCAATATGATATGTGACCAGTGATTCATTCCAAACAGTTAAGCAAATAACTTCAGATCTCTGCATTCAAAATAGCATCTGGTGTACAATATAAAAATAAGAAACTTTTCCAATAAACACTGCTTGTTATTAGAAAAACAACAATAAAAAGATGTGTATGAGATTGCTATATGGTAAAGTTTAATGGTTCATGAGTTGACTGTGCATTTTAGTGATGCTTAACTTTGCATTTGACATTTGCTGTTAATTAATGCAATACAATAAGGCAAAGAGGAAACTGTAGAGTAACAAGGTTTGGGGACACCCACCAAAGCCCATTACAGTAGAAAGCTGAGATAAAAAGACATTTTTCCAGAAACATGGAAAAAAAATTACTATATAGGAATAACATGGAGGTAATATCAACATGGTTTGTTAAGAGTAAATTATATCTTTTCATAGCAAGGCAACAATTTTTTTTAGGTAGAGAAGCAACAGTAGTCACATATTTTGAATTTTGGACCTATTCTGTGTTAAGCTTTGTAAGCAAGTGAGTGAAATAGAGAAGAGTTGCTAATTTCTGTCTAGAAAGGATGTATTGGCTGATGCTACTCAAGACTCTTGTCTTAGGTCTCATTTTGCTGGCTTTATCTCTGATTTGCTTTCTGTTGTCCTAAATTTCTAGATGAAGGCAGATTAGGAAGGACTGTAGCAATGCTGGAGGACAGGATTACAATCAAAGAGATCTTGACAGATATAAGAAAAATACTGGCAACGAAGGTTAATAGATGTTTCAGTCAAAATATATTTAAAATTCTTCCCTTTTGTTCACTGTAAATGCAGATGGAGATCACCTGTAGAACGTGTCAACAAACAAGGAGCACTTGATGTCACTAGTATTAATTAGTCTAAAGAAGAAAACCTTGAAGTGAAATGGGGCTGGTGAAAGGTCTAGAAAATATATCCCATAAGGAATGGCTGATGGAATTGTGGTTGTTTAGTCTGGAGGAGATTCAAAGAGCACCTTATCCAACTATCTCAAGGAAGGTTGCATTGAAGTGGGACTTGGTCTCTGCCATATCTCAAGTGAAAGAACAAGAGGAAATGGCCTTAAATTGTGTTAGGAGAAGTTCAAATTAGATATTAGGAAATAACACTGGAAGAGTAGTTAGGCATTGGAATAGGTTGCCCAGGGAGGTGATGGAGTCACCTTCTCTGTAGGAGTTCAAGAGGCATGTCAATGTCCCATTTAGGGATATTGTTTAGAACTGACTATGGGTTACATTTGGAGTAGATGATCTTGAAAGTCTCTTCCAACCTTGGTGATTCTGTGAGTCTGTGAAACATGGGAAAACTTTTTGTATATTCACAAAGTAAAGGCTGGGGATTGCACAGGTCTGTGGTTACCTGCTGCCAGTTATGGTTCTCATTGGCTGCCATACTGGTCAGTCTAACACTGAAATGGGGCCACATCACTGGAACTTCCAGAGGGTTCTTAGGAACAAAGTTTTAAGGGACAAGTCTGCTGATAAAAAAAATTATCTTCTTAGTGATCTAGTGGTAACTATCCCTGCCCATGGCAGAGTTATTGGAACTAGGGGAACTTTAAGGTCCCTTCCAACCCAAATTATTCTGTGATTTTGTGATTCTGATTATTGCATATGTTTACGGATGATATTACAAAAAGTAAAGATCAACTATAGAGCAACTCAAAGGAGAAGAAGAAAGAGAAGGAGGAGAAAAAGAGGAAGAATAACAATAAGAACACAAAAGAATAACTTTCCAATTCTAGAAAAGAATTACTTTCCAATTGTAAGGACAGTGATTCCTGGGAGTTTCATGGCCTGGCTGGTCAGGGAGAAGTGAACAAGATCTTTTCTTTTTCTNTTTTTTTTTTTGTTCCTAAGCTTATGGGATAACATGATTCCTTAATTTGGAAGTCAAACTTTGTGAGTCATATTTCTTACTTGTTGCTTATGACGAAAACAGAGTTGTGCATCTTGCCCAAATACAACTTAACTGGTGAAGAAAAGTCTTCAAATTTTAGGCTGTGCTAATGAAATGATAAATGTGTTTGGTTAAAGCTGGATTGTTAAACCCAGGGAAGTTGCACATTTTGTGGCATCTTGTATTGCTATTGCTATGGAGTCATGTTTTCCTACCACTTCATTGGAATATGTGATAACCTATAGCACTTCCATTTAAATGTTATTTTTGAGGAAAAGAGTCTCCTTTTGGCTCTACTTTAGAAAAGGTTACCACTAAAAATTGGACATAAACACAGTTTAAAATGGAAAAGCCAGGAAATATTCTGTTTTGGACTTAGTCCCATATTTTGTTGGCAATGGGCACTTTGATGGTAGTACAATTAGACCCATTGATTTTCATTTCTGAATATAATTTAATGGGGGTAATGTACAAGTGAAAGCAACGGACGTTGTGGCAGTACCACCAAAGAAAAGATGTAAAATCAAATCCATAGTCTTAATCCTGGGATAAGATTGGCTTTTACAAACCCATGCAGTACTTCTACAGTTTTAAAAGGAATCATACAAACAGACCTAAGATTCGACTTTGTTGCGAACTAAGAAGAAATTTCTTCTCTTTTAGTAAAATAGTCTTTATTGCAATTTTTTTTTCGAATGCATTCTCTGAATATAAGCAGGATAACTTCAGAGCTTTATGGAAATATGACATGTTTCAGAAAAAAGTTCCTAATTTTTGCTATCCAGTGGTTTAAAATGTCTGCTGAGAAACTGCTGCTCCCTCTTACAGGTATGATTGTGTTACTGAAGATTTTAGTTCTGATATGTAGCTCTAGCAAGTGTTAACAAAACTTTCTTAAGTATAGTATTGTGCTTGAACAAATAATTAGAATGTAGAAAACTCATAGAATAGTCTATTTTATACTCTTTCTAGTACATTTCCCTAATTTCACAGAATCTGCATTGTACTAACTAAATGTGATCAACTAAACAGAATAAAATATCAGATTAAAATATTCTTTGTGATCAAGCTAACTGAAGTGCAAAGACAGCTGATTGTTGTGTTACAATAAGCATCCAGAAAGCACCTATGGCCATCTAGTTTGCAACCAAGCAACTGAGTGCCTAAGATACAGGCAGGTAGCACAAGGAATCAAACTCTCTTGTGATTTCATTTTCTCAGTTTGCAAATCTACATGTTTAAGTAACATTGAAATAGTTTATGGTGATGGTCTAAAATTGCCACAGATTTTTCAATTGTTTAAGCATATAGACCTCTGAATATGGTGAATGATCTTCAGAGGTATGTGTGTGGGCTGTGTATCTCTAGGGATTAAACATCTCTAATTATTGAGTTCAAGCTCTGAAATACTGTATATTTCTAAAAGAAAATTAAAGAAAAGTATCAGCAGTGCTAATAGCTGAGCATGAAAACATCTCTCTGTACCAAGGTCAAGTCTCTTTTCTAATCAGATATTAACATATTCTTTCCTACTCTCTTGAAATCCCTTGTCCCTCAGGGATTTCAGGATAGGCTTAGTGACCCTTAATTATGGTCATGGAGAGAAAAGTCATTAATGAGATAGTGCCCTTTGGCTCACATAAAGAGCAAACACAGAAGCAGAAAATCCCCAAACCCACAACAAAATCACAAAAACAAACAAACAAACACCCTAAACAAAGAAATAAACAAAAATGCCTTCAAGTCTCTCCAAAAGCAAATTAATTTTAACTTAACATTTAAAATATTTGGGAATATATAAAAGAGTCTAAAAAAGCAGTTGTCCCTCCCAAGCTCTGTTTTGTTCTGATTTTGGCTTCTTGAAGATCAAGGAATGATGTGATTTAGGGCAGCAGGGAAAAGGACACATTTTGGTAACCCCAAAAAAGTGCTGGGAAGTAACACAAGAAGTGTGCTGGGGCCATAACTTTCTGTTCCATTCTAGCAGAATTTGAGAGATAATTGGATAGACTATAAACTAACAAGGAGTAGAATAATTTATAGCATTAAATATTATCCTCAGTGTAAGGGAAAAGGGGATGAAAATACAACACATATAATACATAATATAACACATAATATAATATGGTACTATTGCTATGAAAACTATTTTTTTAAGTTTCTGGCTTACACAGATTGTTCCCATTTAAAAGTGTTCATGAGGTTTACATTACAACAGAAGCCATCACAACCTTTCTATGTGTGACCATTTTCGGGTCGAATTTCCAGAGTATTTTGTATTGTCATTTGATTGTAGAATTATAGAGCCATATAATCATAGAATGGTTTAGGTTGGAAAGGATCTCAAAGATCATCTGCTTCTAATACACTGCCATGGACAGGGACATCTTCCACAAGACCACTCGCTCAGACCCCCATCCAGCCTGGTTTTCAACTCCCAGGAATGGAAAATGCATAAGTTCTGTGGGCATCCTGTTCCAGTGCCTCACCACCTTCATAGTAAAGAATTTTTTCCTAATATCTAATCTAAACCTATCCTTTTTCAGTTTAAAGATATTCCTCCTTGTCCTGTCACTAGCTGCTCTTGTAAATAGCCCCTCTCCTTCTTTCTTGTAGGCTTCCTTCAGGTACTGGAAGGTTGCAACAAGATCACCACAAAGCCTTCTCTTTTCCAGGCTCAGTAAATACAATTTCCTTACATTTCCTTGAGAGAGGGATGTTCCATCTCTCTAATCATCTTGGTGGCCCCTCTGGACTTGCTCCAAATGGTCAGTGTCCTTTTTTGGGGACCCCAGAGCAGGATGCAGCACTCCAGGTGGGGTGTCACAAGAGTGGAGCAGAGGGGCAGAATCTGCTCCTTCATCTTGTTGGCCAGGTTGCTTTGGAGGCAGCCCAGGGTACAATTGGCTTTCTGGGATTCAAGTACACATTTCTGGGTGATGTCCAGCCTCTCATCCACCAGTACCCCCAAGTCCTTCTCAGCTGCTCTTGATCTGTCCATCTCCCAGGCTGTGTTGATAACAGCAGTTGTCCTGACTCTGGTGCAGCACCTTGCACTTGGTCTTTTCAAACCTCCTGACGTTCCCATGGACCCACTTCTCAGGCTTGTCCAGCTCTCTATGGATCACATCCCATCCTTCAGTTGCGTCAACCACATGAGTTGGGTTGGTGCCGTGTACAAATTTACTGAGGGTGAACTTCATCCCTGTGTCTATTTCATCAATTAAGATGAAAGGACAGAATTTAGTTTGGACCAGTACCTGTATATTAACTTTATTATGGTCTAATTGCAACAGTAGGAGTGTTTTCAAATCTACTATGCAGAACAAGCAATAATGTTAATAAAGGTGTATTTTATACCTTTTTTATATGTTTGTATAAACATGCACACAAAGTATAAGGGCACAAGGACACTTGTGTATAAGGACTGTTTTATTTTAGCAGAGTATTCACCAGTCATTTAAAACTTTATCAAATTTGGGGCTTAGTAAATTACTACAATTCAACATTTGTTGAGTAGAAATTCCATGGATTTTTTCCCAGCATTTTTTTCACTTAATTTTAATGTCCATACAAGTACAGCTTGACATATATATTATGCCCATTATCGTAATTTAGAGTATTCTAATGTAATGAAAACCTGAATAAAAAAGGCATCTGTTGGAACATGCAGTGCTGTTGACCAGTGGGCACAGTACTGAGAGGATAAGATATTCCAGGCAACACAACAACACTCTTGGTTCTTTCTGAAGGCTTCCGTTCCAACTGTTATTGAAGCCTGAGTAAGCAGTTTTAATTTTTCTTGACCATAACCAGTTGTTTCTCATGGGACAACATGTTGCCAGGGGCCTTTAAGTGAGGCCATTGATGGATCAAGGCAGGACTTTTTATGAGTAGCAAAAGGGAAAACTAGAATTATGAAAAAGAAAATAGAGTTGCAAACATTTGAGCCAATATTTTAATGAATATATAAGAAAAGAAATGGAATTTGAGGAATAAAGCAATTCAATAATTTATCGAGATTTTCCTCATCAACGACAATTTTTATTTTGCCATGACACATGTTCAAGCTGTTGTGATGGTTTCAGTCATCTTGGATGAGCAATTCTCAGTCATTCAGTTTCAAGAATGGGAATTAAACTTGTTGATCCTGCAGGATGCTTCAAGTGAATCATCATGTAAGTACACATTGGGGTACACTTTTTTTTAATGTGTATTCATTTGCTTATACAAACAGGTCATAATGGAGAACTTGGCTAAATAACTATGTAAGGAGAAAATAAAACTGAAAAACTCCTGAAAGAGACAGTTTCGTAAAAGATATATTTTAAAAAAAAATTTAAAAACATATCACTCTACAGATCATTCAAGAACTATTTCTTTTCAGTTATTACAAAATATGAAGTAAATCAATAATAAATAGAGAAACAGTAAATAATATTGAATACATTCTAATCCTTTTGCATTGGAGAAAATAGTACAGGGATAGAATTCTTTTATATGATGGGCATTCATACCTTGCTGAAATGTATATTTTCTTATAATGAACCTATGCACTGGATCTGAATTGTCAAGAATTGTCTTGAAGGACTGAAGATGCTCTGGAATCTAAACTCTTTTAGAAATCTACCTTGTCAAAAAACCGACTTGTATGTGTATCTGGCACTGAAGCAACACATACTTTTCAACTAGTATTTTGTTTTTCTCTTATTCCAGCAAAGTTTTTCTAAACTGTAATAGGAACTATGCTTATGTAACAAGCACTAGGGTTTACTTCTACAAAGAAGTTGTAGAAGTTACTAGAAAGTTACTTAACTTTTCTATCACTTCACAAATGTTTGTATAAACCAGCTCAGAGAGGAGTAAGAAAAATAGACATCTATAACAAATGAACTATACAACCTTCTTCTTCTACAGCTGGTATTTTCATGCTCATGTTCCGAGCTTAACACTGAGGAGCAACAAACCAAAATCTTCTTGCATAGTAAAACTGAAAACACATTTCATAAGAGAGTAGAAAAAACTATCAAGTATTTTGAATGTTACAGAGCTGGCTCATGAGTCTTGAATATCAATAAATTGGATTCTACAAAGCAATTCTGACTGGTTTTCTAATTTTCAGAAGTTTATAGAATAATGCTTCAGCAGTTTTTCTGTTCTTCCTAATTAAACAAGCAAAGAAAAGCACTCCCAAGATTAAAATGCATACAGAACTCAGGAGAAATTTAATTTAAAACAACTTTAGAGGAGGGACATAAAAGTTGTTTACTGTCTTAGCTTAAATAAAATTGTAAACAATGAAGAATAGGAGAAACCTACTCTCCAAGAGTAGGAGAAAAGAAAATTGCATCTACAAGACATGAGTATGTGCCACTCTGTGTTTCTCTCAGAAGCTAAGGGAGTGAATACAGTTGGGGAATGTAAGAAGGATGACAACAAACTCCCTCCCTAATTTTGGCTGTTCTCACAATGACATCCAGAAAGTCTCTGTACAAATAGCTCTTCATTCTTTCTCTTCTCATGGGCAAATGTAAAATTATCTTTCCCTAAAAAAATTATCTCAGAAAAGTTTTTCACTTTCTAAAGTACAAACTGGGTATGCATGACAGGGGATGTATCATGGCTGGTTTGTAATAAACACTAACAGATCAGGTGAGCACCAGAAAAAGTCATTACATTGATTGAGAGGCAGATATACCATTAAGGGTTAAATAAATGAATGAGTTGGGTTACCATGAAAATGTTTCTTCAGATGATCCTATTTCTTTTCAGAAAATAATGAATATGTAATACCAAATGATTTTCCAAACAGTATTTTCCTTTTTGTTGATTACCAATTAAAAAGTTACTAGAGGAAAAATCTTCAGAATCCACACTCTTTTGGTGGTGGCATGTCTTTTTAATATAATAGAGTCTCATAAAAAAGGCTGAGACAAAAACTAAAATGCTGGTGAGGAATTTCTNTTTTTTGTGTTTTTTTTTTTTTTTTTCTGGCAACATAGTGCATCACATCGGAACCTTTAACTACACAAAATATGCTCAAATTCCAACATATTTTTTCTGCCTCTGAAACATTTCCAGTTCAAAACGAAATTTTAAATAGAAAGAGATAGGCAACGAGAGTTAGCCTAATGTGTCACTAAGACAGGGGTGTGAAAGTGACTCACCTGGAACACTGGGGACCTTAGTTTGTCTTTCTGCTCTGTATGATTTTTGAAGAGTAATTTTGAACCCTCATCTTTTATATTCAAAGGATTGCCATTATCGGTAAAGTGGAAAGTTAGTCTTTTTCTCTGACCTAATGAATATTCATCTATATAAACAAAGTAGAAAAGCCTCAGTAAGAATGAATGAGAGACAGAGCAACTTTGGTTATTCATATGTATTATACTCATTACAGGGGCCAGAAATTCAAAATGAAATCTGACATTCATTCGTTCTGCCAAAAGGGAATCACAAAAAGCATGCCAATTGCAAATACACAAACAGGAATGGTAAACATTGATAAAATTACATGTTTTAACGACTGTGAATGTGGGTAAGAATGGTTTAAGTAATATCTTGAGTAGACAGAATTTTTATTTTCCATCAACTGGATTCTTCTGTTGTCCTTATGCCCCCTCCCTCCCATGCCTTTCCTGTTAATTTAAATGCTGCTTGTGCTGCTGCTGACACTTCATTCCAGCTGCAGGATCAGCCTTCAAGAGCGCCAGCACACATTTCCACAATGTATGTTACAGCCAGTCATTACTCTTATAACATTTAGGTACAAAAGAAAAATTACAGTCTTTGTGAATTGCACAAATAAAACTTCTTGTGCCTGTCAGGGCATAAATCCCTGATGTTTTACAAGCTGGTCTTGCATGTCTCTGTTTCTGTTTTGTATGTCTGAATCTAAATTACTTTTATTACTATTCAGATTGATTTAACCTTTCTTGAAGAGTTATCATATCCATTTTAAGGAGGAAATACTGCGATCCATACACAGCAGAGTTATGGTAAAAAACTGCAAAAATGTAATACTAGTGTGATAAGTGAAAGTTTCAATGCCTCGTTGCTTAACGTCAAAAGATTTTTAAAAAAAGTACTCCACTTGGATTTGAGTTTCTTAGTGAAATGTCTGCTAATTTTGGGTGGCAATTTGAAGTAATGAAGAGGGGGAAACCACTTGATTGAAGAACTTTTAATTTATGCTTTCAAAGCATACTTATATACTGATGTTGTAACATGGAAACAAGGAAATATTCTTAATGTTTATCCATTGAAAATATATCAAAATGCACAAATTTAGTGTTAGAAAATCAGTACTTGATTATAATCTGTATTATGACTCAAATGAATTTTTGCTCCTGTTGTGTCTTAGTTTCTGACATTGAGAAGCACAATCTTCTAGTATTGTCTTGCTACTATTTATTTTACAATAAAATCAGTGGCTTTCCACTACCATGTCATATTCACTGAGCAATACTTGTTGCCCCTAAAATTCTAATGGTTCTTATATGTTAAATTTGCATTTTATTGTTTAATGTACCTATTAGTGCAGCCCTTCTTTAAGAGTCAACCAGAAAAAAATGCACAAGATAAAAGGAGATGATACAGGACTATAAATTGTTCCAGGTCAGTTGTCAGTTTTTAAGTCAGAAAACTTGAAAGAAGCGATTTGTAGTTCTTCACATCATGGCAAATGAGTTTTAAGTAGGTCAGATGGGTTCTCAGTATTAGGGAGTCGGTGTAATGTGGTTTAACTGGCTATAGAGGGGGTGCAATTCATCCTAAGTTCCATATGGCTTCCAAATACAACTCCATTTTTTTTTCTGTGCGAATCACTGTAAAAATAAGTTATTTAAAGAAGGCTTAATAAAACTTATATGTTATGTTTTTCTGTGTTGTCTTATAACAATTTCTCCATATTAAATAATAATTGCGATTATTATGATGTCCCTTTTATGGATTGAATTCATAATCCATCAATTATAAATGCATAAAAGGAAGTCTCTTATTTAAGACCATATAAAAATTAATAAAGGGTTTTTTTCTCAATATCTATATCAATATTTAGAATTCATGAGTATACAGATGTGCCTGTGTGTATGAAACAGCCATGAACAAAAAGCAGGATATGTGGGGAAATCATAAATTGTGTTCACACTTTCCTATAGAGCAATATTTTTTAAGCTAATTGGCAATTTTTGGTGCATTTCAAGAGCAGGAATAAACATTAGGAATCAGCTGGGAAGAGATAGATACTTCAAAATAAAAATGTTATTTTGTTAAAAAGATATTCAATATTAAAATTATTCACAATATGATAGTGCTAGTGTAGTATATGTGATTTTTTTCTGTGCAATTTTTCTTATTTCAGTGGTACTAAATATTTAACTTGATAACACATTTTTAATATTTTTAAAAGGGATTTTTGAAAAGGGAGATGAGACATATCTTAAGAGAATATAAATGACTCCCTGCCCAGCTGGAAAGGAGAGGTGGATATCATCTCTGTGGGTAACTTCACACAGAATGAGAGAGCTGAAGAAGGAAAGCAATGCCTCTGGGGATAACAATCCATATGGAATGACTGCACAGTTATTATATTTGGGTTTTAATCAATTTTTGCCTAATAACTGTTTGTGTCTCAAGTGGCTGTGGGCTTCATGTTGGAAACATTAACTCAATAAGGGAACCCAAAGCTCCCCTGGCCCAAGGCTCTACGTACAATAGTCAAGAACCATAGCCTAGGCAAATCACTGTGATTTTCCCCTTATACATTTCTCCCACCAGCAGTCAATCAAATATCTATGCAATTCCTAAGCATACAGACAGCTGCAGTCCTGCAGGACTTACTGTACTCTTCATTCCCTTAACAGTATTTTATCACAAGTCACAGTGAGTTTGTAGTTTATAAATATGCTATAAGGTTTTTGCTTAAGTGAAGTTTGAAGGATTGGTTCTTCTATGCTGGAGAGAATGTTTATAATTTACAGGCTCAAGGTTTTTGCATGTAGAAAGAGATCTTGCCTTACTGTAAAGAGGAGCAACTTCTTTGTAATCAATGCTAGGAATTTAAAGAGTTTTTATATTTTTATTTAGATATAATCTCACTCACTAATGAAATCAGTTTTCATGTGAAAGTTTGAAATCTGTAACAAAACTATACTTCTGAGCAATAATATTTTTTAATAATTCACAGAAAAGTTTTGGGATATCAAACCATGCAGTCAAAATAAATACTAGAGCTGTAGGTGAATAACAAGGTGATTTCTAGGCTCCTGGGTGAGTTAAACTGCAACTGAACAGGATCTAGGAAATGACAGGAGAGGAGAGGAACCTGCAGGAAATTAATGAATTCTGTAACAGAAAGACGTGGGTGCTCCTTTTTAGAATGCAGGGCCTTCCAGAACCAGCAGGGACTAGTTTAACACTGTCAATAAAATCACATAATGACAAGATTACCTAGGTAATGGTGTTAGGCTTAACAACTCTGGGTATGGGTGCAGCAAGACTGAGACCAAAGTGGTAAAACCAGCTGTTGGCAGATTATTTTAGTGAGAAAATTGGGGCAGAGAAAGGGAAGTAGAAGAAGGGGATAAATTATGCAAATCAAGTGATAAGTAAAATCCTGAAGTACCCACCTGGGAAAGTCCTGCTCTTGATCCATCCTATGCAAATCATGGCCACAAACTCAACCTGTTGCTGTGACTATAATACATGTTTCCAATAAGGAACACATTTTTTCAGTCAGAAGGACAAAAGGGGAAAGGGCGCTTTCTCTAAACGGGAAAAGAGCACCTGCTGTAACAAGTGTTGGTTTTTCTATCCAGCCTGGTGGCAGTGTCTTCTCAATCACTTTGAAAAATGAATCAGGTGAGTTTTATGCAATGCACAAGCCAATATTTGCTGGTGGGTCTCAGCTTTTTATCAATGATATTTATGCAAACTGATGAATCTCCAGAAAATAAAAAAAATGTTCTGTGCAGCCAAAGCATCTCAGCAGTAACCCACCTTTGTATTATTTAAAGTTGTATTGAGATTCTCTTCAGTGTTTTTGAAACTCCCACTCTTGATATCTTTTTTGTTTAGGTTTTTCACATTGCAGAAAAGACATAATGAAATAAAAGGAGTTTCAGCATCTTGAATTGGATTCCTATTATTTGCATCATCATTTACAAATGGTCACTGGACTAGAGTTGCAACTTTACTAATTCACATTATTTAAGTAGATTGCACAACTTCAGAAAGACAATGGCCAATTCATATCATATGAATATCATATTTCAGATATGAAACTGAAGAAAAGTGAAGGTTTTCAGAAGAAATGAGATGGGATAGTGGAGAATGATGGTGGAGAGGAAAGTTGATTTAAGTTATAAAATGCAACTCAGTGAAGTTAGGAAAATATTTGCTGGACCTTCATGGTATATTATTTATAATTCTTAATAAATATTAATCCTCACTTAATGTACCATTCACCATGTCAACTACTTTTTCCAAAAGATTTTTGGTGGTTTTATTATTTGTTAAAAAATACTGTAACAAGTTACAGTGATAAGGTTTTCAGAATGTTTACATGTCTTGTCTCAAAAAAGTGTGTTGCAAAATACAACTCATCTGTATATAAAAAATTATTATTTGATTTGGCTTCCTTTTTACATTTTATATTATTTTATTTTATTTGGAGCTCTGGGGATTTTTTATTTTTTGCCTTTCCTTTGCAACACAGTGTATATTTGAATCATACTGTATGCTAGCTGAGAAGTAATTTAACTGCCAGTTAATTTCCTATTTAATATTGTAATGATGCAATGAATATGTAATTGCAGGAATTCAGGGAAAGATTTTTTTTTTTAAAGTTATTTTGAAAAGGTATTTATAGCTGAAGGAAGATCTGGTTTTTTCCCAGTCTTAAAAAACAAAGTTGACTCTTAGTCAAATTGGAGAAATATCCTGGAGTTCCTTACAGGCTTACATCCAACCCATGTAATTTCCCATGATATTACCTTAAAAGCTGTTGCAGATTTTCAAAATAAAGTAAGTGAGAAGTGGAAGAGTTTTTAGTGCAGGTTCTAAATAAAACTAGATAGGTGTTTACCATACTTAGGTGGGTTACCTAAGAGACTGTTTTTCAAGAATTATACTTAACAGCAAAGTAAAAATGAGACTGGGATTTCTTGCAGTGTTAAAAATGAAAATCACATTGATGAATAACCAAAGTGATACAGCAACAATGGCAACAATAATGATGATAAGGATGGTGACATTGTTGATGATGTTGATAAAACTAATGTAAATTATTTCTGAAACAAATCTCCAAACTCTAAATACGTCCTTTCATCTGGAAATTACCACAGAATTACAGTATTGTTTTCCCTTGACTCTGGAGAGTAGAGAAAAGGTCTGGAACTAGGTACCTTCTCCAGTAAGGTGACGAAAGGAAGAGACGTGCTTCACGAGAACCATCAGTGTGGAACTGGAGGAGGTGGCTGGAAGGAGACCAGGTGAGATGTTCATCTGAACATCTGAAGGGAGGCCTGTCTTACAGCAGTATTCACCCAAAATACAGTCACAATTAGTAATTTTCATTTTATACAGCACCTTTGGGTGGAGAGGAAAATATCTAGTAAAATTAAATGACTTGACGAGTAGAAAATGAAAGAGATCTATGTCCTCCACCCACAATTTTCAAGCATTGCTGATTTCCTGTTCAATGGTTTAATCAAGACTTTTTAGTCTTAGAACTGTGAAAGTTTCACATGTCATCACCTCCTGCAGAGCCTGCATCTCAGAAAGACAGAATGCAATTGCCACCTAACTTCAGAGATAGTTTGTGATTACTGTTACTTACTGGAGGAGAGCATATTTACCACAGAAAGACTTATCCCTCTAACACAGTACATTCAAAACAAAATTCAGACTGAAGTCAATCTGCTAACTACAGCAAAAGAAAAACATTACAGAAGGAAGAAATTAATCAGGTAAAGACCTCTCAAAGTGATCATGAAATTACATTTTATAACCAAGAGTGGAAATAGATCAAAAAGGAAAATTAACGCCTCGGTCATTTTAACACAACATTTGTAAATAGATACCTGCACATTTTACAAAGGTGACTCACTTCAGACCTTTCTGAGTGTTATTTAGCATCAAATGGGCAAAAAAAATGGAACAGAAGCTAGACTGCAATTTCCTCTTTCTAAATGTCTTTAAAAAGAATAAAAACTGTTATCTTGCATATCAGTCCTCAGATACTCCTTAAAAAAGCATTACTTATGAAATCTGAGCAACGGTTTGTAGTCCTGGAGATGCCCATCTGAAACCTGTGTAAGCTCAAGCCCACAATGTTTTTATCACCCTTAATTTTGAATAAATTCAAAACATGAAAGGAACTGGATGCATTTTGTTAGCCATTTATGTGCTTCCATTCATTAGACAGCAGTTTGCTTACTGCTTTTGTAGGCAGAATCATAACACTATGAAGAAAAGAAGTAGCTTTTACCCTATGTGTAACTTCGTAAACAACTTCAGCTCCTAGGGTTTTCTATATTTTCAGCTTAGAAATTATCTTTCTTGTCCTCTCACATAATTTCCTTCAGTTCTTTCATTTTAGATGACTGCCAGGATCCCTTCTGGAAGGATGTAACTCCAACTATGAGAAAACAGAGCAATTATTCCTGCAGGCAATAAGAACCAGATGATGTCAAATTTCAGTCCTTCTACCTACCTCAGTCTTCAGGCTTTCTTCTAGCATTTCTTGTGCCCTAACATATGTTATGTACTGTGTGCTAGGAACATGGTGTCACAAAGACCTGCAACCATTTAACCAGCTAGAAACTCTTCCAAGTGCTTTCAAGTGCGGGCACAAGTCAATGCCCTGGAAATTTCACAGGCCACAGGTTTTTCTCAAAAGGAGATTGGACCCTAACCCCTTGCACTGTGAGGAAAGAAACCTTAGCCATAAGAATTGTTTATATACTTGTATTTATTATGCAGAGACATTATGTGACAATTTAGAAAGAATAATGATAATGAAACTGTTCTCTTTTAACATATTCTTGTCATTATTATTATTGACATTCTGATATGATCTGTCAACAAATAAAAAATGAATAATGATACAGTGAAAGAGTAAAAGCATTTCAACTGCTGTAGATAAGGCAGGAAACAATGACTTGGAAACAGAGAACTTCTATAGTAAAGGAGAGGATAAATACCCTGCAGAGATGTCATTCTCCTCTGCTACTCATCTTCACCTACCACCTTTACAAAGGTATCATGAGCAGAAAGATGATATCTAAAGTCTTTCCACAATGACATTGTTTGATTTGTTAGTCAGAGGAGCACATGTGAGGATAGGAGCAGGCCATGCACTGCTTTCAAGTTATGCTGTTTAATGCAAGATCAGGGGGCTAATTATTTTAGTATTATCTTCCATTATGCAGGCAAGGTTAGGGCTCTGAACTCGGTATATAGATATATTGCTTAGGGATAATACAAACCAATTATGGCTGTAGCTTTCTCTCTCATAAACATAGCACAAAATCATATTCAAGAGGGTGTTAATTATACAGAATTAAAGCCCATAATCACAGCAGCAGGACTATCTAGAGCATGTGCTTTCAGTCTCAAAGGACCTTGTATAACCCTACGTAATTCACAGGCAACTTGGATGCACTTTAAGACAGGAATCTGCAAGTAATCCACCCTCCAGGACTACCTAGGCCTTCAAAGTTCACAGGAAGAAAGCTGGAAGTGACACCTGTTGTTTTAATAACACATTGTGGAGACATATACACCGATACCTTCTCACCCATGAGAAAAAAAATAAAGAGGAAAAGGATTTAAGTACATTTTACATGAATTTAAGATGTAATTAAGTACACTTTTTGTACATATCAGAGATACTCGGCAAAATTTCTCAGCCAGTATTTTCCTCACTATCTGCTGGTGCCAACATCTGTACAGGCATTCTTCTATGCCCGTTCCAGTGACTCTTCTCACTCAGCATTGAATCATGTTATTGTTACTGATACTGTTCTGTGTTTTAAACACATATTATGACAGAACTTGTGTATCAGCATAGCCAGTGAACTTGTAGGCTAAAGGAGAGCTTAATGACTTTTCCTTTTTATGCAATCCAAAGCACATGAAAATCATAGACCCCCCAAAGTGCAGGTATTCCTGCTAAGCTAGAAGTTCACAGTAACACAGTGGGATGCACAGTAAAAGAGAATGTGTATGTACATTATCACATGAACATGTAGAGATAAGTCTCCATGTTTGCCAAGTGACCTTAAAAACTTCATGGATGCCACAGGGGTGCTGAGAAGTTGAAGCTGTCTGTGAAGCTCAGAACTATTTTTGGGCCTGCATTGCACTGCCCAGTGCTTAAGAGTCCTGACAAAAGTCTTTTGGTTACAGGCTTGCAAAAACATTCATGCATACATTATTTTTAATGCAAGTTACTGTTGGAGTCAAGACAGCCACTGCACTCAAAGTGCTTCAATAAAAACTTCAGAGGGCCTCAAGTATCAGCACCACATTATCTAGAAGTATCTCATACATTTTATATGTAGCAATCCTATGGGCAGCTCCACACAGCTTTGGCTCTTTCTCTCCTTCTCTCTTCCTTTTGCAGTTCCAGCTCGCTGCTTCTTGTCCCTGGCACAGCCACCTAACCCTGTCTGTCCCTCATACAGTGGCTCACCTTATCTGTCCCTCACACAACCTCCTGTCCCTTCCTCCTCACAGCACAGCCAGCAGACTCCAACTCACTCTTTTACCACACCCAGCTGTGAGGGCAAGGCTGTTCCCACTCTTTGGTAATTAACACAGCTGCAATAAATCAGAGACAGGATTGCCTTTAGCACTATCTCTGTCTTCCCATAAGTTACCTACCTCAAATGATGGGGTTTAGATCAACACTAAAAAACCCAAATCAAACTTAAGTTAAACTAAACTAAGCTAAACTAAAGAACAACAACAAAATCCAACCAGAAACAAAACAACCAAAAACGGCTTAAAAAACCAGAGAAATACCTTGGACATATTGCAGTGCAGATGCGATATTGTAGCTCAAGTTGTTTAAATAACCTGGGTTTTCCATTGACAGAATGAGCGAAGCTACTCTGGAATTGCTTCACTTTTAACAATAAATATTACTTTATGCAAAGAGGGGTTTAATAATTTCTTGCTATTTTACGGCTTTGTTAGTTTTCCCTAAGATCTAAGTTTCAGAATGTTATTTATTCCATTACATTCGAATGAAAGTAGAATGTCTCATCTTTTATTTTACTTTCTTGTATTTCCTTCCCTCCAGGCCTTTTCATTAAATTCACATATAATTCAGGAAGTCATAATTTGGTTAATGGAAAGCTTACACTACTTGATGAATAAACTTCAGACTGTAAATTTAATCTATCTGTATCATAACCTAAATAACAATAAAAACTTAGAGCGGTCAGGTTCTGATACAGGATACAGGGGAGTGTGGTACACAGACAGATCCATTTTCTGGATTCACAGAAAATAGATCATTTGTTCCTGGATACAAAGTTTCAAAATTCTTACTGTACTGGGCTACATAGTATGTACTTTCTACAGCAACATGGTTGGATGTAGTAGTATCCACAAGGATACTTACATCCACTTTTAGGAAACTGTATCTGTGAGAATTTTGGATCATGAAGCTGTAATTACTTCTTTCATTCCCATCACCTCATTTTTTGATGTTATCTGTTGAATTCTAGAGGGTCAGTAACAGACTGATTTCTTTTTCTAAATCTCAAATAGCACAACGGAGCAGTGCTAAAGGAAATTCTTCATCTGTATGATGCTGCATTGCAACTTAGAACTATCTATGAAAGAAAAAGGTAAACAATGGCTGTCAGTTCCAAGGTAGTTCTTTGCCTAGCCACTCTTTTTGCTGCTCTATTCTCATGAAGGAAAAAAAAAATAGAAAAAACAAAAAGTTTATCATATCTGAATGGTTGATGAAACTTGGAAAGGTGTAGATAAAACAAGAGATTGGAAAGATGCTGATTCTTTGGCATTACTGTGATCAGGCATAAAATGGCTTTTATTCTGACTGCCCACATAACATTTTGGTTGTTAAAATACAAAATTATAATTGCCTTTTCTCTGGTAAATTGCCTGGATTGTACACAAGCTATTTTGCTTATTCTATTTATAAACTGAGCCTTTTGACATTTTTGATGATTCAGTTTTTTAATACTAGGTACAGATGCTAAATAAAGTTCCCTAGGAGAAATGAAACTAGGGAGTTCTTATTTTGTCATGCTTGGAATATTTACAGGCAGTGATGATTGTATTTAAAAATATCACTTTTACTTGCCATTTTACTTTCAGGATACAAGGATCAATTAATATGCAAAGTTATCTGTTGTATATGATGGGGGAAAGTTTGTAAATAATATGTGCTTTGTTTTTTTAGACACAAAAAAGACATGAACAATAAATCCTAAATCTTTTATTATCATATAATTTAAGTGCTTCTGACACAGATGTTTTTATTTATAATTGATAATTTAATTTAGCTTCAGATTTCCCAAGAGAATGTGCACAATATTCAGACACTTCGAAAAAGACAAGCTATGTTTTAAAGTGATTATAAAAGAGAAGCATAGGCAATTAAAATACCCAAAACTTTGTTAAATTGTTTATGATTCTTTTAGACCTCTAATTGATTGCTGGCTCTCATTTAATGGTGCAACTTACTTATTAAGTAGAGGATTCTTTCTTTCATGTTGAATGAAGATTCTAAAATGATATAGCAAATATAATTTGACTACAATAGATTCAATTGCTCATATTGTACTTTTACTTTATTTAATTTAGCATCTTAATCCTGTCAGAGAGTTCTAATCAATGCTGTTTCCTTTTGTATGACACAAGCTTCTTTCAGTTTATGTTGAGGCCAGTAAAATCAACATTAAGCCCTCCTGAATTGGAAGCTGCCTTTTCTAACTCTCATTGATATTTTTTCCATAAATATCTGGTCTTTTGTTCTTAAATTGGACTGCAAAACAGATACAGCGTGGCCAGCAGGTCGAGGAAGATGATTCTGCCTTCATGAGACCCTGGCTGGAGTATTGCATCCAGCTCTGGGCTCCTCAGCACAGGAAAGATGTGGGAGCGAGTTCACTAGAGAGCCATGAAAATTATTAGAGAGTTGGAAAACCTCTCCCCTAAAAAAAGTCTGAGCTGTGTTGCTCATCCTGGAGAAGAGAAGGCACTATGTAGACCATTGTGCAGGCTTTCGATATATAGGAGACTTTAAAAAAAAATGGAAGCAGATTTTTTTTACAGGAAAATGGAAAAGACGGTAGGGTTTTATGAGGTATAAGGAAGATATATTTTTTATGATGAGGATGATGAGACACTGAACTAAGTTGCATAGAGAAATGGTGCACAACCCATCTCTCAAAGTGTTCAAGGCCATGTTGGATGGGTCTTTAAGCAACATGGTTTAGTGAAATATCTCTGCTCTTAGAATGGGAGTTGGACTATATGGTCTTTGAAGTCCCTTTCCAATCCAAACTGTTCTATGATTCAATAATCCAGTTCATTATTTCCTTGGGATTGTGCATGAAATGTCACAGAAACTCTTTTCACCTTCACCTAATTAGTGAACTATGAACTAGTATAAAGCTGATGTCATCTTCCACTTCTGTCTTGGTGACTTGCAGCAATCCTCAAAAGGACATGTGTGTTGCAATTCTTATTTAATAACTGTCTTTGTGGCATACTGTATTGTATGCCAATACTGAACAGCTGCAAAATGCCAAAGGACAATTACATACTTAAGAATAAAATTCACAAAAGCTGCAAGTTACAAAGGCAAACTCTTACAGAAAATTCTGCCATAAGTTTTCAGTTAAAGGTAGAGGAAGGGTTTAGTTATGCTCATAATTCTTAACAATTTTCTCCAACTGCTGGATGAAGAATGTTGATATCTTTACCTCTATTTGACCTCCACATAGACCATTAAAGAACCTATATAATTCGTAGTTCTTTTTCTAATCTTTTAATTATCATTATGCTAACATCACAGAGAGGAAAATTAAAGGTATTCTTTTGTTGATTTGTTGTTTTTGATTTTCATAATTCACAATCGTTTACAATTTAAGAACTTATGAACTCCAGTTCTTTTTAGGTATTATTCACTCTACTTGCTTAATTTCTTTTCCATTTCATGTATTTCTAAAGCAGTTATTAATAAAACATGGACACAGCCCTGATGAAATGCAATCAGCATTCACCCCTTAGGATTGAAGATCTACTTAACTTACTATACAAAAAAGCATATTTTCCATTATAGTCTGAAGATATTCTGTTTCAATCTTCTCTTGAAGATAGGATTTCATAGCAAGCCATTTTGAATATTTTCCTGCACTCAGATTCTCCTTGAATTTTGGTTTGAACCCCATTATGACAGTGTCTCCTGGCAATATGGCCCATGGGCTAAAGAGCTGAGAAATTGTCCCATGTGTAATTAGTGCTGAAGCTAGTCAAGGGTTTTGAATATTAATATCAAGATCATTAAGTATCACTACAATCAAGTAAAGCATCAGACACTGAACAAAGCATTATTTTGAAATGTTTCCATAATTTGTTTCTGTTTAATCACAGGTCATTATGTGCAGTAATCCAAAGACTTTGCACAGTTTATATAAATGATAAACTAAAGAGATGCATTTCAATACAGAGTGAAATAGGTTGTAATCATTTTGAAGAAGGGGACTGGCAAGTGGGTAACCAGTGGATCACTTCTAATCAAAACTGGAAAATTGTCTAGGATAATCCAAGAGAGCAAAGAAAACCTTCATCATTTTATTACTCTTCTGTTCCAAAGAACATCACTACCCCAAAGCCTTTTATTAACTGACAATCAGAGAAAGTAGATATTAGAAGAAAATACTCTGTGATTACTGATACTCACTCAATGTGTAATTATGAAGACTTTTATCTCAAAGATTCCTTCAACTCTTTCAAAGGTACTTTCTTTCAAAGATTTTCCAGTTTAAGCTTTGAAAGATGAGGGTTTTGAAAGGTCATATATCATACACTCAATGAAATAAATTGGAGAGTAGAGGTTCTATTTCACTTACTTCCAAAACATTATAATGTACAAAATAGGAAAAAAANAAAAAAAAAAAAAACAACAACAACCCAACAAACAACTATATATATAAATATTAGCCTGTTTTTCCAGGTACATCAGGTGGCCTATTAATTGCCCTCTCCAAGTTTTGAATTGCTAGTTACTTTTTTTTAATTTCAGGCAACAAGATTTAACTGTCTATATAAAATCATTAAGACAGGATAAAGTGAGGTCTTCCTGAGAAAATTCAGTGAAGACATTAGGACATTCAGGAAGATCATGAAGAATTGTAAAGGGTTTTGGCAGACAAGAGTTGAGAAAAAAACGTAAGAGTGGTGATAGTTTTCAGCATAACTCTCTCACACACTTGCTGGAGACAAGCAAGTCTTAGACATTTAAACCAGAAAACATCTTTAGTGCCGTCCCTTTCTGTGACAAATTAAAGATACTGCATTTTTTCATTCATAATGCTGAAAATCTTCCTCATTTTCCTGTGATGAACCCATGACTGGATTGATACATATGCCATGGCAAAAAATCTTAGGTGACACAAAGATTTCAGTAAATTTTATTTAACAGACTTTAGTCTTTTTATGATGGGACTCATGAGTCAAACAATGTTTCTTTTAGTTGCCTGTGATGTCTGCATTACAAGTTCCTGAGAGGAAAAAATGTAATTTTTTGTTTGATATCACTTTGGACCAGAAATGGAGAACAACTCCCACCTTCTGCTTGCTAAGGGCAGATATTTAGCAATCTAAATGGCTGCTAACAGTCATGCAGCTGACTGGGAAAAAAAATGACAATCTAATCACACACTTGACTGCAAGCTGAACTTTTTTCTGACAGGACATTCGTCTCTGAACCACGAACAAGGTGGCAAATGTACTACTGATTCCAGTCTCCTAAATACATTTATATCTAATTTGTATCAAGGATATATTTCTGATTATGTCTTTAGTCCATCGACTCCCATTGTACATTTTGATGCTTGTCCACCTTAATTAAATTAGGATTCTTTTAAATTTAATAAGAGATCTTCCAATCTAACAACATTCAGTTCCAACCTAGGAGTAGTACTAGATACAGTTCTTGAGTGTGTGCATAACAATGCATAATAGAGTATTCCTTAAAATATCTGTGTATGTAAACATGGTGTACTGATAATAAAACATTTTTTTAAGGAAGGGGAATATTTTTAGTAGAAAATTTTCCATTGCTAGAGTCCAAAAAGGCAAATTTAATGGCAATATTGAGCATAATAGCAAATTAACAGATGTCAGCATCCACAATATTGGATGCTTTTGGAGCCAAAAACCCTCGGCTAAAATTCATAACTCTTCTGAGAATCTCTCCCTATTTTGAACCTTCAGAGTGCCCAATAACAACTGTCATGAGTGAGATATTCCCTAAATGAAGCAATGCCTTTGTTTCTTTAAAAAATTTAAAAATCTGTCTCATAATTTCTACTTAATGTATTTTAGAAGACTTAATGTATTAAATCTTCTACTTAATGTATTTTATAACTAGCAAATGAGCATTTCCTGTAAAGTTTTTTACACACCTTGTTTTAGAAATTTCAAGAACTTTTAGAAAGTTCTCATTTCTGACATGCCAACACCTACTCATGTCTTTTGTCCCTTTGTAAGACTATCAGTTCCACCTACATCCTCCTGGGACAGAGTAATCCTACCTCAAAGCATGCATACAGGGTGGATGCCAACTGAAATGTCTATATTTTTTTCTTGTTCTCTATTCCTATATTATAGGATTTTTTTTTTCTTCATCCCTCACTCCCTACCCCCTACCCTTCCCCACCAACCTCCTCCATTACTGAGGATGCAGCTGTGGTAGTCAGTGTTCTTTATTGGCCCTCTGAACTTCTTTCCCAAGCAATCAAAGCTGATTTACTCTTTGTCATGGTGCATAAATAGTCAGAGGTGTTTTGTTTTGTACTTATTTAACATTGAATTTTACCTACTAACCATCTTTAGATATGGCTATCCTAAACCAGAATGTGGATTTGCTCTCTTGTTTCATTTGCTCTCTTGTTTCATTTTCATTGTTCTTTTCCATATAAGGTAGGCCTTATTATGTATTATGAACTCCCAGCCTCCCCCTCCTTTCCCACTGACAGTGCAGGGAGACAGGGCATGGGAGTTTAGGTCAGTCCATCAGATTTTCTTCTGCTGCTCAGGGAGAGGAGTCCTTCCCCTGTGAGACCGTGGCTCTCCCCCTCAGTTTTCCATGAACTTCAGCAACATGGGTCCATCTCACAAGCAGCAGTCTTTCCAAAACTGTGGCAATGTCAATTCCCCCCAGGGGCAAACAGTGCTCCCAAAACTGTTGGGGTGTGGGTCACTCTCCCACAGGGTGGAGTCCTCCCAGGACAGGCTGCTCCAGCCTGGAAGCAAGGGTCCTCTGTCTCCACCAGGTCTCCCATGGGATCACAGCCTCCTCCAGGCATCCTCCCACTCCAGCATGGGCACCTCCCCCATGGGCGGATCTCTGCATTCCCCCATAGATTCCCATGGGCTATGGGTGGATCTCTGCATCCCCCATGTATCCCCATGGGGTGTGGGAGGATCTCTGCATCCCCCGTGGATCCCCATGAGCTGTGGGTGGATCTCTGCATCGCCGTGGATCCCCACAGGCTGCAGAGGCACAGCTGCTTCACCATGGTCTCGCCACAGCCTGCAGAGGACTCTTGGCTCACTTAACAGTTCCTAGGACTGTCAAAGGAAAAAAAAATCTATGTAAGTTACCAACCAAGAGGAGGCAACAGAAAAACCCAAAATCCATTCCAGACTGAAGGGGGTTAACACCTAAAAAGATTTAAACTTTTTATGTGGGACAAGAGGGAAGTGCATTTTGGATTGAGTAAATCTTGTTATGGAATGTTTAACGGAAGGGACCAAGGCAGGAAAATGGAGGGAGCAAAGTGGAAAAAGAGAGGAAAAAGGGGATAAAAGGCTCCAGATGTGTATAAACTGGTTCTGGACAGTACACCTGCATCTGGTAAGTGCACTCACTCTGCCCCACGTATCAAATTCTAGTCTTACCTTTCTTCTGTGTGGCTGCCCTGTCCATTCTGGGCATGTGTCAACACATTTGAACCTTGACATAGACAGTAAGAAAGAAGGTCTGAGCTCCAATTGCTGGAGTAGGACCATGAAATACCTTTGCATTTCATGGAAGAGGAATACTGGGGGCTAGGTACTAAATGGACTGTGCATCATGACCAGCTGCCAGAGAAATACATGTGTCTCTAAGAGTGGACCTCATTCCTGACCATCTGGAGAGGAAATGCAAGACTATAGCATCTATCCTGTTTCTGTTTATGTAGATGCCTGTAAAAGGTTCTGTTCTCTGTCTCTGTCAGCTTTGTGGGCAGCTGTGCTGTTGCTGTGTGCGTGTTAGACTGGGCTCACTGTTGCTGCTCAGCGCACTTGGGCACATGGAACTACAACATGTGGCCAAGGACTAGTGAACCTCCCTTTGCCCTCAGCCTCATAGCAGCTTGCAACGTCTAAGATTTTCAACACTGTTGCATTAATAATTATTATATCCACAATATAAGACTACACTAAAAAGAAGTAAATTAAAGCATAAATTGCTGTTTTGTGAGACTAAATTCTTGCACAGTGTTATTTAATATGTTAATATTAATATGTTAATTAAAAAATACTAAAAATCATAACATGTTTTCAAATTACTGTGATGTTTCAGTATTAATTTTGTCAAATGGCAAAAATAGAGGTAACAGGTCACACAAACAGCATTGTCACCTATGGAGATTGGAAGAGTATAGGAAGAAGATACTAAAGTGAGAGTTAGCCAGGGAAATGCAAAACCGTAAGAGAGAGATAACAAAAAGAGAGAGATATAAAATGCAAGAGAGTCTACAAAATTAACTACGATAGTGAAAAAAACGATACCATACATATTCAAGAAGCTGCAGCAGAGTATAAGACATCAGCCAAAAAAAGCCCATGGAACTTTGGGTTACAAATGAGGAGTAACACCACAGCTGAAGCTCTACAAAGAAAAGGAGGTTCCTCTCTGTACTGAGCAAAACATCCAATGTACAAAATTGGGCAGCTATATATATATACAAGAAACTGAATTAAATTCAGAGGGTAGAAACAAGAAATCTACAATATTAACCACATATGATCTTTCTTTTATCGCTTATTGAGAACAGTATTTTTTCCATAACTGTATTGTCAAATATCTATTTCCCATATACCTTGTTATTCCCAAGACAGCATTTTCATCCCACATGAGGAAAGAAAGGGATTATTACAAAGTTAAATAATTTTGACTGCAAAATGTATGATCTTATTTATAGGTCACTCTAGACATAAGGTAGTTTTCCTGTCTCATCATATTTCTAAACTACTCTGGTAAAAATATGTATTTTCTATTATTATGGTTGCTATATTCTTCTATATGGGCAATGACTTTACAGTATACATAAGGGATAAAAATGATAGGAAGTGTCATAAGAAATTCCCTTAGATAATGTGTAGGGAATGTGGATGATCCATCCCTGGCAGTGTTCAAGGCCAGGCTGGTCGGGCTGTGGGTACTCTGGTATAGTGGAAAATGTCCCTGCCCATGGCAGGGATTTTGAGATAGATGATTTTTAAACTCTCTTTAAATCCAAGCCATTCTATGATTCTATGACAAGAAAGAGGAAACAATAATGTGGGGATTTGTGATGTTTGAACCGAGTGTCAGGGGGACTATACAAAACTTAGGAGGGAGCATGTGGGGGAAGGGGATGGGAAAGAACAAAGGGATATAGGACAGACAGGACTGTGTGTAAGAGGGTCTGGCTGTGTGCAGACTCTGGCCAGCCAGCAGGCTTGTCTCACCCAGCCCTGAGCCTCACGTTCCCAGGCTGATTTTCTCTGGTTTTGTCCTTCAGTCCTGTGCTACCTCTCAGTGCTCCTCCTCACTCAGTGTCCCTTGCCAGTGCTGTAGGGATGAGAGGCCAGCTGCTGGCCAAAATGTGGGTGGATTTGAGGTCAGAGACCAGCATCAGCTGAGGGTGCAGATACCCCGGGCAAGCGGCATCAACCACCTGCAGTGAGCTAAAGGAGTGTGGGTTCCACGGCGGCAGCTGGGGCAGGGCAGCACACGCAGCCTGAGACACCGCCTGGGGCTGGCCCTGGCGTGGTGGGAGTGTCTGTATCATCTCAGAAACTGCTGGGTGGGGGTGTCCATATGTGTTAATTGCTGCAAAGTCCATGCTAGATCTGCTGATGGGCAGGAGGTGCCAGATCTGGGCATGAGCACCAGGCAGGCAGACAAATGAGCCACTTACAGAATCCCTCAGAAGAAATTGTGATGGTAGCTGTCTCCTTATTATTAGTTGCATCTCTTTTCATTACCTTTGAAAATTATCATTTGAGGGAGTAGGAGTAAAAAACTTAGTCTATATAAAACATTAATTCTAGCACTTGAGGGGAATTTGTTCATCCCTTTGTTTTTCTTTAAGTTATTTATTATACGATTTATTAGGATATATTCCAAATATTTTTAGCACGAGTTGATTTCAAAAACTCAAATGCATTATTAATTTTGATTTTCCATTTCCTCAGGTAATTTTAGATATTTCAAAGCCAGTAACCATCTTAATTTATTCCCAATGTCCTATCAGCTAGAATATTTTTCTAACATTATTTTACTCAAATACTAGCCTTTTATAGAGGAATTAATTTAAATTTCCAGCAGGAAAAAAAAAATCAAAACAGGAGCCCAAAGACCATTCAAGTTTATCTTAGAACAACTAGTAGAAATTTGTTCCATTTGCCAAATGTTAGCAGCAATTACATCCTAATCTTGCATTGTTTGAGTAAATCCCTTGAATTCTCTGACTGAGCCTTTGCTCACATGAATCTATTCAATAGCTGAGGTACCGAGAATTCTAGTTTAGTAGATTGCTAGAAACATCCCCATTTCAAATATGAATAAAAAAAAATTTGATCTGATGAATTATTTCTTTCCAAAGTTTTCACATTTCAGTAAAGAAACATGTCTAAAGCCATATCTGTTTTCAACCTGGCACAGATCCCAACACCAGAACTCCACAGATGTAACTCCTTTGTATATTTGCTATTCTGACATTTGCTTCTACAAAGGCCTATAACAGGAAACTAGAATATATATGCATTCCTGCATCATCTATTTTTGTTACTAGATCAAACAGACCTGGGTGCTTTTTGTCCATCTCTTCTTTCTCAGTCTCTTCTTTCTGCAAAGGTTCATGGGTGCCTTGATTCCCAAAACATGCACACATGTAAATAACTGTAAGTATATTAGTGTAAATAAAGACCCTGTGCTTATCTAAGATTTTCTTTGTCAATGTACTTCTGTTTTGGGGAAAAATAGAGGGCTTAGAATGCAAGATTTTGATCCAGAGGTGCATGAGATCTGACACACAGGCAAGATGGCTATTGAGTATTTTTTACTAAAGTAGGTTTTTGTCTTGTAGCTGGATTAAAAATCCAATGATTTATCTTTGTTTTCCGAATTTATCTCAGAAAAGAATCAAGATGAATACACAGATGTCTTGAATCTGGAACAGGAGAGATGAACAAATTTATTTTAACAGGCTTATGTCGGTGTCAATAAAATTGTTAAATGCATCTGAAATAGTTTTGTAGTGAAGAACTAGGAGAACTGGATTTTTTAATTGCTGTCATTAGATTTCTAAAAAAATTAGACAGTCTCCTTAGACTTACTTAAAAGCCAACATCATGAACTAAAAATTATTAAAGGAAAAATTCTCCAAGAATATATGCACATATTTTATGATGATAAGAATAGATTTCTGAAAGTGGAAATTTCTTTCTACTAAGCATTAAGGCAGCCTATGATGATTAATATATATACAGCATGTTTAACCTCCCAGGTTAGGATTTTCAAAGGAAATTATGGGAATTTTAGCCTTTAGTATATTGTCCTAAACTATTTTTTACAATTTCCCTAGTCTCTAATATCCACAGTCTTTACTGACATGAATCCTTTTTTTAGTGGTTTTCTTATTCAAAACTCCTTAATTTAGTAGCCATTATTTTATTGTTTGAAAAAAACCTTAGCATGAAAAATATATAAAATGTTATATTTAGTAGACTTTCCTCCAGTAGACTTCTTTAGGTAACATCTGTTCGGCCACCATTTCAAGGAATAAATTGCTCCTCTCCTTTTTATTCTCAAAAATAACTTCAATAAAACGACTTCATTTCTTGTGAACCTAGAGGTATGTAAAGCTGATAATGTATTTACATTTTAGTCCATTCATGCAATTAAAATTTTAGTAAAATCTCACTCAAAACAATCTGTCAGAAAAAGAAACACTGATTTAATTTTCATGGACCATTCCATAAGCTCCTAATCTTCCATTTTAACAATAAAATAAAGAATATGCATTAGAAGGCTGAAATGCTGGTAGATTTATCCATCCACAAAAAGCTGAAGCACCTCCTGATGTGCATTTTAATAAGCTTTCCTATATGGCCTTTTGTTTTCCTTCCTTTATTATAATATCACATATTTTGAGGTACAACCAAATAGACTACTTAGTAACAATGCTATTGACAGCAGAAATACATAAACAAAATAAATACTGAGCTTGAGGCATTATGATTTGATGTGTTTTCTTAACAAAAAAATAAGGTGAAAAATTTACTGAACTGCTTTTGGTTTTCTTGGTTAGTTGGTTGGTTTTCGAGTGGGTTTTTGTTGGGTCGTTTTTGGGTTTTTTTAAATTGGTTTTAGTTCTGGGCTTTTTGTTTTTCTCCTGGATTCAAAATTGTTCAACTGAATTATTTGATCTCCAGATGTAGGATTTTCATCTCCCAGAGGCTTTAAAGCTGACCACATGGCTAATTAAAAAAAGGATAAAAAGTTAAAAAAGAAAAAGGGTTTGCTTTTAATAAGAAGTATACCAGGCTAAACAGAGGACAATGATGTGGAAAAGAAGGAAATAAAAGAGACAAGGTCATCAGACACAGAGAGTGACTTTACAACTCTCACAGCAGATTCCAGTCTTAAACTGAGGAAAATGTCAAGTTAACACTTCAGCTACATAAAAATCAACAATTCACTAAAGTAAAAAATGTAAAATTCTTAAACAAAATAACTATTTTTTCTATGCAGTTTTATGCTTTGTGGGATTGGTCTCTATGTAGTCACATCAAGAGTAAAGGATATTTAGATTTGGCTTCTAGTCTCAGGATGGACATCTCCCAGTTTGTTCTTTGAATAAACTCTCTTTCAATTGCAGGAGGAATATTGTAATCAGAAATACTTAAATGTGGGAAGTTATCCTCATGTTTTGGCTGAATGAAGACTTCAGGACAGTTTGTGTCTAGAAGTAGCACTAAATAAAGACTCTAGGTGTAGTGGTTAGCTTCTGTTCAGAATCAATATTGGGATTTTGTTTTGCTTAGCTTTTTTAGTCACCATTTAGGATCAAGAAGTTTAAATCAAGAAAAGTAACTCAAAATGCATCCAGCAAAAGGCTGTGACAAACAGGGAATTCTTTATTGTTCTCAAAATAGAAAATTTCAGGTAGCAATCCAGCTGCTTCATCTTCCAAGGAAAAGTAATATCTATGTTTATGTGCGGCATAAATGACATTTTTCCTTTTCTGGGTGAAAAATTGTGTTGAATACTTTGGCTTCCTGGGTTCAGAGATGGGAATCAGTGTTAGGATTATCTTTCAACATTTTTAGGGACCGTAGTGAAAAAATTAAGATTATTCTTTATAAGCAAAAAGACTCCAGCACAAATTGGAGGATACTTGTGACAGAAATACCACTTTTAAAAAATGCATTTTTAAGCTAATTTCTGAAAGCAAGTCAGATTTCTGTCTGCTGATACTGGTATTTCAGTAGTTGATCTCTGCAGCAATAAATCATAATTTAGATTGTTTGTAAGAAAATGGTCCTTTGACCCTGTACTATGCTTTTTAGTTTAACTTTATGATTCAGTGCCCACCCATTTTCCACTGTAAAATTTGGGTGCATAGAAGAAAACAAATCCTGTCTTTGTAAGCACATAATATTCCTTCCATGTAAATGTTGTGCACTGCTTCTGCTATTCTTAGCTTATTTTTCAGGGAGTTGTGGTAAGAACCAACACAGTCTGGACTGCTCTGAGAGTGTGGACATGAAGACCTTCATTTTTCTGACTCTCTAGAAATAGAGTCTGTCACTTCAGAAAAAAAGATAGTTGATTTTTTTTTTACTGCATTTGCATTGTTTTCTTCTATTTATGCTTGCATTCTACAATTTTTTTCTTCACCTTGAAAGTAGCAAAAAAAAAAAAAAGCCTTTTTCACTAATGATTATCATCAAAAATTTCCAAAAATATTTTAAGAGAAAATTTATTTCATGGGCATTCCGACAAAATTTGTAAGTTAATCCTGTGCAAGATTTGGTTTGTCTGTATGTTTAGAGAACAAAACAAACTTGATATATTTTAGAGCTTTTTGCAATTTGCATGCTGGGTCCAGCTTCTCTATTCTTATTTTTTCTTAAGCTCTGCAAGAGTTCTCATCACACCCAGAACAAATTATCCTTAAAGGTATGACAAACGGTTGATTTCTTGCTTTTCTACTTTTCCCTTTAAACCTTATAAATGAATTTTTATGGACTGCCATCCCTATTCATAACTCATTTAGTACCTCTTCCTGTACAATAAAGTATTTAGCCCCCATCCAGTGGAAAATGGAAATGGAAACCCCCATTTCCCCATGAAAGAAAAGAGAAACCCTTTCACATTCTATTTTCCTTACCAGTGACTGAAGACTGAAATTCCCTGGCCAAGGATGGCTGAACTCCATTTCACAGGATCATGTAGGTTGGAAGTGAGTGGTCCCCAAGCACTGTCCTTGATTGCTGTGATTGGCACCCTTTGAAGATGGGTGCACAGCTTTCCAGTGCCATTACCCAGAGCACTCAGCGCTCCGAGTGGCACACTCCATGTCCCATGAACTTTTATAAGGCTTTTGTCTTATGGTGTATGACCCATAATTGCTTAAGTACTTCTTATCTGGCAATAAATTAAGCCAATTTTCCCAGGTCAAATCTGTTTTGCCAGTGACAGTAACTGCTGAGTGATTTCCCCTGTCCTTATCTCAAGCCACCAGCCATTTGTTATATTTTCTCTCCCCTGTTCAGCCGAGGAGGGGAGTGATGGAGTGGCTTTGGTGGACACCTGGTGTCCAGCCAGGGTCAGCCCATCACAGATTACATGTCCTTCAGCTTTAGCTTCTCTATATTTGTCCCCAGGAGGCCTTCTGGAGTTATGTGTTTCTTTCCTTCATCTTCTCATATCATCTTGAGGCTACCCTTATATTTTGTTCATTTATGAACAAAAGGATAGGATAAGATTCCTCTGTAGAAAAGTGGTGAATTCTCTGAAGAACTATCTACTCAGCTTTTTCTCTATAAATACACAGTAGGAGGTTTTATTCTTGTGTGGGGGGAAAAGGGAGAGTTTAGTGGGACTGTTTGTTTGATTGTTTCCCCTCAAAACTAAATCCGTACTGGATCTTTGGGGTTTTTTTTAAATAATATTCATTCACCATGTTTTCAAAACTGGTAATATCTTAATTTGAAGATTTTTTTTTTAACATAGCCTAAAAATGAACCTCAAATATGTTAATCCCAAACCATTTAAATTTCTTTGGAATCAGTTGGTGCTTATGATACCTTTTTTCCTCTTATCCTTGATTATTACTCATAGATTTATTTAACTGGGCTTTGAAAAAATTTGCCTAGAAAGATGTAATTTTGCTTTTTCTTTATGTGGTTTATCAAAAATATGATTTAAGCTTCACTTGTTCAGATGATAGAAAGAAGGCCTTCCCATAACAGAAGTGATTGTAAAGTACTGAATATTTTTCATGGAAAAAAGGATGTCATGACTGTTTATCAGCACAGCCCCAAGAAACAGACTAACTTTTATGCCTCTCTTAAGGTTAGCAATACTGAGGATCTGGAAGGTTTATTAATAAATTTACAATTAGCTTTAAATCTACAAAGTGCTTCAAATATCATAGCTCACCATCATTTTACCCATGGGAACAGGTTGATGATCTAGAGAAAATGGCTACCCATCTCAAAAATATTAATTGGTGAAAAAAAAGAAAGCCTTACAGTCAAAATTAATGAAGCTACAGTGTTCTGAAACTTATTTATTTTGTCTACTTTACATTTCCAAAACCTGTTCCTATTTAAAATCTAAAAAGAATGAGCAAAACTTGGGGTGACAATGGTTTTCAAATAGTAATAATGTGTTTTTCAGTCTTGCAGCTATCAGATTGTCTTGGGTAAGTTGGACTGAAGCTGGGTGATATCTGATATAAACTGATTGCAGGCTGGGAAATCACTGTCTGGAAAGAATCTGAATTTAAGAGACATTTTTATTTAGTAAAACACTGGGACCCCTGCTTGAGAATTTATGCTGTGCTAAACTGAAATGTCTTAAGATTTTTCCCAGTGGTTACCCTAATCTATGTTCCAGTAAATTCCACTCTCCGAGGGCTAATAAAATGCAGGTATTACTTATTATATTAATTCAAAGTGTCAAGGTAGCTTGGTGTGAAGGACTCTATATCAAAAGATCATTAGTCTGCTTACATTCTGATAAAGAGGTATCAGTGTGGAATTCTCTTGACTAATAACTCAATATGTCTTCTGTGAAAAACCTACATATTCTATGCGAGAAAGAAAAAAAATATAACAGGCCATTCTCAAAAAATTAAAATTGACAAATGTTGCTGCCATCAACTTCTTGACTTTTATAAGCAAATTCTGTGGGTATTTTTCCTAAAATATGTATGTAAAAACAAAATATGTGAACTGTAACATTCAAAAATTGTATCCTGAAAGACCTATTTTGTGAATATCAATATGATGCTCCTCCTTTACGATTTCAAAACAGGACAGATTCAGACTTGAAATACAGTGAAGATTTAAAAAATGACAGCTGTTAACCACGGCAGGTATACATTGTCACTGATGCATTATCAGATTGTGTGCTGCAACCCCTATCAATGGTGAACTTAATATCATGAATAAATATTTTTTGACACATTCTCATTGAAGGAGTATTTAATTCAGAAAAGTCTTTTTGCCTCTTATATAGATCAGATAATGACAGTAAACACAGGTATATCACATATCAGCAGATAAGAAAATGACTGTAGTTGTATCTCAGAACACAGTACATATTCCGTTGTTAGAGTCAATGAAAGGCTTGTTTCAAAATTTATGTAGCAAATAGATACTGTTTAAAAAAATGTTCATCTTGTAATTATCACGCTGATCTATGTAATTCAAAAGATATGTGAATAAAAAAGAAAAAAATCTCATTATTTGTAAAAATAAATTCCTTATCTCCAAACTATTATAAAAAACATCTATGTGTTATGTATAGTGGAGATGGCTTTAAAGAAAAGAAAAGCAATGATAAAAACGAGGTCAGTGCACCCCATCAAAGTGGTAATCTTCACATAATGACTACAGCAACACATCATTATAATTTTAGGTATCGAGCATTCAGAGTTCCTCATAGTCATTAGAAATTACAGTGTAATTGACTATTCCATATCTTTAGAAAGATATTAGTCTGACTCTTTAATAAAATCAGCATAAATTATATTGCAAGAATATCCTAAGCCACATGTTGTGATTTTAAAAATTTAATCATAATTTATATAATAAAACACATGACTATTAATTATTCTTGTAAGAAATTATCAGTAAAGCAGAATGGTGTATTGTTCAAACTAGAAAAGAAGTAATTCTGTCTCTGGAAAGAATTACTCTCTGTGTTATTCAGGTGCTTGCTTTTCTGTTTTAAACGCAAGCAATCAGTGGGATTTGCCCTTTTTCAGAACCCTTTAAAGAACTCATTTTATAAATGGCATCTGATAGAGGATAACATAAAAACCTATTACTTGCTACAGTTCACTTGCAGATACTCTTCTGCCAAGCCATAATTTAAGAGTACAAAAGGAAATTATATGGAAGGTTTGTGTAAGATGCTAGTGGTAGTAGCCAGCTCCACTTGTGCATTTGAAAAGCTTCTTTCTATCCATTTTCCACTTAAGTCATTGATGCATTTATATTTTTACTGTTTGTGATACTAAGAATAAACTTTCATGTGAGGTGGACGTGTGCAATAATGTCATTAATCCCACAGCCTCACATCAGCAGCTGATATAAGGACATGTTGCACTGTGTCTGGGGCTGATGCAGAAAGAGAGTGAGGCTTCAGTACTGACTACAGCTCAGAAAAGCGAGAGCAGTTGTTTTCTGAGGGTTTTTTTACATTATGGGTTCAACAGTATTATGATTACTGCTTATGAATTTTTTGCCTGTATAATTATCCACAAGATCTGGCTTATGAGATAGTATAACTGAAAAGGAAATTGGACTTTGCGAATTGTGAACATATATCATAAAACCTGGGTTTGTTCCAAAGCCTAATGTAACTGGTGGAAGATTTTCAGTTTATTACAATCAGCTTTGGATGAGGCCTTCTCCAGTACTAATTGTTCAACTAAAGAAAGAGTAGAATTCAGAAACTTCAGAATCTCTTCTAAATTAAAATAATTTTAGAAATATGATCTGACATCTGTTGTCACAGACTAATCTCCTTCTTTTCTGTTGCCTGAGAAGATATCTACTTCTTTTTCATCCAAAAAATGTCAGCTTTGTTCCCTAAGAGTTTGGTTGTATTTCCTGCATTTCTGTTTTATTGCCTTACAAGGTAAGTTGGTGCCTCTATACATATAGTATATGTACATATATACAGTATTAGTTAGGATTGAAAACAAAGGAGTCACATCTGCCTTGGTGAGATGTGTGTTGGATTGACCCTGGCTCAATGTCAGGTGGCCACTGAAGCTGCCAGGCCACTCCCCTACTCAGCTGGACAAGGGAGAGAAAATATAATGAAAGGCTCATGGGTCAAGATAAGGACAGGAAGTCATCAAGATAAGGACAGGAAGTCATCACTCACCACTAACTGTCATAGGCAAAACAGACACAACTTTGGGAAAACCATTTAATTTAGTGTCACTCAAATCAGAGTAGGAGAATGAAAAATGAAGCCAAATCTTAAAAACACCTTCCCCCGACCCATCCATTTTTCTTGGGCTTAACTTTACTGATGAAATCTCTAATTTCTTCCCACCAGAAGTGCAGGGGGACAGGAAATGGGGGTTGCAGTCAGTTCATCACAGGTTGTCTTCGCTGCTCCTTCCTCTTCAGGGGAAGTACTCCTCACACTCTTTCCCTGCTCTGGTGTGGAGTTCCTCCTATATGGGGGAGTCTTCCAATAATTTCTCTAGTGTCAGTCCTTCCCAGTGTCACCATATTTCCACAAACTGCCCCAGCTTCTATCCTTTCCACAGGTTCACTAGTCCTTCCAGCAAACCACCTCCTGTTCTTCTCTCCATAGGTCCACCAGTCCTGCCAGGAGTCTGTTTCAGGGTGGAGTTGTATATGGAAATAAAATCAAATAACTATATAGTGTGGCATGGCATGGCATGGCATGCTGCTATTTGTACAAATCCCGACTGGAACTACTGTCCTAAACTACTAGGAAGTTTTGATAGCTGAGCTATCCAAATAGCTGTGCACAAGTCCAAATATTTGTCCACTGATCTAAAATCATTACTTTAGATTGTTAAAAGCTATATGCCTGCTTCTTGGAGAAAACTTCTAAAATTCTGAGTTAATCTTTTGGTAAAACCATCACCAGCTATCATTCCATGAGGAAAAACTTTAAAGCTTTCCATACGAGAGGCCTTTAAAGTTACAAGAGCAACAAAACCTACATGATATTCAGAAACGCATTCCTTGTGATAAGCAGAACAAATCTGTGACACATCTGACTTTTCCAAAAGAAACTGTGAAGGTATATTTTAGAATAGGACATAGAAAATTCTGGTTGTTTGAAAATAAGTTAATAAGCTGTCTGGAGTGTCTACAACTAGTGAGTATCCACCGTTTTTTCCAGGAAAGAAATAATACGAAGTAACGGTGAAGCTGTTTTACTTCCTTCCCTCTTGTGCAATATCATTCCCAAGGAACATTCTGTTTACGTCAGAGAAAGTAAAGAGTACTGGATAATAACCTCATTTAGATGACCAACATGAGGACACCAGTGTTTCTAAGTAGCCTATGGTAGTCAGGATCATGAAAAATTTACTTCATAGAACTGGTAAGGGCAGAGTTTAATTAATGCATTGAATGAATATATCATCTGATTACTTCTTTTGCAATGACAGTAGGGATGAGTTGCCTCCCCTTCAAGGTAATTTCTTCTCCTTGTAGTGACGATTCTTCAGGCTCTGCTTTTACATGGTCTCTTCACAAGCAGGACACAGGCAGAAGGCCTATTTTGTAGCCAGGGCATCGCTGTCAGTAATCTTCATTGGAGTCTGAAATCAACAAGTGGAAGACAAGTAATGAGAACATTTTATTCCAAAGAAGGAGGCAGCAGTGATTGATTCTAGTGGTATGATAAACGTTGAAATCTGTTGTTAATGGTTACACTACAGTACTTTTTGAGGAATAATGTTAATGAAAGAGATCATGTGAAGTCCTTTGCTTTCAAACAGTACAGGATAAAAAAAAATCTCCTTCTTTCACTAGTGCTATTTTGCTTTTTACTGTTTAATACCTGTATGTCTACTTAGTAATTTCCATGCTGAGCTATTGAAAGTTTTTTTTACTTTATGAATAAAAAGTTACTTAAAATCTCTATTGATTAATGATCCTGATTTCTTCACAGACTTGCATTTTACAAAATAGAAGAAATAAACTGCAACATGTTGTCAAAACAATGTAAGTCTGAGATGATAGGATCATTAGAACATAATCTAAATCATACTTACTTATTCTGTAGCAAAAGAAGTTCAAAACAGAAATACAGACTGACTAAAAAAAAAAAAGGAAAAATGGATCTCACTAAATTTTTGAAGAGTAGTGATAACTACAGTTCACTTGTTCAGCCATGTCTTAATGTTCCTTTTTATAAGATACTCAAATACAATAGTCATGTTCACTCAAATAGAACTCACGTAGACAGATCTGAACTTTTCTTGCAGGGAAAATGATTGATGATGTATGCCACTGCATGAAAGATGGGTAAGTCACTGTGAATGTTGTTTTATTGACAGTGCTTGGACCTTGACTGATCTCAGAGGAAAAACAATGGATATATAATGTCACTTCATCACAAAAGAAGCTTTCAAGACACTCCATAAATGATGTGTAACCATGTTTTATCACATGAATTTTGGATATTACTTTACTATTATTTGTTTCTTTTATTCAGATTCAGATAACTTTAATTAAGCATCAATTAACCATTCATGTTTATTGCTCAGAAAACTAAACTCTTTTGAGAAGAAATGTGGTTTGTTTTTTTTTTTACACTGAACTTTAAATGTGTGCTTTACAACAGTGATCACTACCAGGACTCAATTGCTT
>VZDJ01007754.1:29831804-29971092 GCA_008694505.1 Cyanoderma ruficeps | reverse complement strand
CCCCCCCCCCCCCAAAAAAAAAAAAGAAACAAAACAAAAAAATCATACCAATTGTTTTTTAAGGTAACCAAAGCTGATCTTTGCAGTAGTAATTTAACTTCTAGTCTGGACCGAAAAAGAACTGATTAGAAAGTTTCTTTTTAGCTAAGGTCTCAACTGTACAAAATTCATTAGCATATCTTGGGACTTTTGACAAAGTCATACCTTAAGTTTATGCCCTCCACCCCTGTTAAGTTTCATTTGACTCAAATACTAAGTTGTTTCAATTTCTCTTACAACCTTTGCAAAGTCTGTTTGATTTTAATTTGATCCATGCAGTGGACTCTGGCTGTCAGAAGCTTATCTACGACCAAGCCAGCTGACTGTGCACCAGAAGATGGTCTAGATGACTGACTGGTAGAGGAAGCAACTTTCTGAACATCCTTGAGCTTCATCTCACTCACCATCCAGACTCTCAACTGCTTGTACAAACCCTGGATGGACAATGCCAGATAATGCTCCATATACTAAAACAATACACAGTTCTGAACCAGTAAAATGCTATGCTTAACACAGTCCCTGCACTTAAAAGTTCATCCAAAAAGTAAAAATTTGTTTAGTCATATAGTTTTTTAAAATTTTAATGGTTAGGATTTTTACTTTAGCCAGTCAGAGATAATTTTGATGAGGAAATTCTTAGCATTTTGTCAAAAAGTATTTTTATTGCCTTACTTTGTAATTCTTTGCACCAATGGACATTGATCTCCATTTATTCCATGTATCTAGTAGATTTTTTATTGAATAAGAACTTTGGCTTCAATTTTAAATTATGTGTTCAGAAGATTTTAATCTTTTGATGCTATAAAAATGTAATTTGCAGACAAAAATGCTCCAACTTATTTAATTTACATTTTTTAAAGCTGTAGATCTAGATCCCCACATCACTCTTCCTCATCTAATCTCTGGCATAGTTTTGGCTCGTGACAATGAGTTCTGTCCCAGAGGGTACCTAGAAGAGGTATTATTATAGATCAAATATTATTTTTAAAAGGTAGCGTGGATGACAGGACCTTTTTTTTTCCACATTAAAAAGAATGGTGAGAAGGAGAATGAAGTATGTTTTATGAAAACCGATGACTGGCTCATTTCTAGTAATGTAGATGTAACCTACAGGAGAAATTAGGACATTTAACATTGGTGAATTTAGATTAAAAAAATCATTAAACTGATTTTGACCATGAAACAAGATAGTGACAGGTTTCACAGTGTGTGAGAATGATTTGGTTTTTTGGTTGTTTTATGCTTGTTTTTTCCCCATTATTTTTTTCCTCCTTGTCAGACCTATGAATTCAAACTGAGGTTAGAAAATTGCTCTATTTTGTCTCCTTTTTCCTGAACTCTTATCTGTAATAAGGATTTTTGAACCACAATCAAATATAATATCAACAAAAATAACACCTACTTGAAATGAAGTGAAATCCAATGTCTTCTATAGCTGAATTAGTACTTTAGTTTCAGCTGTTGTAAAAGCCTACTTTAGACATAAAAGTAGTCATGATTTATCCAAAGAATAGCTGATATGTTAAATAACAAGCTCTACACTGACAGCCACTTTTCTGACTATAACCACAGTTTTAGCAGTCCATTCCAGCACTTCTTCTGAAAAAAAAAATCACCTAGCAGACTGAATTTTATAAAGCAAGAACTTTCATTTTATTCTGAAAATATCACCTGGAGTGCCAGCTGCATTCATATTAAAGTGGTAACAGAATTCTACCTGTGATACCTTCTCATGGTATTTCATAGTACATAAAATATCCCAGAGGCAGCAAAGATTCTGCCAGATTCTCAGTGTAGGTCACCAAAAAATCAATACATTTATTAATGCTATTATGAAAAAAACTCAGTTTTTACCTTTGTATTGTCCTATCCCAGCCAAATCCTATCCTTGGATAGTGCTTGTACCTGACACTAAACCAGGTGAACAGCTACTCTGGGTAACCCAGAAAGCATCATGAGCATGACATCAGGTGGCTAATTAGCTTACAGAACTTTTAGTTTATGATGCCTTTCCTGCTTATTATGCGACAAGGGATAGGACCTGACACAGACCATTTTCCCTAATATCAATGAACCTACAGTGACACAGTTTTGGCATCCGTAATATACTAGCCCAGATTTACAACCAAGAGAATGGAAGAAGTGCAGCACCATATATAATTTGAGGAAAGGTACATGGTGGTTGTCAAAGTTGGATCATTCAGTAGAAAATTCCTGTACCTGAGCAACAGCCAGAAGCAGTTTCTCCACTGTGCCCTACATTCAGTGCAACCTATTTCTTCAGCTTGAATATGCACTGAGGGTTAGAAGAGTGCTGTTTAAAATTCATCATATACTGAGAAGTTTTCCATGCTCTCAGCTTTCTAAAACACTGCAGGTTGCAAAGAAAATAATTCAGTCTTATAAGTGGTTTTCTGCCTCATTTTATGCACACAGAGTGTTGTTAAGAATGCTCACCTGAAAAAGGGGTGCTTTTTTAAAGTGGCTTGCTGTGTGAGTACGGATACATAGCATTGAAGGGCTACATTTTTGGAATTTCAACCCCAAACCAGATAGAAGTTTATAATGCTGATTTTAACAACATCTTTCAAGTCATGATCTATGAATTTGTCCTTTTATATCCCAAGTGAAAGAAAGATTTTTAAATCCAAACTGCATTTAGGATTTATTACCATGATTCAAAAATGTAGAGCCAGAAATGCATTTTATTGAATTATGGAGATGGATTTTAACTAGAGATTTAATTGAAAAAAAATCTAAATCAAATTTTTCTGCCAGTTTCAGCACAATGTTTTTTTAAAACCTAGGAAAAATATATTAATTAGACTTTTATAAATGTCCATTTTGAAAACACAAACAAAAAAATCAACAGGAAGACATTGCAAAAATCTATGCTATCCTTTTCCCCGTTAACTGGCAAATTTCTGGGAATATTTGTCTTTATATTTTTGAATATTTTACATGAGAACAAATGAGCACTGCAAACACTGGCAAATTCTGAATCAGGGTGTTTAAGGGCAATCTTTTTAAAATGATATTCTGAACACATTCACATCATAACCAGTTTTGCTGCTCAGAAACTTAAGAAAGTAAAATAACCCAAAAAGGATTAAAACTTCAAATTCTGTTTCAGAATGGCATGCATTTCTATCCTAACTAATTAATCAAGTTAACAAAGGGCTAAGAAGCTATCTTAATTATAGCTTTCATTTTATCTTAATTCAGGAATACAAGGATGTTACACTTCTGTTATTCTATCTGATGCCTTGACAAAGCTCTGATGAAACTATATTTCTCTAAGCAGATTATACAGCAATTCAAATAGCACATTAGGAATTCATATTTTCTAAATGCATGTAGACAAACTCCCACATATACAGGAAAGCAGCATAAAGCCATGTCCTACTTAAATCTCCCTCTACTTTAATATATTTGCCTAGGACTATATAATTATGCAGTTGTTAAATCTCAGTAATATCAAAATGAATTTATGAACATATATTTTCTCATTGTTGTTATCAATGACTTAACTATTCCCAGATAAATCCGTTGTGCTTCTCTTTCCTATCTGAATATCAGTATTTTAAGAGCTTTTTTCCCTGACTGTAGGACTATACCTGGTATATAGTAACATCTGGAACAATTAAAAAGAGACCTTTAAATGCTTCAGAATTTATTTGTTCTTATGATTTCCAATATATCTTGTCCTTTGATTTTGTTTCTCTACAAACTTTTCTGAATTCCTACAAGTAGAAGGTTAACATCTATGTATTTCAAATACTAATTCATGTAATGGAATCGTAGATTGGTTTATGTAGTAAAGGACCTTCAAAAATAATCTTGTCCAAACTCCATGCTATGGATAAGGAACATCTTTCCATAGATTACATTGCTTAAGGCCTTGTCCAACATGATTTTGGACACTTCCAGGGATGAGGCATCCAGATCTTATCTGGGCAACCTGTTTCAGTGTCTCCCAACAGTCATTGTAAAAAAAATATTGTCCTTTCATCCTATATAAACATTTTTTCTGTTTTAACCAATGACTTTTGTTCTGCAGCTGTAGGCCCTGGTAAAAATGCTCTCTCTGTATTACTTATAACTTATATTTAAGTATTGAAAGGATGCAGTACAGCCTCCCTTCTCTTTATCTGGATGGAGAACCCCAGGTCTCTGAGCCTGCCCATAGGAGAGCTGTTCCAGCCCTCTGATGATTTTTGTGTCCTGCCTCTGCACGTTCATTGTGTCTTTCCTGTGCTGTAGATCCCAAAGCTGGACTGCAGGCAGGGTCTCGTAAGAGCAGCATAAAGAAGGAGAATCACCTCTCTTGACCTGCGCACTACCCTTTTTTTGATGCAGCCCAGCATATGATTCCTAGGCTGCAAGCACACATTGCTGGATCACATCCAATTTCTTCATCCACATGGGTGGTGGACATCAAGTTCTTCTCCTCTGGACTGGTCTCAATACATTCCTCCTCCAGTCTGCACTGATGTTAAGAGTTTGACATGACCCAGGTGCAGGATCTTGCGTTGGTCTTGTCAATATTCATGAGATTCATACAGTCCCAATCCTCAAGCCTGTTAAGATCCATCTGGATGGTGTCCCTTCCCTCTAATATACAAACTGTACCATTCATCTTGCTGTAATCCGAAAACTTGATGAGAGTGCACTCAATCCCATTGGCCTGTGCTATCAATGAAGATGTAAAATAGCTCTGGTATCCATATGGGCTCTTGAGGAACACCAGTGGTTATTGCTTTCCACTTGAGCATTGAGTCATTGACTGTAACTCTTTGAATGTGACCATCCAGTCAGTTCCTTATCCATCTAACAGTATATCTGTCAAACTCATAATCTCTCCAATTTATCATCAAGAATGTGATGAGAGACCACACCAAAAAAACTAAAGAAAGGTTCTCATCATTTATGAAGAGGCTACATAAACTTCTGTCATGTAACACATAGATGTGTAAGTCATGTCCAGAAGCAGAAGACCAAAGCGGGTGTTCTGATGTGAGCCTCAGTACTCCATGTTTCTGTTTATTACCTAATAATGCTGAAGCCAACTGTTCTGATAAAATTAAATATTAAATTAGTTATATTCTAATCCATATTGAATTAAGCATGTATATCTATAGAATGCTTTCAGTAGTGGCACAGACATCTATTTATTAAACTATATATTAATTAAAATAAGCTACAGCCTGTGTCAAGCTGAACTGAATCTCCACTATCCAGCACTAATCTGATTTATAAGTCTATTGTCTGCATTTTTGTCTCCCCATCTCTTTTTATTCTATGAATTAAACTTTCAGTGTGCGAAAACATTTCTGACTGAATTTCTGTAGAGAAATTTTGATTTAGACTGATTCCTACTTCCTTTCTTTAAAATTTCACATTGGAAAGTTCCTAGGCATTTCTATTAACAGGTTAATATAATCAGCTTCTGCAGTTTGAGTTTTGTAAGAACATTTTTGTTGTACACTTTTCTGAAGGAAAAATTGCATAGAAGGGGAAAGAAAATATCCTGCTTATACCAAATGTCTATAAAATAGTATTCATCTTTAAAAATCTCTGAATGAATAAATGTAGCTCTATTCTTGAAATTATTAATGTATTTCTTAAGCCTTGTACTTTGTGTTCAATAAGGCTAATCACACCTGTAATGTTATAACTGTGTAAAGTTTCATAGAGCTGAGATCTACCTGAACAGTTTTATGTCTGGTGGTAAAACACTGGGAGTTACTTAATATTCCTTACTTACATGCCACTGTTTCAGTGGAGAGCTTGGATTTCTTACCAATGTGCCTCTCAGACATCTTTAAGTCTATTTGGACAACAAAAGGTAGACTCACTTGTAGACCACAGACATCTCACCTTTTTTTTTTTTAATTCCCCCACCATTTTCTTCCCTTTTATGAAATTTTCCACATAATTTAACAGATGGAGTGCCAATATTTAAGATCATAATATGATTATGACAGTGTAAAAGTTAAAAAGCAAGTACTCATTCTTGAAAATGGTCAAAGGAAAAAAAAATTATATAGTCTGCAAGAGGTAAGACATTTCCATGATCAAGGGCAAGAAATGTTAGACTTCTGCCCTGAATTGCCTGTAAAGAAGATGATATTTCATATAGCTTTCATATCTGTTAGTGAAAAAGGAAAAAAGCATCAAAGTCTTTAAATCTGAAAAATCTGTTTTTGAATATTTGATAAGTAACAATAAACATTTCTGATTTGTGAAAATAAACAAAATTTAACAGGTATTTTTGATTAAAACTTTTTATAATTCTATAGACAAATGCAGAATTTGTCTGTACACAAGTCTGTAAATTAAATGATAGCTGCAATATTATTTCACTTTAAAAACTGCTTACTTTGTGTGCTCTGATCCTTTCACATACATTCTACCGCTTCCAAATTAGGGTGATTAGCTCCTCTTTCCCTGGGGATGTCTTTAGCATATTTTCAAAGTTTTCCTCTACAATACATATCTACTTGGAAGGTGATAACAACCTATTATTTTTGTCCAAACCAAATGGTTCTACCTAAGTTGAACTATTAGGAGAAAAAAACACACTGCACACTTTGTTCTTTGATATCGGAATGACAAAGTGTAGAACCATAAGGGCTTGTAAAATTTTAGGTTGCCTGGAGACCTTTACCTTTTCAGCAAAAACCTACAAAAAGTTTTCTGACTTTTTTTTTTAAAGGAAAAAGTTATTATTGCACTTTCAGACAATAAATAGTATTACTTTCATTTTCTCCGTGTGAAATAATTTTAGCTATTTATAAGACATTAGTGGAAACAAAAGCTCTCCAGAATGATAAAGTCTTTAGATTTTAACTAAAATGAGTTTCCCTTGAAGGAAAAAAAAGTTAAAAAAATAAAAAAAATTAAGGTAAAAAAGAAAAAATCTTCTTGATCAATAGCACTATCCAGGTAAGATAATTACAATTTATATTTACAACTGTAATAATTCAATATGCAAATTAATTTATCTCTTCAATTAATAAAGCAGGATAGTTCAGAAACTGGTATTGCATTTGTGTCTCATTATTTTGAAGATTATATATTATTTTAGGAAACGCATGTTAAGGTAACAATCATAAATTATTCAGGATAATGTAACAACATACATAGAATCAATTTAGTTTTCTTTTTACAAGTCTAGCAATAATTGACTTGTACTTCAAAAAAAACCCAAACAGATATATCTACTACTCATCATAATTTCTTAACAGGTGTTCTGCTTTTACCAGCAAAACAGATAACACTAGTCATAGTTTTCACCTTGTAATTTCAGAAACCTTTTCCACTGCAAACTGAATTTTGACCATCATTGGCTTCTCAGAGGGAGTGGGGGGGAATGAGGAGAAAATAGTTAAATGACCTTACATTCAGCTGTCAACATAATTTCATCAAGCCTTTATTCCAAACATTGCAAAAGTTATCAAGCACCTCAACATGACAAGACCATGGTAGAAGCAAGCCAGTGAATGTAACTTTCCCCACTCAAAGATATCACAGTGTTTTTATGTTCAGAAACTTGTAAAGTAAAAGCCAATCTCAAATTACCCGCTGAAGAGAAATGTACCATTTAGCCAAAATGGATATGGCCAGGTTTTCACCAACAAAGTCTACTTTCTGATCCACCTTTCTGTAACAGAGAAGTCTTTCTAATGACCCTACTTTGAACTTTAAGAATGGGCAGAGAAAGTTCAAATTATCCCAAATTATTTCAGAATTCTCTGTTTTATAAAAAAAATAAATCAGAACCTGCCATGGAAGTTCACTCCTAATACTGGAAATTTAGTGTTTTATTTTTGCTCCTAAGAAGGACAGATTCCTTCCTTATCTTACTGTTATTATTCTATGAATGCCTCAACTTTTCCACTGAAGATTTTTTGTTGTTGTTGTTGTGTTTCAATACCCTTTTCCTTGTGTATTTCATTACCTTTTATATTATTTTACATCTAGGAAGTACATCTTTATGTCTGCCACAACCCTAAATGCTATTTAGTCTTTAGAGACAGGGGCAAGACTGGCTCATCTCTTGCTGGTGAATATTTTAACTGTTGCTGAAATTTGTTTCTTCTGTTCCAGAAGAAAAGTAGCAACACATTATTCAAAGCTTTGTTTTTCAACAGCTATTAAATGCATCATTTTGGAAATTACCTAGCTGCATAATAAAAATGCTTAATTTTAATGGCTACCTATCTGTAGGTATCATAAAGTCTATGGTAAAACACACAGAGTCCATGGCAGGTCTAAACTATCAGTAATTGCTACAAATGAATATGCTCTATTTTAAGGGCTAGGAATTTTATTAAATGGGGCTTAGATAAGCCTCAGCAAATTATTTATTGGGCAATAATCCTTAAAACGAATTTACTTTTGCTGCAGGTTGACCAGTTATAGCTGTTTAACAAACCATTCATAATAAAATAAGTACAACCATAAATGCTGCACAAACATCAACCAAGCCATTTTAAATTAACATAATCATCTGTTTAGAATACTTAGTTTGATTCAGTGATTATAGCAGTCCTTTGCAAGAAAAGGAAGCCAGCCGGTGTTACTGTTTGGTTTTGTTTTGTATATGTACTTGTAGGTTTGTGGGAAAAATATTGAGATAATAACAAGGTCATGCAATGCACTTTCAAGTAAGAGACTGTAATGAGTGTATATTTTTACCCAAAATACACATATGTTAAACTTGCTATTAGTTATTCTTCTTGAGTAACCTTGAGTAATCTTGAAAGGAGGACTTTTTCTCACCTTCCAAGAGTTAGCTCTTCTCAACTTTCACATCATCACTGCAGTCAGTGAATCCCCAGCAGCTTCATTTACCTGATACAAAGCAGAGTACTACTATATTAACTATTTTCCAGTTATAATTGACTAGTTCCAGTTAATTCGAATACCCACTGAATTTACATTACATGATAGAAAATGTCAGATGATGAAATAATGTTTCTTAACACTTTCTGAAATCGTGAATTTTAACCATTTTGATGGATATTTTACACAGATAAACTTGCTTCAAGTTTAAATTTTCTTTTGGAATGTTATGCTAAAAATAATTACTTTGTGGGTCTGTTGATAATGTTAACAGCTTTCCTTAATTTGCCGTTCAATTTTGGAACAGAGATTTGGATTTTTCCAATGGATTTTTCCATTCAGAAATGCATGATGTTTTGTCTCTTAGTGTCTATCACCATAAAATTCTCTAAAACTTAGTGCTTGGTCACATAATTACCTTTTGTGTAAAGAAAAATGAAGTAACTGACTTCCAGAAGACAGCAAGGTAGAAAGGGGCTGAACATACACATGGAAGGTTGATCCTAACTAAAACATGGAATAAAATTCAGGGTTTAGCTTCTCCATTGTTTCATAGCTCTTTGATTTTTTAGTCATCATTATGAGAAGACTAATTGGGGAAAGCAGGAAGCTAGCATTCACCATTTTTTTACAAACAGGACAACTAAGAAATTGCAAAAGTGCATTTGATTTTAAAAACAAGCACACAAACAACACGAAACCTCAAAACAAAACCAACAAATGCATAGACTTCTAATTCAACAAATTCTGAATGAAGCTGCAGCCATATTTTTTTTTCCCTAAAAGATTAGCCTATGCTTTTTCAGGGAGAAGCTCTGAAACACAACAAAAACTCTTAAGAACCAGACCGATTACATTAGACAGGGCCATTAAGTCTTCTACAGTATATAGGAGATATTAATTTTATAATGGTAAGATGCCAAAAATATGTAAACATAGGTTTCCTCTGCTGCTTTAATTTTCCTTCAGGCTTTGCACTACATATTTACTAAAATTATTGGTCTATAGATACCAAATAGAATTTATTGCATAAAATTTTTATAGAGAGGAGACAAAAAGACAGTTTAAAAGTTTATATTTTTCAAACTGAAAAAACCAAAATAATAATGAACTCTTCATACATTTAGGTAAAAAAGAAGAATGAGCAGGGCAGTATGAAACAGGAAAGATAATCTAGGTACAATTCCAAAATAAAATTGAACAGCGTTGTCATAAGATACAAGCACTGTGGCTAATGTGAATGGGGGAAAAAAAAATTACAGGTGAAGTAGAAGAAAAAGAATGCCATGTGCCCAAAATATATTAAATGAACAATATCTTGTCAGGATTTTGAAAGAGATGGTACTTGAGTACTAAGGTTTCTGAACTTAATAATATAAGTGACTTAGGAACATTTTCTTGCAGAAACAATTATATATGTAAATACAGACAGGCAAACATTACAAACTATCCAAGTGTTCTAAAAATGGCAAATTATATTGCTGTAATATGGCATATTTCTTTAAATTGACTTATTTTTGAGGTTAAATTACCACAGAGGTATTAATAGTGAACGTAGGTTTGAGGATAATTGATTTGGAGCTACACAAAATCTTCTAGTTCATCTTGAAAAGAGTAGCTGATTAACAAGTAGAACTTTTTACTTATGCTTTCTTTGTTTAGAGAAGATCCAAACAGATTTTGTGATTTTGTGTTGTAAAGAGGAACCTCAAGGAGCACTTCAGAGTTGATCATGTTTAATTCTTTTGCCTAACAAAACAGCTAGAAGCATGTTGGTGGAATTTGTTAATGGCGCACAATTGCAAGGGATCAAAAATAACATAATGTGGATAACTCTGAGGAAAGAAATCTGCTTTGTAAGATAAGAGTAAACAAATTTGGCTTCTGTAGCTTAATAAATTGAGGTTGAAAGGAAATACCTGATTTTCTGTGATGATAGTGAATCAGAAAGCTTTGGTGGAGGCAGGTATGAGTTCAGGTGGAGAAAGACCAGAGTTCTCCTTTGTTATTGTTGATTTGTAAGGATGTTGGAAATCTGAGACCAAAAATAGGGAATTAGCAAAGATATTAACAGAGCTTTTCCTTTCTGCTGAAATGATGTTACAACCCTCCCCTGAGTTGTTCCCTGAGGAACAACTGAGGTTCTTGTTAATAAATACCTTGGGGTGGAGTAGAGTAAAATGACCGGTGTTGAAATATATAGATACATGGATATATAGACATACAGATATGTATATAAATATAGCAGGTTTATTTTAGAACAATTTTGTTGCAATTTAAAGGAGGTATATAGACATTTTTGTTATTATCTATAGAAATATAGCAATATAAAAGTATTAAAATACCACTTAAGAAAGAGAAAGAAAGGGTAAGAGTAGATACCAGAAAGATACCACCATCCATGATATCCCATCAGTGATCAGACTTGGTGGTTGCAATTTCAGTGTCCATTGGTTGAAGTGATGGTCTCTGTCTTGATCCTTTAGGAGAAAGCCCACGAAACACAATGCTCCCTGGGTGAATATGTGTTCAGGTTCAAGTGGCAATGCCCAGACACCTCCCCTGGAGGGGAGTTTTACACTGCCTGATGCAATACTGTGGATCATGCACAGTCTTCTGGCAGAAAGCCCCAGAAATGAGTCTGTGGTTGTATTGAGGGTCTTTGATGGTTTATGACTTCTTCTAAGACATGATGGCTAATTGCTCCCTTAGTAACCTAGTTAGACCTTATAAGAAGGGATGGTATCTTCAAGCATACGTGATACCTCCTTGGGGATGTGATAAAAAGCATTATCCCACCTCACAGGATCTACTTCTTATCAGCCTTTTCTCTTATCTGACTCTACAGACAGCTTGTTGCTAAACAAAGGTCAGTTTGTTGTGGTTATAGTCGGGGGGTGGGTGCCTATGCCCTCTCTTATGCAGATCAGAGGTTTTGCCACCACACACTCCAAAACCCTCCTCCTCCCCTTTGGTTGTGGGGTGCAAACCTCACCTCAGCAAAATATCTCCTGCTTTTAAAACAGCACATTATGTGAGTTGTTAACTGTAACATTTCAGTCTCTCACACACTGTCATCTCCAACACTCATGTCCTTTCCTGTTGTATTAAATATTGCATAGCCCTGCCACTGTTCTTATGATTTATGATATTGAAATTCAAAAGAGCTTCAAAGTACCTTTAGTTCTGTATCAAATCATCGGTCACAATAGAATCCCTAAATTTTTCAGGTTGGAAAAGGACTTTAATATCATCAAGTCCGACCATTAACACAGCACAGCCAAGTCCAGCCCTAAACCATGCCCCTAAGTGCCACATCTATAGAGATTTTAAGTTCCTCCAGGGATGGTGACTCAACCAGTTCTCTGGTAAGCCTGCTCCACAGTTTGACAACCCTTTCCATAAAGAAAATTTCCTGATATCCAATCTAAACCTCATCGGGTGCAGCTTGAGCTCTCATCCCCTGTCACTTGAGGCCTGTCAGGAGAGGCTGACTCTCACCTTGCTGCAACAATTTCAGGCAGATGTACACAGCAATAAAGTTTCCCCTGGGCCTCCTTTTCTCCAGGCTAAACAATCCCATCTCCCTCAGTCACTCCTCATAAGACTTGTGCTCCAGACCCTTCTCAAGCTTCCTTGCCTTTGTCCTGAGTAGCCCAGATCTGGACACAGATATGGCCTGGAGATATGGCCTCAAGAGGGCTGGGCAGAGTGGAAGGAACATCTCCCCTGACCAGCTGGTCAACATCTTTCTGATGCATCACAGGCTATTACCACTTGTCCTGCTGGCCAAAAGGGCACACTGCTGGCTTATAGTCGCCTTGTCATCTACCAAGACTTCCAGGTCCTTTTCTGGAGAGCTGCTCTCCAGTAGGTCAGCCCCCAACCTGTACTGCTACTTGGGGTTATTCCTCCCCAGATGCAGTCTGTCTTTCAGTGGTTTGCATGTATTTATTTTTTTAAAAAAAGTCATTATATCCTTACATAAGTATTGTCTGTGAATATACTATTAAGAAAATCCCTGCAAAACTGCAGAATTGCATGTCTAAATCTTATGGTTAATTAATAATTTATTTATTTACATGTATTAGCTGAGGTTTTAGTAAGTCTCCTAAGATTTTATCTTGGAACCTGGAGTACTTTTCACAGTGAAAAAAAAAAAATACCAAAACAAGCAAGAGAGGACCCTGCCTCTAGAACCAGAAAAGGTTTTTGTAGCAAGCTAATCTGTCTCCCATTTATTTAATTCCACCATGAGTTTAGAATCATCCAGAAGGAGGTCAACAGGGTTTTGCTAATGTAAGTCAGAGCACAAATGGATAGTAGTTAGAACTATGTCTAGAGTGCAGAGTACTGAATAGTGTTTTGTTTCAGTCACTTAGATTGTCCATGAAGCACTCAGAAATCCAGGAGCAGGGCATGATCTCTAACAGAGACATCTCTAGCACAAAAAGTGAGAAAACTCCCACACATTTTTTTTCTAAATCCTATTTTCTTATTCTTAACAAGCTAGACTTCCTGGTAGAGCATGTTCCCCCTTTCTGACTAGCTTTTAGGCTCAAAGAAAGGAAACTTTAGTTAATTGTCTTTATAATAACCTTTCAAGTTAAGAAGGCAACTGTTGCAGTAATGCAAAATTACAACATATTTTCCAACATATTTAAAATAATAATAATAAAAAAAGTATAAATAATTTGTTTTAATACTGAATTACTGTAATATCTATATATATTTTATTTATGTGTTTACACTGATACTCATATATAACTTTCTTTTTAGTTTTTTTAAACCAAAGGGGATAAAAATTTGTATCAAAAGCAAAAAAGTAAAGTTTTAATTCCTAAATTAGTATTATAGTTCTTCTCTTACTAATGGCTGTACAAGGTTTTATTCAGTTATTTACATTGAAGCTTCAGAAATCTTTTAGTCTGCTTGCCCTGTTGATGCAAAGTTGCCAAAAACCTCATGCTCCTTCTTGGAATGCAAGATGGGAAGATGGTGCAGACATCTGAGCTGGCCCTGCCTGTCATCTGGAAACAGAATAGCCACATTCCTTTCATGAATGACCTGATCCATTAAGGATCCCTTGAGAGACTGTGAAGAGGCTTGTAACAATTATTCAGAATTACGGGTATAGTGGATGAGGTCAATAAAAGCTCATGGACATTCACAAGTATGAGCCATATGTATATACCTAAGTTTATATTCAATCCTAAACAAAGAGGCTGTCAGGTCAGAAAAGTAATACCAGAAGGACTTTCAGTTAATAAAGTTCTAAGTTAAACCTGTTGTCAGTAGAAGAAATTATGTTTTTCATTAAATCAAGGCAAATCATGATTTGAAATTTTGTACAAAAATTACATTGGATTTTACTTCCTACTCAACATTAAATAATCATCAAATTTCTGAGTGAAGGGGAAATCCAGTAAGAAAACAGAACAAGTTCTTGTGGTGTGGAATTGGATAAATCCAAATTGTTTAGAAGAAAATTGACATTTCAATAGGATAAAAAATACAGAAAAGATCCTAAAATATTATAAATGTAAATAATTTATAGTAGCTATAGTCTGGAAATGCTTCAAACACTTATCAAAGATTGAGGGTGTATAAATATAGCAGAAGACTTCCTTGATTGAGTTTTGGTTGCTATCACCCATAGGGAATATTTGATGAAACCATTAAGACGTCACATAATTTGAGTTTTGTGATGTTTTATTAAATATGTGTAATTCAGAGTCCTTGTGTTAGCATGCAGAATTAACAATGGAAACTGGACCAAAAAAAAAAAATAAAAAGAGGAGTTCTATGAGGTCTTAGCAGAAAACTATAGTGAACCATTACTATAATGCAGATTTCTTGAAAACCCCTCACAGCAGGGAGTTTCTGAAAGAATAACAAAGTAGACAATGGAATGAAGATTATGGAGAAAGAACTGCAATATATTGTTTTACAGTTATCCCTTATAATTTTGGTGGTTTTTTTCCTCCAGCAGCTAACTAACTAAATATACACAGATTTAGCTTGTGACAAACTTCCCTACAGTGGTTGTTTTGGTTGACAATATAGCATTTTCTTTCCTGGAGAAAAGTTTTTCATCCATTTGAAGGAAAAACTTAAACATGAAATTAATCTTGCCATAGAAGCTTCTTTTGTATATTTCTGTCTGACTCCTAATACTGTACATATCTGTGAAATCTATCCACACTTTACCACAGTTAGTGTACCTCTCTCCTGTCCACCAAAGGTTTTCCCTTTCAGTGGTCGTTTAAGCTTGTGTTCATCTGCTGATGGTGAACAGATGCATTCCAGAGTCCTGAGAGAATGAGCTGATATAGTTGCCAAGATACTCTCCATGATATTTGAAATCATGGCAGTCAGCTGACTTCAAAAAGGGAAACATTGTACCCCATTTTAAAAAGGGTAGAAAGAAGGATCCTGGGAACTACCAACCTATCAGCATCACCTCTGTGCCTGGGAAGATCACGGAACTGGAAGCTCTGATAAAGGCATATGGAATACAGGGAGGTGCTTTGAGACAGCCATCATTGTTTCACCAAGGGCAAGTGCTGCCTATCAACCCAGTGTCCACACAATGAGCTGACATCAGTGGACAAGGGAAGCGCTGCGGATGTCATTTTTCTGGACTTGTGTAAGGCCTTTGACACAGTCCCCCAGAACATCCACCTCACTAAATTGGAAAAATATGGATTCAATGGATAGACTGAGAGATGGATGAGAAAGGGATTGGATGGTCACATTCAGAGGGTAGAGGTCAATGGCTCAGAGTCCTGATGGATATCAGTGAAAAGTGGTGTTCCTCAGGGGTCTGTACTGGGACCAATGTTATCTAATAACTTCATTTATGACATAGATTATTTGAAAATTTACAGATGAGACCAGCCTGGTGTGGTTGACACATCTGAAAAATGAGACGTCATCCAGAGAGAGCTGGACAAGCTTGAGAAGTGGACCCTTGGGAATCTCATGAGGTTTAACAAGTCCAAGTGCAAGGTGCTGCACCTGGGTGAGGGTGGGCCCTGGTAGCAACATAAGCTGAGGTGTGAATTGATTCAAAGCAGCCCTGCTGAGAAGGACTTAGGGGTGCTGGTGGATGAGAGGCTGGACATAACCCAGCAATGAGCACTCACAGTTCAGAGAGCCAATTGACCCTGGGCTGTCTCCAAAGCACCATGGGCAGCAGGGCCAGGGAGGGCATTCTGTCCCTCTGCTCTGCTCTGCTGAGGCCCCATCCAAGTGCTGCCTTGAACTCTGGCGTCTCCAGCACAGGAAGGACATCAACCATTTGGAGCAAGTTCAGAGGGGGCCACCAAGATGATTAGAGGGATGGAGCACGTCTCCTATAACAAAAAGAGATTTAGGGTTGTTCAGGAAGGAAAAGAGAAGGCTTTGTGGTGGCCAAATTGTGGCCTTCCAGTACCTGACAGCAGCCTACAAGAGAGAAGGATGAGACTATTTACAGGGGCATGTAGAGACAGGACAAGGGGAAATGGCTTTAAACTTAGAGTAGGTTTAGATATTAGAAGAAAAATTCTTTATTGGAAGGGTCATGAGGAACTGGAACAGATTGCCCTAAGAACTTGTGAATGCCTCATACCTGGGAATGTTCAAGGCCAGGTTGGACAGGGCTTTGAGCAACCTGGATCAGTGAAAGATGTCCTTGTCCTTGGTAGGGGGTTGGAACTAGATGATCTTTAAGGACTCTTCCAACCTTACTTACTGATTGTATGACTCTATGATTCTACAGCTCTATGATTCTATGACATGCCTCCCTTTCTGTTGTTTTCAAAGAGTAATTAGACATCCACATCCAAAGGAAAAATCCCACTCAATTGATATCTTCACTATAAGTTGTCCACATGCAGCCAAGAGTAGGAATACACTGTGGAAATTCAGGGGGAATGAGTGGAGAAGTTGCAGCAAAGAGCCCTCCCACTTAGCTATGATTTACAGTAAAATCTATTCTACTTACTGTATCAGAGGAAGTTAGAAGGGCTTAGGAATATTTTTTGTTTGCTTTCCTGTAGAAACCATCATTCTCTGCTGACAAATGTACTAAAGAAAAGCACTAAAACCTGTTTGTCTCCTTTGCAGTGTTTCTTCAAATTCTTTCAAAAAGTCCAGGATAGTTTTGCAGTTTCGACCAGTGCTATCCACCTACTCCTTAAAATTGGCAGGGCTGTTGGGTTTTTTCCTCTTTTGTTGTTGTTGTTGTTTTGAAGAGCATGTTTTCAACGAGATTAACTATCAGAAGTTCTAAAGACAGTTTTTGAAAACTCTTGTTTGAGGAAGGGGTTCTGTTCACTAGTGATCTATTATTGTGTCATTTAGATTTTGCTTTTCTAGCTTATATTTCTGAGCAAAGTGATTATAGATTGTGAATGGGATTTGTCTTCCCTGTCATGCAGTAATTTTGGTATGCATACATATGTGCATAAAAAACCCAAATAAAATTTATATGCTATGGTTTCTTTTTATATGCATACATCAGGAGTTAAGGTAGAGGGTTATGCACTTGTAGGACACTTATCTAAAATGGCTTATCTTGGTTCTCTGCCATGGTTTAACTGTCTTATTGGTATAACATCCCAAGGGAGAGTATTCCCCTGTGTAGCTTGATACCAAATTTGTGTTTGCATAATGTTTAATTGAAGTTACTGCTGAAATATATGAGCTCTGCATTTTGTAATATAAAAAATACAAGTGCCTGTTTTGAATACTTTGCATAAGAAAAGAAGGTGTGTACTCTGAATTAATTTCCACATTGTATACAGAGTATGAAGCATACTAATATGACCCTTTTGGTCAGTTTGAAAGAGCGAGTGTTTTCTTAAAAGTGCAATAACCTCAAGTACATTTCTAAACCTTTTAAAGGTCTCTTAAAGAATATAGGCATCAAGAAATTGCATTTATATTGCATGCTTAAAGTTGTGTGCTACAGAGGCAATTGTAAATGGTTAAGTTGTTTTGCTTCTAGATTGTAAGAGTAATTTTAGTTCCTTTTATGTATTGAAGCAACTGGAGATGATAACAAACAAAAATAGCAGTGGCTAACATTCACAGATTTGCACTACCCAGAAAGAACTGATCTGAAAAGAAATTGTGACAGATGTGAGGTTTCCTCTTTGCAAAAAAATGGAGTTAGGACCTTTGGTAAACTAGGTAAAGAAGATATACAGCAGAATTGTCACGATACAGAATATTCTGTAGAGATAAACTCAATAGCATAAATGAAGGAAATGCCCATTTTTGATAATTGTTTATCTAGGAAAACAAGATTCATGAGTATGCTTTTTTGCATGAGGCACTTTATCAGTTCCCCCTCTTAGATCAACCCTTCTACGTGTCAAATATTGCTAATCATTGTGAGCAAAGAAGCAGTCATGTGCTGAGGGTAAGTTAAAATGGACAATGACAGTGGATGTCTTCTGTGCACACTATGCCATGCTAGCAGTGACATTAAACTGTTAGGATAGCAATTGTGAGACTTGTACTGTAAACTGCCATTAGCCAGAGATTGATTTCCTTATCCCCCTTGGATTAAGGAATCCAAGGTTCTATTTCTGTTTTCACTCTTTGATACAGGCAACTGTTTGATCTTCTCAAATATTGTCTTTCTCTGTTTCATGTACTATTTCCGAGAGAAAAATAGTATTTAAAATGCTATATTTTAGGATGTGTTTGCTGGCAAGCAGGCAGATTTAAAACCTCCTGGGTATGACTGGAGGCATAGTTGGAGTGTTGTGTCCATGTTCACTATTTGGGAGCCTTTTAAACTAGGATTGCTAGTCCACCATAAGACATCCATTCAAAGAAAATCCTCTTTCTGTTTCACTCATCAATAATAAAGTATATGACATTATTAATAACATTCTGTAGAAATTCTATTCCTGGGCCTGTGAATCTGGTTATTGCCAGCAAAAATTAGGGCAAAATAAGTTTTGACTTTTTAAAAAATAGTTTTCATCTGAGACTTAGATAATTCATCTAATCTTTACTGAAGAAAATCTAGTAGTTTTTTTTAATCTTTCTTTGACAATTTTATATTATTTAGTACAACTTCTAGGATAAAAGAAAACATGTATGCCATATCACAGAGCGGAAAACTCTTTGAGCAAAGTTTGGTAGCTAACCAAATCCGTTATAATAAGTTATAAATCTCATCCCAAAATAGATATAGAGAAAAAATTATTAACTGTCTGCTTAATCTCACCTTTTGGCAAAAAAAAAAAAGAAAAAAATTGTGGGCCAGTGCCATCAGGCTGAATGCATGTGGCATTATTATCATGTACTCTACTAGTTCCACATAACAGAAACATAAAAAGCTGCATAATCTTCATATTTTGTGGGGGGGGTGGTGGTGAGGAAATTGAAGCTGGAGAGCAAATACCTGCAAAAAAATAGGTTTCAGAAAAGGAATGAACTTTCAGAAGATGACTTGTATGCAGACTTCCCTTCGGTAGGATTTACAGATGAGCACTGAATAGGAAGGCAAAATCAATCTGATTCCCAGAGAAAGCCCTACATAAAAATTATCATTTGTTCCAAAAAGAAAAGGGAGAGGTTGCAGGGGAGAGGTGAAGAAGGAAGCACTGTTCTATTCCTATCAATATGTGAAAAATAGGCTTTTATTCTTGATTGTACCTCATGTTAGTGTGAATAAAGAAAGCAAAAATCATCAAGGCAAAGATTTCAAGAAACAATCTACATCATTCAGCCTTCCTGTGACTAGGAACATGGGCAGAATATTAAGAAGAAAAATGCTGTCATTAATAAGCTACAAGGAAGCACATGCATACAGAGTGCTTCTACATTCGCTGTCCACCAAACAGGTGGGTGTAAAGGCTTAAGTTGCAAAAATAATTACCAAAAGGTTTGTCCATAGATGCTGTTCAGGAAGCATGGCACTGAACAGAGGAGGAAGGAGAAGGGCACGGGAGGAGTGGTGGGGGTGACAGTGTCAATTTGCAAAGCTGTTACAGATAAATCAGCACTTTGAAAACAAACCTGCTAATAACAGAGTAAAATGCCCAGTTGGATCTGTGGTGTCCCTAAGATAATTGTTATGAAAAATCATTTTTTCTCATGCATTTTGAGCCTGGAAGAATGCATATGATGAAATGGCATAAATCACACCACAGGAAGCCACCAAAATCATCTGCTGTGAGCACACTTGGAGTTTATTAACTTGAACATGAGCTTCATTTGGTTCCTGTCCCTGACTTGAGACACTACGGAAAAATAGTGTTAAGAAGGTAAAAACAAAAGAGCTTTTGGGCATAATTTCTTTGGAAGTACTTGGTTTGACAGCCTTAAGACCAGGAGCTGTTTTTAGCAACATAAACACCTCAGCAGACTATAGTAGCATGTCCTGAGAAGAAGAAGATGGCATTGCCTTCTTTTTCTTCCTGATTATTCACATACCAAGGCAAATCATCACATTTTTACCAACATAGTCATCTGGAGAAAGGTTTTGAAGTTTTTGAGATGAGTTCTCAGAAATCTGTTCTTTTTTACTTTCTGAAGAAGTAAAACTATTGTTAAGAAACCTGGGCACTTTAGATTTCAGAATAAAAATTATGCAGCCTTAAATGTATTCCCTCTCTATATTAGAAAAGGGATAGCCTTTTCCCCAGGGGAAATTCTTTTCATTTGCATGCAATTACTCTTATACTTGTTTATGTTGCATATTTTAAATGTTCACTGTGAAATCTGTATCAGCAAGGAAATCATTCTGGATTCACTGAACAGACACTAGCAATCCCACACTGCTTGGAATATTGCCATATCTGGCCAAAAATATTACTGTTGGCAAAATATACATAACTTAAGACTTTTTAAAGTAATAAATTGCTATTGTATCAGAGAGAAGATCAGCCCTATTGTTAAAGGAAAATCTGGTGTATTAGGTTTCTTCAATAGAGGCATTGATCTAGATTTAGGAGCTTGTGAAAACTATAGTTTGCTCTGTTTTGGTATGTCACTTAATTTTCTTTGTACTCTTTTTCTTCAGTCCTCATAAGAGAAAATTATCCTAAGAAAAGTTGCCTTGGTATGGCTCTCTGCTGATATTGATACTTTTAATAGCCTAAAAAGGTGCTTTGCCTGCATTAGCTCAGCTAATGACAGCTCAGGAACTTGGCTTGCTTTTTGCTATTTTCAACAGAAGTCTACGACTTTCTCCAAACTGTCTCTTTTGTTTTCTTACATTTCTTATAAGAATGTGATTTAATTAATTAGTTTATTTATCTATTTAAATATCTACTAAAACATTTAAATATCTACTATCTAGATTCAGGACAAGTCTAATGCTTGTATGTTTGTACTATTGAGCGCAGAGGGAGACAAAAGAATCATTTGTTGTGGAAAGAAAAAAGTTTGGCCATTGAAAATCTGTCTATTTCATACTTCTTTCATGAGCCCTACTCAAATGAAGAAAAATAGATCCAAAAAGCCTGGGTAGATAATAAGTTAATAATCATTCTGCGGGCTTAATGCTTCCCTGCCAAGATGGCGAGGCAAGACATGCAGTGTAAGTAACTCAGATTTGTTTAGATGTATTTGTTGAATATTCATATGTAAGGGAAATTAAAAGAGATACTGTGGTAGGGGCTTAATGTTATTTTATGTAGTTGTTGGTGAATAAAATTCTCATGGGAAATATTTTATTTCTCTTCCTAATGGAGAAAAAAATTAGATTTTATGGCTGCTAAAAAGGAGGTTTAGGTAGAGTTTTTGTACTGAAAGGAGGCAGAAAGTGTATGCATAAACAATGTTTTGTATAGACATATATTTAAGCTTCAATTTTTCCACTTAAGGAAGAATAGGAAGGAAAAAAAAGCGTGGTCAGTAATATTCATGTCATTCCTTTAACACATTTAGGGGACAATCTTTACTTGAGACCAAGGAAGAAGTAGCATATAGTAAAAATATATTGATTTCCTCTGGCTCTATTATATTGATATCCAATATGCCTGTTTAAATAACCTCTTACATATATACCTATTGTACCTATTACAGATGTTGTACAGAAATTCATAAATGAAATTTTTGTAATCAGTGTTTATCAAACTTTATGATGAAATAAAGTGTGCATTAATGCACATTAATCTTATACTTCACATAATGGGTTTCAAACATATTAAGATATAAATATGGTAGGACGACTTCAATGAGCTTTACCTGTCAGATAGAGTTTTCTGAATTTGCTTTATCATGGCATGGAGTGGCTCTACAAACAGTATAAAAAGTCCTGCCTAGATACCATTGGGTTGTTTAAGAATGTCAGAGCATCCTTGCCACTACTGACGCTTAATTTTAGGGACTATCAGTGGGTTGTAGGGAAACTTTGGACTTAAGCAGTATTTTAGTAATAAAAATATACTTCCCCTGATCTTTTTTATCATCTCAGGACTATGACATGAACTAGCAGAGGCTCTTTAAAGTCTCCCTTCATATTCGTTTAGATGAAGAACCTTATGGTCTCAATTGGGAGTTTTAGGTAGTTCATTTTATTAACTATAGGCTATGCAGAGAGACAAAATGCTGCAAACCTAGAAGGAATTAGAAAAGAAAAATGAGTGCCTATCAGAGGGAGTTTCTGCTGCTTATATCTGGAAAATACCTTTGCAGACATAACTGAAGTTTATACTTTAATTTGTCTCTGCTGCTGATAAGAGGAGCAGCTCAATATTAAAGAGAAGGGAACAACATCATTTTTTTTTTCCTTTATTTTTATTTCAAAGTTTTGTTATACAGTCCTTGGTAAGGTATAACAGAAAGGACTACCTTCTTTCTTAATGCTGCCAATAGCAAATAAAATAGTTTGCAAATTTTTTCATTATCCTTTTAGAACGAAAAGCAAATTAAAATATTGAGCATGTAAAAGTAGCATCTGAAAAGTAAATACAATTTTATCACAAATTGTTTGAAAGGAGGAAGAATGAGTGGTGAGTGGCTTCATCCAGAAAGCCTGTCTCTTAGACTAAAACAAAAAAGAAACCCCTGCTTCCCAAAACAACGAAACACAAATGGACAATCTTTTATTTTGCTATGCCTGAAATTGCTGTCAAAAAGGCAGTGTGGTGACTTCTGCTCTTAGCCGTGATCACGGCATCAAAAACTGTCATTGTAAGAAATTGGAAAAGCACACAAATTCCATCAATGACTGAGTGGACACACACAATACAGAATGTGCTTGTTATAGAAAAAAAAATTGACACATTATTTGTAAGATAAATGCAACCACAAGGCTGCCACCTGGTACCCTGATTTTTAGTTTTATCTTTTTTTTTTCTTTTTTGTCATCTCTTCAGATGCTGTATAGCTTCTAGTCATCTAAATTCAAGGAGCTTTAAGCACTGAAAAGGGTATATGTATCTATAAATATATATATAAATATAGACATACATAGACTAACACACATGAGGAAGCGAGCTATAAGCGTGCTCTAAGACAGTGGCTTATGTGCTGCACTAGGGCTGTCTAGCACTCTTGTTCATTTATTATTGCAGAGTGTGCTGTAACAACAACTTCATTTACAAAGAATAACATATCAGGGACAGATAGCGGTGGTACTGATAGCAGTTGCCAGCTATGTCATTTAAAACATTGAGCCACAGTATAAATTGTTTGTGAATTCCAGGAAAATGGGCTTAGAACCCCCTAAGAAAACCCAAGGGCTTTGAAGTGGCATTTTTTAAGTACACATAATGCTAATATTTTTGTTTTATTTGTGCTGTACAACCAGAACATTTTTAGGTGTTACCTGATAACTTGTTCCTTTCATCATTTCTGTACTGAACATTCAATTCAAAAGGATAAATATGTTTGCAGTACTGGACTTTCATGATAATTACCTAAGTCAGATGCTAATCTTTTTAGACTGGATTGTAAAATATGCCTCTCTGAAGACTGAGAGTGTAACAAAATGCTTGAAGTAATCAAATCCCTATTAGAAATAGCTTTCACTGCATCTCTACATCTTATGGTCTGACACTCTTTTGTTCTGTAACCTTGACAGAACTATAAGCATCTTTTTTACTAGTAGTGCATCTGAGGTGTCAGTACATTAAAAACATGTACATCTCAGAAATGTGCTAAATGAAGGTACTTGTCACTCACTCACTGGTGGAAGTTTTTCTGTAGAATAAAGCAGTGCTTAAGTAGCATTGCTGGAACCCTCCAGTCACAAACAATACAAGAGAAGGAAATACTGAGGTCTACTTTCTCTGCTGCCATTTCCCTAGTTACTAGTAAAAACAAAGTTATTATAGCATGCTGAAAGTGTTCAGAACATTTTTTCAGTTTATAAAAATGCATGGAAATATGTTTTCCAGTGCATGGGAAGTCCTTAAAGAAAGCATTAGTGTATTAAGTGAATAATCTTTATCTGCGTTATTGTAAGAACTGCATTGCAAGGAAATTGTAGAGGATTACACAGCACATAAATGAGACAGATTTAGGCCTTCAGTCATATTTGCAGGACATCACAAATATGACTCATGTGTGGTATGGAAAATTGATTAACACAACATTATCACTGTGCTCAGCTTCTAGATGGAAGATGAATTAGACAGAGTTGGATATAATTTGATATGTTTAATAGAATGAGATGAATAGAAATTCTTACCAAGGGAAGCACTATCGACTGAATCTATTGTATCATATCCTTTGCATTTTGATTCTGTATATCCTGCCTGTAATAACTTCAAATATGATCTTGATGGTCCTATTCAATTTATTCCTGCTTTCTATTGTTCTACACTCTTGGGAAGGTCGGGAAATTCCTTTGGTGGACAAGATACAGTTTAACTTGTTAGATTTCTGATAGGGCAGAAGGATGCCTTTGGAGGGGCTTCTCCAAGGAATTTTCACATCTTGTTAACACAGATCCTGTAGAAATGTTATTCTATCTAAAGAGAAGGAAAGATTCAGACTGACTTGGCTGATATTTTATTTCCAAATTGATCCATTCAAGAGAACATAATTCCTGAAGATTCCTTTCAGAGTCAAATATCACTCATCGGAAATTACAGCATGGGAATTTGGCCTATGTCCTTAATATTTCTTTCTCCCTTTTGATGGGAGGGAGGGAAAGGCCATAAAAATGGCAAACGTGATCACACCAACAGTGATATTTCTCATGGGAATTACTTTCCACAGATAATAATATCCAAATGCTGAAACTAAGAATTTCACTTTTTCCTACCCAAATTTTAGGCACTTGACTCAGATATGATGTTCTTTGTCATATTTTGGGGTATAATGTGACTTACTATTCCTTAAATAGATACATAGTCTGCCTTCAGGGCTGTATTTCACAGGTGTTATGTAAGGTGCTTCCAAACGCAGTGAAACAAAAACTACCAGAAAATAAAAGCAGAAATTTGATCTGCTGCTTTGTTGTTTGCAAGTTTTTAATTTTTTTTAATCCTTTTTTTTTTCTATTCACGTACCTTTTTTTTTTTTTTTTGGTAGTCAGATGTATGAGACAGCTATTTCTGCAATAGAAAAGCAGTGGAAGCTGAAGCACATTGTAGGAGAAGGGAGTGCTAGCCATCACTCCTATCACTCAGTTGCTCTGTGACCTGAGGAACCCCCGTTCTGTGCCTTTAATCTGCTGAATGAAACCCCTTTAACAGCAGATGACAGCTGTTGTGCACTTCATGCCTGCACTTACACAGCAAGAAATGCCACATTTCCACTGCGGCTGTATGATCTGGTTATGGGCTTATTAAACAAAACACAACAAAGGGAAATAAAATAAAAAATGTTCAAAAAGCCTCTGAATGAACTGGCAAGCACTGATTACATTATAAAACAGAAGTTTTCATGTAAACCAAATTTAACTGTACTAGGAACTTCCATGAGAAGATTAAGTGATACTGAAAAAGTTAAAACTAGAATTAATCTGGGGTGAGCTAGTCAGATGGCTAGACAGTACCTTATTACAGTTGTTGAATGACTAGAGATCAACATGTTGTGATGCCACCCTGGGAAATAGAGCAAAACATGCAGCTTTGGAAGTAACAGCTTATTCCTAAATTGTTTATATTTTCCTTTAAATAACTGGTTTTGAAATGGCACAATAGTTTCAGGACAGATGTAACTTTTAATTCCCCCCATGTTTCATGTACATAAATACAACCCTGCATGTCAGCTCAAATGGAAGTTAATTTTTCAGTAATACTGATTTATTCAAAACACAAGTTTCTGGAGACACTTACACTGAAACTGCAAAATTTGGGATATTCCTATTAGTAAGCAAATAGACTTGAGTGTTGAAGTTTCTGGATTCTTGATGTTGACATTTGTTGTTATTGCTGGTGTAAACCTTTTTCAGGCATGATCTTTTTTTACAGATATGTCAAATATCAGTCTAACAGATCTTAGTATATCTAAACAGGAAAGAACAGGCACCTGGGATAGAATAGGTCACCATCATCCTTTTAAGTGTGCAACTGCCATTCTCAACCTTTTAATCTATGATTAGTCATCTAATTGTGCGTCCAAATTTAGTTGGTGCACTTTGCATGCATAATTAATTGATTTCCTAAAGATCTCTCCTAATTTTTAATTACTGCTGAAGCTAGCGTTAAATATGGAATGAGCCAGTCTGTGCACCAATTTCCTTAGAAACTGGATGCAGACAGCTTGTGACAGGCATGAGTATTCGTGGAATACAGAAACTGGCTGCTGTCTAGGCTGAGATATGTGAACTTGACCACAGGTTCAGGTTAATTCACTTACTGTCTGGCTGATGCAAATTCATTCAGTCTTAATTGGTAACAGAGGAATTGCTGAAATAGTGGCATAGAAGCAAACTTATTACATTTAAAGAAACTCTTCTGAAGTTCGTGCCATTTGCACCTGCAATGATATGAACATGTAAATGCATAATACCGAGTGACAGAAACCCTTATCCAACCTGAATTTTGGTGAAATCAGAAACTGTATGACAGACTACCTGCCTTACTCTGGTGTATCTTTCCATACCTCATTAATCAGATTAAAATCTCTGCATGCAGCAATTATCGGAATAGCAACACCACTGAGACTAACGAGCTTTGGCCAAGTAAGGACTTAGGGATTTGGTCTACATCTTTTCTCTAATCCATGCTTCTTTGCAAATATGAATAATTTTTCTTTTAGGTGTATATTCTAAACCTCCACACTTCAGTTACCATATACTGAAAACAGTACTAACACTAAACTAATGATCTTGGTGAAATAACATTTCATTTTGCTAATAAAATGGTCACAAATTTGTTGAATATGTTCCTATTAGCAACACCATATTTCATTTCCCTTTCTTCATCATCTAACAACAAATTGTTTTAGTAATGGCTTTGTTGCTGTGTTCCAGTTTTCATCTAAAGTCTTTGTTTTGCTTCTATAGAGCAAATCTTTCCAAACCAAAAATGGAAGTCCCAGATTTATTTTCCTTTGGCTCTTTCTCACCTTGTTAAGTTAAACTCTTAGTGAGTAAATTACCTTGAATACGCTCCACTAGCCTTTTCCAAAGCAAAGGGGTCATGTTGGTCAAACAGGAAAACACAGAAAATATATTTTACTTGTATTTACTTGTATAATTACTATTTCTGTAATGTCCAAAAGCACTTAAAAAAGTTGAACTGCATTAAACCTCCTGCATTGTAAAGGATGCATTTAAAGGAAGAAAAACATGTAAAAGGAACAACTAGTCCCATCATCTACAGGAGAGCTGTAGGTAAGGTTTAGTACCTGTGATTACCAAGTGATTTATGTATACTCTATACTCCCAGGACTGTGCTGGGACTTTTCTGTTAGGCATTTTCTCACTATAATAAAACATCCATTATATTTTACTGCCACTGTGGTGACAGATGTGATCAGTAGGGTCATAAAGGGGAAAGAAAAATTTGTGTGCAGCAGATCAATAAACGGATATGGAAAGGACCAGCCTGCACTGACCTATCTAGATTGTCAAATACAACAGATAGAAATTTTGGGTAAATAAAAAGCCAGTGAAACACACCAAGTGCACCAAGTGACCAAGGTCATATGTTTAAATGGGGTTTCCTCTTGCTACTCTCAGACATAAATATTTGGCCACAGAGACTGTTGGAATGACCCAGTAAGGCATTTCCTGATTTTATGTACAGCTTCTTCCTGTTAATACGCCCAACATCAATTCTTCATTCTTAAGTAAGAAAATCTGATCCAAGTATTACATAAGGTATTAAAGGAATTTTCTTTAATTCTCCTTACATGAATGCACTACATATGCTTGTCACTTAAACTTATCAAATATTCATACTTTGATTTTTTTTTTAAAGGAACTGTGAAAATCGTTCTAACAAAAAGTTCAGTTAAGATTGCAGGTTTTGTTTTGTAGTAGATTTTGATTTTTATACCACATCAGGACTTTGACTATAAGAAAATCAATGGCTTTAAATTGAAAAATTATTCTGCTTTTCAGATGAATGCAACTTTCATGCAAAATTATTTTTTGTTCATAGAGATGTAGCCAGTAAATATTTCCTTTCACTCATCTCTTGTGGAAAGGATATACACTCCTTTCACTCAGCACCTCATTGCACACTCTTCTGTCTTTAAAGAAAGTTATATCTGTTCACATTTAATTAAATTCTTGTAATAGAAGTCGAACTTTAAAAGAAATTGAAAGTTCATTTGAGGCACTTTTGACTTCTTCAAACAGTAAAATTTTCTTTGTCCTCCCATGGAGCTTCAAAACTGCACCTACAAATATTAATACACTTGTCAGTAATTCAACCCTTTCTGAGGTGCACATTATTACACCTTCCTTTTCGATCTGTGTTTTGCTGATTATTTATTGTATTCAGCTATATAAATTCAGACATATAAATTAGCTATATATTTATGCATTCATTTATAATTTAGAAGAAAACATATGGAGGGTATTATGTGTCCTCATAATTCTATTGATGAAATACATACCAGGTAAAAAAAGAAGTATCTTGTACTGACAATCATCAGTCTTATATTACAACCAAGAATATTTACTATTATCGAGACCTGCAGTGCAATTCTAACTGACATAAGAGTAAGACTGTTAACATATCTAGAGGATATAGTAATAGTAACTTCATCTTCAGGGTCTGAAAGTTTTTCCACATGTATATTAGATACAGCTATACTAATGTCATCATCGGCTTTGGATATCTGACTTTAACTGTGTGAGGATAGGGACTTGTCCAGATGTTTTATGCAACAGTGGGGGTTTGTGCAACAGACAATAAAGTTTATCTTGCTGTCTTGCCTGACCTGATCTCCTAAATTCCAGACAAATTCTAGGGTCATTTTTCACATGAAATACATTCTACAATCAGTAGCATATGGAATTTAAGTTGATGGGTTTGTTTAGGTTCCCACCTAGTGCAATTATGAGAATTGGGCTATCTCTAAGATGACCAAAAAAGAGATATTGGACCACACTTGTGCATAGCTATCATTGCTCCAATTGTCACGTACTTAACCCTTGGTCTGAGTTTGCAGAGAATACTTTCAGACTGAGACCATGTCTGGCTGATGTTTCACCATGCAGTGTTAAAGTATGGAAATGTGATCTAAGAGGCTTCTAGAGATTTAGCAATATTTTTAAAGTTTTCTTTATAATGTCTACTAATTCCTGTTTCTAGCATATAAATTCTTTAGTGTATAATCATGAAATTGTTACTGAAGGAAAGTTTCAGAAACTAATTGCAAGATTTTCTCAACAGCTATTGCTGGTTAGAATCCTGATTCTGCTAAATTGAAGATTATATGTCCTGCTAATAATGCATCTTCAATCAGCTCTTTCCACATGGATTGGACCACCAGTCACACACTCTTCTTGTGTGAAGGCATGAAGAGAAGTTTAGTTGGGTACATTCTGTGTCTTACAGATTGTATTTCAAAGATGTCTGAAGTCATACTCAGAAATCCTTCTAAAAGTTTCTGAAACCAATTTATTTATCCCCCTCACTTAAATGTATCCATAAACAGAGGTTTCATGTCCTTAAGAAGAAATGTTGTATTGTACAATTGGGTTGACAAGTTTTTTAATCCCTGAAATATTATACTAGGTAGAAAATATCATTTCAGAATGAAGAATAGACATTATGTGGCAAATTAGTATTCAAAATAAAAATAAAATTAAAAGCTGAAAGAAAAATACTGCCCTTGCTATGGCTACATTTTGTGATCAATGGCAAATATATACCCACTGGTTGGGGTGAAATTATTATAACTCTTAGCCTCTCACTCTCTTCAGACAATAAACACTAATTGGTTTTTTTTGTCTGGTTGACTTTCTGCATTCCTTTCTTACCCTTATTGAGTAATCAAATTAATTGACACAGACACAATGCTAAGATTCAGAATAGTTAGATTATCTTACATTCAAAAATTGAAACAAAATTGGTGCAATTCTGAGTTTGTTTACATGCCCACACACATTTTTGCATATCTATAGTATACATATAATTGTTTTTAAATACATGACAATATCTTACAAAAAATCTTCAAAATATTATTTTTCTTTGAATTTCCTACCTTAATATAACTAAAACATTAGATTTTTTCTTCATGTGAGAAAGAACAATAAGAACAATGACCATGAGTGTCTGTCATATTACTGATACATAAAATATATAAGCAAGTCTATGTGTGTATGTGTGTACACATGCATATTTGTCCATATTTTGGCCTGTCCAACTCAGTAATATATAGAACATCTTTACTGGTAGAATCTGCTTGTTAAGACAGCATCTTAAGGACTTGTTTCTTTTATTTGAGAGCTCCTTATGTAATATGTATCTTAGATATATTTATGTTATATTTAATATAACTAGGTTCAGGGTTTTTTCCAAGTAATATTTGCCTTTATTTTTCACACTATTCTATTCATTATTTTGAGGGCTGGGCAATATCAAGCCAGCCTGTGCTGAACCAGTGTGACCAAGAGAGAATCATTTGCTCTGAAGAGCTAGCTTATAATGCAATGACTCACTAACTTAGTATTTATTTTAGGGGCATGACCCTAAAGAAGTCATTTGACTTCAAAAAGATGTTCCTGCTTCCTTAAACCCATGTCTTGGTGGTGGATTCACACTGACTGAAGGTTGCTGGCAAATTTAGGTTGATATTTCTGAACTGGGAATCAGAAACACGCTATGAATTCTCTAGTCCATTTGGCTGATTGAAAAGTCAGCATTTTATCTTCTGATACAGCGGTAAAACAGAGAGAATGGAAACTGTCTTGTGTTTGCTTTTAATTTCTGCACATTTTAGCATTAGCAATGCCCTGTACACTCTGCGTAATTGGGAAGTATTGCAGTAAATGAGATTCCTTCATCAGTAAAAAATAACTATATTTATCAAACAACTTTTGAAAGCTTCTAAGTGTTATGAATAGAAATGTAAACATTTCAGAGGATTTAATTTTTAACATAGTGTAAATATTACTTCACACACATTCAGTTGTATATGCTGAATGATCATGCATCAACAGTGCAACATTTAACTTTGTAAAGAAATATAATATAGTGTTCTGATAATGAGCAAGCAACAAAAATGGAATTTTATTTTTTCTCAGTGTTTTAGCGACATACATTGTGCTTTCATCTGAAATGCTGGAGTATTACAAAGATTGAAATTCTCAATATCTACTCATCTAAAAAGGTCATTCATATTTGCTTCAAGATTGAGATTCGATGATGAAATATATTTATTGGTTAAATCTGGACTCCAGGAGCATTAAGAGAAGGACATCACAAAATTTCCCACGGGTACATCTTGGCAATGAAAGCCTGCAGTATCGCAAATATATATTGCATATAGTAACAGTCATGAACCTTTCTTTAAAACTTCCTTAATTTTAAGTATGATGGCCATTTAGCAGTCACCCATCACCAAAATTAAAGAAAGCAATAAAAAGAACCACCACAATATGTTGCTACAGAAGGAGTCAGTGAAAAACAGTACTTTATAATTTTAGTTATTCAATTTGTAACAGTAATTAGCCACAGCAGGATCTACTGAATGGATGCGACCAATCTTCTTTTTGTTTTCCTTTGTGAATCCTCTATCTCAGCTTTTGGAAACTTCTGAGAAAGGAAGAGAGTACAGCTGAAAAGTAAAAGACTAAACTTGCTTTGCCTGAGCAATAATTATGCAATTACCTTAGGTGGATCAGGTGAAATGAAAGACCTATTGATCTGGGTACATATTTAGTTTCAGTATCACCAAATCCCTATCACAAATATTAGTTGACCATCATTAATTTTTATAAAATGAGTGATACCCATATTGAAAGTTTTTTCAAAGTGTTTGAAATATGCTGGTGCAAACTAATTTATTATACCCAGAAAGAATGATAGTGGATCACAGATACTAATTTCTATATTCTTGTCTTTTTTTTTTTTTGAGTGCACAGAACTATTATATTTTTGACAGTCATAACAAAAGAACAAGTGACAATATTTGAAGTGTTAAAATTATTCATGACCTAGGAGGAAGAAAGGCTTCTTTCCCAGTCCACATTCACAGGCCGGCCAAAACATGCACTGCTAAATGGTCAAACATTCCAGTCATACTTAGGGAACAATTTAATGTGTGCTAAAGTCAATAGGAATCTTTCCACTACTCTTTGCATTAGCTTGTTGCATCATAGGGATTTTAGGATAAGGATTGTCTTTTCATTAGGTATAGACCATGCACAGCAAATATTACCTCAATCTTGACTACTTAGTACAGATAGTTTTATCACAGAAAATAGTAGCAGTTTTTCAATCCAATGTGTGGCCTATGTGAGGGAAAAGAAAATAAAGAGCAGTCCCTTAAAATATTTCCATTTTTTCTTCCTCTTTTCAGTGCTGGGTGAAACACCAATCTGTTTTTCATTAACTTGCCCTTGATACTGACTTTAATAGTGCGAATATCAGTTTAAGGGATAATCCTACATGGCTTTGTCTGATACTATAACATTCTTGCTTCTTTGCTAATATCATTCCCATTGGTTATTTTCTAACAAAGGTTTGAATGAAACACAGTAGAAAGGCTGTTCAAATAAAAGTATTTTGCAATACTTCAGATTTGTAATTAATTCATAGAGTTCCTGTAGATTGGAGTTTGTTTACTGGCTAGTAAACATAGTACCAAATGCTCACTGTAAGGTATATTAGGTTTTGAGTTTTCTTTCTTTTTTTCCCATACTCTAAGGAAGTATAACCTAACAAAATAATATGCCTTTTGTCTGGAAGTCAGAATATTTTTAGGTCAATTGATTCACATATATTGTTTACTGTGTGCTATTAGGTTAGTCAGCCACTGACAAATGTAGCACAGATTCTAAATAAGATTATTTTTATATCACTATTTACAAATCTGAGTTCTCAGCTGGGATTAGAGCGATTAGAAAGCACAAACCATTAAAAAAAAGTCATGAAGATGTGTTAGCTTGTGGCAAACCAGCAAATCTGTTACCATCTTCAGTTATTTTGTGTGTGTTTAGAACAGAAAAGTTGCCTATGGCTAAAATTACTCAGTAGAGGCAATGAGTAGACACACATGGCACGTCCTTACCATGCACAATGTTCAACGTGCAAACTAGATTTTGAGTGCTGTCTGGATGTGGCTGGCCTCGAGCACAACCCTCGGGTTTATGTCGTCTGCACTGACAGACACAAATGCCCAAGGAGCTGCTCTGCCAGAAAGGAATACTCAGTGCCCACTGCTCAAGCCCCTTCCACCTCTGACATGTCCTTACAAAGTCTGGCATTGCCAAAAAGTCAATGATTGTTTGCATTGAGACACTCTTGCCTGAAGATATCTGTCAATTCCCTTACATTGCCAGAGTGAAGCAAGCTGTATTTGTGAAGGCCAAAGCCTGGAATGATTCAAAACGTGTTCGTGACAAGAATGTAACATTCCTGCGGCAAATCGAGTCAGATTCAAAGGGATCAATAAATGGGAGTTTTTTGCCTTATTCATTCACAGCTCAATGTATACAGGTAAACGACTGTAAACATTCTTTTTAAAAAAAAAAGTTACTACTTATAACAAAGAATGCTAGCCTTGCTTAACAGAAAAACAGTAAACTGAAAACTGAGGAGCAGATGTACTACCCATTCTATTGACCTTGTTATGATATGGCAGCACCTCACAGAGTGGCAGAACCTGTAATAATCTCCTGAATAACCAGATCTTGAAAGACTTAGAAATGACCTTCTGAATATACCTTAAGAGCCGCTAGCATTACTCAAATGTATCAGCTCCCACCTGAAAACCTTATTCCTCCAAATCAAGCTTGCAAGTGAACAAACTTTAAAAAAAAAAAACAAAAAAAACCTGTGACCTTATCAAGTTACATGTCACTTCATGTAACTCGGGTCTTCTACTTGATTTTATTTTATTTTTTTTTATTCTTATAGACACCCAAAACCCCAGCTATGCTGACTTCACTCTGCATATTAAATAGAACTAACACAGTAGTTCACTGAGAGCTAGGTCATGTCTCTCTTTGTATTTCCCTCAAGTCATTTGATGATAATTCCAATTTCTAGCACAGAGTATCAATATAGAATTACCATGTTCACTGCGGTCTCGCAAACTGCAAAGGTCAACCCATGTGGAGACAACAGCAGTAGCAGTGTCAATGCTAGCTGTTGTTTTACATTTCAAGGAATCCAAGTTTAAGAAATTATTTCTGTAAGTTATCACCTCTATATATATTGCTATCCAAAAGAACAGAAGAAAAAGCTTTTTTTTAAGTATTGAATCAACAATTGTTCAAAATGTGTAGGAAAATTCATGGACACCTTGATAGCATTTGCCTAAGTCCAGCATTTCTTTCCCACCTTGTTAGCTTGAAAGAGTTAGTTGAAGGAAAGAGGAAAACTTCATTTTTTCCCACCTTTGGTCCTGGTGAATGAACTTTTAAAGGTGAAAATGTTTTGTGAATGATGAAAAAACGTGATAGAAATCCACCACCTTCTTGATTCCGCTGAGTGATCAAGTGCTGCTAAGAGACAGCTGCTTTGTCCCTCCAACAGATATTGGGGTGGCCAAGAACCACCCAACAGAGCCTGTGAATCTGGGGCTCTCCTGGCTGTCCAAAACAGGCTGCACCTACTCAGTCTTCCTGGTCAAGTGGCCTGTAGCAGACTCCCCCTGTAATGCCACCTGCCCCTGCCCTTCCTTTAAACCTCACCCACGAGGTCTCAGTCAGCTCCTCATCCATCCCCAGGCCCAGCTCCATGAACTCCAGATGGTCACTGATGGAGAGGGTGATGCATCTTCCTTGTCTCCCCTTCCTGTCCTTTCTAAGGAGCCTGCATTCTTCCACTCCAGCACCTCAGTCATAGGAGCTATCCCACAATGTTTCCATAATGCCAGTAAGTTTGAAAGTGTAGGCACATCCCTAACTCCCCTTTTTCAGTCTCCATGGCTGCTTATGCTTGCATAGAGGCATTTAAGGTGGGCTCCCAGTGATCCTGATGTACTGGCTGGAGTGGCTGAAATTCCTTTGTGCTGCTATGTGAGAAAAAGAAACCAGTCAACCTCCACTTTCCATTACTTGGCATGAATTTAACACACCTTTAAGTCAAAGCAAGCAACAGAGCCATAAAACTAATGTAACATATAGTTAAATAACTGTGCCTAGTTACATTTATTACATATACATATATTAGTTTTAAACATGTGTATTGTGATGGTGTCCAAAGATGCCAGTAAAAGCTGAGACCTGAGTGAAGATCAGGAAGAAATTATCTCTACCAGAGAGTTTATATTCTAAAAATCGCACAAGATGAAAGTTGAGAAGGATATGGCCTATAATTAAATGAACATGATGATGACTGACACAGTTTCATTTCTTAATTATGTTTGTTGTAGCTGCTTTTCTCTAGATAACTCATCCTGAGGAATTATCTTACATAATTGCTGAAAATAATTAGCAGAAAAAATATCCACAGCAGATGAGGCTTTGAAGGTTTTTGATAGATCCTGTGCAGGTCAGTGGAATATCATGCCAATGAGTACTGTGGTAGTACTAATGGAAGTCCACCTGAGCTCCTACTGATGATAATATTACCAGCAGACACACTGATAAATTATAATGGGCACACCAGCAGTAGCAACTACTCCAGAAAAATCCTTAAAGTGAATTTCCTTTAATGGTTGGGAAGACAAATGGCTCGTATTTTATCATTGGATTCCTCCTCTTTCAGAAAATTGCCAATAAACTTTTTGTTCTTAGCTCAAGATTTGGCAGTGTCTTGGACATAACAAATTTAACTCATTCAGGAACTTTGATATGTTTTTTTATTTATGTCAGTTATTTGTTCAAATTCTTCTTCAGTCAAGCAGTCCTAAGTCTTTTTATATCTGAAATTAGATGATTTTTTTTTTAAAGAAACAGCTCCAGTAATGTTTCTGAGGAAGTCAAAAGACTTTAAAATTGTTCTTTTGAAGAGTCGGCCTGTACTGTAAGTACCTAATTTCTTCAGGTATTTCCTATTTTGATATAGGAGTTTCTCTCTGGTCTTTCCAGACTGACTGTCCGTGAACAGCTTGTACCTGACTCTTCCTAAACTCAGCCAGAACCCCAGAGAATTAGCTGTGGACACACAAACAAATGCTACCAGATTTCTGTGGCTTAATGACCCACATCACATTGGCTGATCTTGTGTGCTCTGTTAGCACTCTGAGTTGTGTCTGATTTTCTTTTGCTTAGCAAACAGTATCAACAGACACAGTTTGAGACATTATTCCCCCATATCAACTTGTTTGCTCTTTTTCTGCTGCTGAAGACTATCCTTTGCAGTCAGTGTGGCAGAATAAATATTCCTTTTCTCCTACAGATTAGTTTAAACTCCACTGCTCATTTAGTCTAGTCTGTTGCCTTATGATAAGTAGTTAACGCATATGCAAACTTTTCTTCTGCTAATTTAATTTCAGGGAATTATGACCTCTGTCACAGGTATGACACTAAAGCTGAAGTTAGTTTCACTAGTGCTTGTCTGTAAATGCCTTTAGCTCTTTCAATTACAAAGTAAAACACTTAAAATCTGTGTGAAGGAAATTGCCCCACATTTGGGGTGGGCTAACAATGAGCTGATGAATAGCTGGCTCAGCTGACAGGCAGAACTTGACAGAGTTCTCACATCTTGGGGACTTCATACTCAGGTCTGGTGAGTGGCTTGCTACTGGAAGCATTTCAAATAATATTTATGTGTAATCATTCTTCTTATAAAAACACTGTCAGAGACGTAAATGCTTCCAGAATTGCCTGGTCACTATGTAGTAGCTCTTTTTGCTAAAGTATTCAGTGAAAAAAGTTGTGAGACTTGGATTCAATGCCTTCATCAGTCTGTGGACTTTCAAAAATATATTCTCAATAGACTGTAGTACAACAGATGCTAGTTTGGGTAGAAAGCACTCTCCACATTCCAGCTGAAACTGCACTTTGAGTAGCAAAAAACCCAAGATAATTTTTCCTAGGAAAAGCATGAACAATACAACCCAGTGAGAAAAGCATTTGAAAATAGATATCACTCACCTACTACTGAGATTGCATTTTATGTAATTATCTTCCAAATAGGAAAATGGTCTGAACACTTCTGATCTACTAATTGTCTCTTGTTGTAGTCCAAAAGTAGAGATTTTCTAACAGCTCCTAAGAACGATTTTTTCAGAAAAACTAACTTGCTGTTTGAAGCTTGCAGCTCTAGTGTTCTTTTGAAGTCCACAGGTCTATGAGCAACGTCTTACAGACCACAAGTTGTGAAAGGAATTACCAGCAGAGCTATTATATTTGGTTTTGAACATCCAGATCCTTAATGTTGTGGCTGTAGACTAAAAGTTGTTCAAGAGAGCTGACTTGTGAATGAATGCGAGCTGTGACATATGCCTTAGGTATTTAGACACTCTCTGCTTTAATTTAATGCTATTTCTGCTCTCCTTCCTGTGCTATTTAAGTGCAGTTAAAGATCCACATGTATACTGGTAAACTGGTATTTTATATGGCATTAGGCATATGATTTCTGTAATCCTTAAATTATGCTATAAATAATTCTTTCTAATATTAATAACTCATCAGCCTGCATTGCACTTTAAAACTGAAAAGCTTGAACTTAGCTTGTAGGAACTTATCCCAAGGTACTTTGTGCTCATTTCTAGTCTAGAAGACAATAGAAGCACGGATGGGTTAGCAGCCTCCGGTAAGCATAACCTTTCATATCAATGAACGTTAATGACCACATTTGCCATGATCAAATCAAGATTTCCATGGGTATGTAGGGCAAACTTCACTTTCTGTGTTTAAGTAAGTGGTACATGGAATTGTCCCAAAAAGTATTAATCTGAATCAAAATCTGACCATACAAACCCCTAAAAATGGGATGATTTTATAGCACAGGGAATAATTAGACATACTATTGAATGTTTTTATCTGTTTGTCTGAGGTAAGCTTTATAATGCTATTAATCATATTCACTACCATACCACTCAAGGAATCTGATTACATTATACCTGTACAATGCCAAATTCAGAAGACACATGGGTTCATCCTGCAGAGGTACAGACCTAAATGGCAATAGGGATGTAGACTGTAACTGCTGTAACTGGTCAGAGGGATTTTCTTGACCCATTAAAACTATAAATATCACCTCAGGCCTTGTGTTGTGTTGATTAAATGCTGTGGTTTCTGAAGAAATTGCATGAGTACATCAAGGTTTCAACTGTCCAGAATATACTGCACATAAATACACTGTATATCCTTTTTGCATATACCCAAGTATGCAATATGAAAATAACTGTTAAATTCATCCCACAATTAACTTTTCTCTTTCTGAATGGTATTTTGAAAAATTAAGATGTTACACTACAGAAATACTGGTATTGTAGCACTGTTAGATATTGATGAAAAGTTTGACTCCTTATTTAGGTCTGGTTTCAGATGAAAGCAAGAACCTTGTTTTGAGTGATCATCAATGAAAAGAAGATATGCAAAAAGAGGAGTCAGTTTCCAGTTCAGAAAAGCACATTGTTAACTTAGGGAGGACCTTTAAAAAACAAGTATTAGCTTTTTAAATTAATTTTCCCTTTTTCTTCTGGAAAAAAATCAGAAGTGATTAAGCATGTAAGGATCTCAAGGAAAATACTAAATAATTGCAGGAGAAGTTTGCAAATGCTATTTCTACTGAAAAATATCAGTGACAACTAGTTTTCTATAAATGTTAGGAAACATTCTTGTGAATCAATCTCTTTATAGAATAACTGTGTTAAAACTGAGAACATGGATCACACTTTAAGATGAGAGTTGCTTTTTTGTAACTCAATAAAAAAATTGAAATCATAATTAGTAACTAGGAACATGAGTTCTCAGTTCACATAAAGGCCAAGATCAAACATACTCCTTTTAAAAATAAAAGTGAGAGTTTGGAGTAAAATACTGTGTTAATGTGAGTCCAGTGAGAATTCCTTACCCTATTCCAGAGTTTACACTTTTAAAAGGATATTACTAAATGGTGAAGGTTGAGAAAATCCTAACAAGGAAGAATCACAGTCTGGAAAGCCTGCTTTGTAGTAAGAGACTAGAGAAACAGAACCTAATTATCTCAACAATAAGAAGGTTAGAAGGCTGGCTAATTATGATCTGTGCAGTATGTAAGCTGAAAGAAGAAGAAGGTATGGAGCCAAAGTGAAGTTCAGTTTTTTAAGACTACAATCGAGGAATGGGACTTTGAGAGTAAGAGTAATTAAGTACTGGTTAAATTTACTGAGATATTGTAGAATCTGTACAATGAGAAATATTTATCTTTAAAAAAAACCCCAAACTATCTCATTCACTTTAGTTCAACAGTAATTAAAAGGCTTCATAAAAAACCAAAGGAATAACAACAACAACAAAAAAACACAAACCAAAACAAACAAAAAATATTTTGGGTTTGGGCCTTTGTCAGAAGGAGAAAGTGACACTAAAAGTTTTAGTGAAAAACTGCAAGGACAATGCAGTTAGAATATAACTAGAAAGGTGTGTATCATGACAAATACCATATCTTTGAGAAACCGTAGTGAGTATTAGTTCTCACAGTATGCTACTCAGAATTTATCTCATTGGTCATACAGGTGAGACTCTACAGTGTATTTTTGATTTATCTGGCATGTAGCAGATTCAGCCGTGCAGTAAGCATTTAATTTTACTATAAATGAAAGACTTTGAATTCGAAAATATAGATGTGATTTTTCTATGTTGTAATTTTGTTACTCTGTGTAATTTTCTGTGAAAATAGTTATCAATCAAGTTTCTCCTTCATGAGCAAACCATAAGAGGATAAACCACATAGGAAACAAATTTCTTTCCTGAAATTTAATAAGCACCACTTTATAACTACTCAACTAGGAGACATTTAATTCTTTTCCCAAATCTTAATTTTCTGCATGTTCATTTCAAAATAATCTCTGGATTTTTCTTGTTTCCTTGGTGGACATGGTGAACTCATTCTATTTGCTTTTAATTTGTTTTATGTCCTGCAGTTTGGCATTAATTTCTTTTGCAGTTTTCATTTGTTTGGAGTCTTACAAAGGACAGTGTCTGCTGTGTGTTATCTCCCTTGCACACAGGAAGAAAATTCAACCAGTGACCTGAGTATGGGGTTCATTCTGGTCCACTGAAGATGAGCCTTTTGCACCATGAAGCTAGTGAACATAACATTACAATTGCATAAATGTAAACTGCAATACAACTGGCTCATCCTTGAATAAAAATAAATCTAAGTCCATTGACACTATAAAAATTGGAGTAAGAAGACCAAGCAGGAGATAAGCAGTCAATTTCTGTTAATGCAGTTGTAGAAAGCTCCTCTTGCATTAGGTTGGTATTTTCACACACAGAATCAGCAACATTGAAAGAAACCTTCAGGATCATCTTCACAGAATCACACAACATTCTGAGCTGCAAGGGACTCTCAAAGACCATCGATTTCCCACTGTTAGGTAAATGGCTTGTGGAGGGATTGAGACCACAGACTTAACATTATTATCACCCATCTTTAGCCAACTGAGACTAATCTCAGGGCTATCCAGTCTTACCATCAACCCAGCATCACTACAATTCTCTCTAAACCATATCCCCAAGTGCAACATCCAGACACCTCTTGAATACTTCTAGAGACATGATGCCACCACCTCCCTGGGCACCTTACTCCAGTGCCTAACTACTATTTTAGTGATTTTTTTTTCCTGATATCTAATCTGAACCTCCCCTGGTACAACTTAAGGCCATTCTTCTCATCCTTTCACTTGAGATATGGCAGAAGAGACCAACCCTCACCCCACTACAATCTCATTTCAGGTAGTTGTAGAGAGCAATGAGGCCTCCCCTGACCTTCCTCTTCTTCAAGCTAAACACTCCTACTCCCTCAGTCACTCCTCATGGGACACGTTTCCTAGACCCTTTACCAGCTTCATTTCCCTTGAAGTGGACACACCCCTCCACCTCAATGACCTTTTTGAAGTGAGCAGCCCCAGACTGAACACAGAATTCAAGTTGTGGGCTGATTGGTGCTCAGTACAGGGGGGCAAACAATTCCCTAGTACTGCTGGTTGTACTCTGAGCAATTCTCAATGTACCCTTCCCCAGGGTGGTAGTTCTGCACAGAGCTGTTGCAACCCGAGGGTAGGACCCAGCAATTTGCCTTATTGAACCTCATACAGCTGGTCTTGGTCCATCAGTCCATCCTGCCCAGATGCTTCTGCAGAGCCTTCCTACCTTCAAGCTGATCAACACTCCCACCTAACTTGGTGTCACCTGCAAACTTACTGAGGATGCATATGATCCCATTGTCAAAACCATTGATAAAGATATTAAACAGGTCTGGTCAAAATTATGAGCCCTGGGGAACACCACTAGTGACCAGCTGCCAGCTGTTTTTAGTTCAATTTAGTTAATTTCAAATATGAACTGTTTAGAATTAATAAAAAAACAAAGAAACAAAATTGAGATGCTCCCCCTCCCCTCCCCATTCAGCAACTAAGCCCCACACAGCCATTCCCCCACTCTCCACTCAGGATAGGGGGAGAGAACCATAAAGATGAAAGTGAGAAACTCATGGCTTGATATAAAAACAGTTTAATAGGTAAAACAAAAAACTGCACATGCAAGCAAAGCGAAACAAGGAATTCACTCATGACTTCCCATGGGCAGGCAGGTGTTCAGTCAGGAAAGCCAAGCTTCATTATGCACAGTGGTGACTTTGGAAGACAAACACCATCACTCTTAAAGTCCTCCACTTCCTTTTTCTTCCTTCAGATTTATATGCTGAACATGATGCCATACAGTGTGGGAAATCCCTTTGGTCAGTTGGGTTCAGCACATTGCTCTGTCCTCTCTCAACTCCTCATGTACCCCCAGTCTGCTCCCTGGTGGGGTGGGATAAGGAGCTGGGCAAGGGCTGCTCAGCAATAATTAAAGCAACCCTGTGTTATCAACATTGTTTCCAGCACAAAACTAAATCACAACCCCATGCTAGCTACTATAAACAACTTAACTCTATCCCAGACAAAACCAGCAAAACAAGTAAAGTTGGGTTAACACTAGAATACAATGCGACCTTGTAAGAAGCGATGGTGTTGTATAGCAAGTGGAATTCTTCTCTCTGAATGACTGCTCCTGCACTCCTGCTTGGAGTTATAAATATGCAGTGGATTGCAGCAGATAAGCCACAGATTCCAATTGTACATTTAGCTTTTTGAAAGTTGTAAGAGGAGAAAAGTACATTCTGCTGTTCTGACCAAATGCCTTTTACTGACATACTTTGATCACAAATTTGTGTACAGTCTGTGGAAAGTTTAATTTTATCACTATGTTTAGAATATTTAAATCATAGTATCAAACATTAAGTGCAAATATTACAGATGATCCTCTGGTAACCTGTAACAAATTGCCTCCTCATAGTACAACACAGGTGGAAGATCATTATCCAGATGAACTAGCACACACTTCAATATCCTCCAAATTAATCTTATAAAATGCATGACATATTCATCAAAATAAAGACCGTCCTGCAAAATTTGGGACAGATGGCAGTGCAAGATGACATCTTTTCTAAATGTGTCAAAATATTCACTCATTCAAGCAATATGATTGGTTGCACATTGTGGGTGCATTATTAAAATAACAAAAGCAGTAAAATTCACTTGCATGAACACCTGCTGCTAGAGTGACTTAATATAAGTAAGCCAAAACATATAATTAAGTAATATAAATATAATTACTTCACTGACAAATAAGTTAACAACGGCTATTCCAATTCTTAAAATGTTTTAAGTCAGTGAATTACACCTGTATTTAAATTTACATTTAAACCCAAAACATACCTTCTTAAATGACTTAAGGAAGTATCCTTCATACCATATAGCAAAATATGAGAACAGGCACACAACAGGCCTACTAGTTGTCTCCTAGATGATTAGATCAGATATTTCCTTACCATTTGAAACAGGAGAGCACAGAAGTGATTGATAAGCCAAATATCACAGACAATTCAGATTTGAGAATTCAAAGCACTATCTGCACTCTCTGCTGAGGATCTGACATGGGCACAGAAACAGCATCTACAAAAGAAGAGCTGCAGATTTATTTTTTTTTTTCCAGAATTGAAAATCTCAAAAACTCACTTTATGGAATCTAACACAACTCTTGTGGAAGGAAAATTCATAAAGGTATGAATGTGATTTTTGTTTCAAATTATGGCAAGATCTTCAGACCCCCTGATTTTGTTCTCTGCTCTGTTCTCAGGAAAGTCAGGCAATGCTCACCTGTTCTTAATGGAGGGTCTTGCACTCAGGATGGTGATAAGTGCTGGTATTAAACTGATCAAACAAACATGCTGTGGAGTAAAACAAGGTGTACCTGTGGAGGCCTAGATACATATTTGCTACACCACACACAGTCTGAAACTATACACAGGAATGAACCAGAGACCCCGTGTTCTTGTGCATGGCAATAACCACAGGGCCCCCGCTTGACCATCACTTACCTTAGTGGCTAGCTAACTAAAATATGAACATCAAATAACTGGTTTTCTTATGAAAAAAAATAGGAAATCTGTTTAAAGTGATTTGGCACAGGGCAAATATCTGCTTTGCTGGGGGGGTTGTTTGTTTGTTTGTTTGTTTGTTTTCTGGGAGGATGGGGAACAGGAACAAAATGCTTTATTGCTTGCTGTACAATTATACTGCCAGCTCCACGAAAACGCGAATGGGTGAATATGGTTACAACAGGCTGGTACTGTAGAAACTGCTACTGTAAAGGGTTAACAAAGACTGCACTTGCTGTACATGACCACGGCGCAGAGAGATCGGCAGTGTGAATTGTGCGATCCTCCCGAACACACACGCGCACACACACACAGATACAGGGACACCTTCACTCCTCCGTGTGCGCAGTGCCCACCTGTCCAGCCCCCGTGCCCGGCCCGGCCCGGCCGGCGCCGCTTCGCGCGGGGATGCGCCGCTCCTTCGCGGGGGGCTGTGGATGGAGATGCGGTTTCTGTAGCGCTGGGCTGGCTGCGGGGAGCCATTGGCTGGCGGCTTTGTGAATTTCATTCAGTTTGGTCCAATAGCGGGAGGAGAGCGCCTGGTACAGCCTGGACCTCTNCATCTCGCTCTCTCTCCCAGCTCGCCTTGCCTTGCAGATCAGTCTCTCCGCGGCTCGGTCTTTCTGCATAGGCAATCACAGCTCCTACTTGCAGACTCAACACTCTCTTTCGCACTGATTGCAATGAATTTTCTGCCTGAATGTAGGTCGCTTACAACCGAGAACACGAGTTTCCTTCAAATCCAGTGTTGTTGTCTTTCTTCTTGTTATTTTTAATTTTTCCCCCCTTTCGTGGTCGTTGCATTCCTTTGGAGAAGCCAATCGCATTGGATTCCAAAAAGGAGAGCAGGAACCGTGTGTGAATAATCCTGGCTGCATGATAGCCCGAGTGGATTTCCTGAAAGATTCTGGCTGTGTAAAAAAGACCCCTATGCTTCTGCAGCTTACCCAGTGTTAAGGTAGGAGTACCGGATTTGCAGTTTGAGTGTTCATTTTCATTTTTTTCCCTGTTGTTTTTTCTGTTCCCCCCCCCTTTTTTTTTTCTCGGCGAGGGTGGGGGAAGAGAGGGAGAGGTGTTGCAGTTGGTACTCTGGCAAAGGGCGAGCAGTTTGCTGCAGTCGTCTGTGCTTTTACTTTTCTCATCATGATAAAGCGATACTTTCTTTCTGACATTTCCACCATCATACGCGATCTTCTTGTCACATATGCATATTTATGCAAATTTATTTCTTTTTTACCCACTTCGGTCTCGTCCCTTATACCCCCCTTGCACCATAATTTGTTTGGAGGCATTTTGCTGCAATCAGCTATTTGGAAAGGCATTGAGGTTCTGTGTGAGATGTTTACAAAGTAGCTTTGCCTTACAGGGAAATAAACAGAAGAGTGTGGAGGAGAGGAGGGAAAAATATCTGCAGTACAGGCAGAGAAAGAAAGAGCGAAGCCACAGTTTCTTGCAAGCGCGAATAGGAGCAGGAACGGTACCTCATGCTCTGTGTGAGCCTGTGGTTTTCAGGGAAACACAAAACCAACACGTAGGGTTTTGGTTAACCACTTTCCTTGCCACCACCACAACCACGAAAAAGCAAAAAGAGACGGGGACGGGGACGGGCGGGGGGGACAAGGGAGGCGGCTGCTCAGAGGAAATCTTGGATATTCTGGGATTAAGCGGTTCACCCGCTTTCGCTTAAGCTATTCCGTGGTGGCTTTCCTTTCTCCTCTCCCCCCTCCCTATTTCCCCCCCCCCCCTTTCTTTTCTCATTCTCCCTTCTTCTTTTTCTTTCTTTATTTCCTTTCCGGGCACGGGTAAAATGCCCGCTTTTGTGATGGGCATGGGCTTCCGCACGTGATGGAGCGGGGACTGGCACTGAGGAGAGCCAGCGTGCGCGGACCGGTGGCGGGGGGCGGGGGGAAAAGAAAAGGAGAAAAAAAGAGACAAGCATCGCCACCACTCACACCGCCCCCCCCCCGCCTCCCCCCAGCTCGGCAGTAAATCGGCTTCTCTGCAAAGCTGGGGCGGGGGCGGGCGAGGCGGGCGGCGTGAGGCGCCTCCGCGGCCGCCGCGCTTTGCCCCTTCCCCGCGGGAGAGGCCGCCGGCAGCCGCGCACGGCCCCGGGGAGTGGGGGTGGCCCCGCCGCAGCCGCCCCGACGGAGGGGGCCGAGCGGCCGCCGTTCCGCCCGCCCGCCCCCGCACACATCTCGCGGGCGCGCAGGGTCGGGGCGGACAGGGCGCGTCCCGTGCAGCCGCTGCGGAAGGGTGCGGGACACGGGCAAGCGGGAGCGGGTCGGGGCGAGTGTCCCGCCGTCGTGCCTAGAGCGGGGCTAAGAATAGATGGCGTCGCGGCCGGGAAACTTGGTCGGTTCGGGCGCCCGGCGTGGGGGGAGAGAAGTTTGCGGGGGACGCGGCGGCAGAGGCGGGGCGCGGCCGCCAGGTGGCGGTGCGGCCCCTTCAGCCGCGCGCCCGCCGCCCCCCGCGCCGCGGCGCCGCGCGCCCCGCCGCGGGGCCGTCCCGCGCGGCCCGCGCTCCGAGCGCGCCCGAGCGATTCCGAGCGCGTCCGAACGGGAAGTCGGGGCGGTCGCCGGGACTGGGGGGCGGCGGAAGCGCCGGGAGGGCGAGTGCGGGGAACTCCGGGGTGTGAGGGAGCCGCCGTGCCCCGGGCGCGGTAGCCTCGGCCGGGCGGTGAGCCAGGAGGGACGGCGGCACCTGAGCTGTGGTTCAGGGTGCTTGTGCCCGGCTGTCCGTCTGCAGCCTCCGCGGAGCTACCGCCTCTCGTAGGGATGGCTGAAACGCACGGCCAAGTTCGGATGTTTGGTGTTTGGAGAGAAACCAACACCACCACAAAAAACCCAAAATACACCCCCCACACCACCCTTCAAAACACCCCTTTAGCCTGATGTTTGATCAGTGTTGAAAAGCAAGAACTGATGAAATTCTAGTTTGGTTTTAAATTAATAACGTTAAGGACATAGATTCATGTGTTTAGGAGATTCGAATTCAAAGCTTAATTGGAGGAATTTACACCGAAATGGAAATCCCTGCTATTCCTCTCTTCCTAAAACATAAATACTAATGCATATCTCATGTATTGAAGGGTAATATTTTTTCCCATATCATGCGGGACATAAGTTTTTATTAGATGTATAAATCCTCAGCACTAAAGAAATAAACTATTTGTCACCTTATCAAGAAGCAATTATTTCCACTAGTTTTAATTCCTGGGTAAGAACAAGGCTTTGTATTGTAAAAGCAAACTGATTGCATATGTCAAATGAACTCTGCGTTTTATTTTCATTTTACTTACAAAATACTTGCTTTATATTCTATCTATTAATATCTAAGTAGGCTTCTGTATAGGTAGCCTTTATATAGATGTGTATTAAGACAGGAAATTCCAAGTATGTTTTCCTTATATTGCTGAGTAGAGGTTTGCATGCATTGTCTTACGAATCATATTCCAATGAATCATTAAGGTTTGGAGACCATGAAAACATGACATACAGTTTTTGGTTACTCAAAACAGCAATGTATTCGTGGCATGTATTTTTCGCAGAATGAGAGGAAAAGACATTTAATTTTGACATAATATTTATAATCATGAAATTATTAGTCCTTTGTATATAAATACAGCTGATCTACCCTTTCTCTCTCTTCTCTATTCATATGCCAGTTTATCGTATAGATCCAATTTTTTTTGGTGGGTTGTGTGCAAGTGCAACTTATTAAGTTGTACCAAATACTAAAACTGAAATTCAGTTTGACATCCAAAACATCTTGGTCTTACATTAAATGATTTTTTTTTAAAAAAAAATTCAAATTAGCTCAGAATTAGCTTGGTTCTCAAGAGGATCAAGCTAATTCAGAGCTAATTAGAATTCTTTTTTTTTTGTTTTTAATTTTTCATTGAATGTAATTTCCCTTAGTTTTTGTCTCTACTGGAATACATTCATATAGATAAGAAAATACATTTTCCTTCTGTGTTTCTGGAGGGAGTGATTACTTACCCACTATTGTTTTAAAATGCAGTGCTGTATCACAAAAATGTAGACTATAAATTCAAAAATTCCCAGTGTTTTTTTCTTGATCAGCAAAGCACAGTGATCAGTGTGATTTCTTTTAAAGTCATCACAATGTGAGGAAACAAAAGCAAGCCTCATAGCGTGAACAGAACAGGCCAACTGGATTAAATTAGGACAAGTGATAAAACTGGTAGGTTTACTGGAGATGCCATCCTAGCCTATATATTTTGTAATCTTCCAAATACTTTAACTGATCCCATGTTCTTGGGCAGATCATTCACCTGAAAATCTTTACATTTGATAAAAATGTCAACCCTAATAGCATCCTTCAGCTAGAGACCTGTCATGCAGAGATGAAGGCAAGAGGCAGAAAGAAAACCTACTTAACTGAAGCTTGGTATTAAAAGTATTATATAGAAATCAGGATCTGTTTGGCCTTCTTTATTTTTTAACAAAAGATTGATTCAAGCAACACTTACTGATTGCTGCATAGAGGTTTGCATGTTTGTTTTTGACAGGTTCTCAATACAGCCTCCTCTTGGCCTTTCAAACACGCACACTGCTATTTGATGGCTGAATCACAGAGTGTAAAGAACAGCTCCACCTGGGTAGGACAGGAATAAGCATCATGCTATAACCAGCATATAATTTAGTCATTCTGTCGCTTGAAGACTTGTCATCAGGATTCAAGATCTCTTCTGCATGAGTAAATTGGTTAGTTTTGTGCACAGAATTGCAAAGGCTGTGAGTCTTTCTAGAAATAAAAAATCTCATAAAACATGAACGCAAGCTGCACAAATCAATATAACTATCTCATGTCCAGCTGCAGCTATCCTCTGTCACAGTTCAACTTGGGTGCTTTCAAGCAATGTTTGTAAAGCATTTATGCTGTGGGGCATTTTATCCTCACTTCTGACAGGGTTATGTACTCAACTATGTCACCTTTTAATAGTTCTCTACTTCTATTGTGCTTGTTTTAGTAGTTCCCAGATTGGATTTGAAAGAAAAATAAAAAAGCACCGATAAAACCCAAACAGCAACTAGAAAAAACACTTTGCTGTCTAGTGGAGGAAAAGCAAGTAACAAGTTTTATTGGCAATATTCTTGGAAAATTTTTAGCAATGAGATAGGACACAATGGTAATAAACTTTTCACAGCTTGGGTATAAAGGTAGAGAATAGGAAACTGAAAGATATGATTTATAGACAGTCAGCAGTGGTTGAATTTAAAAAATAGGAAAATGTTCTGGAAATGTTTCCAGCAAGCTCATCGCTCTTTAATCCATGTAAACAAATGGGGATGAGGTTTGACATTAAAAATAAGCTGTATATGAAACAGGGTTACTTTATGGCTTGCATGCATAGCTGACATGAGAGTCTGAATAGAAGCAGCCCCTGCAGAACACTGGCTTATCCTGTGAGATCTGCAGTGGGGCTTTACCAGTGTCACAACTAATTCAAACCGAATGCATTACTACATGCTGGAACGATCCCTAGCTAGGAATGCTCAGATTTGTACTGTAATAATCTAAAAATAAATTTTAGTCACTGATGTCACAATGTATGATTCTTTCAGCTTTCTTCTGTGCTGAGCCCACACACCACTCAGTGTCATAGGATGTATTTCAATAAGTGTGTACCACTGGTGAGCTTCAGTGGAGGGTTAAGATTTTCCATGCTTGTCTATCTTCTGTTATTTATGTGCTAACTGAGATTTGCTACTTGATAGAGAGGCTGAGCCTTTTAAGGGAGGTAAGCTTTGAAAATGAGTGGCACTCCTACTGAGTCTGCAGTTGCTGTTATGATTTCATATGTAGTATGAATATAAATAGAAATTTTCATGTGTATGCATTTATTTTGAAATAAATTAAAAATATTTCTGAGATTTAGTTACACAGTTTAGTCTACTCATCATTAGACTAAGCCCCTGTAGTTACACAGCTTAGTTTACTTCATCATTAAGACTAAGCCCCTTCAATGTTCCACCATAACAGATGACAGATGAAATAATACATCAATGATTTGATGGTAGCAAACTTTCATCTAGCAGTATTTTTCACATTTGCATCTGTTGAATGCAATAGACAAAATTGGATTGACCACTGCTTCTCGGTTCAGACATTTCAGAGGGAAGACTTTTCATTTGTCCTCCAACTGGAGGTAGTCATTGCCAATTAAGAGAGGTCTAGGACAGCCAGAAATGAAAGAGGACAATCATGAATAGGATTTCTGAATTTATTTCAAAAATTGCTGTTACTGTATTGTCTGGGCGGGCTGCAGGCCCAGTCCAGACCTAGAAGGAACAGATTTTCAAGCTCTGTAGTAGTGTTGTTGTCAGGTTAATGGTCTTTCTAGGACTGACCAGCGATCTTAGTCAGTGCCATCATGTGGTGATCTTGTGATATTGATGTCAGACATAGCTGGGTTAGTGATCAAGCTTCTTGATGTGTTAACATCACTTTGGACCTTTAGTGAGAAGATATGCAGTTTAATGCCAACAAGTCTTGCAAAAATCTGTTTAGAGGAATACCATGGAGAGTGCTCAAATAAATTAGTTATATTTTCTGTAACTGGGTTTCTTTTACTGTTTTAAACTCTGGTGGAAAGTCAGTGGACAGACTTCAATAAATCTCCTGCTTGGTATGTTTTTTTGCTCTGAAACAGATTTTGCAGTAGTTATCTCCAAATATCTGTTTGTTCTTTTCTAATAAACAAATACTACATTATACATCACATCTTGACTTCTGATATATCAAAGCCTTACTTTGTATCCATCCAAGTGTAATAAAACAAGGACAAAGCTGATAGCCTCTTTTGAAATAAAAGAATTGTGAATCTAGTCAGATTTCTATTGTTTATTCATATATCTTTTTTCTGTACTGATTTTTGTGGTATTGATTTTAGACTTAAGATTTGCATACATCTTATGCTTGGAAGTAGATATGCCTGACAGTTTTTCTCCTGTTAAATAAAGTTTTTTGCAGACACTAAACAGAACTCTGCAATTAAAAAGAGCAGGGGTTTACTCAACAATTATCAGTAGTTTAATTATACAACTAAGAATTCTTTATCTGAAAATAATTAAGCTTTTCTTCCCCCTTCCCAAACTCTCTTTCTCTTAATTTCTTTATTTACTTTACTCCAACATATATATAATTTATCACTTATATACCACGTATCCATGAAATACCTCTTTTGAGTACTTGGTCATATACAGAAAAAATTACCTTGAAATTATATAACAAATATGTTTTTTCTTTGAGATATGATTCTACCTTTTCTGATCTATTGTGAATGTTTTCCAGATACATCTTTTCAAATAAACAAACTTAATATATTGTTCATGTAGAACACCATATAAGGTACAAGCCATATGTTCTCTAGTGTACAATGCATTTTTACTCATTTTCTTACTGGACATAGCATAAACCATTAACATGAAAAGACCTGTGCAACAGGACCAAGATAAATGGCCCATTGACAAATTAATGTCACACAATGAGATCTGCTGGATTCTGTGTAAAGATACCTGTTAATTTCAAGACACTTTAATCAGGTTTTTGGAGAATGTAGTATTTGGATAAAATGGTAATGGAGTATTTTCATAGAGCTGGCAATATCATATATAATGCTTAAAAATTTTCTCCCAGCTTCCCATTAGCTTCTGCTAATGAAATTGCCTTCAAAGCTTTGTTTGAAAAATAAAAAAGAAGGCATAGGCTCTGAGAAATGATGCATCTCCATCCTTTCCTTGAAGAGCTTGTTATAAGCGCGGATGATTATGCACACTAAAAGAGTATGCTAGATGATATAGGACCATGTACTATCTCAACTCCTGTTTTATTGGTGACTGTTTTATAAAGACAAATGGTTATACAGACTTGGTTCCATCTGTGATTTCTGTCTGAAATTTCTTGGATTTTCTTGTCAAAGAAACCGGGCTTGTGTTAAATGGAGTATTTGCATCCAGTCTGTTCACCTTTTGATTCAGTTATTTCATTAGTTGTGGTGGTGCTCAAGTTTTTGCCAGCTCCTGAAACTAGCATTTTAACACTAGCATTTTAAATAATTCTCCTGGATGTTCAGTGGCAATGTTTTTGGATCATATACTTCAGTATTATTTTATAGGTGATTTGTGACAAAAAAGGGGGCAAAAATCCTCTCCTGGATTCAAGAAGAATTATGCAAAAAGAGGTGAAGCTCATGTAAATCTTTGGTGCATCTGCCATTACCAAAACTCTGACATTTATTAATTAGTAGGAATGTGTCTGGATTTCATGGGATGTCATAGGCAAAGAATGAAGAAAGATTACAGCAACAACTAGAGGAAGCAGCTAGTGAGTTGTTACTGTATGAAATGTACCCTTCATCCAAACATTAGTGCAGATGGTCCAATGCAGCACTTTAGGAAAGCATTCATCAATCATAATGTTTGTTCTCAGTCAGATATGTAGTCACTGATTCATTTGCTATAGTTTCCCAATCCAAATATATCTCTACCAATAATGTAATTATTATTATGTCTGCCTAATGCATTTTATATCATCTACATGAAAGCAAAGTTCTTAGTACACAATGGCGTGAGGGAAAGTAGAACTTTCTGCAAATTATGCACAGCTGGACAGATGAGCTGTGGTGCCTGAGGCTGTGAATTTGTATTAACACAGCCAGCAGTAGGTCTGCTTCCTGAATTAGAAATGTTCGCTGTGTGTAGTTTTCAAATGTGCAGGTGGTGAATTTGGGGACAGATGATGCAGAGCCAGTGGTTTTGACAGATTAAATAATAGCAGTTGACATAACTGGAAATTAATCATGGAGCTGGGTGAGAGAGCTAGCGTGTGAATTTCATGCTCTTTGCGCTAATATTTGATTTAGTTCAGGTACACAAGTTACAGTGCAGGTGGACTTACTGCTTAAATCTAAAGAGTCTAACAGTTATTAAGAAAATACTTCACTTTGTTTAATCTTACATTTATTGCATTTTTCTTTTTCTCAAGATCTTGTAGTTAACTGTTAGTGTTTTTGAAGGCAAACACTTCTTGTTTATATTGGTTTGATTTCATGTTTACATAGAGAAGTTTCAAATACAGCACCTTAGGAATATGGAATGCAGGTCACCTGGCACTTACATTAAAAAAAAAAAAAAGAGAGAACCAGTAAGCTTTTCATACTGTTGTACTGTGAAAGACATGCTGCATTGATTTATTGGCCCTGTTCTCTACAGAGGTGTGATGTTACTGAAATGCAGGGGCTTAATGGTGCAGTTAGCTTGTACCATTACTCTTACAGCAAGTTGTTATGGTCATAGAGAGGCATGGAAGCAGAAGCAAAAGTTCTTCTCTAGAAGAGCTGAGTTACCCTCTTTTGTGCTGTAGAGTAGCAAATGTATATTTATCCTTGAAATTTTCAATCTGTATTTTCTTTTTCCTGTTGGCTTTGGAAAGAAGATGTTCCTTGTCTTGAATTGTCCTCTTGTCCAAATCTGTCTTGTCTATAAAAGTTTTAGCTTGAGAAAACTGAAATTAAAGCATGTAGTTAGAGTCTATTTTATCTTTCTTGCTTTTCTGCAAGTATTTTTTTTTGTTGCTGTTGTTTGTTTGTTTGCCTGTTTTCTGTAACTTTTTATTTTGTCTTAGCATCCCAGAGGCTGTGAAATGTTTTCCACTCATGACATAACAAAGGTGCAATACTGGTCAATATGCTGATCAATAAAGTAGAGACCCCCTTAACTCTAGGATGATTTGCATTAGCAGTTCTCTTATGGTGAATTTGAGTGTCTTTTAGTGAAGGATTTCTTGTTCTGGCAAAGAAAATTACATTAGCAATGTAGAAGTTACACTAGCAATGCTGTAGAAAGGACAGGAAATGGGAGCAGTTGTAATAGTGCCAGTGTGTTGAATTGTCTTAGCTATTAAATAGATAAGATTGATAGATAAGGCTAAAAAAGCCTTGCATTTTGTATATAAGTAAATGATCACTGCATAATAACACTTCACAGAAACATCCTTTTGTTGTGGATTTAATTTTCTGTTTGCCTCTGGAGAGTGGTCATTTGGTGAGGGTTGATACTTCACTGCTTCCTGAAACCAATTAGAGCTGGTTTATTCAAGAGGAAACAAAACGTGTAAATTGGAGAAGATACTGTCTGGAGCCTGGGACATCAATAAAGATGATGGAGAAATGGCAGTTCCATCTTGGGAGACAGTTAATGGTTTTCTTAACAGCAGTGGTAGCACCTGTAACACCACTTCTAGCTCTTAAGGCCTGAAAGCTAAGCACTAAGCATATTAATGTCTAAGATGAGGAGATTGTATATCCCAGTTCTTACCTTCTCCTCTGTGAAAGATGAGGATGCTTCCTAAATGACCCAGGCTCTCCCTCTCTTACTTACCATCCCCAACATGGTGGGGTGTTTTCCTTCTCTTGCTTATTACTGCCTGAAGAGGCCCATCCTAGTCAGAGTCTGTAAACAGTCACTGAGTTGCAGACGACCAGTTTCAAAGGAAGGTTAACATGATTAACTTCCAAAGAAAAAGAACATGATGACACACTGAGGTAGTACACACAGGAGAGCATGGAGAGTATAGTAGTAGGAGAAGTGGCAGTTCACATGCTGTGTTCTGGAGAACTTAAACCAGCAGGATATAAATCAAGGTGGATTTACAATGGGAGCTGATGCTCCTGGACATGAGGGTCTGGGGGTTGCAATGTAGAAGCTACCAGTCAAGGTAAAAGTACAATTTTTATTATCATCATCCCTCTGTAGAAATCTAGATTGTATGCTTTGAAATTGAGTCTGTTTTCTTCTGAATAAGATTTCAATTTTTTTTTCCTAATAAAGTATTTATTGAAATAAAGTCATTGCTTTTTAAGGAAACCATATCCAGTGGTATCATCACTGTCATCACTGAATATATTTTTAGTTAGAAATGTTTTCCTATTTGTTTTTTTTTATGCTGTTTGTCTGAAGAATCATAAAGAAGTCACCTTTATGGTTCATTTGAAATACTTGGCTTTTTGGATTGTTGGATTTTTTGTTTTGTTTTGTTGAGGTTTTTTGTGGGTCTTTCGTTTTTTTCCTTTGTTGGGTTTTTNTGGTTTTTTTTCTCTCATGTCTTTTTTTTTTGTCTGTGCATTTTGTTTGGGTTTTTTTTCCCCCACATGCCAAATTTCACTATTAACTTGCAGTTTCTCAGAGAAACTAGTTTTGCAGAGAAGTGCATGAAGAATGTGAAGAAATTCACGTGGAATTATATAAAGGCAGGCTTAACAAACTGTGGGTTTTAATGGTTCTGTCACTGGTACATGGGGGTGAGGGAAAGAAAATTAGAGTAAAATGTGCCTTCATCCTACTCATATACATCACTTAAAGATATTAATGTAATTGTTGATAAAGACTGTGGAGTTGCTGCTTAACTGTTATTTCACACCTAAGTTATATTTCATAGGTATAAAACTTTTTTCTGATTGCTTTTTAAAACAGAATTGATATACTTTACTGAGCTCAAAATTTGCTAAGACAGAAGAAAGCAATTTTTCGTCAGAGGTTGCAGAGTGCTGGTCTTTCATGTTCTTAATAAGCAACCTTCCCCTATTTATATAAATGGACATATTGCATACAACAGCAATTCTGAGAGCAATTTTGCTTTGCTTGCTGTGAACTAAGCATGACTAAGATCTCATTAACACTGTTGCATTGGTTTATACCATTGTCTTCAGTTACTCTGTGCCTAATATCTGGGTGTCTAGAACTATTTAGTTTTTAAAAAAAAGGACAGTCAGGTTACAGGATTTTCCCCTCCTTTCGCAGCTAATATCTCATCATTTAATGTATTGATTTGGCAGAGGTCTCTCTTTTCAGCTAAGAAGAACTTGTTCTCTGTGGAGTAAATTGTTTACCTGCCAGCTATATGTGTTTGCCTTAGTGAATCTGAGTGAAATGGTCCATCACAAATTCATGTAACTGCATTAACCTTCTTGACATTGTGACTCTGAAAAGTTAAGATGAGGATAGAGGGGAATGACAGGAGTTGGTGAAAATGAGGTTCTTGAACATGATGCACATTTTACTGTGTGTAAATAAGCTTAGAACTTATGTGATTTTTAGAGATAAATTTATCTTTTAAATTTATTTGTCCCCTTTAGGTGCTTCTTGTTAAACAGGAAGAGTATATTTTATCAGAATTTTAGTGCTTAATCCACACTAATTTCTAGTATGTACTAAGATTTTATGTTTAGACAGGTGGAAGTTGCAAGTGCAGAAGGAAGAACATGGATGGAAAAAACTTAATGACTTTTTTTATTACTTTACACCAATTTCTTTTTCTGCTCTGACATGTACCAGGATTGATTATTTATAGTACATACTTTGTTTGAATAAATAAGCACTGAATTTTCTGTAAGAAGATATTTCAGACTAGAAATTTTCTAGAGAAGATTAACAAAAGTTTGTCTGAAGAATTCAACTTTCTAGAACAATATATTGCTAATATTTGCAAAAACTTTTTTTTCCACAAAAAATGTATGAAGAATCTAGACTTTGCTAGATTGTTACATACTGTAAAGAGTCTTTCATATACCTTGAGAACAGTTTTTTAGGGGGAGGGAGAAAGGAAACAAAGGAATTAATTTATTATTTATTTTTGGGGTTTTTTTTCTTTCTTAGTTTAGTTTTTATTTGGCTAGTGTACTGTATAAGGCAAAATGGATTTCAGATATCTAGACTGATATCTACCCCAGCCTGCAACACTGCTCAGTCTTACTTCAGAAATGCACAAAATGGTCCCTTTAGGGAAGGTGAGCAAAAGGTGAAGATTTGAATCTAGCCCAAATACCGAATCAGAATATAGCTCCAGCACTCAGACTGGGAAATGCTTCAGGGTTCTCTGATCTGGATGTAACTGAGTTTGTGCCAGGAATCACTCTTGCTTATCCACCGTGACTTTGAAAGTAGTAATTTCATGGACTACCATGGCATGGCATGTACGGAACAACCAGGGGATCAGGCACAGCCAGCATGGGTTTGGGAAATGTAGGTCCTGCTTACCCAATGTGATCTCCTTTGATAACCAGGTTACCTCCCTAGTGGATGAGGGAAAAGTTGTTGTCTGCCTGGAGTTCAGTAAAGCCTTTGACACCATCTCCCCCAGCATTCTCCTGGAGAAACTGGCAGCTCGTGTCTTGGACAGGTGCACTCTTGGCTGGTTTGAAATGTGGCTGTATGGCTGGGTCGAGAGAGTGATGGTGAGTGGAGTTACACTTGTGTCAGCTGCCACAAGTGGTGTTCCCAAGGACTCAGTGTTGGGGTCATTCCTATTTCGTATCTTTATCAAAGATCAAGTGCATTCTCAGAAGTTTGCAGAAGACAGCAGGTTGTGTGGGAGTTTTGATCTGCGGGAGGGTAGGAAGGCTCTGCAGAGGGATCTGGACAACATGTTTAGATGGGCCAAGGCTAACTGTGTGTGGTTTAGTGAGATGAAGTGCTGGATCCTGCACTTCAGCCACAACAACACCATGTAGGGTTTCAGCCTAGAAACAGGAAAGAATTTTCATTCCAGATTTTCATATGTACTGTTACACAAAGGGTATTTGATTGAAGTATGGTAATTTTTAGGTTCAAGTGTTGCCTGTCTATGCACGACATATGGGGCTCTGTGCTGTAAAGTAAAAGTCTACAAAACAAAAGGTAAGGAAAGCTGAAGCAGGAAGGTGGACAAAAGAGGGATTATTCTCACTGTAGTGAGGTTTTTCCTGCAAGTACCTACCATACAACACTATTGGGATTTGCAGTTGCAAGACTGTGATAATAACAACACAAGACCTAAAGTGTGAGAACATCAAGGGGAAAAGAAAATTATATTATGGAGAGTTCTGGAAAACAGTGTTTCAGTGGCTTAGATGATAGCTTACAGGGCCCCGAATTGCAGACTCTTGACATTACTGAGGTTGAGACACTAATTTACTCAAGGCAAAACATGATTTAACAGCATTCATGAATGAAAAAATTGTATTGGATCACTTAAACTTAACATCAGAGATACAAAAATTAGGATCATGTAGACATAACTTAGAGCTTTTGCCTGGATACTTTCTTTTTCTCAAAAAGGAAGAGCATAGAGAATTCTAAGGGTACTTTTGTTTGTCTTTACCTTGCTCTAGGTAAAGATATAGTGTATCAGTAAGTACCTTTATTTTTAAACTATATAGTGATCTTTTAAAACAAAACCTTATAAATTACTTTACGTTTTACTATACTATACTTTACGTTCATCAGAAAGAATCCAGTACTTTTTTTGTATGCTGTTCGTAAGTACTAGGTGACTTTGTATCTCTTTATAACTTCTATTATTTCATAATGGATCCTTTGGAAGGAAGGATGTCCTCTCTTCCTAAGACTACATCATTTATCAAACAGTAATTGCCATGGTACATTTAGATGTATACTATGACTTTGTAAGTCATCACAAGAATTGCCTGATATCCACATTACCCAATGCCTCAAGGTATTCCAAAATACAAAATCTAGCCACAGGCATTAACAACACATACAGTGATTGCTGTCATATTTTGGTGCTGTTCCCAGAAATGCCACATTCAGAAGGTTGTACTTTGAGGAATGATGCTGCATAATCAGATGGCTAAATTCATTAGAAGCTGAGGTACCACAACAGGGAGTACAATGTTATCTTTGATGATTTTGGCTTTTGTGGTGGCAAACAGCAATACCCACAGAATTTCTTGATCTGGTTACCAACCGATTCAGTCTTTCAAACTATTCTCAGCACTGGGAATTTTTTTCATCACATTTTTTAGCTTAGCTTCAGTTTTCTTTCCTCAAAAAGCATTGAAAACATACAGGAGTTCCTCAATAGTCCAGGTAAGTACTTTGGACAATGAGATCAGTTGTTCAGTGGCTGGATGTCAGACTTATTATTCTTAGGGTTTGGCTGATACAAACTGAAGAAGCTAAAATTGTGACTGTTAATTCTGGACTGTTCTGCTATAAGAAATAGGGAAAAACCCACTACCACCACCTCCCTCCTCTTCCACCACCTCCAGAGAAAGAACCAACAAACCCCCTTCTTTTACCATATGCCTAACTCATTAGTGGTTGGTGAAAGATCCTTACAGGGTTGATGCTCTGTTTCCCACTATGAACTGCATCTGTTCGGTAAGGCCATGTTTAAATTTTTTGTCAAATGTCTACTGAATATATTGCACTAGGAGAACTAGAGAGGAATACATTTTAGTTTTAGTCCACATATTCTAGATAATTAATTCATACTCATATATGCTGAGCTTTATGACAAAAAATTCACACTTTTTTTCCTACAGCTGGTTCAATGAAGTGAGGCACCAACAGTCTCTGGATTTCAGTGATTTTCCTACTAGTAGATTAGCATCTTTCTCTCAAAGATGTCTCTACCAGATCAGTGAGGACTCTGTCTGCCAGTGTTCTTAACTTCCTGCTAGTATATACTACTAGTTTAGCTCAGATGCCACTGAAAATCATAGTTGTGAATCTCTTGGAAATGCTGTGGATTTGTTTTCACTATGAAAAAATATAGCTAAAGTTATTTGTTACTCATCCTTCGATCTAGATACTTTCAGATGCTGACAAGATTAACTGTCTAGTAGGATTATCAAAAGTATATGCTTTTGTAAGATAATTTTGTAAGATGATTGGTAAGATTTTTGTGAAGTTTTTATGGAAAGTCCTTGCTTGAGTCCCCTGAGGGTTGGTTCATCTTGCATACCAGAAATCTGTTTTCAAACTGAAGACAGTTTTGTGCAAATTAGTTATTTTAGGTTCTCAATGCAATTCACAGAAATAATTAAGAATTTTGGGATGCAACTGACATTTTTTTAAGCTTTTTTTCAGAATGAGATTTAGCATTTGCGATTAATGAATAAATTAATTTGATCAGCTGAAACTGGATCTTGGTCAGTTTACATTGTTCTAGAGACTATAAACTGTTGGCTTTCCTGCTCTAAGGCTTGTCTGAGACACCCATGTTATTGGTGTAGCAAAGGTCCCTTACAATTTATTGCTTTATTGTTATTTCTGTTTATATAAAGTTACAGGTCTTGTTTTAAGATAAAAGTCTCCTCTTTTCATGGCTTACAGTTCTTGACATTTGGATACCTGCCTCATTCTCAAACACATCTTCCTCATGAAGCAGTGGGATTGTTAGATGTCTGATATGCTTGAATGCCATTGATAGTCTAGGATCTAGCCTAATTTTAGGTTATTACTGTACCTATCAGAGTCCTGAATCATGAGACTGTGTTCCTTTCTGAACTTCTGCATACTGGCACATTTGTCAGGTTTTTGTGGATTATTAGTGTCAAGAAATTTCATTCTTCTATCCAACATTGTCATTCAGTGGTTTTAGTTGTACGTAAAAATATCAACAACTCAGTTTTGATATATGCAAATTGTTATGTATGAAAGAAATAGAGTATTTTATATGCTGATTACCTCCAAGTACATTCTGTGTGAGACATCCTTTTGAAGAAATGTGTGGAGGAGTTTAACAGGATTTTCAATTATTCTGAGTATAAAAGGGGTGAAAAAAATACAAGGGGTATAGCATATATTTGAAATAATTATAATAGATATGTTTTACTGTGGCTGAGTTTAAGGACTCAGACTTTCATCTCTTATTCTTTTGGATATTTTGCAAAGCTGAAAACAGTGGAGATGTGGCTAAATTTTTTGGGGGTGGTGAAATGCAATGTAGAATACTTACATTTAGAGAACTAAGTTCACAATATGATCACTGGAAATTTCATATGTATTTCAGAAGGAGAATCTCCACATGGGTTGCCTGCTTAAATGTTTTTCACACAAGACATAAAATTTAAACTTCCAAAAGCAGCAATAAAACCAGCAGCTTTCATTTCTAGCTAATACTGAATATTTGAAACCCTCTACTCTTTTTGGAATTATGAATTGCAGTATAAAAATTTGGAAGCAGAAGACTAGCTTCATTACATATAATAATTGCTGAGCACCTGATATAACTCTAATGACAAATAATTCTGTTTCAATATTTTGCTGATGGGTACCAGTGAACAGTTAATATAGTGGTTGTTGCAGCACAGGTTTCTCCATTCAGCAGCAACTGTTAATATTTCTCACATGAAAAGGGCTAAAGAATTAGACATATAAGGATTTCTTGTGGGTTTTTTTTAATTGAAACTCATGTTAAAAAATATTTTTCAAATAAAATCAGCTTTAAATGAAAATAGAATGTGCATGTATATGTACATATAATCTTCAACTCATTTCAATGTTTGGTGTTTTTTATTGTCTAACAAAAGATTCCACGTGTCCACTTGATTGTCTTGAGGGCCTTAATGTAGACCTTTTTTTTTAAGGAGAGATTTAAAAAACGAAAAAAATGTAAAGTCAAATTCTTTAAAAAAAAAGGGAAAAAAAAGATCATTTGTAATGATTCTTTTACTGTGAACAACTCTCACTTAAGTACCGTCTAGGGGACGTTTGTTTTTATGAGGGCATACATTGCAGGTGGATTCTTGAGTGAAACACTGGCATTTTGTCGTGCACCAGTAATCAGATAGTGATAATCTCTGTTCACAGTTGGAAGCGCTTGCATGGCAAGAATCTAATTTCAAAAGCTTATGAGCTGTGTTTTCCACAAAGATACTTTCTTCTTGATATCTTAAGTTCATTTTCAACTCCTGAGAATATTATTTAAAAAAACCCCCAAAATTGCAAAATTAAAATCTCTACTTAAAAACTCCTAGAAGAGTTAAGAGCTGTATTTAAAAACAACATATTTGCTCTGATATCCTGTTGTTTACTGGGGAAATCTAATAATTGAATTATTAACTAAAACTAGATGATGACTACAACAAAGGTATTTATCACTTATCAATCTGTGAATCTCAATTTCATCTTAGACATGTGAATAGAAAAAAAGAATGAATGAGAAACAACTGCAAACTGGAATGCTTTTAAGTGTTTGTAATACAAAATATATATTACTGAAAGATTTAGTTTATTTGTAGAAACTTCAAGTTGTTACTTGCATGAAGAATGCCTTTGTTAGCATATTTACCTGTGGTTGTAAAAAAATTTTATAGACCAGGGAATTACATGTTAAAAAATAACATACACAACATATAGAGCTTGCAGTACCCGGGAAAAACAAGGATTTTATTGCTGCAGGGGTTAGTCACCATAGGGGTCTTTTGAACTATTAGTTTTTCAAACTCTTGAAGATAGGCCACTTAGATGCCTCGTGTGAGCTTACACTTTGTCATTATATCCTTCCAACTTATAACTTCTGCACACGTGTGTTTGGAGAGTCTGTGTGTACTCAGAGGAGTATTTCTACAAATATTTTAAAGCACTGTGCAACAACTCCAAGTTACTGGATCAGTACACATCCTTATAGTGACATGACAGTGCTCTTCAGCCCTCTGGAGGCTGGTGCTTTGCTCTGGCAGAAAGTCCTCTGGGACCTGAACCATGGTCTTTGCATAGCACTGCCATGCAGTATGTGACATATCGGTTTGGTCTGAGTAAGCTTTGTTTCACTGTGCCACATCATCACTTCCTAGAGCTTTTTGATGTAAAATTTGTCTTGTGGTTTGCAAAGTGACAGCAATTTTGCATTTGTGGAAGAGATGTCTAAAATGTGTTTCTCTCTAATGCTCTGCTTGAGACTTTGTGATAGTTATTGCTGTCCCAACCATGCTCTTATGTGTGATTTACAATTTTCCAGTAGCAGCTACTAGCCATTGTCAGAATTTCCTCCAAAAATTATGTTTCCTCCAAAAATCATGTATCCAATAGTCTGCAGTCAAGTATGAGACAGCAAGTATGAAACTCGGATATGTGGACTGGCTTCTGCAGTTTACTGATCTCATGAGAACTTTTATTGACTTTGAAGGGCTCTGGATCAATCTTTTAGTTTGTGCTCAAAGCAACTGCAGCCTTTCCTCAATTTTTAACACTGAAATAGTAAAAGGCCAACATATTCATAACTCATTCACTCATGAATATCTTTGTTCTTCCAAGTAACAGCAGGGTAGAGGAAAGCAATTGACTTCTCAACCAGATAAATGGAAAGAGTAGAGATATTGTACTCATGACAATCATAAATTTGGGGTTGTTATGACCTGTAATCAACAGCATATGATATAACCTATTGCTATTGCAGGCAGGAGATCTAAAGATGACTGACAGCCTAGAGCAAGTTAGATCTAGCTGAAAACAGAATGTTCTAAATACAGAACAATGACTCTGTATATAGCCCTACAGTGAGAGAAATCTTTTCATTTCTCCTTCTGATGAGAGACAAGAGAGGATTTATTTGACTTTTGAGAGGCTTTAGAATTTTCAGCAAATATTCCAAGACACTGGAAACATTTTGGGCAACTTACTAATTTCATGTAATGGAGTTTAAATACATTTACCAACATATTGATTTCCTGCATTGAGGAAATGTGAGGGTTATTATTATTTTTGTGTTTGTTAAGTAATTATTATTAAGTAATTATTCGACACTGTCCACTGCTAATTTTAGATGACTCTAAATACAATAGATTCAGTTAGTACATGGAGTGGTTGATTAGCTGAGGATTGAGATAATCCATTGTTGTGCTTTAATGCTTCTCTTGTGGGTATTCCAGTGACCTCTCATAACTTGTAACCTTTATCTAACATTTGGTACATGGTTCATTCAGCACAATAAAACTATAATGAATGATTAAGTTATAATTAATGAATTTAACTTCTTGCATTTGACTCAATTCTTGGTAGAAACATTAAGCAAACTGCATTTGTTTCACAAATGTCTTTTGAAAGCCTTAAACTTAATCAAAAGGATTTAGGTCCACATTCTCATCTTTTATATATGTTTTGACTTTAGTTTTCTGTTGATTTTTTCTGTGGTCTTCACAGACTATTTGAAGTTACAGGAAAAGAAAAAAAAAAAAAACAACCCAAAACTCTTACAATGTCAAATAGATTTACCACATCATTTGTAAAACACAAGTCAAAATTTCAAGACTCAATATGGCCTATTGCTACTTGAGCTACAGGACTTCACACCATTCGGCTGACAGTAAAGTAATCTGGTAGTGAAGAAGGAAGTTGTACTGCAGGCACCATGCCCCAGCTGTAGAGAGAGCCTAGTTTAGTTTTCTGTCCAGAAAAATTCATTTTAACCCATATCACTGCCTCTTATGCTTCTAGAGATCAGCAATTGGGTTGATAGTGAGGTTCCTCTCAAGACAGGGTTCCTTCTCTTGTACAAGTCTTCTCATGCACTCCCAACATAATAGTAACGCTGGTAGTGGCTGCCACTGTTTTCCCTAAAAAAGGAAACACATTTTAAAATATTTGCTTTTTTTATATACTTTGATTTTGGTAAACTGCCAAAACTTCCCTGAGAAGGAAAAACTGATAGTTTTAAGTGGAGCCTGGATAAGCCAGAATGGAATTTAATTAGATGAATAAAGGTTTCCAGTGAAAGACTTTTCTCCTCATTGAATTTGAGGGAAGAGGAATTGGAACCTTAGATGTAAGTTCTCTGTATTTTTCTCTTGTTGCTCTTTGTTACCAAAGTAAATTCTGGCTGTATTTAGACTGTGAACCTGGGGTAGGATTTGAAACAATTGAGGCAGACTCGGCTAAAGACCCAGGTTGAGCCATGATCTGGAACAGCTCGGTAGTTACCTTCACAGCCTTCTGTTTACTCCTATCTAGAGTTATTTTATCTGTTGAAAGGGAACCCCATATACACAAGAAAGAAGAGAATTGTGATTTTATTAGGAGGCCCTGAGATGTAGACAACTGTGGGAATGAAGGTGATAGAGCAATTCAGCTGCAAGCTGAGAGGTCTTCTTATAAACATCAAGTGAAATTCTTGTGGGCCTCAGATGTGTTTATGTTTGCTCACAAGGTTGTGGTTGCTGACTAGAGACTGAAGTGTTTTTTCTCTACTTGTCAGGGAGGCTAAAAGAGGTGTAAGGGTGCCTACATCCCATTTCATACTGTTAAGTTTTTTGTGGTGCTGGGAGAAGATGGAGTTGTTTCTTTTCTGTTGTTCTGACTATATGACTTTCCATTGGTAGGCAGGTGATTCTGTATGATGATTTAAACCAATTAGGAAAGACTGATGTGATGCCAAAGAAATCCCAGCTAGCTCACGCTCCCTGGCATGCGCCGAGGGTGGCCACTCCTGCGCCAAACCGGGCTCAGGTGGAGGTAGAGCAGAGCTACAAAATCTGGCAGCAGCGCAGCTGCTCTCAAACAGCAGGTTGTGACGTACCATGGATCGGGGTAAAGGGTCTCTTGTGTGCTTCCAAAGGATTTATTCCCCAAGGGGTGCAGTGACCAAAAAAATTAGAGCCTCTTGAGCAGTCTTTTAAACAGGGAAGGAACGGGTTGGGAGGATACGAATCTTCAACCAATCAGGGTATAATGGGGAAGGGATTGAGGAGGGACTCACAGTCTGACAACCTATAGGGAAGGCAAGGGGAGTGGAAAGGGTCACATGGGCCAACGGGATGTCAAAGAATTGGGGAATTCCAGGGTGGAGTTTAGGCAGGAGATAGAAACAGCAGGGATTACAGGGGGCTCTCTGAAACTAAGGGCAGGGATTTAGGGAAGATTGACATTATGTGAATGAGGTAACAGTGTGTCTAGGGATAGAATGACAGCTGCGCAAGGGGAGGAGAAAACTTGGGGTAAAGCCAACATATCAGGGGGAAAAAAGGAATAAACCATTCAAAATGGTTTACAAAATATGCATAACAAAAAACACACCACCACAAAAGACTTAAAATTTCTTCCTTTGTCTCTTGAGGATAGAACAGCACCTGAGGATGTAGGACTGTAGCAATCCGTGTTGTACATGACTTGAATCAGGCTTCTGCTCAGTTTTCACAAAAGGTATTTTCTTGAGATGTCAGATGTAGTGGTGCATTTTGGGTTTTACCAGTTTTCTGTATGGATCTGTTCTTTGTTTTATACTGTTTTTATATAAGTTACAATGGTTTGTCCCATGTAACCTCATGTTTAACCCTTCTTGATTTGCCCTGAGTGACTGTCAGGTGTCAATCACAATTATGGGTCCTCTCCATCACCTTACAGCCTTGACGTGATGTCTAGAAGGTTCTAGTGAGGACGTTGAGTGATTGGCAGGTTCCCTGGTTCTCCCCTCCCTCGACATATTGATTTGTTCTATTGACTGTCATGTTCTGGGTCACTCCCTTCACCCTTTGGATTGGTTCCAAGCTGTCCCCTTCCCATTTCTCCACCCCCATACTTAAGGTGCTGTACAGAGAGGAAAGCCGGCTTTGGTGGGCTGACTCTCTGGGTGTGAAGGAGTTCCGCATGGACTTAATAGAACCCAGCTGGAGTCCCCCACCAGAGGGGGGACCAGAGTCCTCCCTTTATTCCTTCACCACTGTTCACACTTCTGCGGGGCAAGGAGCCACAGGATCGGGGACGTATCACAGGATACGGAACCGTGCCATTACTGCAGCTCCGGTGCCAGGGCTAGCCAGGACGCAGACACGGGTCCCGAGAGACACACTGGACCGCCACAGTCAGAGATTATAGTTCAAGCTGTTCTTTAGTTGCTAATATTAAATGACGCTGCTCTGTAAGGAGCAATCATGATCTGAATAATTGATTAAGTGATTCACTAGCATGAATTAGACATAACCAAACACTGAACATCTGCTATAACCTTTGCAACTGGAGTCTAGCTTGAGTCAGTCATGCTGATGACTGCTGAAAGAAGGATATGTTCCTCATTTGTCTGTCATCGTGGGTATGGTCACAGTTGGGTTTTTCTGCCATGTGAATATTTCATTCACCTTGGTAACATTGTGTCATGGCATCATAGGGTGCAGAAATGTCAGAGGCTCCGCATGGAGGGCAGTAGGACAGAGAGTCTGTCAGCCAGGACCTGTTCCCCCAGCCAGGAGCAGGACAGCCAAGGGTACTGGAGCAGCTTCAGCCGCGGGCATCAGGAACCTCTAGCAGGTCGAGGCCAGGTTGGGACAATCTGCTCGGCTCAGAGGGGCCATGGCAGGACTGGACAGGGCTGTGGGGAGCTGTGCCCGGCTCAGCGGGGCCATGGCAGGGTACGGCAGGGCTGTGGGGAGCTGGGATCGGCCCTGCTGCAGCACAGCCGGGTTGGGGCTGACGGCGGTCGTGGGCCTCGGGCGGGTCAGGACTGGTGGTGCCCTCAGGAACATGCTATGTTGAAAGGCTTTCTGAAAATGTTCTTCCTGGAGAGGCAGTATAGGTGGGTCACATTCTGTCAAATGACTTACTGACATTTTAGGTTCAGTCAGGAGAACTGGTAAACACCATGGAGATGAAAATGAGTGAGAGCTCAGTTTTCAAACGGAAGAAAGTCTCAGAATCTCTGTGCTGTCAGTTGGGCTCTTGTGCTTTGTATCCTTGGCAACTTACAGTTACATCAACACTGTACTGTAATAGCCTCATAGCCTCCCTGTGCGTGTTTTGTCCATCAGAAAGATGTTTCAATCGTGTAGGAATGGAAATTTATGCTGCTAGATAGGCAATTACCTATGTGAAGGCAGAGTTTGATGCACTGATTTCACCTTGATACCTGGGATTGCAATTTCTGTTACCTTACACTGCATTTTTATAGGGTGTGTGAAAACCAGCTCAGTGGCTTACCCAGCAGTGATAGTATCTGACACATCATCTATGGAAAGCTAAAAACTTTTCCACTTATAATTTTCATGCATGAGTTTTTATTGAATGTATTTTAGTTATTCCAGTCTTTCTGGCTGTGAAAACTTTATGGGAATTTTTTCCTGAATCACTAGGGTCTTAAAAAAACCCCATAAAGTAGAAAGGTATATTTATCAGTTTGCTCATACATAGAGAGGCATATATAATTTCATCAAAGGTAATTGCTTTACCAGTAATAACTTTGAAGTGACAGAGATAATTAACATTATCTTGCTATGCTCAAGCATAGCAAGAGCCTTGCTGTAATAGCTGTTTAAGTGCCTTTTTGTACATTTCTTGCTGTTAGTTTCAGAAACAGAAATAATATTAGAAGGCCCAAGGAGACTTAAAGATACTTGAAGTGAGGACCAAAAGATGATGTGAACTCCATGCCACTGGGTGGATTATTCTGTCTCCTATTCATCTTATTCCCTATCTGCAATCTCTGAATGCTGTACCTTGACAAGTTTGAGGGCTATTATGTGCAACACTTGCTGTTCCATCTGATCTTTAATTTCAATATGTCTCAGCATGGTCTTGAAGCTCTCTTTGGGTTTTGTTTCTTTGACTTCAGTTTTGTCCTTAGTCTTTTTTTTTTTTTTTCCCCAGATTGATCTTTTCCCTTTTGCTTTATTCTGTCTTTCTTCTTTAGCTGTATCTCGTCCTCCTTTTCCTCCTCCTCCTTAATCTCAGGCTTGGCCTTTCTCTTATCCGTGGCTTGAGATTCAACCTTTTCTTTTGACACAGGGCTGGCACTCTCCACTTCTCTTTGACCTCAGACTTAACATTTCTTATGTCCTCCAGTTTTTCTGTGGCTTGTTCTACATGCTTTTTTTGGCATTGTTACCTTCTGGCTTGGAGTTTCCCTAAGGGGATTTATTGTTCCATTTGCCATTCAGAATTTCTTAACATGGTAAATTACTCTCTTCTGCATCTTCAGCATTTCTCTGGTCAGTGTTGCTGTTTTGGGCCTAGGCTTCATGAGTTTAATTCTTCCTGACTTCTCATAGCAAATTCTTCAGAAGATTTGTTTTGAGTCTAACATCTTTGTTTCCAACCTGCTTGTTGTATTTTGGGGTTTTTTTTTTNTATATATATTTATTTTTTTTTTTAAATAGGTAGTTCAGGATGCTTCTGATGTAGGCCACATGAGAAATTAATCAGTGTTTTGTCAATTGTATTAACAGAAATTCATATCCAAATAATCAAGAAATGTTAGTACTTTATGGAAAAAATAAGCCTCACTGCAAATTCACATCAGTTTCTCCTAGCTGCCATCATGCCTTAGACACAGCTTCATTTCTTCTGTCCATCTGCATCCTGTGGAGATGGCCTCAGCCTTTCCATTTCTGTCTCACTGCTCCTTTACTGATGCTGTTGTATCTTTGGTAGCAGCCCATTTTCTCTGAAGAGCAGTCTCTGTTTATTGTTTGTGTTAGGCTGTGCTGCCTACTTCCTCTGCTCATCTTTGGTCTCTGCTAGACTTTGTCCTCCCCTTAGACCTTGCCAAAATTTATACAATCCTAATCTTTCTTTTTCTTGTAGTTTCTCTCTGAAGCCAACCACCTGTTTTATGTCATATTTTAGTTATTTGTGGCTGAGGATACAGTCCCTCACCTCTGGTTTCAGAGGCGTGTCAACCTTTTTTCCCTGATTTCTCTGACTATTGCTACCACAAGGGTATCCTTGAGACAAACAGAAATCAAGTCTTGATGTACAGAAAGGTTTAGAAGTTCAATTATTAAACAGAAATGGCAGAGAATCATGAGACATGTGTGTCAGAGGGAGAAAGAAGAAACACAGGTTTCACATCTCTTTGTGATGTGCTTGAAGACAAGGACTGTAACTCAGAATATGCACATTGAGAGGGAGTGTATGGATGAGAGGTTTCCTCTCTTCTGGTGTGCTGCTTTTGATTAAAGTTGCAAAATGTGAATTTTTTTCCTAGATGAATTTCCTCTCTTTAGGCAGAGAGTTACTGCATATTCAGGAAAGGAAGTTACATTTCACTGCCTTTGCATTTTTTGGTACTTAACATTACCGTTGGTTCAAGTAAAGAAATTTAGATACAACTACTCATTTCTTAGATATCTCAAAGTCAACATTACCTCAGCTGGTATATGTGAAGAGTGGGCTGTTCGTTTTCTAACTTGAAGCCCACACTCTTTGAGTCATGAAGATTAATAAGCCTTCTACAATTCAAGATGTCTTTTTCCTCCCCACTAAAGTACAAAAGAAGCCTATGGTCAGATTTAGTTATTTTTCTGTCATACACTTTAATTAAGGTTAAAAAAAAAATCATTTGCATATTTCTGATGCTCCTCTAGCTGGTCTGTGTTTCCTGTTGTGAGATCTACCTCTAGCTAGCTTTCCTCTTCTGAACAGCGCCTTCCTCCCAAACTGTCCAGGCAATAAAGAGCTGAAATAGCAACATCTGCTTACTTGATGTTCTGACTTCTGGCCTGTTGATACTGAGGGAATATCACTGAACTGCCTGCATGTGATTACCCAAGCTCTCAGGCACATGGTGTGATTCTTGGGGTGTTCTGCATGGGACCAGCAGCTGAACTTGATGATCCTGATGGATCCCTTCCAACTCAGCATTGTTTAATCACTGATTTTGTTTTTATAGAATTATATTCTTCTTTAAAAAGATTCAAAACTTTAATTGTTGTGAAATATGTTGCTACAGATGAAATTTTTCAATTTATAGGTGGGGAGAGGTTATTGTGAAAATTTTCAAAACAAAGAACTTAGTATGAAACTGAATTGAAAGGGAAAAATGTATAAACTCTGTAAAAGTTACATGTTTAAAAATGTATTGAAAGATGCTAAGATTGAATTCAAAAGGGTACATTTTAAAAGAGTCATCAGGAACCTATCTGCTCAAACAGAAGTTAATTACAATAGTCCAGTAATTGTGTTGAATAAATTTGAGCTTCAAAGAATAAATAAATATTTCTAGCTTATATTTAGGTATTGCCAGGAGCTCTCAGAGTTTTTGGTAATAGCTGGAGAGAGTGGGTCATTATGTTCAAAACAAAATATATTTTTTTATGAGACAAAGATTTTATTTCTCCAGGTGACTAAGATGATAATGACATAATGTCAGTATTACTGGGTTCTTGTTGTATCGCCTATAAAATCAGAGACAGTTGTGGTAATTCTGAGAAATTACTCAAGTAAGTAAGCTTAAACCAGGTAACATTAAAAACCAGGGGCATTATAGCGCCATCAGATTTAAGTTACAAATGCATCTGTGGAATGGTAAGCAAACCTGTTATAGATTTCACAAAAATATTCTTAGTGGGACTGCCAGGTTCCCATAATAGTTTTATTAAAATTTTGTAATTATGAGGAAATCAGTTGTCACAGATGTGAAGACAAAATTGCTCTTTAAAGAAGAAAAACAGTGTGTAGACAATGCCTTTATTTTGTCTTAGAATTGAAGTTCTAGTATTTTAATGTGTGCATATGCTTCCTGATAGAAAGGAAGTGCAGTGTTAACTGTTGCTTTTTTAAAAGCAACATGATCTGTGAATAGACATTGTGGTTTACTAAAATATATAAAGTTTAAATTTTAACTTAGTCATCTACAGTCAAATTCAGTCTGCCAAGGACAACTAGAAGATAGTCTAAGATATGACGGTGAAAAGAATAAACACATAGGTACAGAGCTAAACTAGTAAAAACTAGTTCTTAAATAGTACTTTCTTAATTCAGTTTTATGCTTTAAAGCTGGGGACTATTTTGGTACCATGGAGAGACAGTAAATGCCATCCCTGTGTTTACCAATAAAGCTGAGTTCCTCTCTTTTTTTCCTCTCCTCTCTTCCTGGAGCAGTAATTAAGCTATAAAGGTGCATTGAAATAAAGAAATGGAGGTTTGAAATAACTGAGAAAGGGAAGCTGTGTTATCATTAGTGGATTTTCACTGCCATTGACAGCCATTCCTTAAGTCCTTCCTTATTTCTTATATCCTAGTTTTAATCACATGCTACTGTTGGAGAATTGAAATGGCTGTCAGTCTACATGAGCAGTGAAATCTCCAGTAAAAGTGCCACTGTCATATGGATAGATTTAAGACATTTACTATAGCTTGGAATTAAGATGGTCATAAACTTCAACATCTGATTCCTCAATGGGTGTGTATGAAAACCCGTGGTGTTGCCAGTCTTCCCCTGCAGCAAGTGTTCAGATGGACACTTGGACAGATTAGCTGGGGTGTTTCACACATTCCTTATTCATAAGGAATTCTGCTTTTCTTCATATTTCAGAATTTCTCCTTTTCAGATGTGTATTCACATGGCCATCCACTGGTACTTATTTCCAGCTTATAATCACTGTGTTTACATGGAATTGAAGCCTGTGTTTGCAGCTGTTACAATGAATTGCACTTACAGGGAGTGGTTTGGCTGTAGGGAGTCAAACCATTCATGAGGAAGGATTCCCTGTGATTCAGATTTCAGAATCTACAATCTGTGTGCTGATCAACTTAATGAAAATAAGAATAAATGATAAGAAGTGTCTTTAAGAGCCATACAGAGAAAAATAGAGTGCATGTTTCCCCTGAAAATGTGTGCAGGGAATAAATAAATCCCATTAAAATCTGCTGGCTTTCAAGGGAACAGAAGTATTTAAGGTATTAACATCTTGAAAAGCTATTAAAATTTCCTGAAATACCTTTCTTAACATTATTAGGGTGTGAGGTTTAAATCACAGTGCCTTAAGATACTCTTGACTGAACAGACTATTGGTAAATACTGGTATTTAATCTGTCTAAATAGTCTATCTAAGATGGATAGATTATTCAGAAATAGTCTATTCACTGAAATGTCATTTGAAATATAAACTATAGTTTTGAATTACACATAGGAAAGAAAAAACAATAGTCAAACGGCTTTAATTTTTTTATTATTTATATTTCAATTAAATTTAATATATTTTAATATGTTTGACTATTCAGATTTTATATTTGGTATACTAAATATATATTTAAAGAAATATTTAAACCCAAAGTGTTTTGTCATGACTTCTGTTTCTTGGATTTCAAATATTCACTTGCCTTAGCATGTTCTCTAAAATGTATACTTTTGTGATATACAGATTTTAAGACAATTCTGTCTTTGTAGCAGTGCTCAATCTGCAAAGAAAAAAAATATTGCTAGTAATTTTTATGACAGAAATCAATACACTATGCTTAATGTATTTGTGGTTATTAATATTGTTATTTCTCTTTTTGTAATCTTGAAAAAGAGTATTACAGGTGATTTACTAAGTTAACTCTTGCCATTTAGGATTCATAAGCGTGCATTTCTTCTCTTCATTTACTGAAGAGCACTCTATTTTTTCCTAACAGGAAAAATTTCTGCTGTAACTAAAATGACATCATGCTGCCTCCTATGGGGGAATGCTGAAGCCTTTTCAAAAATACAACACAGTGGTAAGTGCAAGTATGTTCATAGCAATTCCTTTTTTCAGAAAAATATGTAAATGAAAGAAAGCTAGTCTCTGTTCCTTGTGTTCTTAAATGTGTTTGAAATATCTTTGCGATATATACATCCAGTTAAAAGGTTTGTTTACCACGTGTTCATCCAATGAGACATGGAATACAGTGCATTCTAAGCGTTAGCAATGTTTATGTGCTTACTCATGATAAGCATGACTTGTTATTATTTTTCAGCTCTATAAGTATAGAATGATACTAATCAGTTTGTAGTTAAAAGACATGACATTAAACCTGGCTATTGTGACACTGCTACTCAGTAAGGTTTGGGGGTTCCAGGCCACACTGTACCAGACAGAGCTGACTGTTTTTGGTTTGCAAGACAAGATTGGGTTACAGAGTTCTTACAGGGTTGTACTAAAAACAGGCTTGGTTGCTGTTTCATATTGTTACCATAAAGGTCTATTTTTTTGTCTCAGTTGTTAGCACAATATGAGAGAACATATTTTAATGTATATAATATATATATGTAGATAACACATATTGTATGTATGTGTATATATATAAATGCACACAGATATATGAATATTCTTATTATAGCAATATGAAATATGTGACAACTGTTTAATTTAGAAAAGTATGCATAGAATATATTGTATTTATAAAACACCTTAATCTAATTGCCATTCTGTCATACTGTGCCTGACACCTTGATTAATGAGAAGGGAATGAGATGTACAAGTGACCAGAAAAGATTCTCTGGTGCACATTCTTCCTTTTCACTTTATATTATCCATGAACTTCGAAGCAGATGTGACTTTTTCTGTAATCATTGCAATAGCTGTAGTACAATGACGTTTCCATTTCGCCTTGACACTGGGACCTAAATTCAAGGAGAAGGAATAATAATATATCTGATGTGATAATAAAGCTGTGAATAAGCAATAATTCAAAGTGTGACAGGTTAGTTATGAGAATCGAGGGTGCCATTATGTGAAGCGTAAAATTCAGACAAAGAAAATAACAGCTTTGAAAATTCCTGTGATTTTTGCATCACTGAACCATGTTTATTCCAATTTGTAACAATTAACATGTAATTGAATAAAAAATACTTTATGAACAGGGGCCTGTTTAATAGTTTAGCATCCACACTGATTGTGATAATGGCTGAACTCTTAGGAGTTATGTAGGGAGTAGTACAATATGCATGAGTGCCATACATAGAATTCAATTACTTACTCTGCTTCAGTGAATTCATGGCATTTTTTTCAGGAATGAGGCGAGCAAGTCATATAAAGAATACAAGGCTCATATAAAGCTGAAATAATAACTTAATTTCTTTGGAACTAAAAATCTGTGGTACATTTACTGTGTCTAGCACTAGAATAAGCCACAGCCAATGTTCCAAGAAGAGAAATGCTCATCTCTAGATCTATCACAGTATGCTGAGATAGGCCACAGAAGATGGGGAGAGGATTTTGAAGGGGAAACTGAGGGATGGAGGGATTTTAGTTTTCTCTGTTTTCTCAGCACTTTATTCTTCATGATGCACAGCAGGAAAGTCAGAGGGGAGAAGAAAAGGAAGCAATCAACATTAAAACAGAAAAGTGAAATGGAGCCTATTGATGTCCGGCTTTTAACTTATACTGCAAGTTAGTGAACATCAGAAGCCAGCTGTGCCTTTTGAAAATTTCCTTCTTCATGTGAGGTGATAATTGGACGATCCATTAATAAAAAACAAAGAAAAAGAGATTAGAAAATGAAGTTATAAATCAGCATAAAAAATATTTCGGCTTCTGTGCTTGCTAATTTTTGGAAGTAGTCACAAATATTTGTGTTCAACTGAGGTACTCCAAAATGCACAACTGAAATACAGAAACATTTTTTAATTTCTTATTTGGCTAGAAAAGGTTTGTTTTGAGAATTTTTTCAGGAGACAAATATAAATGGATCTGAAGGCCTTCAGGATAACCCATAATCCAAGTCAAACTAACCTTGAAGTATTTTCAGCAGGCAATAGGGATACATTTGGATGAACAGAAGAACAAAAAAATTCAAGAAGATAACTAGGGATGGTAGCTTAGACTTGTATGTAGATTGTATGACGTTGGCTATATTGTACTCTATTGTACTCTTAAAATACTCTAATATTTAAGAGAAATACAGAAAGAAATCCCTACATCTTGAACACTTTAACTTCTTACTTGCTGCCCTTCTCATCCATAATTCCAGATAAGATTCTTCAACATGATAAACCCATGATCTTTCTCAAGAACAGAAAGCATCAGTTTATGTTTGGAGTATGCGGTATGTGCTTCCTGGCAATGTACAATATAGTATTTAAAATTGAAGCAATCAAATGGCCCATGCTTTGTCCTGAGATTTTGATCTTACATCAGAAGTGTAAACGAGTTTAAATGGTGGGATTTCGTTCTGGAATCCCAACCTGACAGCTGAATGTGCAGATGGAGCCCTGTGGTAGTCTGTGAAGTGCTGTGTCGTTTCTTTGATGTAGCCACATACTGTCAGATTCTTGATCATGTTCTCAGACTCTGATCAAACCTTCTGTCTTGTATCATTTATGGTAACAAATGTGAAGGAAAAATAAAGCCTTTATATTAGAAGGCAGGAATAAATTGTTCCAGTTTTAGTCTTGGGAGTTTTAGGAAACAGATCAACTCTTTATTCTCTGAGGAAAATCAGGGCACAATACAATTCTCATTCTTAGAGCTGTCAGCTCTCCTCAGCTTACTTTTCAGCTCTTGGGATTCAGATAAGTATCTTTGCCTTCCTCTTGTCAGGGTTTATGACTGTACATGAAAGTACTCTTAGCTGAGCAGTCCAACCTCTGGTTAAGCAGCGTCTTCAACTCCTCCATTTTTCTTTTTAGGCTCTTACTGATTTTATACTCTTAGGTGGAAGAAAAATGCTCCCCACATTTTTTCTGTCTTGGTGAATTATCTGCACAATTTTAGCCTGGAAATCCATCAGTTACGTTGTCTCTTAAGACCTACCTGTGTATGATACATAGGCTGTGCTGACATTATAGTGTGCATTCTTTCTACCAATTCCCTTAATTTTAAAACACAAGGAAGGAAGGAAGGAAGGAAAGAACTCAGTTTTAAATTCTTCCCTTTTATAAAGATAGTCTTCCCTTTTATAAAGATAGAAGGTGTGTTTTCCATACTGAATCATAAGTGATAAGCAGGAGCGACTAATGAAGTTACCAGTTGAACCCGGACTGATGGTCTGGTCATGTAATCAATTAATTGAGGCTGATACTCAACATTTTAGAAGGTTTCCAAATTGGAAACTATGTCTTCTTCAATAATTTCCAGTAGCGTAAAGTGAATTTAACACCCCCAGTAGTGTAAATTGAATTTAAGTTGGGAAATTTAACCAGACTTTAATGAGAGTTTGACTAGATTCTGTCGTAGGATGTTCCACATCTCTCTATGCATCTACAAATTTGTTTCAAAGAAGGGCATTCTGAAATCCTAAATCCAGTGTAGTTAACTGTTTCTCAGTTGATCTAGAAAAAAATAGGTTGCATCATCTGCTTTGCTGTGAGATGTTACTAGTAAATCTAATCTTAACAAATCCATTACATCACTGACATTAGGATGGGTTCTCCATTAAAGGTAGAGAAATACTGTGAATAGTGGAATCAAAATATTCAGATTCTCTAATGAATATAAATAATTCCTTGCTTCCATTTGAATTTGAAATGGTTTATCCATTAAATTTTTATTCCAATATTTAGTTATGTATTTCAGTCTGACGGACCTGAAGTGTCTAAAAGTAGGTAAACTCTAATGATCTCCACCAATATGTGAATTTCTTAAGAACCTAAGTGAGGAATGGAAATATGAAGCATTTTTTGACTATTACTCAAATATAAAATACCAAACACCAAAACTTTCCAGGTTATTAAATCTACTTTCAGACGGGAATGTAATTGAGTAATTTTAAAACTTCTACCTAAGTTCATTAGCTTTATTAAAAGCTTTGGGAAGATAGTTAAACAATTTTATAGAAATATGAGTCATGATTGTCCTAAAGCTTTAGGACTTATACACTGTGTTCTTATCTAAGTAATGCTTCCAGAAATATAATTGATTTTGTAGAGAATTAATTTGAACATAATGCTACACAAAGTATTGTACAACAATAACAGAGAATGGTTAAAGTAGTGTAATTTCAACCTTATGCAGACTTCATGGATAATGGGATTTCACTGAATCATAACATCATGAGCAATAAGTAAAAGTGAAATAAAAAATAATCACACTGTTTCGCACAGACAGATCATTTAAAGTTCAGTCATGTTCAATTCAAAGAACTGGAGTGCAAATTTTACTATCTCTGTTTAAACTTGGAAATTTTTTATCACTGTGACTAATATAATTTAAATCTACTGTACTGAACAACAGGTAGTGGTGCTATATCTATTATATCTGTTTCTACAGAGAACTCTTAGCTCTTAAGAGAAGTTCATAATAACTTGGTATTTTTGTTGTTTTTTTGTTTTCCTAAGAACAGTAAAGTTTTTGAGAACAAGATTCCAGTGTAAATGAATTACAGGCAAGCAGTTGTCCTCTTCTGTCAAGGTTCAAAACACACTGCATTTTCATTTTTAACCACAAGACCGCAGTTTGGTTGTTTTGGACAACTCAGTAGTTGACGGGAAAGGAGGACCATCCGTATCTGTTAATAAATATCCCTTTACCTGTTGTTCAGCAATTATCTCCCTCAATTTTCATATGAAAGGAATAGCTCTGTGTAACAGCAAAATCTTGTATCCTCCTGGTATCTCCATGACTTGATTTGAGCTCTGCACCCTGAAGTTTCTTTTAGAAACAACTGGCAGGAGATGATTTCTGGGATCATAAACTCCATCTTCTATAACAAGGAATGACAATATCATGCAATGCTTTTTGTACAGGTGGTAATCTAGGTTTTGAAACCAAGGGCTACATTGATTACTGGTAATCAACGATGTCTCTCAAAGGTCCATACTGGGACAATGCTATTAAGTATCTTCATCAGTAACATAGACAATGGCATTAAATGCACCCTCAGCAAGTCTGTGGAAGACTGGTGGAACTGAGTCCCTTAAGGAAAGAAATGCCGTACAGAGCTACCTCAACAGGCTGGAGGAGTGGGTCCATGAAAACTTAATGCAGTTCAGCAAGATCACTATAAGGTCCTGTACCTGTGTCATGGCAATATCTATTACCATTAGGGGCTGGATGATGAATGGATTAAAAGTAGCCTTGCAAAGAAGCACTTGGAGGTTCTGGTGGATGAGTAATTGTTAATGAGTGAGCAATGTGTGCTTGCAGCCCAGAAATCCAACTGTTTCCTGGGCTGCGTCAAAAGAAGTGGCCAATGTGTTGATGGAGGTGATTCTGCCCCTTTATTCTGCTGTGGTGAAACTCCACCTTGAAATGCTGCATAAAGCTCTGAAGTCACAGAATCACAAGAAAGAGCTGGACATGGTAGAGTGGGTCCAAAGGATGGCCCCAAAGATGATCAGAAGACTAGAGCACCTTGCCTGTGAAGACAGACTGAGACAGTTGAAGTTGTTCAGCCTGGTGAAGGCTCTTATGAGACTTTACTGCAGCCTTTCAATGTATAAAAAAAGAAGTCATAAGAAATATGGAGAGAGACTTTTTACCAGGGCCAGTATTGACTGGGAGCAAAGGGGAATGGCTTTAAACTAAAAGAGCATAGATTTAGAGAGGTTTTAAGGAAGAAGTTCTTTATTGTGAGGATGGGGAGACACAGAAACAGGTTGCCCAGAGAAGTTGTGGATGCCCCATCCCCAGAAGTGCCCAAGGCCAGGTTGGATGGTTCTGAGCAACCTGATCTAGTGTGTGGCATCCCTACTCATTCCAGACAGGTTGGAAGTAGATAGTCTTAAAGGTCCCTTGCAACCAAAACCATTTTATAATTTTTTGATATTTCTGTATAATATCATACAGTGATTGTCTATGCATGTTTATAAAACATGCAAGAGTATTAAGATAGATGGCTGAGTATATATATAACTTATTGATTTTAACACTCATATAGATAGCACTAAAGGTAACACTGTATGCACCTTAGCATCAGAACTGGAATTTGGAGATAAAGTAGAAAACCAGTAATAAATGGAATCGCATTCTGATTTTTTTTCTGATTTTAAAAGAAATTATGTCACACTGAAACCCTTCTGAGTAATGCTCTCAGTGTAGCTATTTGCAGCTGATTTCATGGTTGTGTGCCCTAGCCATAGTAAGATATTTTTTATCAAGCAGCACATTAGAAGGATTAAAGTTTTTGGTTCTTTTGGACAGATTTGGGTTTTTAAAAATAGGCTTTTAGTACAGTTTTAGGAAAAAAACTTCCAGCACCACTCCAGAGGGCCTGGATATCCCATATATTCTATGTTGTATCTGCTAAAATACTGAACTATTTCCATTCTGTTCTGAATGCGAGTAATCCACCACAATTATGCTAATCACTGCCCTGAAAACAAATTGATACATCTGTTGAGTGACTAGGGAAGATGATGGCATACTTCTTCTTTGAAAGGAAAAAAAATGTTTTTGCCAGCAGGAAGCCAAACTGCTTGTAGAAATTACTTAGAATTGAAAATCACTATTTGATTCTGAAGGTAAATATGTTTGTTTGTATATATGAATATAAAATACATTTAGCTTTAATTGCATGACAGTTTAGACACAGATAGCTGGTATTGTACAGAATATTTTTAGAGCATTTTTTTGGTTTCTATTTTCTATTGATTTTGTGCAAAATATATACATATATATACACATACACACACACATAGTATTCTTTATTGGATCTTAAGTACGGAAGCTGAAAGTCTCTAAACCACTTTTTCTACCAGGTTTATTATCAACACCCTCCACACATTTCCTTTCATATGTACGGCTTTGCATTCAATTTTTCTTTTCCAAAAAAAAAGCCAGAGGAAGGGATCATAACAAAAATATGATAATATTGTTATCCACAACTTAAAAAACACCTCAGAATATCTGAGTGTAGATGAAACTACTCAAGTAAAGTAAAGTCAGACTCTGTCAGCTTTCGTTATAGGCTCTATTTCTTATGAAGATGCATGAAGTAGAACTATTCTCTTTTTCACCTGGCTGCAGCTGTATTAATAGCAATGGAGATTTGCCTTTCTGTGCTCACAGAATGAACATGGATTTAAAGCTTATACAACTATTCACAGAATGTTAGAAAAAACAGCCAGAATTTTTATGTTTCAATACGACTTCAGGAAATAACTGAAAAAATTGGTGCCTAGTTATAATCTTAGAAAGCTGAATTTTTTTCTTTGTGTAAGAAATCAATAACCTGCAACCAAATATCTATTAAAATTGTGGTTTGTCTCTCCATGATGAAAACAAAGCTCTTTTATCTGGAACTAAATCACACATTTAATTCTAATGTAGTTTGCAGTCAGTGGAGTTAATTATACTGAAATATTTTGTTGCTTCTATCATTTGAGGCTTTTTGCTTGGCTTTAAAGGTACATAGGTGATATTTCCTATGCTGTATCATACCATTGTGACTACTATTACTGGTAGACATATGTCATGAATTTGATTCATAAAGATGAGATGCAAATCCTTGAAAACTACCTGTGAATAATGAGATGCAGTCTATTCTTAAATGACTTAAACAATGTCACTAAAACCAGCTGCAGGTATCCCTCCTCGAGCAGAGGGGTTGGACCAGATGAACTCCAGAGGTCTCTTCCAATTTCAGCCAATCTATGAACCTTTGATCTTCATTTAAGAGCAATTAAATTTTTCTTTCCATGGATTTAAAAAACCGGTATAACCCTTTCACTTTCATTATATGGAAGTATTAAAAAGGATGGAAAAAACCCAAAGCAGTTGTGTTACAAGTTTAAATAATGATGCTGAGTCACTTGAAAAATTAGGTGATGAATAATTAGAGACTTAGCGTTTCTATTGTTAATACAGTTCTGTTTAAAGGAAGAAAGTTAAAAGAAATATACTTTATTTGACCAAATGAAATAGAAGTAAATACTTTAAAGACTACTGAAATAGTTTTTATTTCATATTTTTTTATAAAGGATAGTGAAATACAACTCATTGAGTGGCATGGTCTGAGGCCACAGTACAAAGTTCATACCAGGGCAGAACTATAATCTGGTTTTGTTAGAAGCCATCAAAATTAAAATATATAAACAGTGAGGTAATAAGCTACATAAGGGTACAAGAAATTCAGATCTGATATATTCAGCATCAAATATATATTAATTTGAGATCAGAATTCATTAAAAGGTTTATCTGAAAAACAAAGCTTTTAGGATGGTGCAGTAATTAGGCAATCTGAGTTTATTAATTAACAAATCAGGAGTTTCAATAGATGAGCTTGACAAAGGAAATCGATGTATTAGAATTTCACCAATGAAAATTGAAACTGGGACAGAGCAATCACAGCAATTACACTAACAGGTCTTGGCAGCTTCTTTGTCTTTTGGAATATGGATTTTCAATGCTTTTAAATATTAGTGTAATATTAGTGCAACTTTCTCCGAGATTTTTGAAATTTAAATTTTACCACAGTATGCTATGAGGATAACTTTAAAAAGAGGAGTTAAAGAGTTATCAAAACTTGTGTTGACTTTTTTAAAAAAGCAAATTGGAACTCATTTGGTACAGAGGGGTTTTTTTCTGTGAAAAAATATCTCATGGGAAACTTAATTTAATTCCTTAGTTGAAGAATTTTTCCCTATAGCTGTTTATGGTTTATCATTTGAAAGCTATATACTGGAATTTATCAAAATCAGAAAAAAAAAATAAATGGCTCAGTTTCTTTTTTGTTTGAAACATGAAATGAGTAATCAATATTGCCAGAATATGGCAACAACCCTTAATAGTTTGTATTATTGGCAGTGTAGCTCCAATGTCAAGAAATACGACCATTTTGGTGTAAGACTTTAGGAAAGATAATGGTTGCAAATATGCTGAAATTCAGGGCCAGAGAAATAATGAATCAGGACTCCTACACGGTTCTCTTTGATACCTATAGAAGACAATATTAAATTCCAAAAAAGTGGTTAGCACCTTGCCAAGGTGATAGCTGTATCATCCTTTGGAAAGGTGGACTTCAAGGAGCAGCAGCTGTCTAAATAAAGGCAAAAAGGAGATTTGATTTGCTTGTTCTGGGAATCAATAAGAATACATTGAAAAAACATATGTACACTTTCCCACCATTTAAAAATAATTATATACAGCTGCAAGGAATGATACATCTTTTTTCTCTCATGCCAAAGAAGGCATTATGGAAGGAATTATTTTGAAGAATAAAGTGTAAGTCAAATCACACAGGAATTACTGACATATCTCCAATATGAGGTAGAATAATCTTCTCCTCTGTCAAAGGGATTTAATTGTCTGCCCTGACCTCCATCTGTTCTATTAATTGACTGCATTAGTTTTTGGTAGATATTTTTGGTTGGTATTATGTTTTATTAGTGAGATTTCTTAAGATGATATAATAGAAGCACACAGGAAGCTGTAACTCCTGCCATGTGACAAGGTATATTTTTTTATCAATCCTGACCTAAATCAGTTGACCAAGGGCAGGAAAAAATAGATCAGTCCTTCTTAGTCAACCTGGCAGCTGCAAATTGTCTTGTGTGTTTTGTTTTTTTACTGCACTATCATCCCATATGGATATGCTACAAGAAAAAAGAGGGAAAAAAAACCCCAATCCAAAACCAAATAAGTAAAGATAACCAGAAAGCCTTACAAAATAAATGAAATAAATTCCTTCTACACATTAAAATTAATTTTACATTGATTGATTTGATGGGCATATTATTTTTCCTATATACAAATGGAACCTAAAAACAAATGACCTGGGAGAAGAAGAGTCACAGGAAATAATTATGATTTGAAGAGAAGAACATGCTAGCAGTGTGTGAGAATTAGAAAACAACTGAGAAGGCTATGTTAAAAAGAGGAAAAGTATACAAGTTACTTTTATAAGAGGACATTTTCAAGCAGGGAAGAACAAAGGTAAGATGGGTCTTGAAAAGCATAATGTTTTGTCATGGAATCATATTGTTAAAAATATTTCTCCTCATGTTTTAAAATGCCCATGTAGTTTTGCAGTCTTTCAAAATCAGGTAGAATGTGCCAAGTAATACAATAATAATAGTAATAATAATAACATGTTATTTTATGGGTCTTGTTAAAAGCCATTCATAAATGGTACTCATTGCAACCAAAAAACATGGGAAACATGTTTTTTAAAAATAAATAACCCAAATATTTCTAACATAATACTCTTTTTCCACAAGCCTATCAGTTGTATGTTGGTAAAGGCTAGTATCAGGTGAAGATGGCAAAAATAGATAAACATGTTCTCTGAGATGATTTTACACCAAGGAAGATTCATTGCAACAGTTTTTAAAATAACTTGAATATGGCTATGGAAATAATAATATTAATGGTAACTATAATAAAAACAGCCCCAGAAAATAAAATTAATTGAATGGTAGGTGAGAAAATATGTGAATTTTAGGCTTAACTTTGTATACTGAATTTCTTGCCAATGGATGCTACATCATTTTGGATAAACTATCAGCACAATTCATGATAGAACAGACAAAAACTTTTAAGAAACTCATAGCAGAATAAGCTCTTCCTGATTTTAGTCATGAGGACTTCGTTAATGTATGAAACAAAGAGGAAAGTTGCAAGGTTCTTGACTCTATGGTTATAAAGATAATTCTGTGTATATTGGTAAGAGGTAAAAGAAAGAATTCTCTTGCTACAGGTTAGAACAGTTAGCTGTCTAATCAAGGCTACACACTTGGGCTTTTTCAACATAATCTTCAGGATGCTTTCATAGTTGTTGACTTCAACTAATATTTAATGTCAAATACTGAAGTTACCATAGGAAGAGCTGCTGCCTGAAGTGTAGAACATCTGACTTTTTCATACACAGTTTGGGTAATGAACATGAGCTTTAGTGTTTGTTTCCAAGGTACCTATTCATTGTGCTGAGGGGAAAAGGCAAAGATGGAAACATTCCAATAATTGGAGTGAAAGGATGAACAGGAGGAGAAATGGAAACTTCTGTGTTTTTGTTGGCTTCCATTTCCTACTCAGATACAACTCTACACATTACAAAGCAAATATGATATATTGCGTTAAATTTCTGAAAACCCTGTGATGCAAGAAAATATAAATAATTAACTACATGTGAGATGGCTCTGAAGTTTCCCATGTAGTAGAATGATAGGGATTGTCATGCAGATAATTGTGAGGTTTTTTTTTTTCCTAAGGGAAAAACATCACTTATTATTCTAGGTTTTCTCCTGGAATTGTTAAAAGGCCATGAAAGATGACTTGATTTTTATCATTTGGGAATGTGGGATTTGAAATGGAGGACCTTTTTAACTGAACAGAAAACGACCTGCAAAAGATTTGATATATTTTCCAAGCTTAGATTTCTTGGTTTTTTGGCATCAATGGTGAAGAAAGATATCTCTGATTCTGTCCATGAGGTTATATCTTAGTCAATAAAATGTTCCAGGTCCTGCTCTCTGCCCCTGAGGCCACAAAACATAGCAGAGCTTGCGTCTCTATAGTGAAAATCTTTCTATCTAAAGAGAAATAAAAAAAGAGCTGTCTGTTGAGGAATACCTCTTTCCTATCCTACTCCCTGTTTATGTCTGTGCATTGGCTGGGAGTTATGAATACTGAGGCAGGACAGTGTTGGAATCCAGCCCTATCTAGTTTACTGCTTAGGCCCTGAATTCCAGTGCTTACTGTATTGGCCTGAAAACAGCTTAAGATACAGATCTATAGTGGGATTTTGTATGGTAATATGCTGAGCTTTTAGGGGTCCATAGTATCTACTATAATTCACAGTTCCCAGTACTTATGTCATCTAGAAAGTTAAGAATTTCATCCTTCATTACTGAATTCAGCATAGACAGGACAGTAAGCAGAGTATATGCACAGACTCTCTTCTAGGCAAGGTTTTAAACTGTGTTTGCCAGGAAGAAGGGAAGGCAGCAGGCAGCACAGGAATGGTTTCATTAATGTTGTTTAAACTCATAGAATAATAAAATATTTTTAGTTGGACTAAAAGAAGGACTTCTAAGGTTCAGCACTGCCACACCCACCACTAAACTGTGTCCCTAAGTGTCGCATCCACATGCCTTTCAAATGTCTCCGGGGATGGTGGTTCCATCACTTTTGTGGGCAGCCTGTTCCAGTGCTTAGCAACCCTCAGTGAAAAAAAATTCCTGATATTTAATCTAAACCTCCTCCACTCCAACTTGAGGCCATTTCCACTTGTCCTATTGCTTGTTACTTGGCTGTTATTTACTGCCCCCACCTTGCTAAAGTTTCCCCACCCCTAAGTTTCCTTTTCTCCAGGCAAAATGACCCCAGGTTCCTCAGCCATGTATGACTAGTGCTTCAGCCCCTTCATCAGCTTCATTGATCTAGCAACATTGATCTAGTGAGTGATTCTGGTGAGCCCATTTTCCACAACATTTTGTGGAGACTTATTTTGCTGACACACGTTCTCACCTGTTAAATATAAGGGTTTCAAGACAGCATTTAGCAGGTGAAAGCCCACTGAGTTAAGAGGAGAGCCATACAGGAAGAGAAGCTGGAGGACACTCTTCCTTATGCTGGTGAAGTTGTCCACTTTCAAACAAATAAAGAAAACCTAAGGGAAATGTTTACTTGATAAAATTTGATGGCGTAAAAGCATAGTGAAGATAATCTCCAGTCACAATTTTTATTTTATGAAATAAAATAAATTTCTCATAAAAACTGCATAAGGCTTGCTTGAAAGTAAGAATACATGTCTAAGAAAATTTGTGCTTTATGGGAATCTGATGTTAGAGTTTTCTCATAGTCCAAGGGTAAGAATCTCAAAGTGAAGAATCTCTTTTGATTCAGGGAGAATGCTTCACAGAGTCCTCATAGCTATCCCAGGCTTATTTGAAAGCTAATGCTTGTAACTTGAAAGAGGGAGTAGTGGGTTTAGATTTCTTCAGGTTAATGAGGGTAGCCACTCAACTTCCTCATTTCCAGAATGAATGTGTAATTGTGACATTATCATATGAATGAAGGCAGTGTCACCACCTGGTAACTGAACCAGGTAATGCAATGAAAATGTCCTGCCTGTGTCACCTGTGTAATTAAGTTCTAAGAATTTGTATAATAAAGCCGCAACTTTTTCTGGCCATGTGATATGTTAATGGTGGGTGTGTGTATGTTGTGTATGTGTTTGTGTGTGTCCACATGCCCAGCTGGTTTAAATTGCTTTACCCACCCTGTTTCTGGTTATTGTAACTCTTTCAATGTTTCCTCTTTTGAGACCAGAATGCCTAGGGGGAGATATCAAATTCTAATCATTAAATAGCCTCAAGACATTAAATTGCATATCAATCAGTCCCTTAGACAGTTTCTCAGTTGGTTCAGACAAGAGTTTTAGTTTCTTTCATCCATGACAAGGGCACAGACTTCAGTTCAATGGTGAAGACAAGAAAGAGAGGACTGACACCTGTGAGTTTCTTTGGATAATATTCAGACAATACCTGTTAGACTTCCTTAAGAAGTTTTCTTTTCAGTCTTTTGACCTTTCTTACTGGAGAGGAGTTAAGATTCATTCTGTGTTACAAATGCTTTTTTTTGAGGTCTTGCAGTGGCAGTGGGTAGTGAACTTTGATTTTTTTTTTTTTGAGGGTTTATTCAACCTAGGAAGGTCTACTCTGTAAGCTTAATGCATAAAATACTGATTTTTGTGTGCGTGTATTATTTTTTTCATATCCATAAATTAGTGGTTTGCTCTGAGCATAAGAGATTTTACTCTAAAGGAGCTTTTGCCTTAAAAAACTCAGGGCTGAACATTCTGTTTCAGATCATGATCTTTTTATTTTTGTAGTAACACATCTGAATTTAAGCAAAGAGAGGTGCATAAAAGAAATTAAGAGAGACCCCGGGTGTGTTACATTTCTTTTACAAGGTTATCTCAGAAGTAAAAGCTGGAAATGATATCATCAGTTGTGCTAGACTGTACTGATGCTAATTTTTATACATTTCTCTAGCATATGTCCTAGAAATGTAGTATTTTCTTAAGACTTTGCAGCTGCAATTAGACCACAACTGGATAGCTACAGTGTAAATTCAATCATGGGAAACTTAAATTCAGATTGGAATTTGAGCTGAATGGAGCACACCTGTAATTACGTATTTCAGGCTATTTGTAAGGAGTTTATGCCATATTTTTCCCTCCTAATATTGAAACCTCATGTTTATTTGCAATCTTCATCAATTTATCTTAAGAAGCAGCAAGTATCCTGAAAATTGTCTAACCACTGAAATTCTTCTATACTTACGTGTAATAGCAGTTGAAATTACTGTTCAAAAAGTCAGTGAGATAAGTGCAACTGTCTTCACTGAGCATTCCCAGTTAGTCTTGGGTCCTTCTGGCCATACAGTTTTTTCTATAATTTTAAATACAGAAAAAGAAGGGAAACCATATCTATGATGGTTCAAAAACTACCTCTTATAATTAGATTGAAACAGCTAAATTTTGAGAATGCTGAGGTGAATTTCTTTGGGGTTTTTTTGGGAAAGGAGTAATGATCGTGTATTTTCTTTCCTTCTGCTTGCTTTTCAAATTGTTTTCATTATTGAGAGATTTACAGTTTTCAAAGGCGTTGTAGGGACCACACAGCTTTTTCTTACAGTCCTATTGTTCTTTTTGATAGTGTATGAGATTTAGAAATTCAGAATAAGAGTGGTAGCTCCAGGCAAGAAGCAATGATATGAAAGAAATGTGTGCCCATTTTCTGAAAAGTAAATGGTGATTGTAGTTTCTAACCTGAGGGATTTACTGACACTGTCCAAGCCTATCTGAGCCTATTTCTCTCACTTAGAGAAATTCGTAGAAGGGTAAATGCAGCATGTTCTTTAAAAAAACCCCAAGCCTGTTTAACTCAATGCTTGTATATAATTTGTATTGCATTTCAGGCTTTATTTCCATATTTTAAAAAAAAATAAATTCTACCCTTGTCTTCAGTGACTTCTAATCATACAACTAAGACCAACTTCAAGGTCAGTCGTGATGTTTGTATATCTGGCATTTATTTTCACTTTAACCAAGGGTTCATCATAATTCTTAAATTTGTATTACATTCTTCCCAATTTAAACTTATAATCTAGAGGAAATTTTTGACTGTGAATTAATAAATTATAATTCCCACCTAGATAATTTTCTGTTTTTGTGGGACATTATTCAGATACTCATCCTTAGTGAAGCTTCTAATGCTAAGTTAGTGTCATGACCATGGTACAGGGCATGAAGTTTGTTGTAATTTCTCATCAGGCTGAAGAAAGGCACTGGACCACGTGTCAGGGAACTTTTCTGCTTTATTGTACAGTTGTGGCAACCAGTTAAAGGAAAGAGGAAGAAAGAGAGGAGAAAGTGAGAGGGGGCGCAATCTGTATGCCTTTTATGCAAATTAGGTTTTTTGCATGTTTTTTCACCCCCGTGCAGCAAGCCCTTCCCCCAGAAGTGAGTTGGGGTGAAGGGGACTGAGCACAGGTCTCCAGGTGGAGCAGAGGGTTGGGCCAGGACAGCATTGCCCCACCCCTCCTCTGATCACCTTTCCTGTGGCAATGCTCAGAATGTTTGAGACAAAACATGCTTAGATCTGGTCCTCTACAGTTAGAATTATTAGAAGTCTAGGTTTTGGGGGGGGTTTATTTTGTTTTGAGGGTGTTTCGTGTATTTGTGTGTATTTTTAAAAATACGCACGAATAAAAAATTATTTATTTGAGTTGGGAAAATGCTTACCAAAAATACAACAAAATAAACAGATACATGCTATAGGAAAAAGAATTTCTTGCACAGCTTAGCTACATGTTAGTTTGAAGCCAGACATTGCTGCAGTTGCAGTTCTGAGATTCAAAAATATCTTATATTTGGCTAGTTTTGGTAAATAAACTTCCTACCAATTTTCTAAGTAATCCAGTCTAGAAGGTGCACATTAGTTCATGATTGGGGCTCTTCTGTGTGGTTCACTATTGTTTTGTCTGATATTTCTGAATTACTTTACAAAAATGAAACTTAGCTCATTTCAGTGTATCAAGAAAGTTCTAAAAGTCTAGAAAAAAAAATCCCTAAAGGAGTTATAATTTTTGGTGTGGTTGTTTTTTTGTTTGGTTTTGGTTTTTTTTTGNTTTTTTTTGTTTGAAAAGTAGTAGACAAACACTGTATACATTTACTGATATTTGGAAAAACTGCTTTTTGTAATTGAATGAACATTTAAATACAGTGGCTATTAAGAGGGTGTGGTGCTGATTATGAGGTAGAAGTGTATTTCGACCTGCTTTGGGAAGAGCTTTGATAGAAGACAACTGTATGATTAGTTTTGTGCAGTTATTTCAAATTATATGGACATCTTGCTGAAATTAATACTGTAGACTTGTTAAAAAAATTCTATGCCTTTGTTCTTTTTTACAGTATCATACAACAACAGTTTATTAAAGAGATTTATATATGTTATAATATGATAATTTTTAAATTGCTTTTGTTTAAAAAGAATCAACCAAAGACAGGCTTTGGTCAGACACAAGCCAGAAAAAAGAAAACCCAAAAAGTAAGCCATATATATATCCACTTTACTTAATAACTTTCTAAATTACTGATTTCAAGAGGACAAAAGAAATGGAAAGAAAAAAAAATACGATTCATGTTCTTAGTAAATGAAGTATTTTTTAAATCTCCACATTCTGTGAAATGCATTAAATACTTAGCAAAATATCAGTATGAGGAGAATCTGAAATTTTATTGATTACGTAATTTGTAATTTTTTTTCTACTAACTAGCTGGTTGCTCTTACATTTCAGCTGATCAAGCTGTCTGTATGCTTTCAGAGTGTATCTAATGAAAGGGACATGAGTCTTTAACCCTGACGCTCTGTTGAGGTCAGACCTATGTAGGTGCCCAATAAACCCCTTGGGAATATGAGCAGAAGGGAGGGCCAGAGAATAAAAGTGGTCAGTGACTTAAAGTTGAGGGGTACTGTTCTGCACTAGGTGTTTTAGATAAAGCCTGAGAAACCCTAGGATATATGCAGCGTCTTCGGTTTCCTGAATTCATATAATTTATATTTTTGTTTAGTTTTCTTGCAACTGTTCATGACCTGGACAAGAAGATGATAGAAAAAAAAAAAACAAACACAAAAAAACAAAACAACCCAACTTTTGAAATTACTTTAGTTTTCTATTCTACACTGTAGCAAAGAGGACTTCTAAGCCATGTCTTCTATTTCCCCAGCAGCTACAGAATAAGTGTAGAGCTACTAAGAATCTTCTCCTCAGGTTGAAAAAGTAACTGCAGATCCTGGAAACCATCAGTTTAGCCCTGAAGGCTTGATTCATAGACTATTTAAGCATCTGTAAGAGTGTCTTGGGGCACAGATTTATAAACAAGAACAAGTGGTATTTCCAGACACATATCCATGTTAATCTCAATCTGTATTTTCTTCAAAGGCCATAAATTATCCTCAAATTACACTCTTCTGCCAACAACAAAACCATGTATGAACAAATGTGATTTCAGATCTTCCTTGATCTTCCTTCAGATCTTCCTTCTTTGTGTGGTGTGCTGCCAGAAGTTGTCATTTTAGTTTGTATATTGTGACTTGGATTGATTGTTTTCCATTGTTTGAGTGAGCGATAAGTCCAACTAGGAAGTGTTTGCAAGCAAGTTTGTATGCATTTTTCTAACATTTGGAGTAGTGAAAAAAAAAATGGAAGAAGTACAACACTATTAGGAATAATAAACAAAGGCATGACAACTACATGTCTTCCTGTAGACTCAGTATGTAAAGGCATATTAACATCAAAGTAGTTTTGATAGATCTAAAAACCTTCTAGAATGTTTACAGTTTTCTATTTAAGATTAATCCCTAATTGAAATCTGTGACTCTCTGTTTACATCTTCCAACATTTTCAGTGATGTATCTAACATCACAGCATAGTCGTCAAAGTTCATTAATTAATAGGTAGCACATCTTCTTCTTTACCTCTCAATATTATTGCTGAAAATTATTTTGTGTATCTTTGTGTATGATCTTGTACACGTTTCACATGTGAAACTAACCTTAGGAAAATGGTAATTACTTTAGTAATGTCAATAAACTGAAATGTGTGATATTTGCTGCCTAATTGGGCAGGAATCCTACTCTAAACGAGATATTTTTTGCTTTTCTTACCTTAGTCTGGGTTCTTTGCCTCAGTATAATGCCAGATGCACAGCTCCCAGAGCTGGAAGCTGGAGTGGTATCGAGAGGTGAGTGAAGCCCCCTTAATCCAGGAAGAAATGGTTAGTGACCTGCTACTTACTGACCTATAGCAAATTAGGCACCCACAAGTCTATGAGCTCAGATGGGATGCACCTGAGAAAGCTGGTGAAAGAGTTTACCAAGCCACTTTAAACCATTTCCCACCAGTCCTGGTTAACTGGAGAAGGTCAGGCTGATGGAAAATTAGCAAATGTCAATCCGCAAGAAGGGTCAGAAGGATAACCCAGGGAGCTACAGACCTGTCACCCTGACCTCAATTCTGGGGAAGGTCATGGAGCAGATCATCCTAAGTGCCATCACATGCTATGTGCAGGACAGCCAGCGAATCAGGCCTAGATGATACGCACAAGTGGGTTTATGAAAGGCAGATCCTGTTTGACTAACTTGATCTTTTTCTGTCATAAAATAACCTAACTGGTGGATGAGGGAAAGGCTGTGGATTTTGTTTATCCACACTTCAGTAAAGCATTGGATACTGTCTCCCATAGAATTCTCCTGGGGAAACTGGCTGTTCATGGCTTGGATGGGTGCAGTCTTCACTAGGTGAAAAACTGGCAGGATAGTCAGGCCCAGAGAGGGGTGTCGAATGGAGTTAAATCCAGTCAGAAGCTGGTCACCAGTGGCGTTCCCTAGGGCTCACTGTTGGGGCCAGTTCAGTGTCTCTCTTGATGATTTGGATGAGGGGATTGCGTGCATCTTCAGTAAGTTCACAGATGATACTGAATTGGATGGGAGTACTGAACTGCCAGAGTGTAGGAAGGCTCTGAAAAAGAAACTTGACAGGTTGGATTGACTGAGGCCAGTTCTATGAGGATCGATAAGGCCAAGGTTCTGGTCCTGCCCTTGGCTTGCAAAAGCCCCATGCAATGCTCCAGGCTTGGGGAATAGTGTCTTGAGAGCTGCTCAGCTGAAGAGAACTTGGGGGTGCTGTTTGAAAGCTGGCTGGATATGAGCCAGCATGTACCCAGGTGGCCAAGAAAGCCATGCTATTTAGTTCATCACGTTTTTTAAAATTGCATATTATCTGCTGTATCAGCTGAGGATTTCCTTCATGTTGTCATTTTTGGTTGTCTCCCTGCTGGTAGTGTGTTCACTCTTGTTTATCTGTCATTCCCGTTTTCTTTTCTTGTTTTGTTTCCTCTTTTTTCGCTTGCTATTTGCCCAGAAATTTTTTTTTCTATCCCTCTTTCATCATCTGGATCACTGTGTTTCTTTCCACCTTGTCAATTTTAGTGCTGTATTTCACATTTCTTAGAATGTCATTACAAAGTTCTGCAGCGCGGGTGTCAAGGAAATAATATCTGTTGCTCCTCCCTAAGCACAGATTAAATCCACAGTTGGATATAACTGGAAAATCTGATTTGTGCTGCATGATCAGTAAAGTGTGCCAAAGTCAGGATGGGACAGAGCAAGAGGAATACTACTCAAAATCAATCACTTGCTCCTGATTTCCATTGTTAAAGATGCTAGCAAAAATCAGAAGACAAAGTGACACTTGAGAAGGAGTTCCAAGTGACCCATAGCTGGCAGACCATTCTGAGTGCCAGAGAGCAGCTGAAGTGGGGCTGCCCATGAAGGAGGGTGACCCAAGAGCTGTGGGCACAGCACAGCTGGCTGGGCAAGACTCTGAACTCCTAAGGCCCCCCATTGAGGGTGGGCTGAGAACAGAACAGAATCATCAGGCCAGGCAGGGTGAGGAGTCAGGTCCAAGGTCTACCTGGGGACCCGGTGAGGCCAAGATCCACGTCGTGCGTGGGTTTGGGCGTAGGGCTTCCTGCTGCGTAGCTCAGAGACTGGTGGCCCTGGTGGTGCTCTTAGGGACATGAAAAATAGAGCTGTTAATGATTTGTCCTTCAGAAACGGTGCTCAAATTACCAGTCCTAGAGAAAATGTCAGTAGAAATTTTGGTCCATCACAAGTAATATGTGTCTGGTATTTTTCTGGCCTCCGGTGTTCTGGTGTTTCAATGGTTTTGTGGTGTTTCAATGGTTTTGTGGTAAAATGAAGTAATTGAAGATTTCCAGGAGTTTTGAAAGAATAAAATACCTTTAAAATTATTTCCCATGTCTGAGTCCTGACTCAAAACAGGACCTGCTTAATTTTGATATATAAATGTGTGTTCATCCTACCAAATATGAGAGATCAGTGTCAGTTTCCTATAACAAAGAATTTTTTACCTCTGGATTTTTTTATCTGTGGAATTACTGTCTGTGCTTTTGAGTTGAGTAATGGGTAAAAAGAAAGTCCTTAATTTCTTTGGTCAGGTTGAAGAATGTTGATGTGTGTTTATTTTTACACCTTGTAATGGTTAGCATGGACATGCAAGTGACTTGTATTTCATTAAAAAATTTACAGAATTATTGTATGAATTGCCTTCTATTTAAAAATAAAGGTAGGATAATGCAAGCAGGTAATGTAACATTATTGTAACACTGTGTAGGCCAAAAGCTGACTTAAGATATTGTATCATGCTTTTTTTTTTTCTTTTAGTTTTCCATTGTTCTGTTTGTCAGACATACAAAAAAGTTATGAAAACCAATAAATTTGTATCTCATTTTGACTGTTCTCACACTTAATTTGAACTAATTATTTATTGGATTCATTAAAATTTCTGAATTAGATGGAGGTAGATTAGGTTGTCATACAGAAAAAAGTTATGTCTGTGAAAAATACTCTGTAGTTGTCATCTCATAACAAAAAGATTATCCAATATAGGAAACAAAACCAATGAATGGTTCCTGTGGGAGTCCAAATAGACTTAAAAAGAAGATTCTGTTTATTTAGGGCAGAAAATATCCTCAAGCTAGCACTTAAATGTGATACTCTTCCTGAAATCACAAGTGTTTGGGCTGTGGTTTGGTTTGGAAGCATATAAAGAAGCAGAAACTTTTGTTTTGTGGTGTAATCTCTGACAAGATTATGGCTTCAGGTGTGGCTTTCTTAACTTACCTTTCTTTGGAAGCACACAGCTAACCATGATGTCTAAAGTTCACAAAACATTTGTGGGCCTTGGCATGGAAGTACTGTGTGAATATAATTTTAGGTTTATTTGTTTATTTATTTTTATTTTAGGTTTATGCCAACATAAATTTGTCTGTTGATTTGAATCGCTTGTTTTCTCTTGGCTACAGGCTGACTGAGTGGGCTGGACTTCACTGGAAGGAGCCATTTCACTGGGACAGTGGAATAACTGAGGATCTCTCACGACTCTGCTTGTCGGGAAGCGCTGTGCGTTGCCAGGATTAATTCAGCACTAAAGTCTGGGATGGGCCTTAGGGGCAAACACTCCCTTGTTTCTTCTGACATTGGGATTTGTCTACAGCCAGTCAGCTGAGGCACCTACGACACATCAGCTTTTGTTTTTTTTGTTTCCTGAACAAAGATACCTTTTCCCTCACTTCATCTCCTTTTGACTACTTTTTTATTAGTTTTCATTTTCCTTGACTGATTAATTTCTCCTGGCTGTGGAAAAAAGAGCCCTGCTGATGTTGATTTAAATAATGTCGAAACCAATGGGACTCCTATGGCTGCCTTTGATCTTCACACCAGTGTGTGTCATGTTGAATTCTAACTTCCTCCTGTGGATAACTGCACTGGCTATAAGATTTACTCTCATCGATGGCCAAGCACAATACCCAGTTGTTACTACAAATTATGGCAAAATACGTGGTTTAAGAACACCTTTGCCTAATGAGATCCTTGGTCCAGTGGAGCAGTACTTGGGTGTTCCTTATGCTTCTCCTCCGACCGGAGAAAGGCGGTTTCAGCCCCCGGAGCCACCATCATCCTGGACGGGTGTCCGCAACGCCACACAGTTTGCCGCTGTCTGCCCGCAGTACCTGGATGAGAGGTCGCTGCTCAATGACATGCTGCCAGTCTGGTTTACAGCCAATCTGGATACTGTGGTGACATATGTTCAAGATCAAAATGAAGACTGTCTGTATTTGAATATCTATGTGCCCACAGAGGATGGTAAGTACCCTGAGACTCACACTGCAGTGTGCTCACCAGCTCTACCCATGAGGAGTGTCCAGGTCTTCAAAGCATCTTACTGAGTTTCATCCAGGTTTTATCTGTGAAAATGGATAATGCCTCTGAACATGCATTATTAGTAATCCTTTGTAGATTGAATATGCTTGCATGGATTCTCTCTTACGTTTCAGTACAACACCAACCTGCAATTTGGTTGAAAGTGGTGGCCAGGATATGTCAGCCAGCCTTAAGTTTACATCTGAAATACTACTGAGAATCATTCACAAGAGAGGAAAGGGGAAATAAACATTAACCTGAAGTAATATAGTTGTTTTTTCATGTATGAATGTTTCAAATATAGTTACATGCTAATTTTTAAAGGAGAATTTACCGATTTTTTCTTCTTTATTTTATTATAAAATTTTTGAGCCTACTGTTAACTTTGCTTGATTTTAATAGATAAAAGAATCTTTTTATAGTAATTCAGTTAGAAGCGGCTTTTTTTTTTATTTTTACCTGTGAAACTTTTCAGTCCAGCTTATTTTTCTTCAGTCACTAAATTTAAGATGAAGTCAAGGTGATTTATTATGCAGATTTGATCAGGTAGCTTTAAACTTTCATCTGTTTTGTACTTTCTCAAGAGGGGTACTTCAGACCACTTTCTATAGACAAAAAGGATGAACACAATTGGTAATACAGAACTCTTTGAACATTTACATAATCTCAAGGTTAAAAATTGTAGATGTATTGCATGATGAATGTATCTTTGGTCATTTTGAATAGTATTGCTTCCTACAGGCAAGAAAACCTGTTTTCATCAGGTCCTAAACCAGCTAAGTCTATTATTTCACAAGCAAATAAAAATACTACTAGTACTTATATTTAATATTCCACTAAAAGCTAGTTCTTTCTGCTAATTAGAATGCAGTTACGGATGTATAACATGGCAGATTTCTCTCAGATATGCAAATCCCTTCACTTTTGCTGGGGGTTTGATTTACACAATTAAGGCATTGTTATTTCTCAGTAACCATACTCTGAATATGCAAATTTTCTAGTTTGATTATTATAATCCTTCTGCCTTGATTGGCTTCTTTATTCAGAATTTCCAAGCTGTCTGCTAGCAATAAACATACCACCTTATTTTCCTGTTCTCATCAGCTGAAGCAAAAACTCAAAAGCTAAAAATAAAGGGGTAAGGTTTGGGAATATTGGGAGCTTTGCAAACGTAAATACAACCAAGCTGCTTAAAGGAAAAGTGCTGTGAAAGGAAAACTATGTTTATGGTGCCTCTGTGTGCACAAGTATGTGTAAGAGTGTGTGAGTGTGTGTGTGAGAGTGTGTGTGTGTGTGTGTGTGTGTGTGTGTGCGCACGTCCCTGTGCGTAGACAAAGGAGCAGGTCTTAACAATTCAGTTCTTTCCCTCTTCCAGTCTCATTGGATTCCTTCTTACTCCTTGGATAATGACATAGATAATTTTTTCCTAAATTTGTTTATGTTTTGGATTTTATCCTTCATCTTTTAATTAGTCACCGGGGTAAGCTTGCCCTGAGAAAGCATTTTAGGTTAGGATTTTATTTGTTCTCACTGAAGAAACATCAACTCTGCTTATTTTAGAATCCAGTTTTAATAAATAATACATTCCTCCAATCTAATAAGGAGTTTCATTAATTAAGGAATACAGGAAATTAGACATGGAAAAATATATGTGAATGTCTAGGAAAACCATATTTGATATCAAATGAAAAATAATAAAATGTTGTAGGCTGAATGACTAGAAACCAATAATACTCATCTTGCTATAATAGCTAATGGCATTTGCTGTTAGATTTAAAGTAAAAAAAAGACTGATAAATTTAATTTTACACTCTGTAGACCTTTTTGTCTGCTTACTTTTGCAAAAAAGTGTGATTTACTCTTCTTGGTTTTAGATTTTCTTTACTCTAAGTAGCATGTAAATGGTATCTATTTGTTTTTTATATTTCCTATAATACAAAAATATAAACACATGCATAAAAATATGTAGCTGAATAATGAGAAGACGAGGTTTATATTAGTTATAAGCTGAAGGTAAGGTTGCTCCTATAGAATATTACAAGCATTTCTAAAAGATTCCATTGGGAAACAAGAAGCTTAAGAAAGAATAAATTAAGTGCACAATGCTTTAATTGCATGCTGTATATGTTATTACCAATTAATAAATCACAGTGCCTTTTTTGGTGAGGAATATATGCGATCTTCTGGCCATAAAAGTGCTTAGGGGGAACTGACCTACAAATCACATGCTCTAAGTTAGTGTGTCTCCAAATCACTCTAAACAGTCTTAAATAGTAGCCCATACAATCTGATTAAAGACATTATGCTTCCTTATATGAGCCCTAGTTGGCAAAAATAATCTATGTTGTTATGGAAACAGACCATGAAATTAGTTTTTGAAGCAAGATTTCAAAGCGAGTGACTTTGGGTTAAATTTGTATTTTTAATTCTTTCTTCAGTACAGCTTGATTTAAAAGAGTTTCAAAACTGCTTTCTAGAAGAAAAGGTGGCTTAAGTCATCCAAACCTAATAAATGCTCTAATTATGAAACTTACTCTGAATAATTTTTTCTGCTTTTTTTTTTAAACTTTGGTGAAAAGAACAACGACTAATGAATTAACTGCAGTCATTTGCAGTGCTTACTTCAAATAAATTCTAGTGAATAACTAATCAAAATGAAGCTCGAGTTTGAGGGGTTTTTTTCATTGTTTTGTTTTGTTGCAGTTCTTTTTCAGTATATAGCATGACCTGTTTCTTATTATTTTTGTGGTTCAGCCAAAGGGAACCAAATTTTGATCGTGTACTTTCAATAAAAGGTTAACGAACAAATGCAAATATCCCTCCATCTGATTTCAGAATTGCTTCACTAGAATCCTTCCACAATAAACTAATGGAAATAAGAATAGAATAAAGTCACTTTAATGAGGTAGATAAGTTTAGTTAGTTACAATAAAATAGTTTGAAATGTTACTGCTTTTGTCTGAAGAAGTACCATGAAATTAAATAGCATGTAAATCTATAGTTCCTTAAAATAGTTTGAACGTCTAGGTTAAGAAATTAAAATAGCCTGTTACACAGTCTGTGTCTGTGTTAATCCTAGCCTTTCTTTAGACCCATAAGATTCTGGACTTCAAATGTGAGATAGCAGGAGAATGCTGTCAGGATTTGTCATGTTAAAATGTCCTTACAAAGCAAAAACTATGTTCCTTTTAGGGGCTCTATTTTTTCATTTTAGGTGAAAATATTATCTATCATAGAAGTCACTACACGTACCTAGCAGAATATTACTGCAGTTCTGTCCATGTAGATGTTTATTCTTTTGCTGTTTTTCACTAGACAAGTGTTTTTTGGTGTCCCTTTCCTTACAGCCATACTTCTATTTCAGACTATCTAAGGTAGTTGTAGAACTGGTTTTTTTCACTGTTTTTCTTTTGCCTTTGGAAGGGAAAAAGTTACAACCACTATGATCCATTGAGATTTTTTATTTTTTGGTCATAAGTATAAATAAAAATGCAAAAATAATAAATATTTTAAAGACAATACAAGCAATTGAGGTAAAATCTAAGAAAATTCTTTTGTTTTATATGTCAAATCTATAGTAACAATAAATTACTCAGAACTGAAGCAAATAAAATATTTATAGTGAAACTATCATTATATCCAGTTGCTTTCTAAACATTTGGCTTGATCTGCAGTATTATTTGTGTGGGTATATATTGTCTAGGCTACTTTTCCAGTTACTATGAACTGTAATTTTCCACAAGAATACTTGAATGTCAGTTTTGAGGAGGTCATCCAGGGAAATGATATTGAGGACAGTGTGTTTATTATAACTTCAGTCTGAATATGGGTTTATCTACAGTGGAAATGCTAGATTGAAGAGGACACAGACTGTTAATCGGCTGTGCTTAATCCCTGGCCTTTATCATTTGTATCTGTGGATTCTGGAGGAGATTGTTAACTCCTATCATAACCAGGGAAAAATGTATACCAAGGAAAAAAAAACAAAACAGGAAATACACTTAATTTGTATTTCTTTCATGATAAATATCAAAATTTTAGAATTAGCAAAGCAAGATTTAAAAGAAATTGACACAGCAAAACAAAAAAAAAATTGAACAGGAACAAATATTTTAATGCTTGTCTAAAACCTACTATGGTCAGATCAAAAAAGAAAATAGTAAAGATTATTTTTGTTGTCTTTGCTCAATCAATTGTAAACATATATACTTTTTACTTATTTTGGCATATTGACAGAGTGTACATTTTACACAAGGGTGGAGCTCCTTATCCACTGTGTATCTGTTACAGATTAACTAATGAAGTATTTAGCATCTTCAGAGGTTTGCGAGCTCTTGTTTCCTTTACTTCAGAATGTATACAGCTGAAGTGACAACAAAAGATGGGAGACCACGACACTTATTAAGGCTGAATAGGTGATAATTTTTCATTAGATTATGGGAACTGAGAGTTGCCCAGGATTAGTGGTATATTTGGCTGTGGACTACCAGGAAGAAGTCAGTCTTGTGCAAAAGCAAAGAGATGAGCAGTGTTCCCTCTCTGGGTGGTGATTGACAAAATATACCTGGAGCTCCTAACTCTATGTCTATTTGACTAAGAAATAACAAAATGAAAAATTTGAGCAAAGCTGATTGAGAAGATGAGCCTCAGAGTGTCCCTTTTTCTTATTACGAAATGTCAAATGTCTGCTTAATATATAATTGAGTGTTTACAGCTTTTTGCTTGCCATTGCTGTTGAATTGCAATGTGTTTAACTTGGAAAAAGTGTTTTTATCAAAATCATCCTAATAAAACGTAATTGATGAAAATGAGAGCTTTTTTGCTTTTTCTTTGAGGCAAAGAAAAAGGTAGTGTAAAGATTAGTCTCTTCATTTTGGTAGCATGGAATAAAAAAGTAAATTAATCAATGGCCTTTTTGTTACTATGAAAAATAAGAGGTCATACATTAAAAATAGTGTCACAGTGAGCAAGATAAGTGCAATATGTACAACACTATTTTGTTGAATTATTAGGAGATGATGCTACTAATAATAGTAACTTGTCATTTCCAAATAAAATCGATTTCCTATGCAATAGAATCTTCTAAACTGTATGTAGTTTTAGGTTTCAGTAGATGTATATCAGACATTTTTCAGGTAATCTTAAAATTTTAATTGTCCTATTATCTCTTCATTACTTTTGTAAATGTAAGCAGCTACTTAAGAAATCAAAGCAAAGATTTATGTATATAGCTTTTAAGGAATTAAGACTCCGATATCTCATCTACATATTACAGTTTTTACTGTTCCTCAAAATCTCTACTACATATTTTTAAAAGTCAATTATAATTTCTGTAATTGGCATAGGAACATAGAGTTTCACTTATGTTTTCTGAAGTATTTTTAAAAGCAAATTAAATATATTTATTTACTTCTAAAAATATTTTAAATCTGTTTTAAATCATACTTTGGACTTCTGTAGATAATAATGTTTAAACAGTTTCATATTGCAAATAATGTTCTTCTGAAAACAACCCAAAGAATATAACCAAACTTTGTTTTCAGTTTTACCATTGTCATAGGTTTTGTCAGTGACTGGTTTATCTTTAACTCCCCACCCATTCAGTGAATTGTTTGTTTACTTTGGAAAACTAAAAATTAATTAATGAAATTTTATTATGTAAATGCATTTTAGCTGATAAAAACACATATAAAAATTACACAAAATAAGACATATCCTTTGGTAAAATGATTGTATTGCTTTCCAGAGTGAGAAGGATTTAAAATAGATAATAATTACAATACAAAATGACAATGTTGGAATTATTACCTACAGTACCAGTTGAACACAAACATATACTTTTTAGCATCAGAGAGAAAATCGCTCTCCATTGTGAAAGATAAACTCCCTGTTGCGTCAGACTGCCTCAAGCCAATTCTTTCCCTGTTAGGGTCCAATATATCCCCTCCTCCTAATCCAGAAATATTGTGGCATCTGTGAGAGAGAAGGAGGCATATGTCTGGCTGTCCTCTGCCTACCAGGATAAAGCTGTGGGTAATCCAGGCCCTTATTTTACATTCTTGCTTTTAACAGTCACAAATACCTTCTGACACCAAAGAACAGGACTCTAATCTAGATGAAATAAAGTTCTTAAATCCTTAGAGATAAATTCTGATTTAGTTGCTAATTTCAAAATGCTGTCCTTTCCCCCAGGAGCTGCCCATTCCACAGGCACTTTACAGGATTGCCCCCAAATGGCCTTCTCAGGAGCTGATATGCAGTGAAGCCTAGCAAGAAGACTCAGCATTCAATATGACTTTCCCCACAGGATTTTTAGGATGTTTTAGTTTCCTGGAGTCTCATCATTACCTCATATTGAAAAACCTGCTGGAATGGGGGGGAAATGTTCTTTAAAACACAATGAAATCATGTTTCTTGTACAAAGGTAAATTAATGCTATCCTTTTAGTTAAAGAACAGTGTCTTTGGAATTCTAGAGGCTGTGCCATTTGGCTCAGTGACACAGAAGAAAAGATCTTTAGTCATATGGGTCATGAGACAGATAAGATTTTACTTCATTTTATCCACTGACTCCCACTTGTTTATTCAGGGTGCTTTTTGTTTTGGTTTGGATATTTTCCTGTGTGTTTGCTTGGGGTTCTTTTCTCTTTTGTTTAGGTTTTTTTTTGCTTTGTTTTGCTTTCCTCTTCACTCCTGCAAAACATGTCTTTGTACGCTGCTGCTGTTCTCTGTGTGTCTTCTTGCTCTCTGTCAAACCACAAATCAATGTGATACCTGCAAACATGAGGCAGTGCCTCTGTCCTAGAGCAGTGCAGTGGGTCCTTGGCAGGCTTTGAGTGGTGAACAGTGCAGAATACGTGCAGTCGGATCTGATCAGTGTCTTGGCCGTACCATTTGTATTAACTTTGAGTTCCTCTTAAGGCTTTGTGATCTCATTGGTCTTCCTTCAGGTATTTTTTGCATTGGTCTGAAAGTTTTGAAAGCTATTTGTATCTTCTCACTCAAATTTGGTTCAGTTTCCTTTAATTTGCACATTAATTGCAGGTTTGAACAAAACTGACACATGCTGAATAGCTCAGCTAAATCACAAAGCTCATAAATCTGTCACATCTTTGAAAGTATTTCAAGGAACTCTACCCATATCAATGTGATAGTCATAGGTAGTTTGTCAACTGGCAAAATTTACAGTTCTCTTCTACAAATGTTTAGGTATCTGCAAAATACATTAACACGAGTTTGAAATAAAGCAAATGCTCATTTTTTTGTCCTCAGGATTCCTGAAAAAAGTTTGGATAAATGAAACTGACAAAAATTTCTCCTGAACATGTGCCTTTTGCACAGTACTAAGCTTTGCCATCATTTTTAGAGGGAAAGTATTTCTCGCCTTTATTTAGTGCTTCTTGCTTACAATTCCAGATAAAATTCTCAGAGTGGCCTATAATCAATTATCTGTGCTTATATTTTAGGATAGTATTAGTTAAATGTATTAGCTATAATCCAAATAGAGCAAAAGGAAAAAAAGAAAAAGAAAGTTAATGATAGTGAATTTCATTTGTGTTTGTGATATTATCATCTGAAGGAATATGGACAAATTTATGTTCTTGGGGTTTCAGGCTGTTTTTAATCTGGACCTTGTTCTTGGTAGCCAAAGAGAAAAACAATAAGAAATAATAATTATTATGAAACCATGAAAATTGACTAATGCTTGTAGCTGTCTGGTACTGATGTGTTAAAAATCCATTATAATAGAAGGAAAATTTTTCTTTTATAGTTTTTGCTGTAGGCAAACTTTTAGTGAAGAATAAATTTACTTGCAATGCTAAGCCAAATTCCTACACTATATATATATAGGAAATTTTAGTTACAAATAGATTACTAGTGCCTCATTCCAAAATGCTTATAATTGCTGGGTTGATGTTAAATAGATTTTTCATTGACAGGGTGTGACATGTTTAATCTAATGGAGGGAAATTGCTTTGTGCAGATTCAAATGAGTATTCAATTAGTCACTGGTAATGTTTACAAGGCATCATAGCGGGAAATCATGGATACATTGTCTGTTTTATTAAATATGCAATAGGGCAAATGAAAACCCAATCCAAATATATACACTTCATCCTCTTTCAAATAAATTGCTATCAAATTATCTTTTATGTAGTATTTTTAGGGTGGCCAGGAAATTCAAAAAATCATTCTCCGTTTGTAATACTGCCCCCATGGTAGTGCTTTTGCTGGCTTTTCATGCTTCATTCAGACACCAGAGGGAGCACAAGTTTCCAGCAAACTCATTTTTTTCTGTCCCTGGGAATCACTGAAAGAGACACATTCACATCATGCTGGTGAATGCAGTAGTAAAACACGCAAAGAGGTGCTGGTTTTTACTGTTTAAACAGATAGGAAGGGATCTGATTCCACCTTTCCCAAGCTGAAAGTTAATGAAGTTGACGGTGTTGATTCTGGTGTTGTGGATAGATGAATTTGTACAAGAGATAGAATTTTTCCAAGCAAAACATGCACTTGCACTGACAAATTTACACGGAACTATTATTTTTATTGTAAAATAATAAATGTTTGAATGATAAGCATACTGGAAGTGCATAGTTTTTAATTGAATAATGCTTGCAAGGCATTCAATGGCAGAGCAGATTCCAAAGTAGACAATTTGGTCTGTTTGGTCTGTGATGAGTTAATACAAAAATCCCTCTTTAAAAAAGTATTGATTTGGTCCTTCCATTTCAAAACAAAAATATAAAGAAAGAATAATTTTTTTTCAATAAATGCCATTATCTTTCCATCTTCTGTTTTATAGTTATGCAGCTCAATCATGTAAAGTGCCAAATGTCTTTAACCTCCTTCTATTTCACTGAGACAAAAATGTTAAGCATGTTGAAGTTTCATTCTAACTTCAAGCATCTTTCAAGTTTTCGCTATCACTTTGTTGGAATTAACAATATAACTAAGCTATATAATGTCATACAAGGTGACAAATTACACAAATGCTGGAGGGCTTACCTTCCAAAATACCTTGCTTTCAGATTCATAATATATCTGACTCAAAAAGACTGTTATTTTTATGGTGTTAAGCACTTGAGGTGTTTTTCTCATATACCTAAACCATAGACTTTGTTCTGCCTTCAGGGATTAGATGCAATAGGCTGAATTGCAATTGATATCTAGGGTGGGTCCTGGGGAGTTGGATCAAATCAGATTTTTACTGTGATGATGCATAAAACCATCCCTATGGATTAGCTGCTATGCCTTGTCACTAAGAATTACCTGAGAGTATACCTAAGTCAAAGAAAATGACACAGACATTGCACAAAAGGAGCAGCTCCATACGACAATCTCTCAGTGGGAATACTTTAGTGAAAACAAATTGAAGAAATAACTGAAAACAAATAAATGCAGTAATGTGAATTTAAAGAGAGGGATGAGTTTCTAAGTTATACTGTACAGTTTATTCTTTATTTTCATTCTCAGAGGGTTATCCATAAGGTCTTCAGTGTTATTCCCAGAAGTAAACTGTAGTAGATGGATTAAATAGGTACATTTTTATTCTTAACTGTGTCCATTTTCACAATAAACTGCTGAGAGATGTTCAAGCTTTATTTCGTCTCTATCCAGTTTCACTTTCCATTGTAACTACTACTTCTTACTTACTTTGGCCACTATGATTTTATAAATGAATCCTGTATAAAGTTATACTATAAAGTAAAGCTCACTGTATAGAGTTATACTACAAAGTGAGTGTAAACTCGATTTCCATTTCCAAAATTGGTGTTATTTGGATATTCTTCGTTACCTATTTTTTTATCAAAGTCACACACAAGAAGCAGCAGTAGGTGAGAAAACAGCAGCTGCAATTCTTAAATAATTTTAGGAAGGGTAGCTATGTATATATTAGATATGCAGTGGATGTAAAAGGATCAGGCAAAGAGAGAAATTGTGATTCTCTTTCTGTCCTTCTGTACCAGACTCCTTCAGTGGGCTGCTCAGCTGTGCTTGCCAAGCTGCATTTGGCCTATAGGATAGTACATGGGGACCCTAATGCCCCCTTCTGTAGTAAGTTGGGGTTTGGTTTAATTTACTTGCTGTTGTTTCCATTTTACATTTTTAGCTGAACAGTTCTTCCTTGAATTTTAGTTGTCATCATGAAGTGCTCACCGCACACCCCATGTATAAATATGCCCAGAAAGTATTTCAGATATTGCAAGAGTCAAGGGGAAGGATGATGTTCAGATATTGACTTTTGAGGGTTTTCTTAAGTGTCTTTTCTTTAAATGAATACAGTTTTGTATAAAATTTCTTGAGCATCAAGGAAGACCATGAAAGATTTCCATCATTTAATGCCTTTCCTGCTTTAGTTCAAGCAGTAATTTTCAGTTTTTAGCACCTTTGAAAGTGTGGCCTGTAATGCTGAATTTCATTTTCTATTATTCTTAAATAAATGGAGAATTTAGTAAATAATTATAACTTTAGAAAGTATGAGCATGTATCATGTTTTTTTAAAAATATTATGAAATTAATAGTTTATTCCATTTTTGGTGGTAGTTCTGGACTTGTTGCTTCGTATCACTGTATCAAACTTCTAAATGCAGACTACCATGCTTGTTTTGCTTATGTAATACAATAAATCAAAATGACTCAGTGTTAGGATTATTAACTTGATTCTTTCAAATTCTAATATGTAGCTTTTGGATTTGATTGTCTATATTAATGTTCTTTTTCTTCTTGTGATCCTTTTCCTATTTTATCTCAACACAAATGAGAAGATAGTCACTGTTAGTTCCTAAAACAAGTTATAAAACACTTATTTCTGCATTATAAGTGGACCTAATGGGAGCATTTTTTCCTTCATGTACTAAGTGAAAGTATTATTTTAGCAGAAGTAACTTTTTTTTTCTGCTTTGTGACTTTTCTGTTTCTTTTGTAAGCCTAAATTGGAACTACAAACACCTACCACTTTACCTACCAATTTCTCCGTTTCTTGTACAGATTTACTACAAGACTTTTTGTTTAATACAGAGATGTGAAGTAAAATTGCCTGTTTGTTTTTTTTTTTGTTTTTTTTTAATAAATTACCAAACCCACTGTATTGCTTAGGTACGCTGGCACTGGGGCATTCTGAGGTCTAATAGAGAGAGATGTGAGATCAGTCATCTGTTGCCTTTGTGCCTTGGTTTTCCATTTAGAAAATGAGTATCAGAGGTTTTTTTCTCTGGTTAGGAGTAGAAACAACTGCAAGAAGAAAATGCCTCTGGGTGACAAAAGGCTCAAGTTGCTTCTCATATACTTACAACCTAAAAGACTGTATTCCTTTTTGGTGTGTGTGCATAGCTTTTTTTAGGATCTGTCTTACTCCCCTTGGTGACCCATTTACTGGCAGCGCTTTGCATATCATTGCAGTGTATTGTAACCTCCAAGCGAAACTCTGAAAGGCAATAGATTTGGCAACCATTGTACTGTGATTAATTTAAATAATTGGGAAAAGAGATTTAAAACTATGGCATCTAAAAATTGATGTGGGTCATGTACTGATAGAAGATTGATGCCTTGCTATCAAAGTTTTGCATTTAATTCTTTACCATCAATATTTATAGAGTAATCAGAAATGAGACAGCAGATAGAATTTTTCCAGGAGTTAAAAGGAAATAAGGAAATAAGGAAGTAAGACTTATGCCAGAAGAAGATCCCAAGGCATCTAAATACTGAAAGATGGGGAAAACTTTGTGACTGGGTAAGGCGTGTAAGCTCTCAGTGTAGTCTGTTTAAACTCAGAAGGGATCAGCTAAATTTCTGAGTAATGAAAAAAGGTTGTCACTAATACATGATGCAGAGTTATTTGGTTTCTTATAAAGTTTACTGAAAGCAGAAGTCTGAAGTGGATTTTGGGAAAAAGTATGCTCTTTGCAGATGCAACAAATGGCTTGGAATGTTTCTGTGAGTCCTTTAAGTTTCTTCATTATCTCTCAACTAATAAAGGAATTACTTTTGAGTAATATTAAGTGTTTGCTCTAACAAATCTGCCAGACGGCTGTGGTCTAGCTGGCATAACCCTTGTAGACCATTCTGAAATGAAAATGTTGCATGACCTATAAGCCCCCTCCTTAGATGGACCTAATGGAATATGTACTTTTACCCTGAGTCCAGAATGTTGGGAACACCAGATGCATTCTTTATGAACGGGACTTGTTTAGCGTCATTTTCAATTAGCTAAGATTGTGTAGATCAAAGATCCTAATCCATATGGACCTTTTTTACTTTCTTGTGGCTGCTAAATCATCCTTGAAGGAGCAATCAACTACCTTTGTTTTTGGAGTTAATTCTACAAAGACATTGTATTTTGCATGCAGCACATTCTGTGTTGAGCTAGAATATGGGTTTGTACATAACCCAGGAGGTGGTTATTAAAAATATTCCACCTTTCCCCAGTTCCCATTACCTTAATAAAATGTTTGGTTGTGTATTCCCTAGCTTTATTCCTCTGATCAGTTAGCTGTAACCTTGTCTGTAACCTTGACATGATTCTGTAGTCTAAATGGTTCCATGAAGAACGTATACCCTTGCTACAGGCAAGAGCGTTTCTCCATCTTCCCCAAAACTTAGAAGGATTGAAAACATTTCAAACACAATTGGGCTATTGCAGGATAAGAGAGAGCAGCATGAGTTGACTATGCACTTTCTTAGTCCATTATAAATGCCCTGGCTTTTAACCTAGCTGTAAAAAAACATTAATGGAGGATGCTTAAACTAATGGATTTTATCCAAGTGGTGACTCTAAGGCACACACACTATGAACAGCCAATTTATCTAATGTGTTGTAAAGGTAATGATTCACACCCTGAAAATTCCAGCATGTGTCAGCTTTAGTAATCAAGATAACATATGAATGAATATGTAATTGGTAATTCTATGTATGCTGGCCATATCTGAAGGCAATGTGAACTACGGGTGAAACAGAATAAAACAGTGAGGGCTAGCTAGCACCCTTGTATGTTCATGAGCATAAAATGACATATTGCTCATGTTGAGCACCACCCCTATGTGACATATTGATAGGCAAATGAGAAGATTTTCTGGGATTTTTTAAAATCAATAATATGATTTTAATAATTTGGAAATCATGGGTAGATTGTACCTATGATTTGCTATGTTCTTTGTGGAAATTTTCGACCTGAATTTATTAACACTGCTTTTTTAGCAGCACAAAGCATGACATACTCCTGCAGGCTTAATGCCGCTCAAATATAGCCTATGATAATTCCTGAATTTTATGAGTTCTAAGAGCCTTACATATTGTTTTCCAAAAATACTTTGCTTTGCCTGTAGCCCAGAAACTATATACACCCTTGGGCATTTTTCATGAACAGTTAAAATGCACTAACCTCTTTGCCTGATAATTGCTTTGAAAATTGCATTCATATTTGATTGACATTTCCTGCAAAATTACCTGTATACACTGATGATTTACATTACACTTCAGTACTCCCTACTGCATAAAGGGTAGCATAGATAAGCTCTCAGGTAAGAGAGATAAGGACAGGCTCTACATTTTTGCTGAAAAGTTACATTTGTTATATAAAGTCACTGACTAAAGAAATGAGTAGAGAAAAAGAAAATGTTCCTTTATTCTCTTACAAGGGCTGTCAGTGCTTCAGCTTGGAGGAAAGTATTTTAAGGAAGCTGGTAGACTTCACAAGTCTCCACCTAAAGGAGAGCTTCTGTTGAGCGCAGCAGCCCTCATGGGAGGAGTTGTAAGCTCTGTTAGATATATAAGCACTGTATTTGTTTTCTTAAGGTCAGCAGACAGTCAGTGGAATCTTGCGCAATCTGCTGTCAGAATATCCAATAAAGAATATCTGATGGCAGACAAGTCACACATTGTGCCCAAGTTAAATACTTGGGCTTAATGATGGAGAAAACTGCTTTGGGGAGCAATGCAAACCTCAAGCAAAGTGGGGAAATGCTAAGAGTTAGCAAATGGTCATGACAATACATTTCTTTAGTTTGGACCTCACTGGGCAGGACTGATTTGCTAGACAAGGTTGCTAAAGCAAGAAGAAGCAGTGACAGCAAAAAAAGCAATTTTCACCATCACAGGGAAGCCTGGCCTGAATTCCTACCAGAACAAAGAGTACACAGAGAGCATCATTAATCCTCTCTGGTGAGACTGGACCGTGGCAAAGTAGATCTAAGCTGCTAAAGAAAGCTACGTTTTCCCAGAAATAACAGTACAGATACTAGAGGACAAGTGGATAAAAACAGTTGTGGTAGGATACATACATTTCATTATGACCTTTCCCACTTTTTTTTTTCCTAAGTAGCCCAGCATTTTCACTCTTTCTTAGCTATGCTCTCATTATATATATCTATCTGTTTTTTTTCTCTGCAAATAAGGTGTGTTTCTGAATCAACACTTAGCTTTTTATTTTCCCCTTTTTGGACTTATACTCACAGGTCTGAGTAGGCATATTTGGTAATTTTTATTTCATCTTCTAGAGTAGGCCAAAACCAACCCCTTATTTAGCCATAAGTATATATTCATTTTATCTAAAAAAAATCATAATCTATACTATGATGAGATTGAGATATTTTCTTAGTGTTTTATGTTCACAGTGATTAGTTTTGAAGAAAGCTGCATGATAGGACAACGTTGACTAGTAAAAAATTTTATCATGCTGAGAAAGTTTAAATAGACTGCAATCACTAGAAATATGTTTTTGTCTTAGGTCAAATGTATTTGTTTCACAAGCAGTTGAAATGGGCTTTTTCATAAGGAAACAATATCTACTATATCCTGAATGTATGAACACACACACACACATGCATGCACACATCTATTTGCATATACATATACAGGTATATACATACAAATAAATAATATCTGATCGTCAAATTCCTTCTTATCTAGTGTATTCTTCAGTAATCTGAGATTAAAAAATTTAAAGGAAATTGCAACCTGATCCATTATTAGAGGAGAATTTCCATGTGAGAGAAGATCATAACTAATTTGATTCGTGAAATCTAAGTAGTTCATAGAATCAGAGAATGTTTGAGATTAGAAAGGACCTCTGAAAATCTTCTAGTCTAACTCCACTGCTCAAGCAGGCTCATCTGGAGCAGGGTGCACAGAACTGTGTCCAGGTGGGTTTTGAGTATCTCTAGAGGAGACACCACTGCCTCTGGGAGTCCTGTTTCAGTGCTCTGTCACCCTCACAGTAAAGAATAAATTAAAGGGAGCCTATGTCCATTTACATTTGAATGTATGAATTTTGCAGTTGACCATTGATGATCATTTAATGCCAAGGCGGTTAGATGCTTCTTATCTTCTGCATTTTTAAGCATCTTGCATATTCTCTACTGAATTTTTCCTTCTCATTCTTCTTCTGTTGTGGTATTACGCAGGATATACCAGATTAATTTCTTTTTGTGAATTGCTTGCCTTCATTGATATCTCATATGAACTTTATTATAGAAACATTAGAAGGTCCTGGAGTTTTGAGAAGCTTTGTCTTACATATTTGCTATCAGACATTTTTTTCCTCAATTCATTGGCCTCTTTTCCAGAATTTCTGATTTAACCATTTGAAAATAATACTGCTGGATTTTCTTGAACGCAGTGGCTGCCTATCTGTTGGACATCAGTAGCCAGCTATTCATTCTTTTTTACTAACAATCCAGAATGAATGTTTGTGTTAAAAAAAAAAAAAAAAGGAAAAAAAAAGACTTATCAAGGTTCTTTGTCACTGCTTTTGGTTGCCTGATTACCTGTTGCACAATTACAGCACTGCATTTACTGGAGGTTTTAGTAACATCCTGTGCCTTTGAGATTCCAATGGACTGCTAAAGAACACTTATGCCTTTGTAAAATAGGTATCTTAGTTATTATTAATCAACTTAGTAATTATTTATTTATTTATTTATTTTACCTCCATTTTTCAAACACAGGCATGCAAATAACTGGAAATAACTACTGAGAAATAAGTCATTTCACTGCTGCAAATTTCTTCACTATAAGAAAGAAACTCCACTCCTTGATCTGACTCAGTAAAATCAAACTTATGTTCTTTTGCTGTACCCATCCTGTAGAAAAATAGATTATTTCTGTCATTAGAGTTGCCAGCACGGCATATTCATGGACAATAAATAGGTTTAAAGCTATTAGCTTTAAACCTGAATATGTTAGCAGACTAACATATTCAAGCCTGCAGAGCAGCATTCAAGTTGTATGACAGTTTTAGCCATTTTTATGAAGGCCTTTCTATAATTCTATTTTGTTCTTGTCTTTTTTTTTAAAGATTTCTTAAGTGTGTATATACTCCTCCCCCCAATTACTTTCTATTTAAACTACACAGCATATAATGTTGGTAATAATCTTTTTTGCTGACAACAGTATATCCAAATTTAGCTTCCGAACTGGCAGATCAACTTCAGTAGAAAGTCTTTGTATTAAGGATGCATATTGCCAATAATTAGTGTACTGCAATGATTAGTATATTAGTAGCCATGTGACTTGGCAGATTTATGTTCCAGTTTTATATACTTGGAATCTATTGCATTTTTCAGCTTCTTTTTTTGCTTTTTCTATCGAACAAGAGCAGTGCATCCAAAAGAGAGGAAGTCAGGCTGTGTGAACAGTATAATTTATTTACTCCTAACAGCTGTTTTGTGGACCACAAGGGCTAAATTCTGTGAGCAAAACACTACTGCCAGTGTGTATAAAAACCAAAAATATAAAAGAAAATAATGAAAAGGTTTTCATAATACAAGTTAGAACTTGCTTTTAACTTGGTCCTGCAGAATCACGATATCTTAATTTGCATATATTAACAGATGAAACTAATGAGAACAGAACTTCTCTGTGCCCCTGCACTACACTCTCAGATATTTAATAAGATGAGAGCTTTTGCATAAATAATAATTATTTGAGTACCATAAAACCAAAACACCTTGTTTCTTAGACGTTTTTATATTTGGTCTCCCTACTAAATCTCTCTGACTCCCCACCTTTCACAATGTTCCCAGATCTTTCCATGTCCTGCATGACAATTCAAGGCAGCAAGAGATGGTTTAATTTTGGGTGGTCCTGCCTTAAACACCAGCTGGGCTAGACTGGTTAATATGGTCATGCTGGTAGGGCTGCCAATTCTTGCAGTAGAGAAGATAGAGTTCCTGAATCAATCCTTGCTTTCCTCAGAGGAAACATTAGTTGCTTGATGAAAGAGGTGTTATTTGTAAAGAATAACACACGTAATCTAGTACAAAAGAGCACCAGGAAATTGTCAATTATGCATGTAACACAAGGCAGTATTGATTACCACTAATAACTGAGAGCAGCAGAACTCTTGTGGACTAAATTGTAGACTAAATACTCGCTGTCTGCGATGCAATAACAAAACTATCGCATGAATAACAACATTAGATACAAAATAGAGCTGAAAGGACTTTTATTTTCTCATTTATGACTTCAGTTAAAGCAGCAGAGTAAACGTTTTTGCATAGAAAAGAATTTTAATGGTGAAATTAGAGTAAGAAAATACTTCCTGGCTTCCTGTATGAAACATGTGCTGTGATCTAAGGATAAATTCTTGTTAAATATTGAACTTTCCTTACTATTACTTATTTTGGTAAAATATATGGTACAACTAGTATTTTTTTATTATTATGTTGGTTTTGACCAAACTGAACACAACAGCAATTCCAAAGATTTAATTATCTGTCAGGATTTTTTTTAAAAGACAGATAGTTCTTTTTGTAGCAAGTACCTAGTATGAAAACAAACTATCAAACAAACAAACCATTGTAGGGTACCAGCTTCAGGGCTTAGTATAAATATTCAACTCTAATGTTACAGGTATTTCCACAGAATTGAATGCTAGTCAAAGCTGGATGAAGCAGGACACTGTGAGTTTCTAAGAGCGTATACTGGATCTTTGTCCTTCATGCATCTGTGGCAGCCTTCCCTGCTGTTTAATTGTATCTAACCAGCTGTACAATTTGACTTTTTTATTGTAACCCAACAATATATATCAGAAAGTCTCAACATTAGAAATGACAGCCCTCATGAAACCTGCACATAACATCCCTCCTAGACAGAGCTGGCTGTGATGGAAAGGCTCCAGGCAGCAGACGTAGGTGTAGCTCAGAGCAGGAGCCAGGGACTTGCACCCTACCTGTGAGCGTTTCACCACTGAGCTCCCTGCAGGTGCATTCCACAGGAACTGCTCCGTGCCGGGGGTGTGGGAGGGTGTAATTACAGTGAGAGGTTCTGGGGCCACTATGGTTGCCACTGAGGAATAGCAAAAGAACATGACTTTTGGGACTTCACTGATCTGAACCTGTCTGAAAGTAATACAGATAGATAAATAATGAGTATTTTTAAGTATGTTTACTCTGAGCAATAAAAATGGAACAGTACAGGTGAGGAGGATTCAAATACTATAGCTTATACTTTGATGGTGCATTTGAGATAATAGATCTCAATTAAACTCATGCTTTCCTTCATATCATTTCCAGGTTTTCATTTGCAGCAGGTGTGTATGTGTGTAAATAATGGAACAAGCAGAACATGCTTATAGTCTGTCATTCTAGCAATGTTTTTAGAGTACATACAACAGTCACCCTAACAGATATTACAGCAAAGCTCACATTATGTTTCATCGTACTGAGAGTAAAGCAAAGATTAAAGATTAAATAACCTGTTTGCCTCTCTGCTGCCTGTTGGCCGTTTTAGAACTTTTAGGATCCACAAGCACATATTTATGTGCATGTAGAATAGAATCCATTCCAGAAAAGAGCAGATACTAAATTTAATGAGGGTTGAGAAGGCAAGTTGTTAATGTGCTAAATTATTCCTTTTCTAGATCATTTTTCCTAAGCTGCCAGGGGCCTAGTTTTTCCCTAATACTGCCTTGTTTCTCCAAATGGATCAACAAAATAGTCATCATCTCACTCCATCTACACAAAATATTAACAGTATTTTGTGTGGTAACAAGACATACAGTTTCTTAATGCTATTGAATGTAATCTCTGACTATGTTAAAGTCAGTGACCGCTTTTGCTGTTTATATGAAAATGCATTTCTACAAGTGCAATAAACAGTAAGATTGTCATGTTTTAAGTAGGGGTTAGGACTTTGGTATAACAGCAGTGAAAATAATGACAATGTAATGATTTAGGATAAATCATGGTGAAAAGCGTATATCTACAGCATTCAAGATAGTAAATCATGTTACACAAAAAATATGTAGAGCCTTCAAAACTACACGAGACTGGAACTTGTAAAGGCATTATTAGATTCCACATGGACGTGCTCAACTATTTAGGCACTTCAATTTCAGTTAAATTTGACTTTGAGGTTAGTTTGCAAGTATATGAATGTGACCACAAATATTTGTAAAACTGTGTATTGGTAAAAAAACCCAAAAAAACCAAAAAAAACCCCAAAACAAGCAAAAAAAAACCCACAACCAAAAAAAACACCACGTACTTATCTACTCATAAATTAGTTTTTTATGCCAGGGTGCATCATTTTGCCAAAGACTTCCCTTGTGTGTGACAAAACTGCTGAAGTTTTGATTCTGCTGAAACAGTCTACCTATTCCTTAATAGCAGAAGCCTGATTATTTTAACTTAGCTTCTCGTGTTGTGAATCCTTGCTCCTTAGGTGCAGAAAGAACATAGTGCTTTTCACTAAGATGATAGGAAATTACAGAATAAATTGTCTTACTGATTATAAGGAAATGTAGATGTTTTAGCATAAGCTTTAGGGCAAGTTCATCCATAAATCTAAACTATTCCCTTAAAGGCTTTACATAATCTACAAAGGAAGCTTTTTCAGTTTACTTAATGTTTATGGGATTCTGACCTGATTCAGAGAGTTGCTTAGAAACATACTTGCTTTAGAAAACATGAGTCTTTGCTGGATTCAGTGATATGAATATTTATTTATGGCTAGATTGTGCCTTTAGGCAAAACCTGGAGTGAAAGCTGATTCATAATTAGCATTGTCCCAGAAGAAGCCCTGGAAGGTATACTGCCTTAGGAATAACCTTCAAGCTCAGTCTCCTTTTTCTTCACTTCCTGCTGCAGGGATTCACTTATTTTAACACAACAGCATTAAAAATGGATTGCTGTTCAAACATGGCATCTAAAGATTATATTCTCCATGTAAACCTACCCATATTAATACAATAACTCTGCCTACACCACTACATTTACATTGTTTTTGTTTTCCTTTAGAATGGGTCATTTAAGATTGTAATGCTTTATACACTTATTCACTTGCAGTAAAACTGCCTCCAGTTTGACCTGATTTCAGAGGCCATATGTCTGATACATATATAGACTTTTCTGAAGTACCAGGATTAAGATTCCATTCCAGAAACGTCTTTCTCTTTCTTCTGTCAGTTATGGTTAATCACTTTGACTGTGTTGTGATCCGATTCCAAGCACTTCATTAGTATTATTTTACTATAGGGGAATTTGATTTGTCTTGTCATTAAAGGTGAAAGAATAGGAAGAACGTGAAGAAAAATGAGATTAAATGCTTCTTTTGCAATTTGGGATAACATGTTTTTGAGGAACAGTTGTTTTGAGTGCCTTCATTGACAACTGCTGCTTTATCAATTGGGGTTCCTGCTTCCTGATGGCATAATACCACTCTGCTGACTTCACTCTTAGAGATTGAATTAGTGTTTATCTTTCTCCAGTAAATTCTTAATCCTTCCTTCTCTGCCAATCACTTCTTACCTGCTTAAGTATCTCAGAAAAGTGGATGTATCGTCTTCATACTGCAGCTGTGCCAGAAAAGAAAGTCACTGCTTACCACCCTCAAATATAGCAATTTCTGCCTTTTCTTGTGAAGCTAGTCAAATGATTGTCTCCTAACCTATTTCAGTCACAGTGTTTTAGCTTTATCAGTTTAAAGAGTCATTCTTTGTTAACTTGACACATTTTTGTCTGAGATGAGCTCTGAAGAAATCACATGTGCAGTTGAATTAGCTTCTAGCAAGAAGACAGTTATAAGCAGATGACAGAAAGGGCAGGATTTAGTCAAGAAATGGTAAATGCTTTCATGACTATAACTGAGAATGGAAGAGAATGCATCTTCACATCTAAATTGAAGACCAACCCTAAAAAAATTATTCCCTTTACATTCAGTTCTTCAACTGAAATAGACATTATCTGTTTTTGTGTATGTGTGTTTGAGCAAGCTGTGTGTGCCAAGTGGAGAGCAGAGCGGAAAATCACCAGGGCTCTGCATCCTCTGTATATACCCAATGAAAGGATAACAGAATGGAAGAAACATTAACTGAATGTAAAAACAACAGTGAAAATGCAGTTTTCAGTAGACATAATTTGACATAATTTATGCTCAAATCTTACAGGAGAAAAAGCAAGAGTGTACTAGCATATGACATCATACTCTCTTTGCCGGTTTTTGCATTCTACCCTCATGGCTATTTCTCCATCTAAACATAAATATTAAAGGGTATAGAATTATTGAAAATACTAGTGGTTTTCTGGGTATGCTGTGAGTATGCTGTGAGTATGCTGTTTATCTTTCCTATGTATAAGCATTTAGAAAAAAAAGTGCTTCCCAGGGGATAGTGTAAAAAACAGGTGGGAAATAACAAACTTTCTGTGTCCTATGACAAGGAAAATCTTCAACCATGCATTTAAATATCTGTCATATTTTAAAAATGGCAATACTAGATAAAACAAAAATTTTCCCATACCTATATTCTGATGCTTCTGCTCAAACTTTAGGGACTAGCATTAAGGTTAGACTAAGAAAAGAAAGGAAGGAATAAGGTGAGACAAAGATTAGACTTGTTTGACTTCAGTCTTAAATAATTAAGCAAAGGTTACAGTTGGTGTGCAATATTTGGCTCTAACCACAGTTTCCAGCTGTTCCAGCTGTTTGAATACTCTGCTGGGCACCAGCTCCACCATAAACCACAGTTTAGCTGCTGCACACTCCAGCATGTGCACTGGAGACGCTGGCAATGACACTGTTCCGATACCTTCAGCAGTCTGGTTCCAGACAGAAAGTGTTGCTTCACCTAAGCTGAAGCCTGGTTTTGGAGCACATGAGCACAACATCCATACCATGTAGGAAAAGCTTACCCTACAGTCCTGCCTTAAAGTTCTACTTACCACATGTCATTAGAAAAAAAAAAAAAAAAACCTATTAAAAAAAAAAAAAAATCCCCATTTCCCCCAGCAAAAACACAACCCCCTGACTGAACACATATATGTATTTTATCTTTTAAGAGGAAATATGCTTACAGTGAGAGTGATCCTTCTGATATTTCTCCCCTGATTTACTTGCTCCTACATTTTCTATATAATATATTCAAGTGCTTGGCTTTTCATGTCATCCTCAGACCAAGCCTGCCTGCATGTTCTACACATTTGTCTTCCTTATATTCAGGATGCTTCTTGGTTCTGTTTTCCTTCCTGCATTTTCTTAAGCCAAGAAGGTTTCTATTCGTGACCAACCATAAATACCACAGAAACACAACAATTTTAATTAACTCAAGCAAACCTCTCTTGGCCACGGTGATGATGTGGACAAGCTGAAAAAATGCTGACTGAGTGCGATGTGTGCATTGCATTGCGACGGGTTACATCACTAGTCGTAACATGATGTAACCCAACGCAGCATGATGTAAGCGTCGTGATACATTGGAGATTGAAAGGAACATCAGCATTCTCCTCTCTCCCTCTGACCATTTCCAGGAATGTTCTTTCCTTCATGGTCTAGTAGTTATGAACCAATCCCTCTTGTGAGTTTGTGAATGCTCATGTCTTCTTCTTCTTCTTCTTCTTCTAAATCTTATTCTAAATCTTATTCTAAATCTTATTCTAAATCTTATTCTTAGTCATAATAATATTTTCCTTTCTAATTGTGGGCAATGCAGCCTCAATCCTTAAAAGAGATGTTATTTTAATTCTATGTACTTATATAAGTACAGTTGCTGCCTGTAAGTTATCATGGATTTTAGATGAAAGTTTAAAAGAAAATTAGTCATGCCGTGTGTAAAAATGTTTCACAGGTCTAAGGGGTAAAAATTATTTATTCCAATTTTAAATTGTGTAGCCAAACCATAGATTGAACCACCTTTGATTTGTATTGCCAGTTGCATGTGGGAAGCTGAGCCAGGCTCATGGCTTTTTAAATTTTTTTTTCTATTACAACTTGCATTTTTTGCAACATCACTGCAGTTCTAAATCAGTTCAGCCTGTCTTCTGTGTGGATATTAGGGTGATTTGTCTTGCAGCAATGGCTTCCTAATGCCATTGCTGCTTTCAGGACAGACTTTTGTATGTTCCTTTTATTACTGTGTCCATTCTGAAACTAAGTTAGCAAGCACATATACTGCAAATTTTAATTAACCTTAGAAACTGAGATGCAATTCTTTTGTGTACTTGTGTACAAGTAATTTTGTGATTGATGTTTTGAAAAAGTCTATTTTAAGAAAAATACGAAACACATGTAATTTTCTAAGGGTGAACAGATGTCCACATTTTATCCCCTAACAAAATGCTATTGCTTTTATGATCATAAAGATGGAACAGAGCATGATCAAATGATACTGAAAACTTTAAAGGTTGATTAAAATCAACAAGAACAAAAACAACCCCTTTGGAAACTTAATTCTAGGATTCCCTGACCCCATGTGAGAAGTAGGAACAGTAACTAGTCCTTCTTTGATCCTAATATCAATTTAGCATGTGCTTTTGATTTCACTGCTACCACATCTTAGAAATTATCTTGTTACAAAAGTCAATTTTTTCCACAGAGCCATTGAAAACTGAGGTTGAAAGTGTTTTAGGACCACACCAAATATATTTATCCTGTTCCTTTTTTTTCAAACTGTCAGTCCGCTCATTCAGAGTAAGGAACCATAATGGTGCAAGGGACTTTGTGTGTGAACTAAACTTCACTGTGATTTCTTCTCAGAGGGTTTGGTGATTTTTCAGTCTCACCATAACTTTTATTTTGAACATAAATCAGTCCCACTTATCTCAGTTAATTTAGATGTAACTGTGTGGTTTGCCTTTTTTGAGTTATTGGTGCCAGCCATATGGTGTAACATGCTTAAGTGCTAATAATACTACCAAATGCTAATAAATATTTGGTATTTTATTGCATTATGTCTTTGTCACTTTTTAAAGCATTTATTGGTTTTGAGTTGTTAGATTAATAGCTTTTAAATATATTCAATTATTTAGCAGAATTCAACACTGTGTTATCACAGAAAAGTTGGTTTACTTCATACATGAGCTCTGTAAAGGACCAATTCAACCATGTCGTAATTCCTGTTATTTTTTCTGTTCTCTGGATGTAGTTGAGGGTTCTAACTGAATCTCTTCACATACAAAATCATTTTTGTCTTCCAGAATTATAGAGTACTGATGGAAGACTTTCTCCTATATGCTGTGTAAAAAACAATATGGATGTGAATGTACCATTCCTGCTAAAACCAGCTATACCTGGTTATTATACATTGATGTACAATATTGCTGTATTTTCAGAATAATTTCATGCTGTGCTTTGATATTCTGAGTGTTGCATCTGGCAATTTTTTTAAGGTTCTCATCGTTATGATTAGAGTAATGCCCAAGCCTTTTTCTTTGGAAAAAGGAAATTCTTGGAATTTCCTTTTTGGAAATTCTTTTTCTTTAGAAATTATGGGTAATTTGGAATCTAACAATCATGTATTTGCTTCCAGTTATTGCTTCCGCTGAGCATGACTATTAGTTTCTAAACATACTACTTTAGAAGTATATCCAGCTCTGTGCAGTTTACTTTTTATTCAGAAGTCAAAAAAAAGACAAAGAAATTTGTTTGAAATTATCTCAGACTGGGGCAGGCATTGCTTATCTCCACAGACTGCAGAGGGAATCGCTCATATTTCACAGGCATGTAGATGTTTGTGTGACTTAAGTTAAAAACCATAGCTCCTTAAGTTTAAAAAACATAGCTCCCTCATTTCCCTAGCTTTATAAACTGTCTTTGAAGATATTCATATTCTTTCTAGCCTTGGGTCATGTAGTTTCTGTGCCTGACAAATTGTACAATATGATAATTCATCCTCTTTTCTAAATCATTAACAGAATATTAAACATCAGATTAATATACAGAATATTTCACTAGACCATTAATCTTTTGCTAGATTGAAAATTGACCTCTGGTTACAATATAACATACCCTGTGTAGCTTGTTTTTAATCCATGACATTACTTCACCTCTTTCTCTGTGAATAATTATGTTGTCAATATCTCATGGAAAATGGTTTGTGAAAGGTGTTTTTTTTTTGAAAACCCAAATAAATTTTATCAACATAAACTTAAAATTTTTATCAATTTTAAGTTTTTAAATCAAGATTTCTAGCAGATCAAAGAGTGGTGCTTGTTCTTTAAAGAGAGCTATGGCTTATTTTCTGTGTATGTATGTAAATGCTCTATGATGCTTCTAATGACTGTTTTCCTTAGGCTATAGTAAATTTTTGCCTTGATTTTAACACATATATGTTCCTACTAATCTCTTAAAGTAATTTATTTTAATTAGACACTGAGGCATTTCACTAGGATATCAATTCTCAATTCCTTTTTGAGAATAGCATGCTGGCTTATAATTAATGTATCTAAGGATATAGGTGGTAGTAATTATTCTTCTGACAGTTCAGTTTATCAAAATATGGCTTGCTTAACTCTCTTACATATCTTTAATTCCTGAGTAAGAGAAATGCATATTGTGTTGTTGCTTCTTGAAAAACTAGACACCTAGAGTAGAAAAAAATAGTAGAACAAGGTAATATTAACAAGAATTAAGCAGAGAAACTGAAATAGCATTCAGTTATTACTGAATATTGAAAGATGGAGAACAACTGAAGAGGGCAAGAGATTAAATTAATTTTGGTATTCTAGGGTGTTGTCATGGTAAACCCCAGCTGGCTCACTCATATGCTCACTGATTCCTCCCGCAGTGGGATGGAGAATTGTATTGGAAGGGTAAAAGTAAGAAAATTCATGGATTGAAAGAAAGACAGTTAAACAGGTAAAGCAAAAACTGTGCACACAGGCAGAAAAAAAACAAGGGATTCACTCACTGCTTCCTATGAGCAGGCAGTTATTCAGCCATCTCCAGGAAAGCTAGGATCTATCACATGTAGCAGTGACTTTGGAAGACAAATGTCACTACTGAACATCCCCTGCCTTCCTCCTTCACGCCCTGCTTTATATGCTGAGCATGAAGCCATATGGTGTGGGGTATTGCTTGGGTCAATTGAGGTCTTCTGTCCCTGGCTGTGTCCCCTCCCAGCTCCTTGTACATCCCTGACCCCCATGTTGGTGGAGCAGGGTGGGGTGAGAGGTGGAAAAGATCTTGACTTTGTGCAAGCTCAGCTCAGCAATAGCTCAAACATCCCTGCATTACCAACACTGTTTCCAGAACAAATCCAAAACAAAAAGCATGCTATTGGAAAGAAAATTATCTCTACCCCCACTGAAACAAGCAGAGGTAGTAAAATACATATTGTGGGTAGTTAAGCATGATCCTAGAGTAAAGTTATTGGACCAATTAAAACATGAAACAAAAAAATGAGGGGAAATAACCCAAGTCTTGTAAGGAAAAGATAAGAGCATCACTTTAGAAAGCTTAACTATTGTGAAGGAAAATAATGGTGTCAGAGGTTGCAAAACCATGCAAAGAAAAATAGGAAGAGTTGGAAGATAACTTGTCATATGATGTTGGTTTCTTGGTGCAAAACTCTGAGAGATACTCTTAAGAGAGGGAACATTATCAATTACTTTAATGATCCTGTTTGTACCGTACTGCTGATATTAATGGATTTGAAATCTATTTTCAAAGGTAAGAGTCTGAATCACAAATTAAAGGTAGTTACTGGAATCTCTGCTTTTTTACAAAAATCTGTAACAAGTTTCCAAGAGAAATTTATTTAGAGACCTGTGAAATGAGATACTAAAATAAAATACAGTAATGTCAATATGGGACAGAGAAGGGCAGTGCACTTTGATCATGAGGAAAATTATATCACCAGAGTTAAAATATGGATGACAGCAGGGTTTTATTTTGAAATATTAAAATGTAGAAAGTTGTTTACACTGAACTCTATATGCAGTTTTGCAGAATGTCCCATCATAGATTTAGTGCAAGAATTATTAAACTTGTTCCAAACCTAATGTGTCATAGATTTTGGAAAACACACAAAATAAAACCACAGCCCTCAGGAATGGTGAACATGCTTGGTTTTATGCAGCCTAGATTTTGATTTGCTTTCTGGGCTGCAAGCCCAAACTGACATCTCATGTCCAATTTTTTCATCCACCAGTATTTCAAAATCCTTCTCTGCAGGGTTGCTCTCAATCCATTCATCGCTAGTCTCTACTGACACTGGACTGTCGAGACCCAGGTGCAGGACCTTCTACTTGGCCTTGTTAAATTTCATGAGGATCACACTGGCGGACTGTTCAAGCCTGCCAGGTCCCTCTGACTGGCAGCCCTTCTCTTCCATGTGTCAACTGTACCACACAGTTTGGTGCTGTCCGCAAACCTGCTGATGGTTCACTCAATCCCACTGTGTCATTGATGGAGATATTAAATAGTATTGGTCCTAATACAGACCCTTGAGGGACACCACTGGCTACTGGTTTCCACTTGGACATCGAGCTGTTGACTATTTTGGTTAGCAGCCATGGAGTCAATTCCTAATCCAGCTAAATAGACCTTCCATCAAATGTTTATCTCCCCAATTTATTAGCAAGATTGTTGTAGGGAACCATACCAAACACCTTTCAGAAGCAGAGATAGATAACATCCGTGGCCTTTCCCTTATCCCATAATAATCATGGAAGGTCACTCAATTAGTCAGGGATAATGTGCTGATGATTTTATTTTCTTTTCTCCATTTTCTATAAGCGATTTTATCAGGGTTTACTGGTAAGAATTATGAAATTACCCACAGAGCTGCCTGAAAAGCAAATTACAGCACAAAGGACATTCTCAGAGTTTTCCTCTGTGGCTAAAGGATACAGGCATGAAAGCCTAAAAAGAGTGTGAGAACTTGGTAAATGTCACACATGTATAACCACATACACATACAGTGGAACTAATGAAATTTGCCTTTTGGCAGCTGTCCAGCAGAGGAACAACTACTACAAAAATCACCTTTCACCTGGTGCTTTTGTCCCTTTCAAATTATGCCTCAGGAGAAAAACAGTTGGCAGAAACTGAGTGTTCTTTAGAGTGGAGGGGAAAGTTTAAAGGCACAGGGCAAGTTCACATGTGGTTTTTGTCAGGAGGCTTTGAGCTTGGGCAGGAGGTTTGGTTGGTGCCAGGAAGAAATCCTGACAGACTTGATCACATCAATCTGTTTTTGTTGTGTTTTTAATTCTGATACCTTTTTCTTGTTGCCATTAGTGGTAGGAAAGTTGGCTGTGGTGCCAGTATTTCTGGTTTGTTCGTGTAAGTGTATTTCAGTCCTGGTATGACTGACAGAGTAACAGCAGCATACAGGCAGGTATAATTTTGATGTTGTGCCAATTTTACCTTCAGACAACCCCGTTAAATCACTTTGTCAGTGACCTTCAACAGACTCAAGCTCTGTGGCTTATTTTCCTGAGCAAAACTGCCAATTATAGCTAATTTCCTCAAATAGATGGTAGGTGTTTTAAATTGTAAATTGCACTGATTGAGAAAAGGAAACATTGAGCTTTCTTCTACAGCTGAATACAAATGCAGAACTAATTTTTTTTTCTGTAGGACTTGAAGGTGGATGTAACAACAAATAACATCAGCACATCTACAATAATATTGCTTAAATAAATCAGAAGAAGAAAAGCTTGACCTGTTCCTTTTCACAAGAGCTAGTTTTATTTAGTCAAAGATGACTGGAATTCAATTTCTCAGAAGTAGTTGCATACATAAGCTGTATCATTTCACATCTAATTCCATGTAGTTCATATATAATTCCTATGAAATGCAAAATTTAACTTGCCTTTCTTCAGATGGAATAGTAAATTATATTATACAATATTGACATAATATCATTCTATTATATTGTATAAAATGGCACATGCCATGTGGTATTTACATTAAAAAGGGCTTTTTATTACTTGCTTCTAATTTCCTACTTTTGTCAGATTATTATAATTTATAAACCACTGTTATTCCTTTCTCAGTTTTGAATAAAGCATAAGCCCCAACACCCATGAAAGTAGAAAATGTGAATTATGCTTGGAACATTGCAAAATGGAAAGCCAAAATGAAATATGAGTTCTCAAAATGAAATATGATATCTGTAAATGTACAGATATCCACTGCTTTCTGAATTCTCCAAAGGCAACCACAAATTGAACCAGTCTTCAAAATGAAGAATTAAGGAGCTGCATCAAATATTTAGATGTATTCTTTAGAGTCGATTATTCAGTTCACAGCTTCCAGTGGTCCCTACAAATGTCCAAAGGGAGAATTTGCACAAACAGCTTCACCAGCACTTCCTAAATGCAGTGTGTTGTTCAGTTGTCTGCAGAGAGGGTTCATTCACAGCCGTTCTAAATGTCACATAGGTACTTACTTCTCTTAAGTGTATTTGAAAGTAATCACCCTCTAGTTATAGGTAGTACTAAGTCAACATTACTGAATTCTTTCTGTAAATTCTACTAGTCTACATTAACTAGAATGTAGTTGCATCTAGGCCTGGGAATTTTGACTATTGATAAATGTTGAATTATCTTCTAATTATTGGAAACTTAATTGTAGTATACTCATCATGCGAACAGCCTTTTTTCCCTCTGCAGTTAATTGCACTCACCTTTTGTCTTACACTCCCTGACTTGACAGTGCAGTATTAATATACTCTGAACGAGTTTTGCAGTGGGATTTATAGATCCTATCGGTATATCCCCATGCTCCTCTGGCCTCTTGTGCACCAGCAGAGCCTGGAAAACTGAGAAATCCTTGACTCGGGGAAAACATTACTCAGTAACAACTAAAACATCAGTGTGTTATCAATTCTCATACTAAATTCAAAATGCCACACTGTACAAGTTACTATGAAGAAAATTAATTCTATCCCAGCTGAAACTGGGACACAGCTTTACTACAGTCACACTTTCACAAGTGCATCACTTCAGCAGTGAAATGTCAGCTATTTCAGGTCACTGCTATGAATTCATATTGACAGTGTTTCAGCTGATGCTTGCACAGAAAAATATGTGCTTCTTTCTGAATTAATTTAACTATATGAAAGTTTTATGGTTTTAATTAGTCTTTCATTATTGAATCAGTAAGCACTGCAGGCTTAGTCTAGTTTTCCATCAAATAAAGCAGATTCAGTTACACCGGAAGTGCAAGAAACACTCCTCTTATCTTTTGGAGGTCACTGAAAGGATAGGCTTCACAATGCCCTCTTTCCTTTGAGCCATTACGAATTGTTTTGTCAAAGCAATGTACCATATTTAGAAGATGGTAAGTTCTAGTTATGGTGTAACTTGCATGACAAAAAACGTTATAAAAGCTATTGGTGAATTTATGTGGCTACCTCATTTCTATTTTAGTTATGACTCCTCTAAAATAATAATAATTTTATTAATACTAATATGAATGAAAACAATGTGGTAAATGTTAATTCAATAGCTTCAAAAATCATTATTCTTGGTAATTTTTATTCAAAGCAATTTTAGGAGGTAAAAAGTGTGCAAAAATGAATTAGCGGGGGTTGAAATATAAAATTTATTCTTTTTATAAATTCTTTTCCAGGACGAATAAATACAATCTAAGTAAGTGCAAATATTTTCAGAAAAAGAAATGACATTTAGGTGTTTCTTTCAGAACCATAGCTTGTGTACAGTATAAGTGTCAGTGTTTATCTTCGTCATAGACTTATTTTTAACAAACTTCTTAAAATACATTGCTCACTTTCTAAAAACAAAGTAGATAGTGAAAACTTTGAAAAAAGGGAAAGAAATCTGATTTTTCCCAGTTACATAACCTATTTTTTTTCTTTTATATCTTATGTGGAATAAGATTTATTATCAATTATTTGCTTAACAGAGAATAGTATAATCAGCATGTAGAACTGCCAAAACTTCATGTAACATCTCTCCTGAGCAATAACTGTTGCTGCTATTTTTTGTAAGCTCTTTTTGGTCCTAACTAGTGATCAAAATACATATCATCTATAGAGATAGTCTAAAGATTTTCCCTACCTCAGAATCTGTGGGATATTATGAGTTCTTCATTGAGTTGAATCCATATCAGCATACTGGTGTGGAATAAACTTACAAGGAAAGGAACTCCCATATCAATCACAGATTTAATAACTATTATTAAATCATGGTGAATAATTGTATTCACAACATCTCTACTTCTGAAAAGTGCTTGTGGTCTTTTGTAGAACTATATGGGACCCTAGAGTCACTCTGTGTGACAATTCTTGTAGTCCATTGCCCTGTATTAACTTGTTGAAAAATAAAACCTCGTTTAAAGCATGGGAAACTGAGTGATGGACTGATTTAATGAACTTACTGTTCAGGAAAACATCTTGTGGGAAGTACGTAATTTAGAGTATGAACTAGTCATAATATCTCTCTTCATTTGGTAAGAACAGTATTCAGCATACTGCCATTTGTATAATATCATCCCACTTTCATTGCACATGGAACAGGTAATGCCCAGAAAGATGCAAACAATTTTTTTTTTTTTGGAAAAAACAAAGGTTTGTGTGGTCATGTAACTGAAACCTATAGGCAACATAGGGTACAGAGCTGAGGTAATATAACAATCCCATGTTTTTATGCAACCTCTTCTTCAACCTCAGATTTTTTTAATAGATTTTTTTATTGTTTCCCTGAAACTATTTGAAAAAGGTTGTGAAACAGCATTTTCTTTTCTATTTAGTCCTCATTAATGCATGGAACACAAAACTATAGGGATTTCAGCTGATCTTCCTTACAGTCCATCTAATTATGGCTATCACACAAAATTGTCCTTTAATGCACTTTTCTTGAAAAGGGACATTTCCTGGATATACAACATCTATGTGTTTTCTCTGGAATCCCAATAATTTTTAGTGTGTGTTGCATCTGGAGTGATTAAGAGCATTAAGAATTCACTTATGTTGCATGTTCCTTAATTAAATGTTGCTGCTTTACAGAGCTAGCATTTGTGACCCAAAAGGTTTTGTTTTGTTGTTATTAATGGCATTAGAATAATTGCTACTTTAATTGTGTGTTTTCAGCTGTTCATTGATAATATAGGAATTAAAACAAAACGAAACACATCTTATTCTGGCAAATTTTAGGAAATTTCAGAGCTTTCATTGAGTTTCACATTGAAAATTACCTAGAACAGTAGGAATCTAGGTCTTCATATTATTAAGGAAAGAGATACGTGTCTAATTTATGGCTAAGGACTGCATTGAAATTAATGAACATGGCTGTTTGCTGAAGTTATGCACCTTGCTGACATATTATAACTTAATTTTAACATGATTAGGGGAAGTGAGTGCCAGAAAATAAAACTGGTTTCTTTCTGGAAGCTGATTAGCTGTATAGAGCTTTTTCAAGTTCATGTTATTGTACACATTTGCTTACATGTGTACACCCACACACAGTTACGCACACATGCTGCCATTATTCAGTAAAGGGTTAAGAAATATAGTTATTTAAATCTAGGCAATATGAATATATTTTTCTTTCTTTGATTAAATGTACAGATATCCAAGCAACAGGTATATAGATATGTTGCCTACCTTTGTGGTCTTTCCTAACACAGAGGATCCACAGTCAACTTCTACATCACTTTAACAAGCTGAAATCCTAAACAATCACTTTCCTCCACTCTATTTGAAGTGTCAAATGCCTCGTTTGATCTTTCTTCAGCTGCCAAATTGTTACAATTATGGAGGCAGCTGTAGAGGCTTGGCCATAGGGATGAGCCAGGTAGAGAATTATGACAGCCAAACTGCGCCACTGATAGACCACTTTTTTTGGACATGAAATGACTCAATTCTCGCACACTAGTGAGACTCAAGGCTAAGTTATCCCACCAGTCTTAGGAGAAATGCTGATGGAAATTTTGCTTCTCTAATGCTCTTTTGAGACTGTAATGAACTGTTGACTTTACGTGATTGTAAAATTAAAATATTTTTCATGGGATGGGAAAACAAGAGCTTTAGAGTTCTATTAAAATGGCTGTATAAATAAGACATATCACAGAGAGAATGACTATTAAATCCTGTGTTTATCTTGTTTCAGCTGGAAATTTCCAGAAGGTTAAGCATGTGCTATGTGAAACTGGGAGGTCATACAACTAATATTATGCTGTGTGATTTCTGAAAACTGAGCCCTTTTCCAAATTTAAATGAGGCCAAAAGGTATACTATGTGACAGATGGAGCAATTGCATATAAAATACAAAGAAATGGCATCAGCTTAAGCAGTTGTGGAGGATTTTTTGCTGCCATTAGAGGCTCCAGAGTGAATACCTAATATGCAAGCCTAGTAAACGGCATGCATGGGACCTGCCTATATTACATATATGTGGTTCATATTATCCAACTGGAGGAGGATGTGGCATAGATTGTCAATACAACTGGGACAACTTACAAAACCAGAAAATCTGCTTCTGAATGAGGTTTTTATTCATTATGCGAAGGAAATGTGAGCCAGAGGACACTTACAGCAGGGTGACTTCTTCACTTGTGGTAGATTTGTGCATGGCATCGAGAACAAATCTGGGAATACAAGGTGACTGTATGCCCATAGATAAATGAAATCAACTACTTTTTAATAGTTTATTAACACCTTAATGATTGTTTCAAAACCAAAACTTTTTAGAGATGTTTGCTTACTAAATGTTTACAACTGCATCACTTGCAGCGCTTCTTTGATAGGAAAAAAAGTAGCCCACATGAAACCCTTCTTTGTTATGACCATATTGGCTGGAGCTGTTTTCAAAACAGTTTATATATGTATATATATGGAAAAAAAGCAGGTTTTGGCAGACAAAAAAATCCTTCACAAAAGAGGTTTGACAAAGTTCAGTAATATATTGCACTGTGCTCTTTTCACTCAGCAGTGAACGGAATTGTAGGACTAATGGAAAGAGGTCACCTGGCCTTTAATATATGTGTTACAGTCACATGTTTTTCTAGGAATTGTCATTAATGGTAAGATATTTTTCTAAAACATGAACCTTTATAAAAAATTATTCTCCAGCACAGCTTTTCTATCTCCAACATATTTAAGATATGTAATTAAATGGTTCTAGTCTTGACCATTTAGAAAAAAAAATCCTTTTTACATTTTGCTACATTTTTCTCTGTTACTTTTCAGTGTCCTGAAAAATGAAACACAAACTTATCAAACCAAGAACTCTGGTCAAACACCAGGTTAGTCAATAGAGATCCTCAGGGAATTCAATCTTCAATGCACTAGATCATTACTGCTACTTCTGGATCCTGGGTTGCTGTTGAATTTTACCATTCGTGTTTCATGTGAGATGAATGAGTAAATATTCTTAGTTTTCAGGAGGGCCAAATCCTAATATAGTGATAGTGTTTACTTGGTGTATGGGAGCTGAACGTTAGAATTGCAGTGATTTGGGATAAGGAGAATACGGGGGAAAAATTGACCCAACAGTGAACACTCACACAAGAAGCCCCAAAGCAGAGGGAAGTGTTGATCTGTGGGACAATCAGCTGTTGCACGCAGGCAATTTTTCTCAGCAATGGGAGTTTCTGAGTCATAACTGCATTAAGTCTCTCCTAGATTAATGCAACCTTAAACTAACCTTGGAGGCATTGCAACTTTTTTTATCTTCTGACAGGGATCTTTTTGAAGTTTAAGGACAAATGAATTGACATTTTTAATAGAAAACATGGTTGGAAAATTCAAATTTTTGCTCTCTGCATGAGATGGTGTGTTTCTGGAAGCTTATATTTTTGAAAGATTCATATAATTTTTCTAAGCAATGCTTCTGAGTATTTTAGATGGTTTTAGAGCTACTGAAATTATTCCAACAACGTCTGTTCTCCTCAAACTGTTTCACTCTTACAGTATTACCCACATGGCTTGTATCAGACATAGTGTGACCAGCAGGACCAGGGCAGTGATGGTCCCCCTGTACTCGGCACTGGTGAGGCTGCACCTCAAATCCTGTGCTCATTTCTGGGTCCCTCACTGCAAGGAGAGCATTGAGGCACTGGAGTCCTTTGTTATTGAGGGACAGCAGAGGTGGTGAAGCATCTGGCCACAAGTCTGAGGAGCAACTGAGGAACCGGGGTTAGCAGGATAGCTCAGGGGACATTTTATCACTCTCTACAACTACCTGAAAGGAGTTTGTAGCCAGGTGAGGGTTGGTCTCTGTTTCCAAGTAACAAGGCATAGAGTAAGAGGAAATGGCCTCAAGTTTCACCAGTGGGGGTTTAAAATGCATATTGGGAAAAAAATTCTTCATGGAAGAGATGGTCAGACGTTAAAACAGTCTGTCCAGGGAAATTCATTGAGTCACCATCCCTGGAGGTATTTAAAAGGTGTAGATATGGCACTTAGGGCCAAATTTGGGCTTGAGGATCTTTTTCATCCTTAATGATTACATGATTTTATGGCTGGTATACATAGTATGAAAAAATCCAATGTGACAGGAACACAGAAACTTGTTTTGAGAACTCATTGATGTAATCCATCTTACCAGATCTCAAAAGGAATATAAAATCCTCTTAAACCCAAGAACTTAGTTACAAAAGTGTATTCCAGTTTCCAACAGGCAAATGATTGTTTCGCATCATGTAGGAGAAACAGCATTCCCACTCACATTGTAAATAAATACATACTAAGTTATAGTAATTTCTTCTCAGAATGGATTCCAACATGATATTTTATATGTTTGACAAACATAGAAAAGAAATTAGGGATGTTTCAAATATTACAGATAACCTTATGTCACATACCGTTAGCTGATACATCTAATAGCATAGTGTGAGCACATTTTCTAAATTCTCGTTACAGTTGTGTTGTTTTTTTCAGAAGTACATTGAGCCAGAATCATATTGGGAAGCACATTAAATAGAGAAAATCCTTGCAATATGTTACTGATGTGTGTATTGAAGATTTTGGGGTGAGATAGTAACCAAACTGAAATGCTTTGGGACACAACTACTTTCACTCAAAAGTAGTATCCCTTGAAATAGGGATTACAGTCCTAATAACTGTACACAGTTTTTGTCTACAGGTACTGCATATATGGGGTCACACTGATTTTGATGTTTTTTAATTCATAGGTATAAAAAATGTGTGGTAGTTTTTATGTTTGCCATATGATGATCATATTTTTTATCAAACAATTAAAAGACTACCTCCCTTAGGAAACTAGTATTGAAATTTGTTATGTGCATTCAAACTTGTGTCCATATGTATTCATTGCCAATCAATAGCTGTTTCTCATAAATATTTTACATTAATCAAAAATAGTTTAAGGGCAAGGTTGAGTACTTAGTTTATTTAAATACAAAATTAACTTTATTTGCATATCACCTGAGAAAGTATTCAACCTTCATGGAGCTATAAGTAATTTGGAACAATATTGAACAAAAGGTTAAAATGCAGATGGTGACTGAGATTATGAGCCTGCATCTACTATTTCTGAAAGAAATTAGAGATTAGACAACATCTATATTTCATTGACAGAGATACTTTACCTAGTTAATTATGTACTGGATCTATATAATGAATCCACTGGTGTACTGCATAAACAATATCTTTTGTACAACAGCATTCAAGATGGAGACTTTATGTGGAGATAGAGTATCAGTCACTGCTTTTCACATTTTTGCACACTAATCATCATCACTGCATACATAGTGGCAGTGCTTCCAGAAAATGCCTGTAGAAAGTGTGAATCTGGAAAACAAATAAACTAGTAGACATATCCCAAAACTGTATATATTAAAAAATCATAAATACTTTAGTAATAATGAAGACATTCTGTTTTACAATCGCAGACAAATATTTAATTGAAACCTTGGATTTTGAGGGACATAAATACAGTGAAAAGTAGAATTTAAATAGGCAAATAAAATAAGTAAATATTTATTTTAATATGATGTCTGTGACAAATTTAGACTTCACACATGAACAAGTTAAAGTATACTGTTCCTTTTTCAGCATGTCTTGAAAAGGCACTTCAAAATAAAGAAAAGTCAAGAAAATAATGATTAGCATGCTTAGACCATTTTATTTCATTAGTAGCTATGTTAATTTCTAAGCTAAATTATAAATTGAGTTTCCTGTTCATGTTTCACTCCTCATCAAGTAACTACGTTACAGAGAGCTACTTGCTATGGGAGTAAGCACAGTGTAATAGAATGCTGGTTGCAAGGATAGCTTGGTGTATTTTTATTTTTTTAGTCACAAAACAGGAGTATAGCCCAAGGATGGGGATGGTGAAAACTATCTTTATTTCCTCTTGCTCCCATAAGCACAGGCTACGACATGTATGAGCATAAATGTTTATGTATGTGTGTGCCTCTGTGTGTGTGCATGTGTACACCCCAAAAGTATTTTAGGACAGCATATTGAGTACAAATTAAAATGTATTCTCTAATAAATCTTCTAATAAAGAAATGCAAGTTCTTTATCATGGTAAGTAAATGTTTTCAGTCAATTTCTGTGTTTTTCTAAGGCGCATGAAATGTGGTATATTTTGAACCAAGGCTAGTTTTGGGCCAATTTCATGTCTGAGATTGAATCAACTCTGTTTCACTTTTGGTTACAGTTTTGTTGTAAATATCTTTTTGCTCATATGGGAAGCAAGATTAAATTCTAAGGAGTTCTTTATGGCTTGTCTTGGTCCAGTCAATTTGTGTAAAATTCAAATGATCATTTTATTTGCATTAGTTCCATCCAAAATTCAGGTGGTGGATATTTCTTAAAACATTCTAATGAGGATGAATAAAATGTTAAGTCATTGAAGAAAGTAAATGAAGGTACTATTTCCTCAAGGTTACAGAACAGAATTTTAAAAAATTGCATTTCTTATGTAAAAAAATGATTTGGTGATTTTTAACATACTTTTTTGGTTTATATTATTCTTTTTTAATAGCACATTAATTTGGTTTTTTTGAAGAAATCACTTTTAACTAAAGCACTGCATTGTCACAGAATATGATACATTTTTTCAAATATTTTCAATTTGTTCTTCTTGACATTTTATGTTTATGTGCAGTTTGCATCTTTTTTGTTTTTCAATTTCAAATGTAACAGATTTTGACATTTTTGTTACATTTTTTGTACTAGTGTTTTTTTATTTTTGACAACCTGCTGGTTTTGAATTCTCTTTTTTCCCTTTATTCTCCTCCTCAATATGATCCCAGGAGCCAACACAAAGAAAAGCGCAGATGATATAACAAGTAATGATCGTGGTGAAGATGAAGGTATTTTTTGTTTTTTCAAAGCCTGACCCTGATGCATGAACATAAACTTTTCAATTTTTGTTATAATAAGAATGATTATTGTTATTATTATTGCTGTTATTTCAACATGATTTTTAGTCTCTTATTTGCAGAAGCTCACAGTGTGCTTCTTTGTTTTCTTCTTTAGAATTTACTTTGATTGTTTTTTCTTTTTAAAATCTAAATTAGCATATAGATGACTGCAGTTCCTCCATGACATAGGTGTAAAATTTATTCCTAAATATGTGTGAAGTGAGTAACATAAATGTTATTTGAAACCATATTTTTTTTCCCCTCTATTCTTTCTTAGGTTGAGAAAATGGAATTTAAAAACATGCATGTACTCTTTTCCCTTGTACATATTTTGTATATTCACTTGTTTGAAATTCATGAAAAATTCACACATATCCTTCCTTTCACTTCCACTGTTTCCCCAGTGCACATGCTGTACATTGATGCAGTTGAATTGTGCTTTGTCTTTGCTATTTTTATTTACTTTTTTTTTTTTTCTCACAGGATGTGGTTTATTTCAGGACACAAAAATAAAGGAAGCTGTTGATGTTGTTTTATTGTTTTTTTCCTGTAATAAGCTAGCCTCTGAGGCACATTCATTCTGACTCTGACCACATTCTCACTGAAGTCAGTAACAATCATTTTCATTGACTTCTTTCAAAGTTGGATTGGGTTTCCTGAAAGGAAATGCTAAAAGTTCACAGTGAAGTACTTCAAAAAAGTTTTAGATGGAAACACTTTTTTTTTTCTTGCCTTGATGCAACAAATCTATTTAGGATGCAACAAAATCGAAAGAAGTCATGAAATGTTCCTCTATTCTCACCCTTCCTTTTCATTCAAGTTACATTGTCAGTTTACATGTATTTACCAAATTAAGAAAAAAACTTTTTCAAATTAAATGAGAAGATAAAAACCCTGGGTAGTTTATTGGTCTGTCTTCAGAGCAACATGTTTATTAATCCTCTCATGCTTGGCCAATCCAAAATGTTATTCTATGTCTTTTTTTCCTGTGTTGTCCCATCTGACAAAATTTCAGATGACTTTGAAACATATGTCCTCTCCATTTCCCTTAGACTCATACACACTGCAGTGAGGATATTATCACCTCTTTTCCTGGGAGTTCAGGTCTATTGCAGCTGTATATAAAATACCATTGTCTATATATAAAATACCATAATAAATACCTGAGGTCTTTGATTCACACTTGCCTTCTACTCCACTACCTTCACAGCTGAATTACAATTTTTCTTACAACACAGAAATACTGTGCAGTGTATTCTAAAACTACTCTGTTATTTTTGATTATCACCTTCTTATTTTTCTGCAACATATGCTTTTTTCAAATGATGGTGTTATCAATTCTATACCAAATTCTGAAGTTAATTTTAAAGTGAAAGACCACAAGCAAAACCAAAATTGCTTTAAAAATAAAGATAAATACTCAATTATGAAAACATTATTATTCAGACATTGTAAATTTTTTTTTAAATGTCACGATTTCATGATTAGTGAGGGTATCCACTTTGGATCTAAGCATATAAAGCATTGAGCTAATTTCCTTTATGTTGAAGATAATCATATTCTTCTTGAAGGGGAAGGGGGAATTTCTATTGACTTCATCAGTGAAGGATCCAACCCTAGGTAATAAGAAAAAGATTAAATACAAAATATCATGCCATGAGACTTTGAGGAGAGAAGGGAATTGTAATTCAGCTGCTTTCAGGTTATTTGACGGCTTAGCTGTGCCTTCAGAGAAGAAGCACTTTAATGTACTTTGCTGAAAATGCAGTCAATAAAAAAAAAAAAAGGTCCACTAGAATGCGCCTCATTGCTTTAAATGCTCTGTTTAATTGCTGTGCTACTCTTATAGTCACAACAATTAAGAAGATCTTATCACAAAAACTTTTGTTCTTCTGTTCAAGTACATTTAAAATACAATGTGTAAGGATGTATCTTTTTGTGGAAAGGAGGCAGAATCAATGACAGGCCTTAAACTCTGATAAGTAGATAGGTGTGCATTGCAGCCTGGACATTCCTGAACTCAACTGGAAATCTGGGATATTTAAGGTAGTGTATACACATGAGTAAAGCAAAAGTGGGACATAGGAATTTGTCAGTCAAAATTTACCTTTATGTATGCTCTAATTAGTTCCACATATATAAAACCCTGACTATCTGGTACCTCATTGCTGATCACATCTTTTGTCTCAGTATTTCTTAATAAGCCTGAGGGGAGGCGAGATGTTTGGAAGATCCCTCACCTGTAGGTATTTAGCTCAGCTTTTTCTTTGTCCGCCTCCCTTCTTCATTCTTCAATAAATGCCTCACCAAGAGATTTTTTCCAAAACTTAGTTGCATAATCAGAGACTCTGTTTTTCCTTGTGTTTTGCTATATACTTGAAAGAAGTTCTCTGATTCCATGCAGATACACTGAATTATTTGTAAAAGTTTGTATATCTAATGGCAGCTTGCTGAATTGCCCTCTACTTCATAAAAAGGAGCTTAGCCTCTCTTCACATTGTTTTTATAAAGAATGTAAGTGATGCATTGACAAGGCTGACCTAGAGCAGAGAATAGACAGAGCTAAGGGAATAAAGAAAGTATTTGTTAAAAGGCCTTAAAGGATACATCTTGGACAGGACAAGAGCCTGGCCAGGGCTGCACCCATGATGGACCCAAAATGGTCACAAAATGGACAACCAGTCACAAGGTCTCACACTTTTATGTTCTGGTCCATTTGCATATTGGGGTTTAATCGTCCAATTACAACTTCAGGTTATGAAGTTCCATCTGCCTTACTTTCTCTCTTCAGTCCACTGTTGTTCGTGCTTCTGGGCCTGAAAGTTGTACTTGTTGTCCTTGGTCTTTAGCAGGAAAAGGATTTGTTTTGTCTACCTACTCTGTGAAGAGAGCTTACTAACACCTAATATGAAGCTCAGAACTACACACCTAGGCAGCACAGAATCTGAAAAACATGAAAGCTAAAACTTAAGGCATCATTTGTTCCAGATTTAGGTATTCTGAATCATCACTGGCATCAAAAACCAAACTTTTTAGATTAATCTGTCCCAAATATATCCCAATCATTGATTAGCACATCTTTATAACTTACTATTAAATACATAATATCAATTAAATTTAACTTTGGTTTAGAATTTTTTTTTAATTTTGTCAATTTCATTCAGCTTTCTTTTAGAGATAAAGACCCAGCTATTTATCTTTTCTAAAGTAGTCAGGAATTTTCTACATACAGAAAAATCAGCAATACCATTAACTCAAGGCTGTTCTTTGAAGTTTAGCTGCCACCAGACCAGGAAAAGTACAACACAAAAGACAGAATTTGATTTAAATACAAAAAAATCTGAGCCATGAATTCACATAAATCCTCTCTGTTTGTTAAGTCCTAGGCTGTTTAACAGAAGGAACAGACTAATATGTGTTCATCTACCAGAACAGCTAGATTTTGTGATGTTATCTCTTACTGAACTTTTGAGAATATAATTTCAATAATTATGACCCATGAGAAATAGGAAAGTATGGATCATTATTATAACTTTGTTATTAGATATCTGTTGTACAGATACTTCTAAATTGGTATATATTTGGATCTGAATATTCTAAAAAAAACAGGATTTCTTTATAATTTGGTTTTTTAGGCTTTAAGACATTTCTATTAAAATTAAATTTCTTGTAATACTGAATGCATTTGAAGTGTTCTGAGACCATTTTAGAAATAGTATTTGAAATTTTAAATTATAAATATTAGGCTTGTAGGATGATCTTAAACTGTGTAAGCTAGCAGGTATAGTTGTGGCAACATTGAAAAAGTTGGAAGTAATTAAGATTTTTAGCACTGTTAAAAATTGCTAATGCCATTTTCCTTATGCTTTTATTACTTTATTGTGTTTTCCTTACTTGAATTTTTTCAGACATTCATGACCAGAACAGCAAGAAACCCGTCATGGTCTACATCCATGGTGGATCTTACATGGAGGGTACTGGAAATATGATTGATGGCAGCATTCTCGCAAGTTATGGAAATGTCATTGTTGTCACTATCAATTACAGGCTGGGGGTTTTAGGTAAGTGACTCTTTTCTTCATAGAAATATTTACACAGTGATATTTAATTGCTGAATTTTTCCACTGATCAATCATAGATATTTGGCTCACTTTTGACTTTAAAACAGAACAATCTCTATGATGGATTTTGGATTCTGTCCATTTCCATTTTTTATGGAAACTGGGCTAAACTGCATTATTTTTGACAACTGCCTTCACCTTAGAGAGAAATTACTGGAAATGTATAATATTTTGAGAACTGGTATCTTTTCCTTTTCTTTTTTTTTTCTATTCCATGTTTAAAAAAAATCAAAGAAGAAAGTCAGTCAAGAATGAGTCCTCACAGTTTTAAACCAGTTGGTAATGGCAAGAAGAAGGAAAGTGTTACTGTTTATCTGTATTTATTATTTTTGTGTGCAAATTGGTTTTTAAAGATACACACAAAAAGTAGGCCATATACACTGATGGAATATCTATTGTGGGTAATAAGCAATTGAGGGGTTTTAAGGACTACAGTGACATTATCTTCAAAAATATAAGAAACTCCATAAACATGGTACATAGCATTTACCAATCTTTTGTCCCAAATAAGGTTTATTTATTTATTGAGGTTCTGCTTTTTCATAGAAAAATAAAATCTAAAAAATGGCAGATAATGGCAGACAGACATATTTGTTATCTTAGTGAAAAAGTTTATATTTTATATAGAATAGCATACAGAATGCTCAAATGCTCATATTTTTGGCAGTTTAGATACCCAGGTTAAGGTACAGTAATTTTGTTTGTGTGTCTTTTTACAAGGATTTTCGATCTTGTTTTTCTTAATAGCAAAGCTGATCTATATTCATGGTGTGTACTGTTTAGGAACAGAGAAGGCTTCTTTTGCTGAGTTATCTGTTCGTGTTGTTCATGTGTTTCAACAGCTTTATAGTTCATCAGAGTACTGAGATTTTTTTTTCTTGTCCCTGATTTTGAGTATTCATTAAATACAAAAGAGTATTTTTTTTTTTGTAATGAAAACAGATTTAAAAGTAAAGCCAGAAATATAAAAAAATATATCTCGGTATATTTATG
>VZDJ01007754.1:29773401-29831773 GCA_008694505.1 Cyanoderma ruficeps | reverse complement strand
ACAAACAAAAAACAATCAGACAAAAAGACAGAAAAGGAAGAACTGAAGACACAAAAAGCAAATTGTTTTTTCAGTTGTTGTCAAGCACCATTTATACCCAGAATCTTGGTAGCAGTTATTTATCTTTTAAAAAGATTATTTCATGCATCTCTTTAAAAAGTTTTCTCTTGGTTTCTTAAAACTAACATTGTTGAAGGATAAAGATGGGTGTAAACTACTATAAGTGGTTTAAAATGTTTCATTGTCCCTCTCTATTTTATAAATCTAAAGGGAAAAGTGCAGTATTTGCATTGGTGAGCTCCTATTTTACATGTTTATATTGAAAACAAACAAAATAGAAGAAAGAGGCAGAATGCTATTTTTTTTAAATTTTGGCATTCAGGGAAAAAGGCACAAAATGGGCATTTATATGAGAAACAGAAAAGTAATAGTCATCAGGATTTAAAATCGATTAGGAAAAATACAGCGTTTGACATTAAATATTGCTTCTCAATGATGGCAAATGGAACTTTCAAGACTGGAATTTATTGTTTATTACAAAAGTCTATGTTTGAATTAGAAAAACATAAGATATTCATAAAATGCACATACACTTAGAAATCAGAGGAATTTGTTTTATGAACATATTTACATTTTTTCTTGCTGAGTAAATTGTAAATGTGATCATTGAGAAGTCATTAGGTTCTCCCTGGCCATTGGAAGATATTACATGAACTTCATGTATTTTTGACTTGCTTCATAAGTTAAAAAAAAAAACAAAAAAGAAAACAAATTTCTTCAGAAAAACAACCATGTGAAAAACAGAAATGACTATTCATAAGAGTTAAAAAATTAGTATTATTATGACATACAGTTTGAATATTAACAAAATTTGTATCCATTTTTCTAGTCTGGGTTACTGAAGGTCATATTTCCATAAATCTGGTATGTTTCAATAGTGTTTTGATTTGTAAGTGCATACACAAAGCCACATACAAACCTGTTGTTAATGACAGAGATACTTAATTCTATCACTATTATCTCACCCTGTGAAGAGGGAATATACATCCTTTGTATATTGATCACAGTGCTGAATTGCTGGAAATGCTAAATTTCTCTGAAAAATTCACCTGAATGGGCATGAATACTGGTTCTGAAACTCTTATAAATGTTAGTACCAATCTTGAAGCACATTAAGTTATTTTTCTTTCAGTCTATAGTGTGTCATTAATAACAGGAGACAGAAAAAATATTAGGACCACATAGATAACCACTGGATGATCTTAGATAGACAAATCATAGAACCAAGAAATGGTTTGGATTGAAATGGACCTTCCAAGACCATCCAGTCCAACCCTGATGCCATGGGAAGGGGCATCTGTTACAGCAGGTAGCTCAAAACTCCCTCCAACCCGAACACCTCCAGTGATGAGGCATCCACAACTTCTCCAGGCAACCTGTTCCAATGTCTCCCCACCCTCATAATAAAAAATTTCTTTTGCCTCCTGTCCTGCCACTGTAGGCCTCTAAAATTTTCTTGAAAGCACCCTTTGTATATTGCAAGGCTCCAATAAGGTCTCCTTATTGGTATTTTCTTCTCCAGGTTGAATAGTCCCAGTTCAGCTTTTCTGATAATTTTTGTGGCCCTCCTCTGGACCTACCTCAACAGGTCCATGGCTTTCTTGTGCTGGGAACCCCAGAGCTGGATGCAGCACTCTATGTGACCAGAGTAGAGAGGCAGGACCACCTCCATCAACCTGCTGGCCACACTGCTCTGGATGCATCCCAGGATGTGGTTAGCTTTCTGGGCTGCAATGCATATTGCTGTCTCTTGTCCAATATTTTCATCCACCATTATCCTCAAGCCCTAACATTCATTTCTAGTTTGTAAAATACTGAGGTTTCTTCCAGTGCTGGAACCTTGCATTTGGCTTTGTTGATCTTGAGGTTCCTACTGGCCCACTTTTCAAGCCTTTTAAAGTTCTTTCTGAATGGCATCCCTTCCCTCTAGTTCATCAAGTGCAATACTCATCTTTGTGATGTTCACACACTTCCTGATGGTGCACTTAATCCCACTATCTATGTCCTTAATGAAGGTATTAAATACTATTGGTCCCAGTATGAACCTTTAAGGCACACTGCTGGTTATTGCTTTCCACTTGGATATTTAGCTGTTGACTGCAACTTTGGAGTACATGGCCATTCAGCTGGTTCCTTATCCATCCAATAGTCTATCCATAAAAATCATATTTCTCCAATTTATTATCAAGAATCTTATGGGGGACCTTATCCAGTTGCTTAAAAACATCCAGGCAGATAACATTGTTTGCTCTTTGCTTGCTATTGATGGAATCACATTATTCTAAATGGCCTCTTATTATTGTAGATTAGCCAGGTATGATTTGCCCTTGGTGAAGCCGCGATGCTGTCTCTACTCACATTTCTGTCTTGCATATGCTTCAGTGTAACTTCCATAAGGATCTGTTCTGTAATCTTATTGGGCATGGAGGGGAAGCTGACTGGTCAGTACTTCCCATTGTCCTCCTAAATAGCCCTTTTAAAACAGATGTGATATCCCCTCAGTCACTGGGGCTTTCCTCTGATTCCTTGGTTTTCCCAGTATGGTGGAAATTGGCTTAGTGTCTACATCTTTTATTTCCCTCAAGACCTTTTTTTTGGGTCCCATGGACTCCTGTATGCTCAAGTTCCTCCGGTGATCTGAAAACTGATTTACTACAATGGTGGAGACTTAATTCCCCCAGTCTCTGCCTGAAAATTTGGGGATTTGACAGATGTAGGAAGAGAGATTACCAGTGACAAATGAGGAAAAAAAAAAAAAAAAGTTTTAGTACCTCAAACTTCTCCATGGCATTTTTCTCGTCTTATTTATTGTGGGAAGTACATCTTCCTTTTCTGAGCAACATATCTGTAAAAGCACTTCTAGTCAGTGTTCATATTCCTTGCCAAATTCAGCTCCAGCTGTGCCTTAGCATTTCTGATCCCATCCCTACACATCTGGCAGCATCTTTATCTTCCTAGGATATATGTCCCTGGTTTCACTTCCCCGAAGTGAAATGGAAATGGAAAATTCTTGTCTACAGTAAGTGAAAAGACAGACATCTGAGTCAGAAGAAAACCTTTTGTTAATGTAGCTGTTACAGCATGACATTCAGGGTTATAAAACATTTTAACTGAATCAAAAGACAAATATTTTTATCTCTATCTTTTCTCCTTGAATATGGTTAAAATATAAGTCTTTAGCTTGTGCACTGAATAATATTTATCTGTAATTCCAAAATATTCCCTGTTTTAGAGGACTGCAGAGCTGCTCTGGGAATAATTTCTTCACCTCTCTCTTTCTCTCTAAGTAGCACCATGACAAAATATCAGACAGATGGGCCCAAGACTTTTCAACTTTTTAATTATCTCTTTCTTTTCTTTGAGTTCTAGAATTTCCTCTAATTTCTAGTTCCCCAAGAATGCATGCAGCAATAATATGGATTGCTGTTATTTAGAAGGCCATATTTTTCCTTTAAGTGTATGAATTTATCAAAATGCATTTCATGGATAAGGTACTTTTGGGATAATAAAAAAAAATATTTACATTTTTCTTCTACTTATTGTAGTGAGCACTATTTGAGGAGTGTTGTGGTGCTGAGTTTAATTTCTTGTGTACTTCAAGGCTTGTGACGATCTTCCCTCTGCCCAGCTAGGCAGTTTTACTCATACTTCACCAGAGTGATGACTGAAGATGCTACTGGAGCTAGAGGAAGCTGCTAAATTGTCCCACTGTGAGGCAATGCTCCTGTATATTGAAAAACTCTGTCCTGAAAAACACAGAAGTGGTAAATCCCATGATGTTCCCCACCCCCCACTACATGCTTTGAGCATTGTTAATTTTTTTATTATACATATAAGTTTTTCAAACACTCAGTTTAATTTTCAAAATTCAGAAGCTATTTAGAGAGTTATTTAACAAAAATAATAGACATTTATGAGAGTGGGAGGAAAAATAGATATCCTAATAAAAAGTATGTTCTAGTGTTACAAAAATGGAATGGTTTGAATGACCTGACTCACTCGATATAGATACTGCTAAATTCCTCTTTATTATCTACATTCTTAGTTATTATGTTGGCAGGAAAAATACAAAAAAGGGATTTATGTTTAGCATTGTTTTACAGAGACATAACCTGAATCATCTGTCCCATGGTGAGATTTCAATATGCTGAATCTCTGTTTAGATTTTATAACTGCAGAAAGTAAACCTGACAACTCACCCTCTTGAAAAAAAAAACAAAAACAAAAACAAAAAAAACCCACCAAAAACAAAACCTCAAAGCAATAAAATCAAAGTCCTATAATATTTCTTTATGCAGTTGAATTCAATCACAGTGTTACACATTTTCAGGAAAAAAAAATCTTAAGCAATCTTCAAAAAGTTGCCCTATTCAAAGCAGAATGTTCTTGTGTGACCTGTTTAAGACAAAACCAGAGATGATTTCTAGAAATATGAATCAGGCGTTTAGAAGTCAGAATCTTGTTACAGAAAAATAAGAAATGCAAAACCTGAGATGAATTCTAGAAACATGAATGAGGTATTTTGGAAGGCAGAGCGAAATAAAACATCTACTGCAGTAAAATGAAACACATTAAGAATTCAGAATTGTAAAATTGATTTAGCATTTCTGAGACCCCTTGCAATTTAACATTTTCTTCCTCTTAGTATTCTAAATCATGCAGATAAGAATAGACTATCTCTTATCTATCTGCCTCTTTGGCAGTGAGCATCCATTTTAAGTACTCTGTCTGAAAAGGCTGGACTTCCTTTTAGATGAAATTATATCCAGTGCAATATAAATCAAGTTTACAAGGAAGATCCATACATCTTCAGGTTAGTGAAAACCTTAGCTTGTTCTCTTTCACTGAGTACCTTTTGTGCAANATTACTGTGTATTTTATATTTTGATATACAGATATCTGTTCCCTTTGTGCCTCTGGACTGCCCTTCTCTACATCCAGTGTGTGTGATTCCACTAGTACAGGAAACCTAAAGGTGGTCTCCTGGTAGAAAAGGCCATAGCTAATAAAACATGGGGAATGACCCAGGAGCTGGAGTGTGCTAAGTAAATCAATTTCATGCTTACATAGGAAAGAGGTTTATTTAGACTTATTTAAGCTTATTGTGACTGTTTTTATTGTTGAAGCCAATACAAACTTCTCTACATTGCCTCACTTATATATCTGAGCTTCATGCAGATTTCCTAGCCAGTTTGGAACCTCATATTTGTTCTCAATTGGCTAAAAATTAGTCAGCTTTCACGGCTGATTTTCTAGTTTGGTATAATTCCTAAATTCCCAGAATGACACCTGTTAATCCCACTGCTATTGAAATATTTTTGTAGACATTGCAAATATGATCTTTAATTTTATTTTTTTTTGCTTTTGATAAAACTTACATTTTTCTCATATTTTAATTCTATTATTACAGTCTCAGAAATTGGATTTGTGCAAATGCAGGTCATAAGCTGTATCCATATACCGTTTGTTTCAGACTCTTCCATTTCAAGTATCAGAAGCAACAAATACTTAAGCCATGTGTACAGAATCTGTGTGTACACTCAGAGCTTTGAAAATTAGGTATATTGATTGTTGAAATGTAATTGTCAAAAGTGGCAAGAAACTTCTGACAGAGAGTACCTTTTCCCTAGATGCAACAAAATCCACTTTCTCCAGGCGTGATGGATTGACCCAGTTGACAAAGACAGCAGAGCATAGTCTTACAAAACATTTTTTATCATAACCTATGTAGTAAAACAGAACAAAAAGCTACAAGACAGTGTAAAAGGACCCTTTGGGCCTGATGTGAGCCAGTTACTTAGCCAATGCATGATGTGTTTACCCAGCTGTGTGTGGGACATATTATCCAGAAAGATACTGTGAGAGACTTTTTTTTTTAATACTAGTATGAAGATTCTGACTGGCTTAAAGAAATTCATGTTATATGTATCATTTTGTAGGAGATGATATTTTATACAGAAATTAGAAGGAAAAAATAAAAAAAGCATAACTTAATCTAACCCTCTATGGAAATGAGCCTGTTAACAAAATCAGAATGTCAATGGTGTGTGTGGGAAGTAAATGCCATTGCATTGCTCACAAGGAGACAGGAGCATCTCGCAGAGCTTAAAAGAGTTTAAAAGTTGCATGCTTGCAGCAGCTCTTGGAAGGATAGCACAAAACAAAAGCATTTTTTCCTGAATTATTTTGTACCTCCCATGTAATTCCTTGCAATGAGAGCCTTTCAGACACTGAAGGATCAAAATACGTTTACTGCTTTACAATACCTATTCACATAAGTATATGAATCCATGGTATAGAGAGCTAAAAACATGCTTCCAGAGTGGTTTTAGAGTTTCCATTTTAGAGCAGATGGATTTTTTTCTTTAATATCTTCAAAAGCCTCTGTAAAATATCTGAGAATTTTGAATGAATAAAGTTTTTCTGATGATGGATGTTAAGTGCATTCTTCAACAGATATCTGCAGGTAAAGGTTAACAGCTGAGAAAGGCCATCCATTTTCATCTTTTAGCTTCTGCTTTTTAATTGAAAATTATGGTTTCCATTTAGGAAACCAAAATAATGTCTCCTTTTGGGTTTCATTAGCGCCAAGTCACTGTGATAGCCCTTGTTCATTTAAAGCTCACAATGATTAGGAGAAAGCATAACAGTACCGGATGTAATAAAATTACTGTTAAAAAAGTGAGAAGGACTAAATTATTTAAGAATTTTCCGTTTTTCTGCTCCCCATTTTCATACCATCTGTGAATTGTATTACATATGTTTCTTACAACTAAGTACCCCCACTTTGGAATCTGGGAAAAGGTAAAATAAATAAATGTTCATACTTCAGAAGAATTTAAGAGACAAGAATAAAACCTAAGGTACTTAAGTTTCATCACTCATACAATCTTAATTTGCATAAAGTCAGATCTTAGATACGTAAAGAAACAAAACCAATTTCTTTAAGTATAATGAATAAGCTTATGTTTTCATTGCTGCTAGAACTGTTAAATCAGTGTTTAACATTTACTCAGGTGTGTGACTCTTTTTGAAACAATTTAATGATGTAATGATTTTTCACATTTCACTTGTATTCCATGTAGAACAAATTGTCTGATTGTAAATATTTGTGCTCCTGGAAAATATTTCCACATTTTAATAGGAAGTAGGTACCTAACTGCATTATATCTCTGCTATAATCTCATTTGTAATGAGTAGTTGAGTTTCTATCAGAAGATATTTCATTCAAATAAGAAGGTAACAAATAAAACATTGATTTACAGAGGTTGTCTAGCCTACAGCCAAGTACCACATTGAGAATAATTAATCATGAGAAAAATTTCATGCCTTTATACTTTCAGTGGGATTGCATTAATTCCCAGCAAGAGAAGCAGTGAAAATTTTCTTCTGGTAAGAATCTTTCAGGCAGAAATACTGCCATTAAAACTTCATGTTTTTGATATAAATGACTTAACTACTGTAAACTTCTAGGAGATTTGACTGTAAAGCTCCTTAACTTCTGTACAGTTTTCCTTTTACTAGAAAATATCAAGACAATTCTTGTTTCTTGGACAGAGGGGAAACAAACCAAACCAGCCACCAAAAAATTCCACACTTTCTGCATGTCATTTTTATTTACTGTGGGAAGTAGGAGGAATCAAACACATTCTGCCCTAGATTGCTAATTGTTTTTAATCAAGGACTTGGATTAGTTCTTGATAAAAATACAAGGAATTAAATTCTGAATACCCTTGAATAAAGGGTAGCTTACAGATGTTGTACTCCCAAAATAGAAGAGAGAAAAAGCTGTGACTCATAAGGTCCTAATTTAATCTTTACTTTTCCCTTGCTCTTGGGAGAAATTACATTGCTTCAATTGATGACTTCTCAAAGCAAAAGATTTCTCTTTTCTGCTAATGTGGATCTCAGTGTGACAAAAAAAAAATCAGGTTTTTTTCTTATAGCAGTAGAGTGACAGGAGAATAATTATTTTTTTTCTCTTCAACCACAACCAGGAGCTCTTGGCACTTTGTATCTGCATATATATATGTGCACACGATCTCTACAATGCTAGAATCAAGATTTTTTCTTTTTGAAATGGTCTTATCTTCGTTTTCAAATGCTTTCTCTTTAAAGAAAGAATATTTCAATCACTTAGCTTGATGCATGGAAGTTTCTGCCGTTTTCTAGAATGGCAGGATTTAAATAATTTGGTTATTTTATGAGGAAAGAAAAGGGGGCTTTTGTGAAAAACCTTTTCTCTCATGCATTGGAGCTCTAAAACCAGCCTTGATGCCATCCTCTGGAATGATTCAAGGACCTTCACATTCATCACAGGGCCCAGAATTGTACTCAAGGTGTGGCTGAATGAGGTGGGATAACTGTCCAGTTTGAGCTGCTGGTGGTGCACCCCAGGGTGGGTTTTGCTCTCTTGGCTGCCTGGGCACCCTGCCGGCTCCTGCTGACCAGCACCCCCATATCCCTTTCTGCAGGGCTGCTCTCCAGATGCTCCTCTCCCAGTGTATACCTGTGTTTTTTCCTGTGGTTCTAGTGAAGGCTCAATTGAAACGCAAGTTAATTTTACTGAGACCTTTATAGTGCCTACTGAAGCCAGCTAGTCATGCCTGTGGCTGATAAGAGAATAAAATCCAGCTAGACTTGTACTTTTCAATAAGTATCAGTAAGTTTTCAATAAGTTTTATCTCTTAGGCACCTTTTAAAATATATAAAAAAGGTATTTAATAATAATTTATCTTCATAAGCAATGTTTTTTATTAAAAATACTTTGCCTCCTTATGACCTTCATACAGGATATATACATGGACATCACTTAGGAGAAAATATTCCAGAGATTTAGTTCAAATACAATCTTCTGAAAGAGAAGCTTTATGGGGAAGATAAAAATCCATTGTGCATACCTGCTAAAATAACACAGACCTTGATCTACTATTTCTTCTTCATTACTGCATGCAAGATATTTAATAACCTGTGGGACAAATTTTTCTAACATTCATGATGAAATCCTACTACTGTTTAAATCAGTAGGACTTTTGCCTTTCAATTTAAGGCATCCAGTTTTCACCTTCAGATTGTTTTCCTTAAAATGCAATATCTTCTTTTATTGCAGAGAAGGTCTTCCTTTTATTTTAATAACTTGAATCTTCAATACTTTGCAAAGATCATAAGAGGAAGCAAATCACTCCAACAAAGAAGTATCTCAGTCTGGTAATCAGTTAGCTGTATAGCTGAATCATCAAGGACAAATTGCCTGCATTTTGTACCTGCCAAAGGATGATACCTAAAAGAAGAATGTATTAAAATTCTCATATATGGAAACACCTTCTGTGTCATCTCAATGAAGAAAAATTTCACTTAGAAACATAAAAAGATCAGTCACCACAGAAGTTCTAAATTGGTGACATTTTACCCTTTCCACATTTTTTTTTCCCAAAGGCAGTACTCAGAATGTATGACATTGATATACCCTGCCTAGGGGAAATGAAATTGATGTATTAGGGAAATAATACATAGAGAGATACTGCTTTAGAAAGCCTAATGAATCACCTATGCAATTTTCTATTTATAAGAAGTAAACAGAAGACAAGGTCAGAAAAACCGTATAGTGATAGATTCATAGAATGGCCTGGCTTTGAAGGCACCTTAAAGGTCATTTCGTTCCAACCCCCATGCCACAGGCAGGGCCAGCTTCCAGCAGACCAGATTCCTCAGAGCCCCATCCAACCTGGCCTGGGACATTGTCAGGGATGGGGCATCCACACCTTCTCTGGGAAACCTGTTCCAGTCCTTCACCAACCACAGAAAAGATTTTTTTTTCCCTAATATCTAATCTCAACCTACTCTCAGTTTGAAACCATTCCCACCTGTCCTGTCACTTCATGGTCATGTAATAGTCCCTCTACATCTTTCTTGTGGGACACAATTAAGTCACTCCAAAGCCTACCATCTCCCAGAATGAATAATCCCAATTCTCCTGATAGGAGAGGTGCTCCATACCTCTAATCAGCTTAGCAGCCCTCCTCTGGATTCACTAGAAAAGGTCAATGATGGTGCAGAGTTGATCCTCTAGAAGGGTGTAGTCTCTTTCTGAAGATCCAGTGGTGATAAGTCTGGTCTTCCTCTGGGATTCCAGTGGAAACAGGCTGCCCTGGTGTTCCTGACTCTCAGTTTTTATCTAGGTAAAAATGGTTGGCTTCTCCCACTGGGTGGAGCATCTCTACAGTGGGATGATGTAATTGTATCAGTCATTGGTGAGCTTTAATGGCCCATTAACAGAAGATATCCCCATGGAGGGAGGGTGGTTTGTGGAAGAGATAAGGAACACTGCTCCACCTGGTTTTAACAGCTGCCCATTAACAGAAGGCACCTGCCCCCTCCCTCCTGGAGTTATGAGGAATGGGTTATACAAGAGATAAAGAAAACACCTCCCCAGCCAGTTTCAACAGATGGAAAATAGAATACACATTTTTGGTTACATATTACAACCCAAGACACAAGGAAGCGGTGCTTATAGATAAAAATTTCTTTTTTAGTCTTCTTGAATGCGATGTGAGCTAGAGTTTAGGGGGAAATGCAGAATTTTGATTTTTAGAGACCCCAAAAGTTATCCCATGTTTGCTTCTATTGTTTTATAGTGGTTGTGAGATGGAATATTATTAAATGTCTTCAAGTAGAATTTAGTCTTCAAGACAAAAAAGTGCTTAGAGAGGTTTATTTAAGCAGAACTTTGTGTATCACTCAGGAGTAGGAATCAGACTACATAATCTTAGATAAAGTTGTTCACTTACTGAACTTCCTCACAGAGAAATGTGTATACTCATGTTCAAATTGAGCAGAAGTAATGAAGTAGCAAGAGGTAATAACTTCATAGACATTCAGAATGGAGAATTCAAGAATACAAGTGTCATTCTTTGAGTGCTGGGCTAGTACATTCTGTGATAAGTAATGACTATTTGAAAACAGCTGCTACAGAAATCTTCTACATGATCAACACAAAAGGTATGAAAAATTCCCTAAAAAATGGGCAGTCAATTCCCTTTTTTTAAAAAAAGGATTTCAGTATATTGTCATGGTTTCATCAAGCCCCACTCAGCCACTCACTCCATTCAGTACCTGTAAGATCAGGGAGAAAGCAGGAAAGATGAAAGCCAGAAAACTCATGGGTTGAGATAAAGACAGTTTATAGCAAAAGCAAAAACCACACACAAAAGCAAAATAGAGCATTAATTCACTGCTTCCCATGGGCAGGCAGATGTTCAGCCATCTCCAGGAGAGCAGGGAGCCATCATATGTTACAGTTATTGGAGAAGACAAACACCATCAGTCCAAATGTCCCTCTCTTTCCTTCTTCTACCCTCCACTTTATGTGCTGAGCATGATGTCATGGTCTAGAATATTCCTTTGTTCACTTGGGGTGATCTGTCCCATCTGTGTCTCCTCCCAGTCTCCCTTGCACCCCCAGCTTCCTCCCCAGGGTGGCAGTAGAAAAAGCAAAAAAAGACCTTGGCTCTGTGTAGCTATCACTCAGCAATAACAAAAACATCTCTCTTAACCTTTGTTCAGCACAAATCCAAAACACAACCCCATACCAGCCATTATGAAAAAAATTAACTCTATCCCAGTCAAAACGGACACTTATATTTATTTTGTTTTTAATTAAAGTATCCACAGGTAATCTTTTTTACCTTATGAGAGTATTTGACTCGACAGGAAATTAGTTTAAGAAATTCCCAGTTTTGGCCAAATGAAGAAAGTATACTCTTAATACCAATGGAAATGTTTTAATATTTCTCTGCCATTCTCCTGTCCTGTTCAATTACTGAATAGAAAACTAAGTATTTGCTGGAACCTCCACAGTTTATTTTTCAAATTGGTATGTATAAAATGGGTGCCTATCTGAAACTGAAATTTCTTTTTACAAAATTAGTAAGAAATAGATAAAAGGTGTCCCTTTAAATAATAAGCCTTTATTACTTTAAATAACCAAACATATTTTTAATTAAGGAAATACAAGTTTTGAAGAAATTGCAGGTGCAAGTTAAGCCATTTCTCAATCCTCTGATAAAAAGCAAATCACTTCAGGAAAATATGGACTAGTTTAAAAAAGAAACCCAACCTTTTTTATATCTCTTGCAATCCTAAATTGTGACATCTTTTACATTTTTATCTTTCAGAATAAGATAATATTGCTAAGCAGAATATATGGTTTGCAGATGCAGTGATTATTAAAATACTGACCTTTAAAATGATGATCCTAAAAGGCAAGAGAACAGACAAAATGGGAAGAACTATTAAGTAGAATGTTAATTTCTTTCTATGCTACTTTTGCACTTTTTTTAATGTTTTACATAGTTCCCTAATTTTTCTACAGTTGAAATAAGGTCAAACATTTCTAAGAGCAGCTGTTACAAGAAATTTCTTCTTGCATGGATGTTTCCCTTGGGCACTGACTCTTCTGTCCTGTAAAATCAGAGATATCCTCATTAAAGTAGCACTTTTAATATTGAAGCATCTAAGACTACTGCAGAGGTAATTTGTTATCCTGTAAGACCAAGAAATTACTGAATGCCAAAAAGTATTCCCTATTTGGAATCATCCAAACTTATGAGTACTTAGGGAACATATTTAACACTATTCACTGTTTAGCTCAGGGGGAAAGAAAAATCCCAGAATGGTTCTTCCATCCTGTAGTGTGAGATCTTATGTAAAGCCATAACTCCTGATTCTCAATTCTTTCAACAACAGTAATTTCAAATAGTAATTGCTCTATTTTTTCATATTCTTTTTTATTGTTGTTATATTCAGCTTTATTTAGAAGTTATAGCTTGGTTGTGACTTTATCTGGAAATTTCAGATCATATGAAGTGTTTACTGACTTGAAACCCCTGCAAAATCTTTGACCCCTAAATTTTTCTTTCTCCAATTTCCTTTTTACTGATAATTAGGACACAGGATAGGGAACTAGGAGAACTTGCCTTAAACTGTGCAATGAGTGAATCAGAGGTAAAGTTCCTTCTTTTAACCCGTTCTAGCAAACATACAACCCTGGACTGGCAGACATCATCAGACTGAAAGGAATTTCTGCAAATCATGGTGGTAGACTCCAGCAAACTCATCCATTTTACTTGTGGCTGCATTAGAATTGGCATATGCAAGACAACAGGAATGGTGTTTTGCAGACTGAAGTTTTGAAATAACGTGAAAGGAATAGATCAGAGTCCCATTCTTACATGCTTCCAATATAATAAATATAAATTTCTAAAAATAAACATGATAGCATCAGAAACTGTGCAACCCATGTTATGTGGTCATGAGATTCTTTGATCATCTGTTTCTTATGTCACTTTGTCTGAAAGATACTGCTGTAAATTTGTCATATTTCTTATAAAGTCTTCTGGTACCAGGTAGTTTGTGCGGATCCCTGAACAGATGCTTGCTTACTCAGATGCAATCAAAATGAGCATGAATGGAAAGCTTGTAAAAAATGAAAATACCTCCTTGAAACAGTTTAACTTTTTTTTTTTGTAGACTTGACTATACCTTGATTTATTTCACTGCACATATTTATTCTGTGTAGTGTTTTAAAAGTAATGCTGAGACCATGTTAAATAGCGGATACACCAGTTGCAGTGCAAAACAGAAAAGAAAATTTTAAAAGTCACTAATATTTTCATCCATTAGCTCCTCTTGGTGTATCCTATTCTATCTCCTATTCCACATAAAGCAGTAATCTTTGACTTATTGGTGCAGGGACATGAAAAGTCATATTTCCTTAAGTTGATTGCTTTCATGTATTCCTCCTATTTATACCATGTATCTTTGTTCTTCCTGGTAACCCAGGAATCACCTTCAAATCCTCTTAGCCAGAGCTGACTGTTTTGTATGTATGAGCATCAGACGTTCTTGTGTACTGCCTAAGGATGAAAGGGCTGAAGGTTTTGACACAGTTTCATGGTCTGATTGCACATTGTGCCATAATCATTTTCTGAAGCTCGCTGTGTATTTTGTACATGGACTGGCTAGACTGTTATGTTGAAAGGTGTGATTGACTTCTAAAAATAGAATTACAACTAAAATGGAAAAGAGCAAAATTGAATACCAGGAGCAGATAAAATACTCAGACACCAGGTCAAGAAAGACAGATACAACCAAATCTGAACTAAATAATCACCATGTAGATTTGAGACTGAATTTGGTGATGAAGCTTAAGATGAAAGGACATCCAATTGTTAGAGTAGTTATTAAGTATTCAATTATTTAATTTAATTTTTTTTAATATCATGCCCTTTAAGTTACTATGTAGATTGCCTCCTATTGTTGTTGAGTTTAGGGGGTTTTTGTAATTGATTAATTATTTAAAGCTTCAGTGCTCTTTTATGAGAGAGGCTGAGCAACAAGAATATTTGAATGAAATCTGTAAGTGCACACTGAAGGGAAGGCTTACAATCTATGACAGAATATTGTGCATGTGGCTATCACTAAGCTGACATCCAACTTTCCCAGTAAAAGACAAGCTCATGAGTTTAGAAAATAGTCTAATCTGGAAAACGTGGTTTGTGACAAGAACAAGGAACCCAGTAAAGAGAAATAAATAGTATTTACTTTCAAAAAAGCTTTCTAAAAAGAAGGAATAAATAAATAATTAGAACATATTATACATGCATATATTTTGTTATTTATTAACTTACCTAAAGTCATGCCTATACTAGTGTTTAGCTATGTTTGAGAGATTTCCTTATTTTTGGTAGTCTAATTACATTGTTATAAATGCTACTTACCTTTTTCTTTAAATCATCTGTTTTGAAATCCCCTGAACATTTTTCAGATAAGAATATTCAAACTTAATTCATGATAGTGTAAATCTAGGTTTTGTGTAAGCAAGTTCTAGGCTTTGCATGAATGTGGAAAATGGATTTTTTATGTATACTTCTCAGAAGTAATATTTTTTCTTAAGTGATTCTAATCCTTATGTACCAATTTTTGGGGCTCAAATTTGATGTCTATATTTCTCAGCCTACCTTCTGTACACAGATAGGTATGTAAATTTTAACAAATACCATGATGATTATTGTGGATAGACATAATAACATACATTTATTTCCTCATAGAAAAGAAAATCTTGTCAAAGATGTTGAAAAAAAATGGAAGAAAAACAATTGCCCATTTCTAAAGAGCATTGTCTGGTGCAGAGAGAATCACTACCTTCCTCAGTGGTATTAGCAAAGAGAGTTATTGATGAAAATCTGTTCTATATACTGCATGGTGTACAAAAGATCAGTGCATTAACATATTTTAATCATTTTAAAATGCATTCTAAGCACATTCTGAATAGTTCTGCAATATTTGCCATAAACTACCTTGTCTTCTAAATTTTTGGTGTTTTGGGGTTTTTTTCCCATGTAAATATTAACACAAGGTTGAAGGATCAAATTTTTCACATTAAGTTTTTGCTGAAGAAGTAGGGATTTCAGCAGTGTCTTTAGAAGACAGAACTTTTTTATGGTCGTGGAACAGACAAACAAAAACGATCACAGCTGTGTTTATACCAAGCCCTGACTATTCAAAGTAGTAGCTTGTTAAACTTGAATAAGAACTTGATACATGCTTGTTTGTTCATTAATGTCTTTGTGATCAAATTGAAGAGAATTGCATTTAAATACATTGAAGAAATGCCCTTTTCAAAATCTATATATATTTAATTTATGTGTTGAATTGATACATTAGATTCTTGCCTAATGTTTATTTATCCTTATTGACTGAGTGCAGATTGTATCCTAAAATCTAATCTGAGCCTTCAAACACAACAGAAAAAAACCTACACTAAATACTTACCAGTGAGAACACTGCTGTATAAACAAAAAGTGAAAAGTTGGTTATTTGAGTCTTCTTCCGTGCTATGAATGCTGACTGATAGAATATTATAGCTTAAAAAGAAAGAAGTAATATGACATGTTTCTTATCATTTTCCTTCATGTAGAAGAAAATATAATTTATCCTTTTACCTTGCCATGAAGAATGAAATCTATTGTGTATCCAAGACACTTTATTCATATGGGGAACCACATGAGCTTATCGCCATGCTAGCCAAGAAGAGTGAATGATTTGCTTATCCCACGGAGTGGAACTAACTGCAGAAGAGTAATCTAACAGAATCCAGGGAGAAGTGTACATTCAAGATATATAGTGGCACCTTGTTCTTTAAAATAAAGGAGACAGTAGGTGTGAATGGACAGTGGCTCAGTTCTTGAGTCTCACAACTGAAACCAGAATAAGACTAGATAGAAGAGGTTTCTGACAGGACAGAGGACATGTGGGTTATAAGGGATTCCTGAGCCCTTAAAAAGCTGCTGAGTAAATAGAAAAACTCTGAAACACAATTTTTTATTTTTACTTTCTCTGTGGATATATCTAAGGTTCCACTAGAAAGTCTTTCTATTCTTTATGTCTCCCAAAGGGTTGAAGTATGAAAAATAGTAGTCCCATAAAATTACAGCTGTTGGTCTTTCCATGAACATGAACCATGATTCATTTTGAAATCCCCTTTATGGCTTTCAGTAACTTTATAGCCAGGGGTTGACCAGAAAACAGGAAGAGTGTGAAGTAAGCAGGAGCCTTTACTCAGCAGGTTCTATAAGCAGTAAGTATTTAGCAAGGAAAAGAGATTCTTTCATATTGTGCTCCAGAGCAGGAGCCTAGTTCAGGTGAAGTTCTCTCTAGGGGAGATCACAAATCTCACTGACAACATTAGGAAAACAAGAAAAAATATGTTCCTTACAGAAATAAATTTAGTTGATTCACTTAAAAAGAAATCAAGCACCCTTCTTTTAAAAATTTATTTTAAAGAAAACTTAATATTTTTTTTCTATGGGGTTCTTTTTGTTCTTTTGTTTGGGTTTTTTAGTGGGTTTGTTTTGTTGGGTTTTTTTTAATAAGAGCTAAGAATTGTTAAAATAGGGGAGGATTATGGGATATAAAAATGCAGTGATAGGTAATGACAACATTCATATAGGTTTGTATATTTCTCTTGCAGCTATGCTGGGCACAAACCACAAAAGAATGGAGACGAAACAGAATATAGCGAGACAATTGCAGAAAAGTATTTTAAATTAGTAACTGGAAGAAAAAGTCCTGTCCAAACAATAATGACTTGGTCTAAAATACACAGAACTTCTGAGATGCTATGATATTATTTTATTTCTTTTAAATACAAAGAAATATCAACATCTCTATAACAAGTTAATCAAAAGGAAAATACAGTGCCACACAGAAGTTGTAACTGATTGTTGGGCTTTGCAGGGCCCAAGAAATGTTTGATAGTGTAGACACAAATATATACATAAGGAAAATTGTTCTCTTTTTCTCCCCAAGGCTGTTTCATAGTCTGCTGTGTCAGAGAAAGTGACTAGATAATCTACACATAAAAATATAAAGCTTTTCTTTTCAAAAATGAGTATGTAACTGATACCATTCTTTTCAAAATGATAGGCTCAATAACCAAATAAATTAGACACTCGATTCTTTAAGGTGCTGAGTGTTTGGCTCTGATTCAGCAAAATGTCTCCTGTATACTTCAGTCTCATTAAGACCTCTGTCCATTAAAAATGTGCTGGGAGCAATTGTTAGAAAAAAAGGGAAAAAGAAAACAAATCTAAACAACCTCTAAACCCACAGATGCAATTATAGAAGATTCATTTATCCAGAGAACCGCTTTAATGTTTTATAAAGATTTTCTTTTAAACCTGCGAGGGGTTGTTGCAAATATGAATTGAAACAACTTTTCAATTTTTTTTCTTTTTTTAATGTAGATAAGAAGATAGTTTTGTCCTTGCATGATAAGAAGATAGTTTTGTCCTTGCATGCTCCCTTCTTTTTAGTTGCTGTTATCAGAAATGGGCCTGCTCTTAGCTAATATTTTTGAAAAATCACTCTATTAAAAAGTTATACAGCATCTATGTATTATCATTGTTTTATTGAAATATGTAAACATGAAACACAAAATTTTTAATTATATGTTCTTTGATTCTCAGATCTAGAATATTTTTCTAGTTCAAGTCTATCTAGACTCATGATAGGAAGGGGTCAAAAAGGAAGGGCTAAGTCTCTAAACGTCAAGTAGCACTAAATAAAATAATACTTTTATATTTTCAGTTCTGGGGAACAGGAGAGATGATAGGAGAAACAAAAGCTGAAAAATATACTGAGTAAGGAAAACACTGAATAATAACTAACCACCTCCACTCCAAGCATGCTTAAACTCACAGCATGTGCTTTTCTTACTGCAAATGACACAGGTTGGGAGAAAGAACAGAAGGAAATCATTACCACAAACCTAAGACCAATTGGAGGTTGAGGGGATGGGTGGGATGTCACCTCCTTACCTACCTGCTGCACTGAGATAAAACACAGGCAGGTTTTGGATAAAGATCTGAGAACCTAAATATTTTGGGAGACCTCAGAAGCCAGGCAACATCAGGTCTATTACTAGCTTCTTTTGACCTGGTAGGTAATAGTGTGATGGTTACAGTACTCCAGAAGAGTGAAACTGGGATCATCATCCCCTGTGCTAGGGAAAAGGTAACCAGCAATTCTCTGCTGGGGTGTGTTTCTTATCCCTTCTATCCTAAATTTCAGCCTACTCTTCCTCTTCTCATATTCTCAGCTGCATGTTTTCTCAGCTTGGTGAAACAAAACAGTGGAGAGTCCTGTGCAAGAGTTTGATGTGTCTTGGTGGATAGGGCATTTCTGGAAATATGGTGTCACCTTTGCATTGTCTAAAAACACTGCTCTGTGTTACTTCATTTTCTTCTAACTTAGACTGAAGTAAATACCATTCCTTGGTATTTCCTATACTTGGTGGTTCAGGCTCATATCTGACATGGGTAGACTGGATCAGCTTTCAGAATCTAGGAGAATGGCCTAAGATATTAAATTAAAGAAAGAAGATTACAGTTCCTGTCTTTGAAAGTGATTTTCAACCAGAATGAACAAAAATTTGTTGTTAAATAATTTGTTAAATACATGTTAAATAATGGAAGTAACAAACAACCTGTGCAAAGTTTAAATAAGAAAGCATGAGAATGAAATGGAAAATAAATTCTCAGAACCCTTTAATTCTGATGGAACATCTGGTCATTTATACTACATGTGATTCTGAAAATGACTAATTTTCAAACCTTTTTTTAAATGTTCCTGTTTAAAAATATTCTTACCCAAATATAAAATGATGCTAACCTTATCTATAAGCTTGAATTGATGACACTGGAATACTTTCTACATGAGGCAACAATATCACCTCTTGAGGATTTGGGAGGTAAAGTCTAGTTGGTTATTCATCTCATTAAGTAGACTGGGAACTTACACAACTTGGATATCTATCTATATGTGGTGTATCCTCATAGTAGAGGTAGGTAAAACTAATCCGATTAAGCAATTAATTAAGAAGTGGGAAAATTCTTAGAACTGCTTTCTTCTGTGAACTTACTGCAAGTAAAATCTTGGCAGCTCAGCTGAGGGAGATAGATACCTGGGGAGAGCAGTAGATGTCGTCCACCTTGACTTCTGGAGGGCTTTTCACACTGTCTCCCATCACATTCTCATGGGTAAGGTCAAGAAGCAAGAGTTAGATGAGTGGACAGTCAGGTGGATTGAGGACTGCTCCAAGTGAACTGGAGCAAGGGGGTTGGCCTAGATGATCTCCAGAGATACCTTGGTATCCTCACCATTCTGTGATTCTGTGATGTAAAGGATATTTTTTTGCCAATCCTTCCTTGTATTCACAAATAATATTTCACTTAAATATTGTGGCATTCTTTAAAATCGTATTTTTTCTTTACTGTTTTTTGCCATGAAAAATTATTGAAAGTATCACAGAAAGTTAAGTTCACAAAATGTTCTCCTGAGTCTAATCTAGTGTCTAGTTACAACATTTGTGGTGTTTTGAAGTTACTTTCAGGGACTTTTGTGCATGCTTTTTAATAATTGAAACTTCAGTAGCAGTAATGTTCTACAAGTTTGTTTATTCTTTTTCAATCCTGTAATTTCAACATGAATTAACGTTAGTAACGTAATTATTTTGCTTTCTTACAGTCAAATACATTCTATAAAACTATTTGTTGTTTCATTTTGTTTTTTATTTTAATGAGACTTTTAAGAATATATAGCCTATATGAAATCAACAGTAGAAGGTGAGGTGTGCATAGCATCATTAAATTTCTAGTGAGATATACCATTACTGTCGGTTGTGAAAAAATATTTAGAATGTTTAAGAACTAATGCCCTTCTAAAGCAATATCTTCTATACTGCTGCTACTAGTACAAATGTCTTTTTAGGATAACTCTACTGTCTTCAGAAAGCAAGAGAAAAAAAACAAAGAAAAAAGAAGTACATTAAAAAAAAAACCACAAAAACCAGTCTTCAAAGCTTCTAGGAGATGGCCATTTAAAAAGTGATCTTTTACAGCCAGATAATAGCTTAAGAAAAAAAACATGTTTGAAGCTTGTTTGTCATGAATTCAAAACATGACCTCAGTTCCAGTGAATTTTTGTTTCCTGAAGGGTTTTAAAAATTAATAGAACTGAAAATAGTAACCCTTTAAAAATAAATTAAAATAAATTTAATAACATACCCTGACCTTTTTAATTGGAGGGATTTGAAAACAGTTGAAATTCTATCAATTGACTTTTTTAGAATTCTGACAGAAACTTACTAAGGAATTCATAATTAAGTAGATCAAACTGATTATATTAGAAGAGTAATGAGAATGTTTATTTAGAAAGAGACTATTTTTATCATGCTGTATGGAATTCAAAGATAATAACAAGTTTGTTAACAGCTGATAAAAAAAGAGTAAAAAAATGTCTTTTTCTTGCACTGGGGCTTTCAAGTAATGGCAACCAACAATTTGACTCAACATTCAAGTAATTTTGATAAAATTTCTACTTAAAAAAATTAGTGCAACTATTTGAACTAGGAAAAACCTTACTCCAGACAACTCCAGAAGACCTGAAATGTTTAGGGTATTGCAATTTGTGTGTACTGGAATTCAAAGCACAGTCTTGTCCCTGGACATGATAGCTCTTTTCAGCTTCTTTGTAGGTATTAAGGCCAAGACAAGGGTAAGTAAGGATTGCAGAGGAGTTTTTCAGGTGAGTTTCTTGGGATACAGGAAGGAGGTGCTATTACTTGCTACTGTTAAAATAGTATTTCAGACTGGTTATCTCTTACTTTGGGGATTTAGACATAATTATTTTTTGGTTCTGGTATTTTTTTTTTCATCCTGTAACAGTCATGTTTTGATGGATTATCAAATATGAAAACTTGGAGAAAATGTTTAATTTTCCTCATAGGATATTTGGTTTGTCTGTGATGTGAACTAAGCAATGTCACTACTTGGCACTGTAGTATAGGTACAGATACAATTTTTTTTGGTTTTTTTGTTATGAGGTGATCTTATAACTCCAATAATACCTTTCACATTCTTTATAATGTGTGTTCCTTTTCGAAGTTAAACTGTTGATTTACTCGAATAAAAAAAAAAACCCCTAGAATACAGACTTTCTTACTTTTGGATCTCTGAAAAGAAAGATATTGATTGAAAAATGTAGAATCAAAAGGCATTTACTTCTGATGCAGTCTCCGGAATTAGTTGGTTTTTATTATCAGAGTAAATGATTTCTGTTTCTGGGAAAAAATTTATCATTTTCAAATAGAAAACAAACAAATGAGCAAAATATGCAGACATACTTAAAAACTTTGTAAGTTATTTTAGAGTGAAGTTGTTCTTTTAATACTTGATAATCTAGTAAGCACTAGTTAAATGGGATTCCAAAGAACATGGACTCTTGTTTTACAGCAGTCATCCAATATTCTTAACCCACTCAACTTTATATTCTTCCCTGAGTTAATAGAAGGAATAGTTTTAACAAGAAATGCAGATATATTGGAGATAAAATGACATTACCCCATGAAACACCAAATAGAAGTGTCATAGAGACACACACAGTGATGTCACTTACAATGCAAGCAAGCCATGCTGAATAAAAGGAATCATAATTCCCAGAGGGGCCAATGTACACAATATTTAATGGGAACACTGCATTCCAATCCAGAAACATGGAGACAACCTGACAGCATTAACAGCTTTGACAGCAGAAGATGAGGCTCCAGTGTATGACATCTGACCTTGAAAAACAAGTCTATCTCCCTAGTTATTAAATGCAGAGAATAAAAAGGACTTGTCAGAATGGGGTGACTGAGTCACTGTTTCCTTCAGCATGACCACATCCAGGGCAGAATAGGACACAAATATGTACATATACTATGGTTTCATTCTTTGTCCTTCCAAAGGTGGCAATTTATATTATTACATGTCAATTAAACATTATACCAGAGAAACAATGTATTAAAAAATATGATAAAATTTCATATACTTTGAAAACAATGCATTTTTTGCATGACCACACTGGCAGCTATGTCTTATTCACATAATGGTCTTGTAGGAAGTTGGATTTATAGCAATAAAGCCAATGAACAAGATAATTCTTTGTATAGCAGAAGAAAGTGTCTTCATTGTTGTTGAAAGGTCCTGAAAAGATATCTAAAGGTAATAGGCCAAAATTGAGACTGTGTTGATTGGCCTAGTTAGGCTTCAAGTTTTATTTATGAGAGAATACACCAGGCACAGTAATGTGCATAAGTCTTTCTGTTTCACAGCTAAAAATGTGCATCAGTGGATTTTAAGTTCTTTAATTCCTAGATAGAAATATAATCCAATGGATTAGATATCTGAGCTGTTTAGAACATTTTCTGTTTATTCCATTCTCTTTCCCTAGTGAGTCTCCTTTATGGCTTCCTGCCTCCTGCATTCCTATTTGTTCAACTTAGTGTCAGTAGGAAAACAAATTCTGTAAGAAGGATTTTTTTCTAGAATGCGCTTTGGCCTGATGTTTGGGACAATATTGTGTAGTGTAGGAAATGGGATTTCAGTTCCTATGGTGTTTGAGCAGAACTGAGAATCAGAGAAGAGAGCTTGTTTTTTGTTTTCTGACATCCATCTCAGATTCCACTGATGACTGTAGAGGTTCGTCCAGTGGACTACACACACTGGAAATAGAAGGATGGAATTCAGCCTATCCAGCAGAGGTGCTGGGTCCATTATATATTCTATGGCTTGACCCAGAAAGACAATTTAATTAAATGACTGGCATTTTCTTGGAAATATGAGGAAAATACAGAAATCCAATACTTGAAATACATTCACATGATATGCTAGAGATGTCCCTCTCTATCTGCCTGGATTTTGTTTGGTGGTTTGTGGGGGTTTTTTTTAAGATTATTTTGAGCTCTACTTTATGTGAATAGAGAAGTCCCATTATGTTGTTTCTCAATCCACATATTATTTGTGTTGCTTTGAAAAGATCCCTGAGTCAACTATTGCCACCAACTCTACCTCAATTGACCTTTNTTTTTTTTTTTTTGCATTAGTACTCTAATACTTTGGCACTGGTATACTGGGCATGTCTTTGGATTTTGATTTTTTGGATTGCCTTATGATGGTGCAAAAGGAACAAAATTCTCTGCCAAAGTAAAATAAAACAGCTAGCTGAAATAATGCTTATTTACATCAGCAAAAAATTTGGCCAAATTTTCAGCCATTTATGCTACAAGCTTTATTAAGGGATGCAAGGTTTATTGACCCCGTCACTTTATCAGATGATGAACAAAAGCCCCAATACAGTTACTAATTATATTAGTCATGATTTACCTACACAAGGTGTTGATCTGAGGCCTTGAATCCATGACGAATACCTACTAGCAATATTCAGCAAAATGGTGCTTCCTAGTAGAGGGATTTCCCACCAGAGCAGTTTTTCAGTGCAGCTGTTCATCATTATGTGCAGTCAGCTATTCTGCGGCCTCCATCTTTTACATAAAAGGAAATGTGGCATGATTCTCCCCCTCACAAGCAACACTAAATATCAGTGAACTCTTTGAGCCATCTATAAGTTTTTTATGAATATGTGAAGATGAATAATGAGGAATTTCTATTTTTTTTAATTATAGAATTTTCCTATACAAAATAAAATTAAATATACCCATTGAAATAAGTCACCATTTAAATTTTGAATTGCCCTTAAGCTTAAAGTGGATGTGTATTCATTTCTAAGAAAATGTTGCTTCTCCTTAATTGAAATAAATACTAAGCACTACTAAGAAGAAATCTTCAGTTTACACTCTTCTTTTCACACCTATTTTCCATTTTTATTGCATAGAACTGTTGATGTTTTAAGTGTGGCTTTTGAATTTGATTCATGAATATTTATTATTCATCTCAGCTTTTGGACAATATACCTACTCAAAACACTTTTGAGTAATTTACTGTTGTGATAATTGAGAAAAAATGACACAATTATAGTAAATACACAAATATAGTAAATATAATAAAAATAGTAATATAGTAAAAATATAGTAAAATGATCAAATAAACTACTTGGAAACTGATAATGCTTCTTTGGGCTGTGCACATGAAAAAAATTACAGGATTAGAGTAACATCTAAAGTGGATATATAGATATTACTTCCCTCCCACCCCCTAGAATTTTTTACATAAAGAGATCTTCCACTAATTGTCCTAATACATAAATTGACTTCATAACCATATCAAAACATTCTGAATGTCTAAGTCAAATAAATTGTATGATTTTGTGTAAATATTGTGGGTAAAATCTTGACCTGACAGAAAACAACAAAATGCCTCTCTGTAGTAAATAAAATCTACTTAAAATCTACTGAAGTTAGATTTACTTAGTGTCTACTGAAATAGTGCTATTGGTACTATTACTAATGCTATTATAGTATGACTTAAACTGTAGTATTTTGATGCTAGGTACACAGATTTCTGTTATCACAGAAAATTGAATTTGATATCTTAAAGATGCAAGATTTCATGCACAACACATTCTAGCTATTGGCAGGAAAGCATATAGCTGTTTCTCACAAACACTAAGCATCATTAAATTCTACTGATCTTCAGAGATGTAAGTGCTGTAAATGCTACTTTTATATATTTGTGAGATTTGAAAGTGCAGTTCTTTTTTGTATATAAACTTTATAAACTTTGCTGCATGCATTCCTCTAATAATTCAGTCAGAGAGTCATCTTTTAGATGATCTGTTTTCCAAGACCAAAATTCTACTTTCTTTTGAGCTTTTTAACCTTCTATATAAGACTTTGACTCACAATATTATTAGGGATGACAGACAATATCANTGTAGACTATATGCTAAGGAATGTGGCTAACATTTGGTGGTGTCAGGTATTTGTGGTTCCTTTAGGTAGCATTTGCCTTTAGGATTAATAACATTTTATTCCTGTGGGACATTACAGAAATAAAACCTGGCCCTGTTAGTAAATGGAAAACTACAGAGCATTAGGATTTCTCTCTCCTAAGATTTTACTTTAGACAGTCAGTCACAGGATAATGAAAGGAGGACAGCACATGTACATTGTGAAAGGAGTAATGGATGATAATTTTTTTGAGGAGAAGTCATTCTTAGGAGGATATTCTAGTGGAAGGAGGTAAGAAATAGACAAAAGATGATACCCAAAGTGAATGTGCTAAAGAAAGGACAGCTAAGAAAGAAGAAAATGGGGCAGAAAATTTACAAAAATACAGACAAAGAAACTCATTCAAAAATGGCTTATAATTTACATCCCCAAATTTGGTTTCTACGTACCTGCATCTACCAGTCTGAATTCTTTATTGTCGTTGCTCTCCTGTAACAAGCATAGAACCAAGGACAATGTCATTTAATGTCTTTATACCTAAGGAGAGTTTTAGTAGCTTGCCCCAAGAGACTGTCAGTAGGAGGAGAGTCTGTGGGCAATGCAGCCTTTGGTTTGGTCATTTGTGCTCTGATCAGTTTCAGCTAGTCCTTTTCTTCAGTCTTTTCTCTGCTTGCAGTGTCTTGTTTGTAAACCTATCAATCATTATCATCCCTAAATAGCATAGGAATGTAATGGAATTAGATAACATGGAAAGGTGAGTTAGCTATTGTATGTTGCCAAATCAAACAAAAAAAGTGTATTTCTGTTTTATACAGATGGCTTAGCAATTTTTTTCAGTGTATATTAAATCTTTGCTATTTATGTTTCTAAAACATGGCTTCCACTAAAACTCAGTGCAGCTTGCATATAACCATACTTGACAAAAGAAGAAAGAACAAGATACTATTTTGTGAATAGACTACAAAAAAAAAAGAGGTGAAGAAAAATAAATCACACAGAATTTGCTGAGTTGGAAGGGACCCAAAAGGATCATGGAGTTCAACTCCTGGCCCTGCACAAAGCCACCCCAAAAATCACACCATGTGCCCAAGCATGTCGCTAAACACCTCTTGAACTCTGTCAGGCTTGGTGCTGTGACCACTTACTTGAGGAGTCTGTTCCAATGCCCAGCTATCATCTGGGTGGAGAACCTTTTCCTAACATTCCCTTGGGTCCTGTCACTGATGGCCACAGAGATGAGATCGGTGCCTGCCCCTCTGCTTGCCCTCATGTAACTGTAATGAGGTCTCCCCTCAGTCTCCTCTTTTCCAGGCTGAACAGACCAAGTGACAAGTGACCTCAGCTGATCCTCATATGCCTTCCCTTCGAGGTCTTTCACCATCCTCATTGCCCTCCTTCGGACACTCTCCAATAGTTTAATGTCTTCCTTTTATTGTGGCACTCAAAACTGCCCCCAGCACTGGAGGGGGGGTTGCCCAAGAGCAGAGCAGAGGGGACAATCCCCTCCCTTGCCTGGCTGGCCATGCTGGGCTTGATGCCCTCAGGACAGCGTTGGCCCTCCTGCCTGCCAGAGCACTGCTGACTCATGTTCAATTTTTTGTTGATCAGAAATCCCAGGTGCCTTTCTGCAGCACTGGTCTCTAGCATTTCTCAGTCTGTACGTCCAGGGTTGCCCCATCCCAAGTGCACAGCCCAACACTTTCCTTGTTGAACTTTTTATGGTTGGTGATTGCCCAGCTCTCTAATTTGTTGAGGACTCTTTGCAGGGTCTCCCTTCCTGCCTTTGAGGGAAGTCAGCACCTCCTCTCAGTATTGGATTGCCTGTGAACTTAGTATCCCTTCCAGTCCTGTGTCCAAGTCATGAAGATAGAGAACACAGGGCTGAGGATGGAGTCCTGTGGAACCCCACTAGGGACAGATCACCAGCCTGATATCACCCCATTGACTGTAACACTTTGTGCCCGACCTGTGGGCCAGTTGCTCACTGTCCTGGTTTAGGGCAAATTTGGGAGAAATCCTCTGAATAGGGTCCCTCTGGGGAGCAAATCCAAACGGCCCCTCCCCCAACCGGTCTGGGAAAGAACTTCATTGGAGAAAAGTGGAAAAAACTATTTAACAAAGTGTCCACAAGCTTAAAGAATGAATAATATGAAACAATAAAACCTTTCATTGCTCTGGGGTGAGATGGTAAATTGAGAAAGTCCTTGCCATGAGTGTAGCTTGGTGCTCTCAGTCTCTTATCAGTCGCTCCAGAGGTCCAGGCCCGGTGGGCCACAGGTGTGAGCAAAGAGATCTCTGTCCTGCTGCTGTCCATGCCTCAGATGAACACACTGGAGAAGGAATGTGTAGAATTGAAAGTTTCTCCAAAACAAACTGTGTGCTTCTTCTTCTCCCCCTTCGTTCCCAGAACCAGTCTTAAAGGAACAGAACTTAACATACAGAATAAACAGAACAGACAATTGGGGATACAAGCATCATAAAGTTACCCTAGGACACTCATCCATAGCATGATGTGTTTATTGAGAAAGGGAAAGGGACAAGTTGTTTGTTCTTCACTTACAAATGATTTAATACATGTAAGTCTTTCTCATGTTGTAATTTTTTCTCCTCTGTTTCAAGGATTCTCTTTTTTTCCTTGTATAGTTACAAGTATATTAATTTTTATAAGAAATCAAATACACAGTTAAAGAACCTGAAAGCTTTGCTATTTCTCTTATTTACTTCCATCTATTCAGAAAAATGTATAATAATTAATAATTTATAGGAGGCTTCTAAGAGTCTCCTGAAGAAAAATAGTTTTAGAAAGATAATGTGAGAATACAACAATAACTCTCCCACCATGTTTTTTAAAAGTCCTGCCAATTTTACATTCATTTAATCTTTGATGTACTCTAGGTTTGTTTAACAGTTTCACTCTGAGAGCACAATACTACAGTGAATCAGAGGGCATTGGTAATGTTTTGTTTTCTTTGGAAGTCAGTCAAATATAGAAATAATCTGACCATGAGTATTTGTGAGGGATTAAGTAGCAAATAAAATGGGAATTGAAATACACATTTTTACCAGAAAAAATAAGTAGAGCAAGAACAAAATGACTTCTAAGCTTAAAGACCTCTAATAGTGGATATGAAATAGACATCCAAATGTCATTATCGTTAAGTGTGTATGTTACTATTCTCTAGTGTTAGTTATAGCTCAACCAAGAAATGCCGCTGATAATGACCTGTCTACATGGTATAAATAATTTTCTAGCATTGAGCACAGCAGATTTACCAACAATCTCAGAAAATCATCTATTTCTTGCAGTAAAATTTATTTCCAGGTTTGAAATGCATGAACAATTTTTTTTGGACAAATTTGTATTCTCGTCTTCATAAGTGAGACAACTTGTGTCAATATAAGAGTAAATCTAAAGTGAAGGTAAAAAACGCAACAACTGTAGAGGAATAGCCCCACTCCAATTTCAGGGTAATGGGTCTGCGGAGGGAGCTCTCTTGAAAGAGATACTGAAGAGTTCTTTATAACCAACATCCAGTCAATCTTTGTGCAGGCATATCTAACTTCTTGCTTCTTAGCTATTTAGATGATAAAAACAATTTCCATTTTTCTCAAGATTTTTTTTTTTGCTTGCATTTGTTCTGTTCTTCTTTTTCCACACATCATATGGACATGTACCAATTCTTTCATACATAGTCATGATGATAAGAAAATGATAAGAAAACAATATCTTTTTATAGCACTGATTATGTAGCATGCTATTCTACCACTTGTTTTCTTGTGTAGCAGGCAGGAATGTAAAAGGCTACATAATTCAAAATGTTTTGAGATATATATATATATATATATGCACACACACACACGCACATATAAATTACAGCTGCCAGTCCGTCAGCTGTAGGGTCCAGTGCAGGAGTTTGTGAGAGTTCTGAAGATGCTGTATAAAACTCATTGTATAAATTCTACATTTATAACTGAAGATGCTCATATGGCACTTGTGTATTTTCACTCCACTTCAGAAATTTTGAGCATTTAGTAGTAATCCCTTGCTGTTAACTGCAGCACAGAAGAACTAAAACAAAGTCTAATAACTCTTATCCCATCCAAAAAGAATAGGCAGACTTGTCATTAGGCAGTCTCCATTGACTGACTGCAAGAAAAAGCTAGATGATAAGATTCCCTAAGGTTTTTAACCTTAGTAAAGTTAGATGAAGAGGAATCCTATTCTTAAAATCTTCCCTGAAGTCTCTAAGTTTGGTTAGACTCTTAAAATACCTTAATACCTTCATTGAGCTTAGGTGGACACATCATTTTCATCACTCTGAGCATTCTGAGGCCCACTGTAGAGAAGGGAACTCAGCTCTGTGTCCTCACTGTTTGCTGCTCTGTGGGTATTCAGACAGTACGCATAGAAAAGTCATAAACAGAAGAGCATGGTAAAAATCTGAAAAAAAGACAATTTTATGAAGACATAAAATTTCCAATCTGATGTTCACTTTCTATGTTAAAGATGCTGGAAATCAAGCAAAAAGTACTCCCCAAAATGACTGAGAACACATCAGAACTATATTCAAAGTTTGAACTGACTCATGTTTTTCAATATTCAAGGGAAGAAATTTCTTTTCCAGTCATTATGGGGTTTTGAATTGACATTGACATTTTGATGCATGATGTTTAGCTTTTTTGACTCCTGTGTCTTCTGTTGATGGCTGAAGAGACATTTAAAATATTAATGCCATAGAACAGTCTGTTAAAGTTCTAACGTCATCTTTTAATGGAACACTCCTGTGCTAATAATATGAAAACTCTTTATTGATAGATAATTCGATATAGTCCCCATGCATAGTTCATATTACTAGTATTTATAGTCCTTATTTTTTAAATTTACAGTTTTAAATGAAACTCTCATTTGTTTTCAGGAAGTTTTTCCTGAATGAAAACTACTACATCTGTTATTTTGTTTATTTTATCCCAGTCTTCTTGAGTCAATGGGCACCTTTGTAGGGACTTGCATGGATGTGGGATTTATGCCGTTGAAGAGCACCCTTTCAGTGAAGCTGGAGAGAATAGGGCTCACTTCCAAAGATTTGCAGACTTAGGCTTGATCTTGGATTTATTCACAAAAGGATTTGAGGATCCAAAGTTTAGTTTAGTTGTGTTGCACACAAACAAAATGTTCCAATGTTCCATTGCTTTTTATGTAGTAGAGGGATGATTACAGTTTCTCTCACAAATTGCTCAACTGATCTGTCTGAAGTCTAGGGACATAATTTAAAGCAGGTAAGTATTAATATTAATGGCTAACTGCTATTTTTGAAATCCCTATTCAGGTACTGCCTAATCCTTTAAGAAGCAAAATCTCTTTCAGTTCTCAATAAAAGCTATTCCCAGAGAGGGTTTTCTAGATAATTTTAGTAACATTCAGAAACTAGCCTTTCATGGGAATAACTAGGAGGGAGAGAAAGAGAGAGATGTGAAAAAACACACATGAAAGGCCACCAAAAGTTGTCCAACGGCAGTGCCTATTGCCTCAAAGTCCAGTTTATAGTATCCCATTTATTCTTTACTTCTGCATCCTTTTGAGAGCAAAAGCAAATGAAATCATGATGGTTAAAATTATACATTTTGTAATTTAAGTGATGTTTTAATACTGCTGTGGGTGAGAGGAAGTTCTTCCATGTTCTCCCCTTTCCCCATAACTCAGATCTGGAATATAAATATTGTTGCTTACCACTCAAAAGGACTAGTTTTGCAAGATTTTTTCCTTGGAAATTTGAGGGATATAGTCCTCATCTGTAAGGGGATCTGTACAAAACCCTCAATGTGTCGTTAAAAATATTTTTGCATGATTTATTTATAATTATTTCTCTTGTCAGAGTTTGCTTCCAAATTGTTGATTTTATACTGACCTTCTGAATGGCTCCTTTCTGTTTAGGGCTGATCATGGCAATTTAGTAATATCGCAAATGTCTTTATGTCAAATGTAAAATACATCTTATGTAAGAGATAATACATACATATATATACTATATTAAGGTATTCTGCATTGGTATAATATGATTGAAGGGTGGTGTTTTTTTGAATTTTCATTTAATACTAACATTGCTTTTTATGAACTTTCAAGTTTGGGTCATTTTCTCAGGAATAATTCTCATTCTTTAGTTCCTGTGATCTCATTTACTTACCGGTGAAACTTTTTAGACTGGCAAAGTTTACTCTGAAAGGAATGTTGTGCTCTGGTGCTTCTCCTGAGGTCTGATAGATTTGGCTACTGCCAGAAGAGCCTTTGGTTAACCCTCCTTTGGTTTGATAAACAGGCTGCCATTTGGGGGAGATGTTCTTCCTGTAACATACATGTGATTGCAACTGGCAAAGACAGTTTCACTTCATTTAGCTTTAGACTAATCAGGGAAATAAGTAATAGAAAAAAATCTTGTCTAGAGAAAAGTGCATCGCACTCTGGTATTTTCAGATAAAACCTGTTTTCCTCACAGATGGTAAACATTAAATTTACAGCTACTGGATTTTGCACTTGGGAAACAGCTCCTACAGGACACGCAGTCTGATTTTGCAAACATTTAAGAACATGAGGAGGAGTCATTGATTTCAGAAGACCTAATTATATGTGCGAAGCTCTCCTTTTTTGTAAGAATTTGTAGGACTGGAATTAAAGCAGGTTTTCTGCCTTAAAAACAAACAAAAAAACAAACAAAAACTCAAGCAAGTTATGGGAGTTATTTTAAGCTAAAAAGGTGAAGGCACTCCTTCATTTCGTCATTTTATTTTGTTTCTCACAGGAGGCCTATTAATAATGCATCTGTTATTTGTTTTGTGCTCTGTTTTAATTTAATTGCTTTGCATTCTTGTATCAATTGCCTTTTCACAAATATTGTGAGACATTAATAAGTAGACAAAATCAAGTAAGTTCTGTTATGAAGTGCTCAGCTTAAAAGTTGTGATAGATTAATCTGTGCTGCTGTCTTGAAATTAATTAACCAGATACTGAAAATGCTGGTTAAAAATTATTTTTTTCTCCGTTCTTCATTCCATGCCAAGTCTCTACATCCCTTGGTTCTTTGAAAGATTTGAAATCTAGTTTAACGTACAGATTTGAACCATACTTTTTTCAATGATTTGCATTTGTGGTCTAGCTGTCTTTATAATTGTGCCTTGAGTAAATTAAAATATTTTTATGCTTTTAAGTTTTGTTTCTCAAAAACTTTACTAGCAAATTTCTCTGTAAAATATTTTTGTTTGCCTCAGTGGTAAGAGGAACATATAAATATGAACACACATTGCATTTCAATAATATATTTATTAAATCTGGTATATTCATGGCTCAGTAGTAACACAGAATTGGTTACAGTGCTTCTGTTAATAAATTTACTGGTTTTAAAGCAATATGGGCTTCTATCCCCCTCTCCCAATCACCCTGAAATGTGTTAAAACCCAAGTCTATGAATTTTTTCTCTTTATTTCTCGGAACACGATTCCTGTTTTATAAAAATTGAGTCATCATTAGAAGAAACTAATCCTCAGCTACACTTGCTGGAAACCCAGAGTACCTGTAAAAAACATCAGGAAAACTGGGATGGCTGTAGTATGCATTCAGAGGAAATCGTAGGCAAAGCTAATGTCCACTTTGTTATGGAACCTAAAATTTTCCTTCTAGGTTGAATTACTGTTTTTTTTGTTGTGGTGGTGAAAAGGCAACATCTCTCAGAGATTTTGAGAGAAGCACAATTTCTTATAGAAGTATCGATTTAGTGGCATAATGTAAGGCAGCTGAACTGCCGTCCAGATAAAAGGGCAAGATGAATGGATAAACTATTCAGTTTTGTTGCATAGGTGATTAGAAATTGCCATTTGAAAACCACTGTTTTACAGACCAACAGCAGTAGGCATTCACAACATTGTGATCACCTGCCTCTGTTTCTGGAAGTGAAACTGAATACATTCCAGTGGCTGGCCTCTGGTATAATCAATAGTAGAAGGGAAGGAAAATCTAGTGAGAAAAAATACAGCTTAAAAATTTAATTGTTGCATATTAATAGAAAAATGGAATTAAAAGAAGAATTCTTTCTTGTAAGAAAAAAAGCTTCCATCTATGTACGAAATTGAAATACTTAACGAAAGGGTCAAATCTGGTGAGGGATTTCTTATGCTATAACTTTGCTTAGTGCTGGCAATCTAATTCTCACTCTAAGGATATTCTCCAGTAACTGATGCTGGTGAGTTCATAGTTAGCTATACCATTCAGTAGTTGTACATAGTGGCTTATAGGTAATTTTTAATAGGCCTGCAGTAACTTAAAATGAATCCTCTCTTGGTCCTAGACTAGAATATAAACTTCCCTTCATTATTGGTGGATTGAAACATAATCTGTGTGTGTTGAAAATATGATAGTATAATCATAACATCTTCAAAGCTGCCTTTCAGTAGGCAGAGATGTGTTTTTGAAATAAAATAATTCCTCAGATAAATGTTATGCTACTAGATCTATTCTTAGAAGGGTTGTATCAACATCATGTGCTCATCTTTGAATTAAAGTATCAAACAGTACTTGCTCTTTTGACAAAAACCTTCCATGTTTATATCACATTTGAATTCATCTCAGTTTAGCTTACTGCCTTTTTTGTTGTTGTTGTTTCTGAGACTTTTCCTTGCCAATTCAGTGAGTTTTTGGGATCATAAAGGTATTGTATATTGCAGTTAAATTCTATCTCAATTTTTTGTATCAAAACCTCAGCAGACTTGGATTGTAAAATCTAAAGAGTAGAGTTTCATTATATGTGTTTGCCTTAAATGTAGTTGATAGTGTTTACCCTTAAGTTTAAAGAAACCTAGAGATCTAACTCAGCTCTCTACACTGATAATATCTGAAACTAAGAGAGATGAATCCTATTTTTTTTTCCTATTCTCCTAAGATCCTACATTTTTTGGCTCATCTTTCATTCACATTGCTGTTCTCTTAAAATAAAAACCTCAGAATGGATTACAGTGTTCTTCATAGGAATGAAGTAATCTCTTTTTTTCCTACAAACTGCTTCTTTCTTAAATATCCAAAGATATAATAAGTTTATCACACTGGAATCTTCTTTTCAGTTGCTCTAAAAAAAACCCTCAGCCCCTTGGGGCTTTTCTAGTCATTTATTTGTAGGTTACTGCCCATTGCTTCTCTCACATTCACATACATTCCAAAGCTAGGGCTTCCATTCTATACCCCTATATAAATCTGTACTTTGCTCTGGATAAAGAATTTTTGTATGAAGGAAAAAGAGCAGAATACTAAGTGTATTTGTAGATGGCTGCCTGGGTGTTTCATCCCCTTTAGATCAGTCGTCTGTAAGATTTATCATCTGCGATTCTCTATTTACTTTTATTGATGAAAACATTTGCTTTGCAACATGCTGAATTAGAACTGGAAGCCATATTCTTCTTTATTTTATTATTAATTCTAAAAGTGATTTTCTCTGTTTCTTGGTTTTTCAGTTTCTCTACTCCAGTTTCTTCATTTGCAAAATAAGGATAATTGTATGTTCTTTCTTTCAGAGGCAGGGCACCAATAAAGTACCATGACATGAAACAAAAACGAAACCAAACAAATGAAAAATGAACAGACAATCAAACAAGCAAAAAAAACGTGGGTAAGAGATAAGAGGTGAAGAGAAGGCAGGCGGGAGATAAAAGTAATCCTATCACAGGAATTGCTCTGTAGACCTCCAGTCAGAAGAGGCTAGTTTGACTAGACAGCATTTATACACAGGTGGATGTCTCTGCCACACCTTTTCCATCAATTCCTTTTGCAGAAGAGCTAAGCAGTAGGGATTCATGCACTTGCACTTATTGCAACCTTAATTATCTGAGCAATAACAGAAGAAACAGTGACACAGACTTCTGGTAATTTAAGATAAAATCCCTTGATATTAATCTGTCAAAAAAAAAAAGAAAAAGGTTGTTTTTTTTTTTAACCCAATTTCACACAATCTATTTTGCTTGATATGAAATGGATCTTAGGTCCTAAAATTTAGTGTAAATAGGATTTTTTTTTTTTACATCCAAATGAAGTTAGAAAGTTGTGAGCTGGAAGTACAAGGCAACTTGACACTTTCAGATTTCTATCCCTCTGTGTAACCCAAAAATTCTGTTAAATGGAATGGTTATTACCTAAAGTTTAAGACTCTAGAAGCAATAATAATGGGGCACTTGCAAGGAAGAAAAAAATCTCAAATCATCCTATGAAAATGAAGAGCCTTGTATCCATCTATCTTCTCATTTTAACGAAGATGGTATATATTGAGATTTATGCTCTTTAGGGGTATTTTGAATATGTGTGTGGGTTTGTGTGTTTGTGTATATGTATGTTGGATATTTCTGAACAAGCAAACATTAAAAATATGCTGAGCTTCTGTCCAGGAGGTTGGGTATTTTCCTGATTTCTAGTCTTCATTCTCAGATGGTATGCTTGGTATCAAACTACACAGAAAATGTATCTGCACTGATGTTGTGACCTTGAAGCTCTTTCTCAGGAGGATATTGATGCGATTAAAAATCTTGGAGAAAAATAGAGGAAAAAAAATTAAAAACTGTGAATGGCCTGAATGACCCACTTAGAAACATATTTGGTCACCTGCCATGAAATAGTTAGGAATGAAAAAGACACCATAAAAAATTCTGCATCCTGTTGGGAGCCCTGAAATCTTCAGTAAGAAGGTTGGTACAAAGACTTGTTGTCACAAACAGACAAATAGTGCTTGTGAGTCATTGCTTTGATTCCAAAGTAGCACGCAAGCAAAATCGTGTCTGTTCATAATGCAACAAATTCAGCAAATGGTGGCAAACAACTCACCAGCTTACATAAAAGAACACGTTATCCAAGCTGCGTTAAAAATTTCATTAATTGACCTAAACACTATCTGTGTGGTCTTTGAGGATGCCTGACTTCATATTTAGGGTCTATTCTACAAAAATAAAGTGTTTATTAGCAAGGCAGTCAGTGGAGAAAGATGGGCAACTCTGGAGACCATAGGAAAGACTGACTTTTCCTTAGTCAAGGTTTTCCTATGTAAGACAAAGCAACCATCCTACAGGAAGCAGACAGGAAACAGGGGAGCCTTCCCCTTAGGAACCAGTAAGGCTTGCACTCAGGAGCAGGCAGTGTGTAGAAACAGCTAAGTCTCATCTTACCTTGATAGTATTCATACAAGATACAGAAACCTATTTTACAAACTTACTCAGCCCCCAAAGAGATATTCCAATTGAGCGTAGAATTTATCTTTCTGATGAAGAGAGATGACTTCAGACAGGCTAGAAAAATCATGGGACCATAAGATAAAGAGGCAAAAGGAACAGGTGTGCATGAATAATTTAAAACTTTCAGAGAAGGGAAAATAATTGGAACCAAGCAAATAATTTTATCTTATTTAGGTTTCATTTGCATTATTCTTTAAATTCCCATGGGAAAAAAGACATAGAGATGGCATTACAATTTCTGCGTAATAACCATAAGTTATGAAGTTTTGAAAACATGTGAAATAATATATTGATCTATTAATTTTTACTTTATGATGGCCATTTTAAATAAGAACAGATTTGGAGAATACTTCTTTAAAATTATAAATTTTAAATGAGAAAATACAGCTTTAGATAATTGTATGAGTTGGATAGAAGCAAGATGCAAGATGCTTTGCATCATATTTACATCCAAATAAAACCAGACCAGTAAGTAAAAATCCATAGAAATGTTAATTGCCATAGCTCATTGTCTTATTTGTCCAAACAATCTAGTGAGTGGGAACAATAATCCATTTAAGAAACAGCTAGTGAAATGCTTTGAATGTAAAAGAAAGACTACAAAATCCTGATGGAGTTGTAGGTATCTTCAGTAAGAATGTTTTTATTGTCAAAAGCAATGGTAACGAAAAAGAGCAAAGAAGGGTAAAGAAAATACTAGAATAAAGAACTATTTTCATCTGTGATTGCTTTGTTTGTTCATGTGTATTAGTTATATAAAGTAGCCTTCTGATCTGTATCCAGGCAACACAAAATTGCTCCATTTTAACAGTAAAGTATGAATGTAAATAATCATTTTAGCAGGCACATACTGCAGAAGAAATAAATGCCTGGTTTACCCTTCTGTAAAAGGTAAAGAGAAGTAAAAATTGCATTTTTTGAATAAAGGGTCAACAATAACTTGATTTACTAAAAACGTTCAACAAAGTACAAGCGTAAATATGAAAAAGTCCTTTGATTTTGTCTTTAATGTAACTTGAAGAAACTTTTGTACAGAGTCACCCTCACTTTTGCTTTTCTTCTCTGGGAGGGATAATTTCATTCTTATCAGTGCTTTGCCTAGACAGATGAGAAACAGTGACTTCTGGGGATCCAAATACAAAATTGAATTCCTAGTGCCTTTTTTTCCCCTCAGTCCATTTAATACGTCACAACAATGTATTGTATTTCTTCTTAGTATTCTTTAGAAGCAGGATAGAATGAAATGGAAAAAAAACGTTGTGTCTGGCCATTCCTAGATATTCTTTTGCTGAACATTAATCTAGGGACAGACAACATGCAGCAGAAGTGCTTTCAATGTGGTTAATGGTTTTTTTGTTAACTCTCAGAGAACTGAGAGTCTTAATTTTAGGATTATGTTCTTGAATACATGATAATTAAGAGAAATATGAAGTATGCAGATACAGAAACCAAGCTAAAGAGCTTTGCCAAAACTACAGAATGTGAATTCCTAGCCCTCAGAACTAGTTTCTAAAGAAATGATTATTTCTATTACATTCACTTGTTGAAAATAACAAATAGAAAATTATTGGGTTTCTAATACTATTTTGAAACATTCAATACATGAGTATTTAACAGTGTCTAACTTTCTTTTTTTTATCCACAAATAACATCTGTTTCATAACCAGAAGAATTCAGGATGAAAACAACAAAGTCCATATACTCAGCATTTACATTTCATAAAGTAAGATACATGTATGCAAATCCAGAAGCAATTTGGGCTTTTCTGTATATTTAATATGTCTTTTAGAACTTAATCTTAATCTTTTGCTATGTTAAAGAATTTGAAAGCATCCAAATAGTTCTAGGAAATAAATATTTTTGGCTTTATAAACAAATTAAATCAAAGCTTTTCAGGCTCCTCAGATAAATCTGCTATGAAGAATCATTTCAGAAGATCTGTCTTTTTCTCACTGCAGTAACCAAAGTAAAGTCTGGATACAGTAATATTACCAGTTTATAAAATTCATTCATATTTTCTTTTGCTGCAGATTGATTTCCTTCTTCGACATTTATGCCTTCTTCTGCTGGTTGATAATTACCATATGCTTACAACTACTTTGCTAGAATTTGAGCCCTGAAACCTGTTATATTTGCTTGTTTTATAGATGATCTCTGTTGCCTTCAAGCATATCGGGAATCATTTGTAGTAGAAATTAGCAAAGACACACAATTTTTAGTAGTGATGTATTGTGTGCAGGTGAATCAAGAGTGTTTGCTGCTCCAATGCATGTCAGCTAATGCCAGGAGAGCTGGACTGATTCCACAGGAACAAGATCCATGTTGAAGATTTTGATAGCATGTTTCATTTTCTTAAAAGAAGGGGCAGTACAAATCAGCAAAGCACGTGAACTGCTGTCACAACCTTACTCAGCCCTGACAGACAGCAGCAGTTTGTCCAGCCATCCCTCTGACCTCCACTGCTCCCAAGTGGGATCTCTGTAATTTCCATCTCTCTTGTACTTTCTTTAGGGAGAAGTAACTGATCCCCTTCTTCCCTGCTCTTTCAACACCACCTTGCTGGGTTGGAAGATGATCCTTTCTGACACCCTTCTGTGGGTGCCTCCCTTGCACCCCTGGTGGCACATATCAGGAGGAGATGAGGCAGTGCTTGTCACGCCCCTAAAGATTATTCCTGTTAAACTTGTCTTGTGAAGAGTGATTACTTAGTGGCTGATCAGGGCAAGACTGTGATTCAGTGTTTTAATTTGGCTTCTAGAAAAGGTGGTGGTTTTTTTTTCTTTCTCTCCTGACACTATCTATAATAGAAAACTTTCTGAAGACTAATTTTCCTTTGCAAAAGTTTGTAAGTTTGACCCTGTGAGTAGGATCCTCCTACAATTCATATCTCTGTCTGAGAGGCCAAATTATCGATAATGTTGTGAATATTTTCTAGCAACTTGATTAAGAACTGAGTTACTTTGCTTTTGAAATGTGTGGTTTTGAGTACAACGGCAGTGAGCATTGAGAAGACGGGGTGGAGGGTATCCCTGAAAATCATATCTGACACTTGGGAATTGTCACTTCATAATTTCCAGTGGTGTCTCAGAGATCACCAAAATTGAATCCATCCTGGAGAAAAAATTAAAACTAGAGCATAATTTGGAGATACTTAGAAATCCCCAAAACTGTTTTAGAGTTAATTCTATCTTAGTCCCTCTATTCAAGTATTCTTTATTCAAGTTTTCTCACATGTTCTGCAAATCACTACATGGATATGTAAGAATAACCAGTGTAATACCTGAAACCATCACTATTAGCTGGACAAAGTGAGTGTACCCTGAGGCTCATAAAAAACTCCCAACAAATAAAAAGAAGAATAATAACCTGTTACTGTTAACCTTTATAACGATTTAGTGCTATAGAACATGAATTATTAATCAGAGAAGCACAGAAGAACGCACCAAAACCCAAACTCAGGAATAAATATATTAGTGAAGAAAATCCCACATTACCTGGAACATTAAATTAAATAAATCTAATCAACATTTCCTTTTCTAAATTATGAATGTAATAATTGAAAATCTAATTCCTCCCTCAGGCCCACAAGTAATTCTATTAGGAAGCCGTTATATACCACTTAAGTAAGTTTGTGTGGTGCCTATGAAATGATAGCTATTGTACCACAAACTCAGCTACCAACAAGTGACTCATTAAAATGTCCAAAATTTAAATGTTGGTTCTTTCACCTTATTTTAAGCGATAAGTTTTAACTCCCTTGTTATTACAATTTTTAAAATCAAATTATATCCCTAATGACATGAATAAGAGCATACAAATATAAAAATACTGCCAGATAATAAAAAGTGAACAATGAGTAGGACAGTCTCCCATCAGGACCACATTTCACAGAACAGTGGTCATTTCCACCTGTTAATTTATTTTAATGGTTATATTGTTATTTATGTATTCTTTTTTTATGTTTGTGATTTATGCATATATATAGTGTTATTGAGAATGAGCCTAAGTGAATGCCTTGCAAAAATCTTCAATTGACTAAGAACTGCAAAGTCAAATCTTTTAAATCATCAGATTTTGGCCAAATCTGGTACAAAATAGAAATAATATTTCACCTGTTATGATAAATTTTATAGGACAAGGCTGATCATGACCTTCCAGATTTATTCAGAGCTTTGTAAAAAACATATGGTATTATGGCCTAAAACAATCAAGCAACTGCATATTTTCATTGATTGGAGCATAACATATTATTATCTTCAATATTTTTTTTCCAAGTTGAAGGAATGTCTCAGATTACAAAGAAAAAAAGACCTGTCTAATTTATGACTCCACTTTATCAAGGTCTTCTGGCAAGCATCACAGTTATAGATGCTTTACTTGGTGCTTCTCTGGAGTTGCTTTAACTTAGAATAGTCAAAGTATACTTTAAAATATTCTGATCTCTGTTTAAATGATTAGATCACTGAGGCAATGAAAGCAATAAAAAGGGGGGTTATATATAGCTGAGAAGAGGAAGCAAAACCCAGTGAGGTAACTCATTATGTCTTGCAACAGAAAATGATCCGTAAGAGGGTGAGAATTGTCCATGGAACAGAAGAAAATGAGACCGCTGCTCATGATCAATTCTTAAGCACCACACTTTTCCCTGTGGTCAGTCCTTGCAGAAATTTGCTCTCTGGAATCACATTTCCTTTTCTGACTGGTTCATGATGTCTGGCAACCTAGTAGGCATGTAGTTTTTGCTAAATGCTAGGTTTTTGCATTTTCCTACTTTTTTTCATCCCATCTGGAGCGGGAAACAGTCCCCCAGCTTGGGGGTTGGAAGGGAGGGAAAGAGAGAGGGAGAGGCACAAAGCAGTGGAGGAACATTCACAGTAGAAATTTAGGCTTTCAGCCAGCTATCAAATTGATTTGATATGCATTAGGCCCATGGGGCCAAAAAATGGAGATAAAAAATAGACTTTTCCTGCAGTGATGTAGTATTGAGTATTACTGTGTGCAAAATGTCAAAGGAAAGTACTGTAATTTATTTTTTTTAATAATTTAAAAACAAAAAGAGAAAGTAGGTCATATAAATTTAAAAAATGAAAATGGTTGCAAGATTGCAGTTATCTTGGTGGTTTTATTTATCTCTAAGGGTGAAGTCATAGTTCTCAGATCATAATTTATGATCTTTAACATAATGGTGTTTTAGGGATTTTTCTCCATTGCCTTTCTTTCTTCCTAAATCTGTGTATGTTAAATTTAAGTTCTGTGGTTGGGAAATATGATTTTGATCCTCACCGTGTTCCCACTAGTGTTTTAATTCAGATCAAGATCAAGAGTGTATTTCCACAGAAAACCTCAGTACTGTCACCACTCTTTGCACATTGTTTCACGTTGCAGAGGGTTTCTTACAGCTTAAGTCCTTTCAGGTGAGCCTCACCTGGAAGATGTCCTGGAAAATTCCCAGCAATTTCCATTTGTAATCTTCTTCTCCTTGACTATTGCTATCTTGTAGTTCAAAACTAAAGAATTTTTCTTGAATGCTTTCCTTCATAGAGTCAGAGAAAAATAAAAATAGTTATTTTAGGAACTTCAGTTTAAAGAAACATTTTTTTCTCTTCACCGAATTAATATAGAAGAAAGCTAAAAAACCCATTAGTGTTGTGTATTTCTGGACAAATAGTTACTGTTTGCCTGAATTTCTTCAGATAGCTTTGAAGAATTATTTTGATCTGGTATTCAGAGCATTAAAGACAATATATCCTCATCAAGAAAAGACAGATTTATGAATTCAGTTTGTGTAATGTGGGTCTGACTCTTTGCCACGGTGATTAGTTTTCAAATTAAGAAAATTTATTCTTGCAATTAATGAGAATCAGCAGACAACTGTGGAAACAAACAAAAAAACCCCAAAAACTTAATCTGTTGAACATTAGATATTCATTGACTGCAGTTTTTATCCAGTTCACCTTTTAGTACATTTGGTAAGAATTCAAAATTACGAAGTTCAAACAGCTTTAGTTTGGTGCTGCTAGTAGAACTAAAGCAGGTTTAGGCTCTGAATATTAATTACCATCCTGCTTTAAAGGTTACAACACTCTCTTTATCCAATGGATGTCATAGTTCTGATTGAATAAGGCCTTAATTGTAGAATATTATAGAATATTGCAGTGAGCTGCAGCAACAAAGCCAGCAAGTGGGTTATTCTTTCTTTGACAGGCTTAGAAAGATAATAAAGACATGTAAAAATAGATAAAAACACATATGTTAAAAAATAAATTGAGACAATTATGGATTAAGAGTTTGTTTATTTTTTCTCCCTTTGTATAGAAGAGGAAAAAAAAGGTTACTGCCATTCCTACAACTGAGCTTGCCATTAGTAGAGACTTTTTTAACAAAAAAGCCTAATCAAATGGTTTTTAACAGTACGGATATGATGTGTATTCTGCTTCCTTCTTATTGTGAATACCTTCCACCATGTGCATTTTCATTCTTCCTATCAACAAAAGAATTATTACAGCTAGTGCAAAGAGACTTGTTCCCTTTTGCCAAAGCCTGGGAAATGTACTACAACGTCCTTTTTCCCCCAGGGACTCAAGACCCACCTTCCAGTCAGGAGCATGGAGGTCTTGCTACAGCAGGCTCAAGTGGTTCATGTTAACAGAGTCTTTCATCACAAACTGCAGAAGACCACAGATCTCCTGAGTCCTGGGTCCCCCTTCTAGCAAATTTTTCTGAACTGATAATTAGCTAGAAAAACCTGCCAAGCGATGTCCTTGTTTTGTCTTTGACATCCGTCACTGGTGCCTAAAATTCAATAATGTCCATCTGAAAACTTCCATATACTGTAAGGCATTTCTAATAGACTTCTGACTTTGCAGTTGCCTAACAGGAGAAGGTCTGGAGGAGTTAAAGAGAGCACTGTGAGTGCATGGCTCAATGTGGTAATTTGGACATAGCACAAGGTCTTAACTGTGAATGATAGGCAGCAGGGATAACTGCAATGTTTCACCTTAGCTGTTTCAAAAAACCCAAATTAATCTCAGTCCTAATCTTATGGTCATTTTGTTCTCAGTTGCAAGACAAGCAGCAAGCATGTCACGCTTTTTTTCTAGAATCTGATAACCACAGTGCAGGAACAAAAAACAGCAGCACAGGTTTTCCTGCAATTTTCAAAGAGAAAGATGAGGCCTATTTATTCAGATAAAATCTCCCCACCAAAGGCTATATTGCCATGGATTTACCTGCTATCTTCCTAATAAATACCCTCTGTGAAATTGAAGTGTAATTTTTTTTCTTAGGTTTTTTTCATGTTCCTTTTACTATTTGCTTCAGCCTTCTTTTTTTCTCTTTTTGAGTACATTTATCTATATCACAAGTACAGAAATTTAAAGAGCTATGTACTTCAGGAAAATGTTGGTAAGAAATATTTTAATGTGTTAGGGTGCATTGTTTTCAGTCATAGACTGGCTGTCTCACATCTTTATCCAAAAATGATTTCCTAAGACTTTGTACTCTACTCACATCCAGTTATAAAATGTTTAAAATCTTCTCTTGTATTGTTGCATTGTTGCAGAAATATTGCAAATAGTGATTCCGCATAAATGGGACCTCTGAAGTAGGGGAAAACAAAGTCAACCTAAACAGCACAGAGAATGAATTTCTGTGCTTGCACTGGAGACATTTAACTAGGACTGTGACCTTTAAAAAGAAGAAAAAAAAAAAAGCATAGAAGATGAAAAGATGGGAAGATGTGTTGTGAATATGTAGATACCCTGTAGCTAACTCTGTATCTGGTGAACTAAAATGATGGGGTTTTGCCTTATAGGTTTTTTAAGTACTGGGGACCAAGCTGCAAAAGGCAATTATGGATTGCTTGACCAAATCCAAGCTTTACGTTGGATTGAAGAAAATATTGGATCTTTTGGAGGAGACCCGAAGAGAGTTACTATTTTTGGATCTGGGGCAGGAGCTTCCTGTGTCAGTCTCCTGACACTCTCCCACTATTCAGAAGGTAACAATCCTCTAGGCAAAGCCCTTTTATTTTTGGGTTTTGGGTTTTTTTTTAATAATATTAAAATGTAGTGAAAGTGCCAAAGGAGATAGGCTGAATTAGAATTACTTGAGGTCTCTAATTTTTGTCAAATACCTACTAGATAGAATCCTGTATTTGTATTAGTCAACATAAATATATTTATAAGGAAAACTAAATGCTATTACAGCATAAATCTCATGCAACAAATGCCATTGGCAATATATTTTTTTCTAGCTTTATCAACACATTCCACTGGCTCCTATATCAAAGAATTTGCCCTAATTAAAATGGAAGAGTGCAATGACCTTTTTGATTTTTTTGTACACTCTTGGCTGCACTCCCAACATATATATAGATGCTTTTCTTATTTAGTAAAAACATAACTAAGCCTTATTAAAAACTGTATTTAATTCCCCACAAGTACTGTGTGATCCCACAGTGGTCTTAAGATTTTGGTAACTGAACTGTGGGATTTCTACCCTCAATAGCTCACCCTCCAAAAAAACCCAAACCCAAAATCCAAGAATGTACAGCACCAGTACTAAACTATAAATATTCCTGGTGATAAGACCAAATCTACAAAGACTTGATAAAAGACAACACCAAAATTTCTACTGTATTTATTAATCCGTGCCATTTCTATCACATTAAAACAGACAGAAATTTGTAACAGATAAGCATAGCCAGAAGTTAGAGCAGGGAGGCTGGAAAATACACCTAATTTTGAAATACATAGAACTATGCTTGATGATTCAATCTATTGATACAAATAAAATTTCAGTGAATAACTGCTGAGCAAGCCATGCCAAAATCAAGCAGATGGAACCTTGTAAAACTTAACTGATCAAATAATTGAAATTTTGTACTGTGTGCATTCAGTAATTGTCTTCAAAGGTATATCAACAAAAACCCTACATGCTTTTGTAGTTTTTGTCTTTCACATTTTGAGAACTTTACGGTAGAAACCATGTGGAGAAGACACCCAAGTCTTTCAGTTTAAATATAAAATAGGTCATTTTAGTGGTCTTACCAGAAAAAAAAAACAAAAAAAAACAAAAACCAACAGATAGGACAAATTCACCAGCAAGCTCCCCTTGCCTTTCAATGCTTTAAACAAAGAAGCTCTTCACACTGGGCTTTCATTTCTCTTTATATTAGTGTACATAAAACAACCAGGAAGAACCATTGAATATCATCTTACTCTCTAGCAAAAAAAATATTAAATTTATTTTAATTTATAGGCAGTTACAGGCACACAAAATTTAATATATATACAATGCTAGCATATGCACACAATAATAATTTTAAAAATTAAATGGTAAATAATGTCAGACTAGAAGATTCAAATGTATGAAATTACTTTTAATAGAGCAGATTTTTTTCAAGTTAGTGTGATGCATGGCTTTTGTGAAGGAAATGAGAACGTGTAATTTTCATTTGACCTTTAAACTACTGAAAGGCACATTTATCAGTGTCATTTACATGGCAAAGAGCATCTGATTGCTTTTAGCTGCCAGTCTTTCAAAGAAATTTTCAGAGGACTACAAATGTGGTAAAGCCAGAGGACTTCCATCAGAGACACAAGGAAGCTGCAGAACAGGAATAGGCTTTGTTCTTGAAACAGTAACCTGAAATCCTCATGCTTTTTGTATGCGAGCATCAAGAACATGAAAGATTTTAATTAGTAGCCTATTCTACTTATCATAAAAAGGGAGCAGTGAGTGGGATCTACAGAAATTGATTTGAAATTTCATTGTATGCATCACTTAGGGATTCTATAATCAAAGCTTTATTTCCTTTACTAAGAAATACTTTCAATTTTTAATATATATATATTTATATATTTCTTAAATATCTAATTGGATCTGTATTTAAACAATTTGCACCTGCAGGTTTGTTCCAAAAGGCAATCATACAGAGTGGAACAGCCCTGTCCAGCTGGGCAGTGAACTATCAGCCTGCCAAGTACACTCGGATATTGGCAGATAAAGTGGGCTGCGACATGCTGGATACCACTGATTTGGTTGAATGTCTGCGGAATAAGAATTACAAAGAACTCATTCAACAGACTATCACTCCAGCCACGTACCACATTGCCTTTGGGCCTGTGATAGATGGAGACGTGATTCCAGATGACCCTCAGATTCTAATGGAGCAAGGGGAATTCCTTAACTATGATATAATGCTGGGCGTGAATCAAGGGGAAGGCTTAAAATTTGTGGATGGCATTGTAGACAATGAAGACGGCGTTTCTCCCAATGATTTTGACTTTTCTGTCTCCAATTTTGTGGACAACCTATACGGTTATCCAGAAGGGAAGGACACGCTGCGAGAGACCATTAAATTCATGTACACTGACTGGGCAGACAAAGAAAACCCCGAAACAAGACGGAAGACCCTGGTTGCTCTTTTTACAGACCATCAGTNTGCCAAAACTGGGTAAGTCTGGCCCCTAGCATTCATTTATTTGATAGCATACTTCTAAAATAATCAGTTTCCCATTCCAGTGGCCTCAAAATCTGATTTTGAAGTAGTAGTATAGAAATATTTGTGTTACGAGAGGAGGTAAATGAGGTTTATTCATATTTAATAGATTTTTAATTAGTATGTTCCCTCAAACTATTTCCTTTCAGTAGCTCAATGAGAATAATAACACACCGTATTTTTGGTTCAAAAAATAGGACGATTACTAAGACAAAAAGCATGTCTCAGAGAAAAGGTGGTTCACTGAGATGTTGAAAAATCAGAGGCAACATGTCTGCTACTTGAAGAAGGAACTGTCAGGCAGATAGCACTTATCTGCCCCAAAAGAAAGGAAGTTCTTGTTTTTCAGCGACCTTCACAGGGATGAGGACTCAGGGAGGAATTAGAACAGAAAGGCAGACACTGGAAATTTTTTTCCCTCTGAGGGCTATAATGGCAATAATAAGTACTTGACTGGAATTAAGAAGAGACTCAGATATAAATTTTGCTTTGAGAAGGTTAAAAAATTAAATTAATTCTGCTTAAGAAACAAAATAAAAACATCAATATTTTGCTGAAATAGAGTTGTAAACATCAATGAAACAACCCTCAAAATAGCTTAATCTTTGAGCAATATTAATAAATTCTGTTCTCTTCCTATAACATTCATTTAAAGAGTATTGCAGTGTTTTACTTCAGTGGCAAGGGCTTTTTTTGTTAACCTTGAGTCTTCAGTACTGAATTAAAACAAAGATACTTGTGGCACAAAGGGGCTATAAATCTTTCCACTGAGTGTTTAATGGCAGGATTGGGCTCTGGAAACTGCAGCTTTACTGCACTGCAGTGAGCGGTGTGGAGCTATATAAGAAAAACTCAGATGCCTATTGTGAAACATTCAGAGGCTTTAGCAGCCCTTGTAGCCTTCCATGAATCTAAATGACGTTCAAAGGAGAGAGATTTTTCAGTCTTCACAAGAACCTCAAGCATAAATTGAGTAAAAACCAATCACATGCTTCAGGTCGATTTACAAGGGAAAGAAATCTTTTGTTGCACTGCATATTGGACAAACAGATACAAAAGCATGCAGAAACCCTGGAGTTCAGCAACAAAAGTGAATGAACTGTGTAATATTTAGGCGTGTTTGGCATCAAGAAGTCATCACTACTGGGATGAGCAAACCTCATGATGAAATCTTGGTTTATGGACTGACAAAGCTGCATGATGGCTGTACCACGTGCACCATCAGTTTGACTTTATTTTGGTAGATGAAAGGCCATGTATATATAGAGGACTTTAAGTCCTTACAAATATACCTCATTGGAATTATTATGGAGATGCAAGATTCCCTGTAGATTAAGAAGTTGTTTTTAAGCAATTTTTGAGGCTGACAGGAGCTTCTCAGTCCCAGCTGCCACCATTACTCATAATTTCAAGCACTTTCCAGCTGTTTCTACTTGAAAACTGATTTCAGCAGGCTATACCCAGTTCTCTGGTTATAAAGCCACTGTCATACTATACCTAAAGGCAAAAACAGATGCTTTGGGAGAGCCATTAGTCATTTCTGAAACTTTCCCATTGCTGATGAGACAGGAAAGGTGCATATATTCTATTATATACTCACCCCCTTACAGGCAGTCTTAAGATGGGTCATTAGAAATGACCTCTAGCTGTAAAATTTCAGTTTTCAAAGGAAAGGAAAAGAACAACACAATTAAGGAAAAGGAAAGGAAAAGAACAACACATATTACCTTGATAGGGTCTTTTCTCTGTTGGGTTGAACTAAGATTAATTGTTCTGAATAGTACAAGAGAGTACTTGGAGGCAAATAATATTGTAAGATTGCATTTATTCTGCACCTTTGGTTCGTCAAAGAGAAAAGCAAAGGTTGTAGCATCTAAAGCCTAGAGCAATGGGATCTCTGGGATAACTGTTCTCCACTTTGCTCATTCATTTGTAATCTGGAATCTCTGTAGCCACTCAAGTCCTTCAACCCTCCAGATGAGTGATACAGTTCAAGATTGCATTGCTGCGGGCTCTACTTTGGGTTTTTTCCCCCCTCTCTATTTTTTATTGATCATTTCCCATCCTTATTATGTAGAACTTGTCTTGCTTTGTGTTTGTACCCATGGCAACACATAAAAAATCTTTTAACTGGAAGATTTTATTATTTCACATTTCCCTGTAGGTAAGCGCTGAACGCTAAAACTGCAGATTTATTTATTTATTTTTAATGTGTTTGAGACTTTTCCAATCTCTATCACTCTCCCACAGAGGCTGCATCCAGATACTTATTGTACAATTATGGCTCAGATGGTGCATCATTCAGATGGCTTTTGCTAGGCTTTTAATGACTGGCCATCCGTTGCTAAAAAGGACTCATTGTTTAATGGGCCTACTGCCAAGGCTGGGTTTGGAGGGCAGGTCAATCCTGTACAATCAGTAGGTGAAAGACACAACACAGGGCACGGGGCTTTTATTGTGTTTAAGTCGGAAGTTGGTTACTGAAGTTAGCAAACAGGAGGTGACAATTAGTGTTTTATGGCAAATAGTTTGTACTGGAAATGATGCCTGGAAGCTGCATTTTGCTAATCCTCCATTCGCTACCTAGCTATGACCCTTTTTTTAATTATGATTATGATTATTATTAAGTTTTTCATTTGACCTTTTCAAAACTATATTTCTAACATGCCTTAGAAATAGGAAAACAATTAATTACAGAGTAAGTTTGAGATACTACATTTGGGATACAAAAAAATGACATGAAAATACAGTTTGGGATTCCTCAATGCGCACAATTGTATGTGAGAGCTTCACGTATTAAGAGGTGCACTTGGAGCTTCAGTCTGCTGCCAGTCGTGCTATCCTAACTATAATGGTAATTTTATATGCCAAGAGCTCTGTTTGTTAGGGTCATGTTACCTCCTTTGCAGACACATCAGCAGGGGAAAAGTGAACAACATGAGGGGATGTGTGCCAGTCCTCCATAGGTACTCTGCCAGCTATGCTCCTGTGAGGAAGGATTTGAAGTTTCACACAGTAGATACAAAGTCATGCTCTTATTAGAGGCATCTATTAGGTTTCTAAAAATTGACCTGTTTTTGAGGAATTACAGTACTCTACTTTTGCTCCTGTTCATCCAGCTCTACCTCTGTTGGCAGTGGGAAAGACAAAGGTCTAGAGGATATATCTTTGTTTTCTTTGTACTTCAGATAAATACTCTAGAATTATTTTGCTACCATTGATTCTGAAGAACAAACCTGAGTTATTAAGAATGTCTGCATTTTGTATGCAGTTTGGTTCTCTAATAGAAGACATGATTAAAATTGCAGTTATTGAAGTGTAGTTTGAAATCAATTTTCAGTGAACTCTTTTATGAGGCTGTTGCATTTCTTTTTTGAGGTTTTTGTCTGAACAAATAACTGTCTCCAATGGCAAATCTGTGTTAGTCAAACAAAACAGTTATAGTTTGAGTTCCTTAGTTCTTATAAGGACTCCTTTACTGTTGGTCCTTAGCTGACAGGGAGCGTGGCAACAGTGGGACCTGGGGATAACTGAGGATAGGAGGTAAGGGAAAATATACCTGTGTACCAGTCCTTCAAGCAGGAATGGCTGTGCTACTATTAATATTGTGACAGCATGAAAAGAATCAACAGAAGAATGAAGAAAAGCCAGTTTTTCTCTCTCTTTTTTCTCTCTCTTCCATTTTTTTATCATATAGAGAAAAGAGTACTACTGAATGAAAATAAAGTATCTAGGGGCCTTTCAGAGTGTTGGAGACAAAGATTGTGTAACTGTGAAGACATTTTGTTTTCCAGTGAAGATAGAGAAAGACACAAAAATGAAAACATTTCAAATACATTAATATAATAGTTCCATTGTCCTGGGTGATAGTCAATGCTGTGGCAGAAGTAGTTAAAACACAAATGGTGTTTCACCAACTTATAAGGAATTTGGGATATGAGAAAACTTAACTCACCACTCTTCCCATGAAAATATCATCAGATATGAAATACCCAGTTCCTTCATTTGCCCTCCAGGTCAGCCACTAATTTACCTTGTGAACAGGAGGTTGTGTTGCTCTTCAGTTAACATCCATTGCAGACATATTTACTTTATATCGCCTGAGAAAAAAATTGATGTTTTGATTTTACATCTCTAGCTCATGAGGTGTGAATTGAATGACAATATACAAAAACATCTTAAGTTGTGCAAAATTAGTGCAGACTGAAAGTGGGAGGAAAAAAGTGACAGGTGAAATGGGATTATTCTGCACATTAACAAAAATATAGCTTGGAGAAGACGTGGCCTTCTCTCAAAATGAAAAAAGTTCAGGCATTTCATGATGGGGGCATTTTTTGCTGGATAAGCTGTTTGAATTCTAAGGGTGGTAAAAATAAGTAATGAGAGAGCAAAATAAATAACAATAATCTTTAATCTTGTTATAGTAGTTGGATAAAAAAAAGAAAAAGCCTCCCTACCGACGATAAATTGGGAAACAAGAAACCACCTTCCTATGAGAGCCAATACTGTAAGAAATACAAAACTGGAAATATATTGTTCAGATTATACTGTTACCATCATGCTTGCAGTGGATTTTTAAAGGATGGTTTCCTGGCAGCCTTTGTTATGAAATTACACACTTAAGCCGCAGGAACATCTAGAAACACAAAGGAAGTATGAGAGCTTTAAAAAGGCAAGGGAAAAAATTGAAATTAAAGTAACAGATCAAGAATTTGGTTGAACAGATGATTTGATAGGAGAAATGATTGTCTGTACATCTATGTTTTATGCCTACCAATAAAACTGGAAAATGGTTCATAGTAGGATAACCTGCCCAACTACCCCAGGAAAAAAACTCAACAAGTCATAAATTGTAACTTCATGAATTTTCTGCATAGCAGGATGGCCCAGGAAAGTAAAAATTCTCTTATTTATATCTACTGAATATTTTTGGCAAATGATCATTAGTCATTTAAGTCATTAGTCATATAAAACCAAGATCTAAGGCCATTATTAAATCCTTTATTTAGGACTGGACTTCGTTATTTCCATTTCTTGTAAAAAAACCTCAAAATAAGTTAGATATTTGTCTTCCAAATTCAGAGAGAGTATTCAGACCATTTTATTAATTTTCTAAGTGATCACCCTTAGAGTTGATGTCAGTGGCAGAGCTCTGCTATCCTCAGCAAATAAATTATTTGTCTGTAGGGATGGCTGATTTTTTTCTGTTTCTTGTTTCAATGGACAACTTCATGCCCACACAGAGCCATGTAAACAAATATTCAAATACAAGCCCAGACTCATGTAATGTTATTTTCTCTCTTGTGTTTGGAGGAGGCGGCAGCATAATTGACTGCTCCCAATAAATATAGTTAAAAATGACAGATAGAAGTAGAGGATGGAAGAGAGGGAAAAGGAGGATGATATTTACTTCTTTTGTAGACTTTTTGCAGGAGAAAGGAATCACAGGATAAAAAATGGGTAAGGTTGAAAGGGACCACAGTGAGAACACTAATTTAAAAAACCAATGTTACTTGCTAAAATAATCATCTGCTATGATGATGATAATAATTTATATGGGAGCACTAAGAATTTTAAAAGTGCATGTCCAACTTGGCTGCTTTTTAAAATGAGTGCTCTGCTTCTTCACCTCCTATACTGTGTAGCAACTGCAACTCGTTTACAAGAGCTAACTCAAGGAATCAGTTCTCTCTGGGACCATTCCCAGAGTCTTTTGGGATGAGAATCAGGAGAGCAAGGAGGGATGACACAAGATTTTGTGTCACAGTATTTTGAGTTTGTGAGAAGAAAAATGTTTTGCATTTTGATAACCTTGTTGATTTTTAATTTGCTTTGGAATATATATGTTGAACCCCAAAGTTTTTTCAAAGTAGATCTATTGAATTGGGCCAATATCTTTGTTTTTAGATTTTCCAGATCTTTCAGTCTGTTCTTTAATAACAAAAGAAATAGCTTTATTTTGTTCTTCAGTGCATGTTAGAATCCCTCAAAGTAGCAATATACATCTGTTTCTGTACTGCTTGGAAGGGAATATTCCTTCTCTAGTTTAAACTGGGATGAATAATTACAAATAAATTATCTTTTTTTCCTGAACTAACAGAATTTGGCTGTTAAAAGAGAAAGAGAGAAAAAGAGCAAGGGAGGGAGGAAGGGAGAGAGGGAGAAGAAAGAGAAAAAAGAAAGAGAGAGAGAAAGAAAAAGAGAAAGAAGAAAGAAAAGAAAAAGAGAAAAGAGAAGAAAACAGAAGAAAAGAGAAAAGAGAAGAAGAAAGGAAAGAAAGAAAGAAAAGAAAGGCAGAAAGGAATAAAAGGAAGAAGGGAAGAAAGAGAAAGAAAGACAGAAAGGAAAGAAATAAAGAAAAAGAAAGAAAATAAATGGTAGCAGTTTCAGAACCACTAGTTTGTATCTTTTATATCTTATTAAAATGGGAAGGATTAGATATGTTTCAATATTAAAAAAAAAAAATCAGCACACTAAACCACACCCCCAATAAACCGCAGACACNCCACACCCCCAATAAACCACAGACACTAAAACCATAAGCATAAATAGGCCAAAATACCAAAATTATATAGAGAAATTATTTTCTCTCAAAAAAATGTAAGATACATTCTTTCAGGTAAAAAAGAATATAAGAGTCATAAGATTATTAAAGTCAAATTACTTGTCTCATTTAAGAACTAAAAACAGCTGTTTATGTACAGCAAAGGAATGCTAAAGTAGGCTTTTAGATTCACAGGCCTTGGAAAATAGAAAAAGAAAAAAGACTCTTTAAAATGTATAGTGATGGGGTTTGGTATTCCCAGAATATACATAACTGCATATTGGAAGAGAAGGAAAATATTAGAATTGTTTTCACAGGAAATAAACCAATGCATATGAATTAATAAAAAGTAGAATGGAAAGTTCTGGGTAATGCACAGGAAATAAATAATGTACTTTCAGTATAATATATCACAAAGTCACAGAAAGTACTCATTGCTAGAAAAGATGATTCAAATTAATGTGTAACTTACTATTAAGCTTAGTAGTTTTACTTTCTGCATTTTTTCATGCTATTTATTTAAATTTTACTAAAATTTTAAGGATATGCATACATTAACTATATCTTAATGCTGTTCGTGGCCTTGGTTTTTCTTTATTCTGAACCTGTAACAAAAATTACTAGTTTTTTACTTTACCAATTTTGAAGTTATCTCTGACTTGTGTACTACTCTTATCTCTACTACAACTTAAATACTATAAAACTCATTGATCTCCGCCAAAAGTATTTCTCATCTTGATTTGGCCATCAAACACAGCACTTCATAGCAGTGATCACATGAAACATTCAAATAGCCATCTGCTAGTGGAAATGATGGAAACATTTGTGACACCAAGTTAGTTCAAAGTTGTTTTTTTTTTTCCCCAAGTATATATTTAAATGCAGGTGGACTAATAGCTCGATAAAGGAAAACTATCAGAAATGGTTCCCAGCTATATGTCTTAGCCCTGCCACTTGAGGTTTTGAAGAGGTTTTTTGCCTAGTAATATACACAACCAATATAGTTTTGTGTGTTCACAAGGCCTTCCAATATTGCCATAGGGCTTTGATGCCCATATTTACTACTTAAAGCAGTGGAAGTAGTGGTACCTTAAATGAGAAAGTTAGTGTCAAACCTGGAGAAGGGTTGAACCTACACATTTACTACAGGAAGAAGTTCTTAGTACTTCTCTAAGATGGTATGTCTTTAAGACACACTCCTTGGAGAATAATACCGAATCACAGAACTTCAACAGGGAAGTGAAACACTATGATTTCTGCATTTTCATGTAAAAAAAAAAAATTGTAGTATCTGAGATGCTCTGTACAGTAAGTAACTTTCTTTTGATTATTTATTAACAGCTGTTCTTCAATTAGGGATGGTTTTTAGCTTCTGCTTTCAGGTTACTGTAAGTATTGTGTAAACTATTAACTGTAAGATTGAGAGGGTTTGGCGTTTGTTTGCTTTTGTCTCGTTTTGGGTTTTTTATGAGAAGGTTAATGACTGTAATATTGTCCGTTTTCTTTTTTTTTTAGAGATCCAAACCAGCCTGTTCCACAGGACACAAAGTTCATCCACACAAAACCCAACCGCTTTGAAGAAGTGGCCTGGTCCAAATACAATCCTAAAGACCAACTTTATTTACATATTGGCCTGAAACCCCGAGTTCGTGATCACTATCGAGCAACAAAAGTGGCTTTCTGGTTGGAGCTTGTCCCACACCTTCACAACCTGAATGAAATATTTCAGTATGTTTCCACAACAACTAAAGTCCCCCCTCCTGACATGACCTCATTTCCGTATGTGACCCGGCGTTCTCCTGGTAAATTATGGCCGGCCACCAAACGCCCAGCAATGACACCGGCCAACAATCCCAAACATTCAAAAGACACCCATAAAACAGCTCCAGAGGATACAACAGTTCTGATAGAAAACAAGAGAGATTACTCCACAGAGCTGAGCGTCACCATTGCTGTGGGGGCCTCCTTGCTGTTCCTCAATATTTTAGCTTTTGCTGCGTTATATTACAAGAAGGACAAGCGGCGTCATGAGACTCACCGGCGCCCCAGCCCTCAGAGGAACACCACCAACGACATAGCACACATACAGAATGAAGAGATCATGTCCTTGCAGATGAAGCAGCTGGAACATGACCACGAGTGTGAGTCACTGCAGGCCCACGACACACTGAGACTCACCTGTCCACCTGACTACACGCTCACTTTGAGAAGGTCCCCAGATGACATCCCGCTAATGACACCCAACACCATAACCATGATTCCAAATACATTAACAGGAATGCAGCCTTTGCATACTTTCAACACCTTCAGTGGAGGACAAAACAGTACAAATTTGCCCCATGGACATTCAACCACTAGGGTATAGCTCAGCCCTTCCCCATCTACCCTCACAAGCCACTTGGAAGAAAGAAAAAAAGAAAAAAAAAAAAAAAAAAAAAAAAAAAAAGAAGAGGAAAAAGTTATATACCATCCATTGAACACCTTGTCAAAATCTAAAGTAAAAATAAGTAAAAGAGAAGGACAGTCATTATTTTCTTACTGATCCTTCCCATAGAAACTCACAGATGTTAAAGATCGACTACAAACCCTGTGAAATGTGAAAAGTGTACATTGCTGTTATGATACTGCTTTAAGATCTCACCCACTTTGATTGAAAGTTGAGGCCAGAAGAAATAATTTAAAATGGTGTTTTAAGTGTAACAAGAAAAGCAGAGTCTTCTGGAACACAGAGCCAGTGACTGTACAGGTGTTTTGTTTTGGTTTTTTTTTAATAAATAAAATTATAAAAAAGATTCTTTATGTGCCATACCATGAATGGCCGTTGATAAAACAAAGACATCACCGTGGGCTTTTACCCAGCATATGAAGCTGTAATTCAGATGGGGAAAATAGAATTTTATTATTAAAAACAAAAATGAAAAAAAAAAAAAGAGGAGGACTGACTATGCAGTAAAATACGTATAGTTCTGTGCAAAGAGATGACTTGCCAGCCTGAACTATATTTAAAGAAACTTTGTAAAAATGTACATAGCTGTGAGTTTAAAAACAAACAAAAAAAAAGAAGCAGCTTTTATTGATGTTTTCAGTTTGAAAAGAGCTTTTAGAAAGATTGTGCATTCGATTGTGACCTATGTGTATATACATTAGTCATATGACCTCTGTTTCCTCCAAGACCAAAGGAGGAATTTCTTCTTAATTACTAGTGGTTAACAAAAACCATGAGTTTTTTCTAACATGTTTCATTTATATAAGGCCATGGTGTCATGCAGAGGATACAGTTGTCTGTGTGACCTGCGTATTTCTCTTACAGGTTACACTAGTGCATGTTAAAGTATTCATAGGCGATTGTTGTTCTTTTCTGAAACATTTTTTCTATAATTTAATTTTGTGTTAGCCTTTGTTAAATTCCAACACAGCAATGGATTGGAAAACAAAGAGAAAAAATACAAAAGAAAAGTATTACTCTTTTAAGCTTGTTGAATTGAACCAAGAAACATCCAAAAATATATATTTGGAGTCCAGTTTGTAGTTCTTGGTTATTGTGATACATTAGGAAGAGTTTTGTGCCCTGACAAAAGCAATGAAAGCCTGTGTTTTGGTCAGCCTTCTTCAAGGAAAACTAGCTCTATATTCACCAGCAGTTTCAGTGGAATCTCAGCTGAGAAAGCACCTCCTCAGCATTGCTAAACAAAATAAAACTACAATTTGAAAGTTGGGAAATGCAGGGTTGGTTGGCTGGCTGTTTTTCAAACTGTTCAGAGTGATGAGTGCGTAAAGAACTTCTCAGCCCAGTAGCTTGTTTTTTGCTTGAAAGTGTACCTGTCAGAAAATTCTTATTTGCTGATTCATTGCACAGTCCCACAGTCAGTGAGCATTATGGAGAGAGAAGCAGAGAAATACTGCATTTGAACAAAACTGAAAATCCCAGAGAGCATCACTCTCAGGAAAGGCAAAATTATTATCTGGTTACTCCCTTCTGCCTTTCCTTCACTAGAAAAACAGGGGCCAAGCAGAGCTATCAAAGTAACTTAGCAGTTTGATTCAAACAACTCATTTGAAAGTGAAAAGCTGGAAAATAGTTTTTGCAGATGAAGATTGCTTTATATTTTGTCTTTGAAAGTTGCTCCATCATTGAGAGATAGTAACCAAAGATCTTTGAACAAATTGGTCTGCGCTTGGATGTGACTATCCCAGATGTATTTTCTATTCTTAATTCATAACTGAACTGCATCGATATCATATGTCCCATAACGATTAACACAAGATGCCTTGTACCTCTTCTTGTTTTCTACACTTTTTGTTTTCTAATGAAATACCTTGAAATAGTCACCCCTACAAATAAAATCAAAGACAAGGTTATTCACTGAGGTCTATTCATCTGCACAACTCTTTGTTGTAGCAGGCAGTGAAGCAAATTCTGAAGGAAATAAATAAAAAGATAATGACATGATAAAAATGCAACACGTGGCTGATATAATCTTTATCTGCAGCAAATGTGCTATAAATCTGACCTGGGAGCTCAGGTTGGAATGTGATGAAGCAGCAGCCCCACGTTACAACTAGTAGAAAATGGAAAATTTTTGGGTTTTTTTTCACTGATCCATCGCGTTCTATATTAATGCTGACTCTATACCAGGCCATTTCCACCAGCTATGTAATGCCTCAGCTGAGATGCAGCAGTTCATAACTCTTGAAAAAAGGTTAAAAAAAAAGTAAAAAAAAAAAAAAA
>VZDJ01007754.1:29725365-29773389 GCA_008694505.1 Cyanoderma ruficeps | reverse complement strand
AAAAAAAAAAAAAAAAGTAAAAAAAAAAAAGGTAATGATGCTTGGCATCATAATCAGTTGGGTATGTTTGTAATGTGAATTACAGTATTTGTTTAGTACTTCCAATTGTCTTCTGCTAGCAATATGTACAGTACTGTGTCAGGCTTGTGACATTTGGGTAAAAAAAGTTCCTGTAAGTGAATGATTTTAGCTTTTAAAAGTAATTACAATCAAGTTGATTAATAATTTGATACATCTGGACTGATGTATGATTTATAGAGGGAACAGATTTATAGGGTCTTCATAGAATTCTATAATAATGATATCAAAATATACTTTGAAACTGTCAAAGAAAAACAAAAGTACTTTCCCAGGCTTATATTCTTGTCCTTAAGAGGCACACAGGGTTCAATGGTTTCTTCTGTTATTGTTTTGCAATTTTTTTGGTTTTTTTGCCTTAAGTAATGATAGAAGATATATATGGCTGGACACATATGTATAAACTTTTCAGCAGCATTTTTAATAATAAAATATCACGGTATTTTCTAATGCTTTGTGCAAATAACTATGTGTTCATCCTTTTGTGTAGAAAGTCGTTCAGAGGTGTGTTTTCTGCCCCATCTCCATTTCATTACCTACTGTAAACAATGCCTTGATACTCAACATAAAATATTAAAGTAACAGAGGTTTGCACTTTTAAGTTAGCATTGAGTTTTCATGGCTTTTGTAGTTCTATAAGCCTGCCAGTAAAAGGAAAACAACTCAGACAATGAAGATATAGGAAAATAAGCTCCATGTATTTATTACTTGTATGCACTGCAATTCCCATTGAAGTAATGGTTTAATTGTTTTGTTAGTATTTTCTGAGGCACTGAAAAAAAGCTTGGGTAAGCAGTTTCCCATATTAGTGTATAGCTTAGCAGCTGAAAAATGCAAAAAATATATCTTCCAAATTAGGGATCAAAATCATGCAGATAAATCTAATATCTTGTCAAGCTCCACAAGTCAATATACTTCACATTTATACTTTAAATTTAAATAAACAATGGGTTTTGTTAGAAAACAAATATGTAAGAGTAGGAACATATTTTACCCATATGCATTTAAGGTATTTACATATATTGCAAGGATGTAAATGTCATTCTTCCTTCAAAGGCTGAGTAAGTAAATAGTTTTCTCTTTTATGATATCAGATTTTGTTTATCAACCAGGTTTCCTTTCACTGGAAAGGTATGTAGACACTTTAGTAATTTTAACTGGGTATTGTTTTCTTTCTCTAACTATTCTACTGAATAGAGGTACTATCAATAATATTTGATGAATTTTGAACATACTAGTGAAGAGTATTTGCAAAAATCAAAGTCTGGATTATTCATATCGAAATTTTGATATGAAGAATCAAGCATCTGAGATAGAAACATGCACCTACTGACCTAATCAAGCAGCTTGAATTTTAAATATTGAACTTGTAAATAAAGCTTTTGCAAATAAACTGCAGATTTAGAGTTTTTCAGCAAATATGTTTAATTATAGGTACACTTCAAAATTCCACATCTTGCTCTGAGATAATTCACACACACAAAAAGGGGTTACAATTGTGCAAATTCTGTGAATTGTTCCCCTTAAATTTCCAGGTGATCTCAATAAATCAGCTTATTTTCAGCTAACCAGTTTCACATTTAAAAAAGAGAACATCTTCAGAACTTTGTTCATGCTAATTTAACACTGTGTTTTTTTATTCCTTTACTGTCTGAAATATAAATATGCAGATTAGTATGTTCCTATTTTGGCTTTGCTAAGAGTATTACAATTTAATGGTATTTAATATCACATAGAAATCATATGAAATAATACCATGACAATTATGTGCTTGTCTCAGATTTGTGGTTTTAGATTTTTATTATTTAATTATTGTCAACTGTTTCTCATATTTTCATCTGCAGCTGTTTGGCATCACAAACCTCATCAGTCTGAATCTCTACAGAGGTCATTAGCAGCTGGTAAAAACTGGGATTTTTATCCCACTAGAAATTATGATATTATAAATTTATTATCATAATATTCTGGAAGCTCCTCAACTCATCAAATTAGCCTGAAAAGTAAGATAGTAACCCTTTACTAAATTAAATGAAAAATAAAGAAAGGGTTTGGATATGTCTAAACATCTTGTTTGAGCTGCAGAATAATAAATAATATTTTACTCTTGGGTGAAGGTTTGATTCAAGACATTTTTTTTTTGGTGTTCCACAGTGGGCACTAAGGTCCTCATTGTGTTTTCTAAAAATTATGTTTTAAGGAAGCTATGTTTTTTTAGTCTTTTTTAACCCACCCAAATTATTTCACCCAGTTTTTACCCATGTAAAGAAAGATCACTCAGGGATGACTTAGACGCAATCCAGACACAAAGTCCAAACCTATGAAGGAGCTTGGTCATAAACCAAGTGAACTGCAACTCCCCTAAGATACTGTAGTAATTAACGATAATATGCAGTAATGACCCAACAATTCAAATGTAAAATAAACATCTAATAAATAAGGTACTATTGTTCACAGTGGAAAGTTTACAAATTTTTGCAATACCTACATTTTCCTAACTTCATTTTCCACCTCTTGTCTACATAAAATAACAAAACCTTTACAGGCAGTTCTTTCTGGGATATCCACACATGTAAATGAAGAATGAAATAGGTGACCTCTTTTTGTTTTCTCTTCTATGTACAAATCCTCAAGTGCTGAAAGCATCAAATATTCTTCCTCTAGTGGCCTTTATCAGGGCTTCTATGTTATCTGAGTGATTTAGAATAGTCCCATTCCAAGGGCTCCAAGTTTAAATAAAAGGGAAAAGCTAGACAAAGGACTTTCATCTATTAGCTTTGACTTAGATTCTACACAACACAGTTGTTTTTCTCCCCAAGAGCCAAAGATGTGATACAAAAAGGGAAGAAAGCTTTATCTATGTTTTATTTTTAAAATACTGCATTTCCAGAGACCACTTTTTTTCCCCAAGATTTTGATGTTTGATATCTTGCTTTTTGCTGTACCTAACTCAAAACCCTCACACATTTCATGTCCTCTCGTATCTTTTATCTCTTTTTGCATGAAATACTTTCCGAGAGATGCAGATATGTTTTCACGTGTAGTTTTTTTTCTGTCACAACATTTAAGTTTGGCTTCAGACTTGTTCCATTCTGTGCTGTGAGAGAGCATTTTCATCTGACATTTTCCTTGCTGCTTTTAGTGTTTAAGAAGTTCTCCTGAAGGGGTATTTACATGACAGTATTCCTCATCCTTGAAATGCATCGATCTCCATGACTGCATTTTGCGCCAGCCTAACAGCTTTGCTTTGACATGGTGAATGTCTTAGCGGGAAGTGCCAGCTTGCAGCCAGCTCTCCTGTTTCTCTGCAGCTTTTATTATTGTTATTATTCACTGTTGGCATTTGTTTCTTTTCTCCATTGATCTTTAATCAAAGGTAAATTAAGTTAGTGTGTCATTCTATTCCGCAGTAAGATTTCTCAAACCCTATGCTGTTTGTAATTCTTGTTTAGATGCAGCTAATTACATTGTTCCACCAAAACATGAAAACCTTTCTAAGCTGTTACATTTCCTGATTCTACCATAAGTGCAAACTAACAGGCGGCTGGCACAGTCAGCCTTGTATGACAAGAATTCATGCTATGCTGCCTTCCACTTGTTTCACATACATAGGAAAATAAATACAACCTGCCTTTTCATGCATCAAAATTTCATTACATCATGTTAAAGGTGAGCGAGACCCAAGGTAAAATTCAGAGAAAATGCACTAGGTATCCTGCACTGGTGGTTATTTTGCATAGGTAACAATTTGCGGGTTGAGCTGCATGAGTGCTTTGTACACTTGGCAATGGATATCTCACTTCAGAAACTAGACTGGAATTTGAGGATTTCAGGAAATTAAGATGATATTGCAAAAGTATTTTTAATGGGGTTTCTGCTTTCAAAACGCCTACCAGCAGCAGCAAAGAAACTTCAGGAAGACTGTTTTAAAATAAATAAGAGTCAAATGTAAATTGTTTCTAAATGAATTTGACAGGAAGAAATATGATACTATGTGATATGAAATGACCTTAAAGTAATGTGATGGATTTCTTCTGTGTGAAAGGCCAACGGAAAAATGAAAATTATCTCAAAGGATACATTTTTACAGGGACTAGTCAAATTAAATCATTGCAGAAAATGAGACTATAATGGAATTTTGAGCAGAGATGTTGTGTCATAATGGAATACCGTATGGATTTAGATATGCAGAACATAATCTACAGTGCTCATCTGGGTATTGAGAAGAATAAAATTAGATCCCGAGATGTCCTACTTTTACCAGAAGACAGTGCTGCCATTGTAGATAACACAGTAAAGCGAAATGTGCCCATTTTTCAGGGAATGACGTAAGATAAAGTGCCAGACTCAAAAAACAGGGAAGAATGACAGTACAAGCCAAGTGCAGGTCCTGCCTGGATAACCACCCTGCACACAGGCCCAGCAGAGGGGTTATGTTTCAAATCTGTTTTTTTCTTAATTTTCCTGGGTGGGAGTCCATGGATACAATGTCCCTGGAATATACTCTTTTCCACTGACCACTGGCTCTTCAGCCCTCAAAAATCACCAACAACTGATATGTTAGAGGTCCCTCTAAGCTGGAACTGGGACCGAGAAGGAAGAAATATGAACAGTTATTATTAGCCATTTTTTTTCTCTTCTTGGTGGAGGACAATAAGAAAGAGTTAAGAGATGAAGAAGGATGTACAGCTAACTTACATCCATACTCAGGGAAGGGCCAGCCAAGCACCTTACTCAGTTTTCAGTTGACTGGGAAAAAAGCAATGGAGTCACTGAAGGAGCAGTGGTCTGTGAGGGAGTTGCTGGAGATGGGCAACAATCAACTACTCAGTTGATTCGTGAGGCTTGAAAGTCTCTTTTTCACCCATTATAATGGATTCATTAAAAAATATCTATGCTGCTCCCTGGACTGTAAATTCTGCACCATTAATACAGCAGAAAATCAGTAAGGATGTGATAAAAATTAATCAAATAAAAATTTAATTATCAAAACTAAAGCTCCAGTATGTGTGAGAGAAGTAATACCCAGCATTATGTTAATCCTCTCATCTAACTGCAGATATTTTACTATGCCTCCAAATCAGACACAATAGAGATTTCTGATGGAGGCATGAGAATAAATGATCATGTGTGTATATGCATAAAGGTGGAAAGTGGAATTCCATTTGCAACAGCTCCACAAATTTCTGCTTCAATAAATAGTAAGTTTTCTTGCTGAGATTTTGGAATGTGAGGTAATGTATACCAAGGACACATGTAACAGCTGCTAGGAACTCTCAGACCTGCAGCACACAGCTAAAGAAAAATGAAGACATAAATTGTTGGAACTTTGGACAGCTGAGACCAGGCTTCTGTTAGGAACTTGGTCCTCTCCAGTTCCTGCTGCCAAACCTCCATCCAGATCTTACATGTAATGAACGGTTTCCTTGTGAATAGCTCTTTTCTTCTTCTAGAAGGCTGCTGTGTAACCAGGGGCTAAAATAGATTGAAAATGAACATATGTCCTCAGGGTGGTGGTAACATGTCAGTGACTGCACTGACCTCTGTAGAGCAGGTTTACAAACTTCCTTGGCACTCAGTAGTTTATTAGTAGGTGACTGGTCAGAAACACAGAAGTCTATTCATTAAGCACCATGTGAGAAATAACACTAATCACAAAACAGAAATGAAGATAATTCATGTTGGTAAGGTCACTGTGATATAGAAGCACTTCAGCAATTTCCAAAAACCCTTGTGAATCTGGCATGTAACAAATAATTTGGAGAGTGCAGATAATGCTGGAGGAATAGGTAAGCACTTTTGACGGTTGCACAGATGTTTGCATTTTTACTAAACTGACTACAATTCTCCATTTTGAATTCAAGATCTGATGTCAGCTTTATTTGTCACCTGAAATTATTTGGTTTTATGTTCTTTTGGATAGTTGTGGAGTTTATGCACTCTGAACTTGGGAGTTCTACTGTCATCTCTCTTTCCTTAAAAATAGAGTAATTAGCAATGGAAAATTAATACTTTTGAATTATAATTGCCTGAAAAAGACAGTAAAGTTATTTGAGAGACTGTATGTTTGAGCATGCAGCTTTTTACAATTGTCCAAATCTGCAATTCTGACTGTAAGTGATTAGAAATTTAACAGTTGTTTTCAGAGCACTCTCTGCACTGCAAGCCTTGAAATGTTAAGAAAATATGATAGCAATACAATTTGGTAAGATACATAATTTGTTGAAAGAAGGCTTTTGATAGATATACCATCTCAATTGTTTTAATAAGCAACATGATGATTGATGTGAAAATAAAACTTTATAGGAACTTCTGCTAACATTTGAGTTTAAAAGTCTACATACTTAGGTATTTGGGATGTATTTCCACATCCATCTATATATGACGATCTATTTATGACATATATATATGCTTATTATATGCTTCCTGACTCCCAGTTTTCAGTGTCAGATTATAAAAGCTATTTTCAATTATTTACAATTCATAGAATACAAAAAATATTAATGCATTTTACAGGTATTTTGTATTTGGTCCTTTTAAAATCTTTTTTTTCATAGATTTACCTACGCTTTTGCTTTGAAGATCCACACAGAAATGAAACTGAGGGAAAGATGGGAAGATAACTTGTCTATTTAAATGCACTTGGTGAAAATAACTTCCCACCTGCAAAAATTCTGTTGCAAAATGTAGACCTTGGTTGTTCCTCAGAAAAAAAGAAAAAATCCCATTCATCTGTAAAAAATGAGGTTACAGAAATGTGAGTAAAAGCAAGTTATGCAGAATGGACAAAGACGGGTGAAGAGGATGGCAAGAGCTGCAGAAGGATTGTGGCCGGTAACCAAGGACACATGAGGAGGAGCTGGGAAGTGGTTTGAGGCTGGATCAACTGAACTCAGAAAAAATATTAACCAGAAACCAGGAAAATAACCTGAAAATCCATAATACTGAGAATAAAAGTTCAGAAAATAGTGCACAGGACAAAGACACAACGCTAAACTGCCAAGCTGTGTTTCCATTAGTGTTTTTGTCTGGTTCAGGAAAGTACTGTTGAAGGAAATATGCCAATCCCCATTTATTAAACTTTCCTCACAAACTAAGTTTTGTTGTGCATTGCAAGCGATCTTGGAGCAGGTGAAATGGATTCCTTGTGTGCAGGCATTTACTGAAAGATATGATCTAGTAATGCACCCCATGCCTCCAAGCAAATCACTGACACTTGTGGATGCCAGCCATTCTGTGACACTTCCCCACAGCCCTGGCATCAGCCTTGGTCCCTCTTCTATTTAACAGACTAGCAATTTAGCAATATGGCCTCTGGCATAAAAATGACAGTCTTTTCCCACTGCATCAAGGCTAATTAATCCTGTGTCTAAGTTCGGTTTATGATGCAGTACCTTTGATTTCTGTCCCAAAATGCATACTAAACTGCCAAGTTCTAAAACCATTTACAAAAACACTTGCTCATTTTTTAATTCTGCTCACAAGTATGGAAAAGGGAAAGGGCAGGTCCCACTATTGACTTTGCAGATTATATTGATGAAAGGATATTTCTTTTCTCTTTTAAATAAAGCAAGCATGCACTTGATACTAAAACTAATTCTGCTACTGGTGGTTTAAGGATTCAGCAATACAATGAAATTTACTTTTGTCCACTTAAAAACCTGAAATCATTTAAAAAGTGTTTTAGTAGAAGAATATGCACCCCCCTGATATTATGGTATATGTTCCTAACACTGACCTAAAATGGCAAGCACCTGAAGACGTTCAGAGTGAACATATCCAACAATATTAAAAAACAAAAACCCCAAAACGAACAAAAGAACTTTGCATTTTTAAAGGGGTTTTATCTTTTGAATGTCCCATTTTATTTTAGTCCTTTTGCACTGTGAAATCCAGGCACTGAATAACATAATTTATTTGCAACTGTTATTATACTCACTTTTGTAATTAATGTAATTAAAAAATATAAGAGGATGAATTAGGAATTTCAGTATGATTTAATGGTTCTTCCCTGCTTATACATTCTAAATAAATATTACAGCCATAGCCAGTAGATTTTTTAATCCACAACACGTATGTTTCTGTTTTCTTTTTTGTATCAGACATAGTAAGGATTTTGGTGTCAAAGCCAGCCTTTTTTATTATTTTAGTCTTGGCTGTTACAGTTAAAAGACCCTGTTTTAACTAAGAAAGGGACACAATATCCTTTCCATACTTCCATGATAGTTCTGTTATCACATCAAGGGAGAGAACTCATATCTCATCATGTACCGCAATGCTTAACTTTTGAGATTTCCTTGATTTAAAGGCATGCAGGAACAGCTCTCTTTCATTCCATAAGTGGAATAACAAATGATTCTTTGAACAAAAAAATCAAAACAAACAAAAAACCTCAACCGAAAATGTTTTTACATCTACAGGACACAAGTCTATAGAAGGCACCCTAATCTCAGAGAAAATGAAATTTGCACCTAATACTGAGGAGCCAGCAGTCTAAATACAGGTTTTCTGTGGACTTCAGGAGTACAATTTAACAGAATAATTTTTAAATTAGACTCTCCTTGCTGATTTAGATAGAGATTAATATTGATTAAAAAAAAGTTTTTGAATATGGTATTTTTTAAGGTACTGAAAAATACTTCTTAAGGTATTGAATAACTTAACTTTTAAAGGCTCTCAGAACTTCCTATACATGTGAAATTTCAGAAGAAAATATTTATAGAAAATCATTCATCAGGCTAAAGAATCAAAGTTAAACTGGGTACATAGAGTTGCCATGTCTTATTCACTAGGTAAAATTGCATGAATTAAATTAAAACCCAAATTCCGCTGATACTTGGTAAAAAAACCCAACCAAACAAAAAGAACCAAAACCAAACAGCAAAAACAAACAAAAAACCGCCCAACAACCAACCAACCAAAAAACCCCAAACGCTGTTCTGTAGTAATATAGCTGCATTGAGTTTTTAATTCAGTTGTGAATCGGGAAGGCAGAGCCTCAAATTATCCTCATTAAGAGAAATGTTGTATATTTCATTTTAACAAATCTATCTCTACATGCAAGATTTTAGGAATACAAGGGGTGAAAGTGTGATTCACATAAAGCAAATTTAAATCAAGCAACAGAATTGAACAGATGTACCCTACTAACACCAAACATAAATTAAAGGGTAATTGGATAGAGAATGGAGAGCGTCAAGGAAGATCTGCCACTCTGGAGTTATTCAGCTGTTTAGCAGAAAATAAAGAACGGAAAAATGTGCAAGGATGGTAATTCTTAGGGAGAAGAGACACCTATGGGGTAGGCAGGAGCAAAATACATATGGCACTGGGCTCAGAGAAAGAGATGCAGAAAAGGTGAAGGACTGTGGTCTAGAGTTGGTAAATTCAGAGATAGACCTGATGTAGAAACTCAGAGGGCAAGATTGACTTGATGTTTAGGTAAAGAAGTATTTTTCATTAATGGAAATCAAGTGACTTATGAAGAGGTCCAACATTTTTTTTCAGATAACTGTAAACAATCAAAATTATGTACTTGCAGAAGGTGAAAAAAATCACGTTCATGGCCAGCTCTGATTGGAACATGGAGTTGAATCTTTAAAGGCCCTAAGATATAAGTGCATGCAGAGTGGGACAAGAACCACATTGTCTGGATATTTTCAAGTAAATTTATATCCACAGTGGTTTTCCCTGGCACCAAGAAGAAAGTGTGATCAGTAATGCATGGACTACATCTAGAACACCAGTCTGAGTGTGCATGGTCTTCAGCAGAACAAGCTAGGCCTGGAGTCTCAATGATTTGCATATTCAGTGAATCCGTTTTCTAGTAGTCCATTACACCAAGAGGAATTGAAATGGCTGTGAGAACTTTTGGGAGAGAAACTGAAAATAGAAGATAAGGTCATGGACAGCCTGTATCAAGTATATCAGAAGCAGCATTCTGTGAGCTCAGTATTTGTGCTGAAACTTCATGATGCAAAAGAAACTGCTGTTGGGACAGAGGGTAAAGATAGAAAAGAACTATGACACAAAAACTCACGTGAAAACAGGGTTTACATTTACAGGGGTACAATAATAGTCACACATCACAAATCAGAATTATGAAATGGCGTATGAGACATCATGATGGAGATAGCTAGTAGAAAATAGTATAGAACAGAGAACTAGAAATAAATAGAACAGCAACAGATAAACCAAAGTTCCTGAATTCTTTTCTCTTACATTTAGGTACAAATGTTGTATGAATGCTACACAGAGGTGTGCAACCTCTGTGTAATAAATCTATATGATATGTAGGTAATAACTATAATTTTAATGGTCAGCAGAGGCTGGTGAAGCACAAATTTTGTGAGAAGGTGCAAATGCAACAATATTGTGCAAAATGCATGCACATACGCACTGTTTTGATTCTTTCTTCTTATTTCTTCTGGTAAGATGTGGATTTTAGTGGCATATGAGTGAGGTTGGTGAGTCCACAAATGGACTACTTTTCTACTGAAAAGGTGAGTGACTGTAACTAGAAGATGCAAAAGGTTTTTTTTCTCTAGAAAATAAGGTACTGTGTTCTGCTCAGAGTTGTTCTTCTAAACATACAGAATACTTTAATGTGTCATCATCACAGTCTCATTCTTTGACTAAGTTGTAGAATATTAAAATACCTTCTATATTAAGTACTACTTAAAGTCAACTATTCCAGCACACATTTTGTGAATAAAATCAGCATTTCTTTTTAAATTATTTTTTCACCCACTATGCTATGCTAGGTATGCTATGCTAGTATTTATTTGCTCATGCCTTCTTCCTTTTCCTCTCTGCATACACATACAGGTGTGCATTTTAATCTAGCCTTGGGTTAGTCAGTTTGAGCATGGATGTAAATCCAAGGATTCATCCAGAGCCAGTCTGGACATAATAGACATGACTTGGAGTGCCTTGGCTTGTTCATTGTCTTGCCACCACTACTATAAGGTGCCTATTAAATGGGTCCCAAGGTTCTTCTTGGCCCAGTGCCACATGTCACATGCCTGTGTTGGTCTGTCAGGGGTTGTCTTGCCCAGAGTGTGTAGCTGAGAAAATTCTTCCATTTGCTCCCTAAGAGGATAAAAGCCATAATTCTTTAAACTGAACTACTTTTAAAATACCTGACCTTCGTTACAACCCCCTTCTTTTTATATTACATTTAAATATGTGCTTTATAATTAGATATAATTTCCTTGGAAATACAGCAAGCATTCACATCAAAATTAACTCTTGAAGGCAATTAAGTGTTGTGGAAAACATTTCCCTTTGTTTACGCAGTCACTATAACATTTCTTCATACGAGGTCAAATGAGCAAATAACTTTAAAACAGAAATCCTGGAAGAGCTATCTGCTTGTTTGCAACTTTGAAAAGCACATTGTGTTCTTCTGCAAAGCTCTAATTTCCCTAGTTCTTTAATCACAGATGTGCATATTAATCTAAAAATATCTGCCCTCCAAAGCCAATAGCAATATTTCCACTGAATTCCACAATGTAAATCAAAAACTATACTCAGGCTTTCTTAAGAACAAGACAAATGTGTAGCAGTTGTTTTGCATTTGTTAATTTTTTTGTGTGTGTTTTTTTTCTTTGTTAGAAGCAAAAAAAAAAAATAAAATTGCTGGTGTCGTACTATTAACACATTCAAACTTTAGCTTATTCCTTTAGCTTAAGAAACTTACAGTTAAGTATCATTAATTTGGAGGATTTAGTTGCATCTGTCTAAAACAAACCTGTCAGGCAGGTTTTTAAATAAAACTAGTAAGAAATTTTGCTAAGAATAATAAGAATTCACTAGAAGTGGTACTCATATATGAAGTCTCAAAACTTAAGTCATGTAATAGTTGGAGTCATAATTTGTCACTGACAATTGGTAACAATGTTAATTATTACAAAATAGCACTCAGTTTGGAGAACACTTTTCTAGATAAAGTTCTATAGAAATACCACATTCAGAAAAGGAAATCAAGCCTCAGGTAAAATCTTATTTTTCAGAGTTCTTTAGACTTCTTTAAACTTCTTCCCTGACAAAAAAGAGTAATATATTCCAGTGTTAATAAAACTTCTGTTTGAGGTTTTTGGTTTGGTTTGTGGTTTTTTGCTTTTTTTTCTTTTTGTAATTTGTCAAAGTTTTCATATTTCTGTGAGAAAGATTTCTTATTTATACAAGAAAGATCTTTGTTGGGCACATTTCATAACTCTCACTTTTTCTAATTTGTAGTAAAGCGGGGTGACTAATATATCAGAGAAGATATAAAACCCACAAAATTAGAAAAAATGCAAATTGAATGTAACTTTAAATTTTATTAGCAGTCTGCTTCTGTCAGTGTGTATATTTTTCCACTTAGGTTTTTTTCACATAGAAATAATGTGTAGTTGTTTGTAATAATTTCCTATGAGGGAAGGGGGAATGATAAAATGATTGAACTTTTATTACACTAGAAATTTTCCATTGAATTGTATTAATATTGAAATTTTCAGTATATTTTTTTCCAGAAATAAACCAATAAAACTTGGTTATCTTTGCAAAATATAAAATCAGCGTGACCTTGATTTTTTATACTTTTTAAAATCAGAGCTCTATTTTTTTAAACAACATGAGACAGCATAAAGACATAAAGCAACATAAAGAAGACCTAAATAAATGAACTAGAAAGTTGCTCAATTTATCCTGTGGATCGTATGCAAATCATGCTCATTTGGCCCAAAGAATTAAGTGACATTAATAAAACAGTAAAATGATGTACCAAGGAAACAGAATCGCACTCATAACATGATAGTAGCAAACCCACATTATACCATGACTTATCGGCAAGTGCATTCTTAATGGCTTCAATACAACTCAAAAAATAATAAAGAAAACAATTCATAGAGTAGTTGGTGTATCTCATTAAATTGTTGTTAAAAAATTAATTTTAAAATGGACAAAAGGAGAAAAGTCACATATGACACGGTATTAATCTGAGGGTTAAATGTTTGTTGTCTTCAAAGTGAGTAAGAAAATTTTTAAAATTTATTTAAAACTTCAATAAATCACAATTGACAAAAGAACTTGTTTTTTACATGCTAATGACATATCTAAAAAAATAATTGCCCTCATAAACTAGAGAATATTTTCATTTTTGCCTTTTACATGACAGAAAAGGTTGAAAGGTGGGTTTGATTTGATATGGACATTTATGCCACAATAACAGTTAATATAGATATAGAACAGAAGGAGCAAGTTTGTGCAAGGGCACGGGGACTTTTGTAATTGTGATATTGAAATAGAATTAATCACTCCATTGAAATAAGTGTAACTTTGCCTATTTATGGCAGGAAAAGTTTTTTCACAGTCATTCTTCCTTCAATGTATTTACTATATAAATTTTTTTCTGGATTTTTTAATCTACTTACGGTTAATGAAAAATAGAATTGTTTATGTTTTGTGCTTTGAAACGATCTAAGCAAATAATAGAAAATTCCCAACTTCCCATAGGACTGCAATTCTCAGAGCAGTTTTTCCTTCTATACCACCAGTGAGAGACAATCTTAGTGAGGAATGTGTAGCTCATTGATGTATATTAATGTATAAAGCAACATGAAGCTCAATTGACAACTTGCATAGCTTTTAACAGGGAGGTTTTTTTTCTTCCTCTTCTCTCATGGTACAAAATCAGTTTAACCAGACCTATAAAAACTTTGCATCACATTTCTTCTCTTCAATTAGCAGGGACATTTTTTCACTGTTATGTGGCTATTCTGCTGTATTATAACTGGCACCATGCATGATACAGTAATGAAGGTTTTTTATCTGGTTATGTTCTCTTTTGTTGTTTTCTGGTTTTTTTCTTTGTGGGGGTTGTTTAGCAAGTTGTTATTTTAGTGCTATTTCAGCAACTTTTCAGTGACTTTTCACTCTTTAAAATCAGTTTACTGCAGGAGTAAAACACATCATCTATTCTCCAAGCCCTTCAATTGCCTTGGTGTTTGACTTCAAATTAGGTTTCCAGCAGAATATAAAATCACGGCAGGTAACAAAAAAAAACCAACCAACCAACCAACCAACCAACCAACCAACCAAAAATCATGGTTTTTATCATATCAAGCTATAGATATCTTCTAAATAACCATCCATTCTCCAGGCAGCCTGCTTTGAGGGTAGAAAGGGATAAATATTTGTGTCTGAATGGAAGTGATTGCTCTGTTTGTTCTGCAGTCCTTCTCTGCATCTAAGTTTCAGGTCTTACAGTACTCAAGATTTACAGTCCAGCCTTGAAGAAGACAAGTCTTTCCTAATAAAATACTCATACTCTGCTTTTTAGGGACAAGCATATTCTACTTGACTCTCTGCTACACACTGCTCCTGCAGACTTCACAGAATCACAGGATTATAGAAAGGTTGAAGTTAACTTGGCATGGTTAACCTGGCACTGTCACACTTTTAAGAAAAAAACAAAGCTTCGTGTTAATATTTCCCCTTTTCTATCCTACTGAGAAGTTTTTCTTTGGAAACAAAACAGAATTAATTCCCATTTGGGACCTATAAGATGTTCTGCAAATATCAGCTCTCCTGGATTTCTTAAACTTTTGTAAGGACAAAGAAGAATGACTGCCTAGCTTGCCTTCAGGGTCATATGCTTTCTAGTAGAATACAGAGGAGCATAGGCATGAATGGCAGGTAGAAAAATTTGTTTCTGTAAAAATCTCTTTCAGTTTTCTTTGTGCAGACTTATACTTCATCGTCCCCAAAAGGAAGGAGATCAAACTACTTGTAGGTGCTCAATTTTGGCATTTCCACACTGTGCTTTGAGACAGACACCACCTGATGGCTGAGTGAAAAAAAAACACCAAAATGATTCTAAGAGTGAAAAAACATGAATTTCAGTGTATTTCCCTTGGTTTGTATCTATCACCTTTCTCACTCATGTACTACAGGATATTTCAGGATTTGGTCCATTGCTTATAAAGGATCTCCCTCTTTCCTCCCTAAAGCTTGTCTTACAGTCTCCGAAGGGAACTGATGATCATTTTTCTCTCAAAGAGTTTTTCAATTACCTGAACAAATAAATTCTACACTATATTACACTGTTGCTGATTTTTACTAAGGCCAGGTTCATGGGCAGGTAGAATTTGGGGAAGCAGCGCCTTGACCTATAGTTCTCAAATTTTATTGTGTGCTTTTTCCTTACGAATTTACAGTGACTATTTCCTGTATTACTACTAGAGTCTCCTACAAGTCCAACATCTATTAGCTGTAATTTCTAGCAAGGAATTTTCTTGGACCATTAAAACTTGTATCTTAAGGTAAGGTCAGTAATGAAGCAATGCCATGAGACCTAACCTAACCTAAAGTTTGAATTTTTTAATCCCCAAAGAGCCCATTGCCCTTATCAAAGGACTTAAAGTTATGATAATTGTGAAAGAAACAAATAAAAGGATTTCTGTATCTTTGCATTCTGTTTATTTTCTTCCCCCCAAATAATTCAGATTAGCCATACCTTTAACTACAAGTTTCTCACATGCTGTGTTGCATTTTGCAATTTACTAAATTGTTGCAGTGCCCTGACAATAACAGCTGGGCAGATCAGTTGTGATGGTAAAAAAAGAACAGCACAAGAGCCTCATTCTTTCAGCTGATGAATGCTATTAATCCTGTGACCCATCATTCCTCATATTTGAACAAGACAAAAAAGTCTTCACAACCTAATGCCATCATTTACCCATGGATGAGAAGCAGTCATTTTAGACAGTGTGAAACTTATTTTCTTTTTCATCTGTCAGCTCCTTAACTTTCTCTAAAGGCAAACTTAAATCACCCCTTTTATATCAGACTTACATATCTGCAAGCAATGTTGATTTTCTTTGTTGAAAATAATGCCTGAATAGTCTCAAGTATTGATGAAAACTTAAAATATGCAAAAAGCAAGTAGCACTTTTGGAGTATACTGACTTTACAGGCCTGCAGCTGAAGCATTTGATGATGAATTTTAGAAATGTTAGAGACTCATCATGCATTTATCGCAGAAATCCTTTCTTTTCGTGATAATGTTGTCCTCTGATACATTGTCCGATGTTAAAACAAATTGATTCCATGATTTGAAAATTCAATCTGTATCTTTGTTTTACAGTAACACAAGACACTCCATATAATCTGAATTAAAGGTTTGAATTTAAATAGACTGGATGGGGACCTTGCTTGTGTGGAACTACATAGCAGTAGCCCCAGAATTTTAATATACATTCAGAGATGATCCTTCAGCTATCCTGCCATACAAGATACTATTAAAAAAACATTAAAATATTAAAAAATTAGAAGGGTTTTCTTCTCTTGCTTCCTATTGTATTCTTCAAATTAAAAGAACTGAAGGAAGGAATTGCAGTGTTTCAGCTATTGAAGAAAGTAAAAATATTCGGTTGTTTCTCCCTCTGTTTTTTTAATTTAAAAAAATTGTTAGGCAAAGGAAACACAAAGACAAAGAACATTCTCAGTGATACTGTCAAACTTGTAATTTCTGGTTCTGTCTTTTGCATAAGGAAGAACAATTTTAAAAAGAAAGGAAGCCTCATAGATTGTAAGGAGAAAAGTTATTATTATAATGTATATTATTATAGTATAAATATATGTTATTCTGTTAAACAAATAATTTATAATGACTGTTCCATTTGTGAAACGGCAAAGCATAAAATCAAAAATAATCTTGTTAGATTCCCTAGGGAATTCATCCTGCATTATTTCTCATACTGTATTTACTAACATATTATGAAATTGAATATCATGTAGTTTGATCAATGATACTTTAGTCTCATTCCCTTGGGAATTCAAAGATTAACAATATATCTTACCAGTAGGATGTCTTGCTTTGTCATTTCCCTTGCACTGAATTACATTTACCATTTTACTTGTCACTGTAGTTTCTCATAATTTGTCCTTACATGGTGATGAATACCTACCTCTCTGGAGATGTCTGTGTTAAAGTATTAATGTGCTCCTGCAAAAGTAATCCAGATTTGTGTTGGGTTTCTGTTGCAGTGAGTAAATTGAGTTTTGTAATGTTCTGTATATTTTGTAATATGTTTGTAATGGTTTGTTCCTAGCCCCCTATCCCAAACTCCTGATGGTGTTTCCCTTGTGTTTCCCTTGTCAATCACCTTGTAAGATCTTGAAGATTCTGGGGAAAAAGCCCCAGGATTTGACAAGGTACCCTGGTATCACCTTCTTTCATTGTTCTGTTAAGTTCCCCAATTCTAGATCACAACCCCCTCCCCTGGGATTGTCTCCAAGTTCTCCTCTGCCGAGATACGCCCCCTGAACTTAAAGTGAGGACGGGGAGGGGGCTGCCGGGGCTCTCGCTCTGGGGTTCAGGCCCTCCCGGTCTGGGGCTCTCCCTCCCTGCTCTGTCCATCTGCACATGGAGGTAAACGGGAGGAATAAAACCAGGTGAAACCCAAGCAGAGTCCACTCTTTCTTCCACACCATCGACCACGCTTCAGCCAGAGGGTCAGACCCACCAAACCTCTCTCATAGAGAAGCCAAGGAGCGAGCTAGATGGTGAAGCTGCTCCCCAGCGCCTTTCTATAGGTTTCTGCTGTGGAATCATGCTAGCTTACATTGCAAGTTACTAACATTATGTAATATAAACTCCACTACTGCTGCTCAGAGTAAAGAAAACAGAAGAAAGGTTGCTGAAACAAATAAAGTACCTCCTGCTGAATAAATACACAAATCACTCAAGATACTGTTTTCTATAAAAAAATATCTTTCGGACTGCAAAAAGTTGAAATTTTTGGAGGTGCTCCAAATTCAATGGATAAACATCTGACCTCTTATCATCTTCCTCATCTCATTCCAGACTGAATGTTTGTTTGTTTGTTTGTTTTTGGTTTTTTGTGATAGTTAAAAAAAATCCATTTCAAAGTACAGGATGGTATAGTTTTGTCTTTTGGTTTTCTATTTTGAAATCAACATGTAGTAATTGTGAATATAAAGTATTTCTGATTTAAAAAAATCTAATAAATATAAAAAATACTATACCTTGTAATTTATAAAATTTCTCCTTTAGAAAGAGAATTCAATAGGGCTTTCCTACTATTCCTAGGTAAATAAAAAATATTTTAATATATTTTTTCAGCATAAGAACCAAAAAATATTAAATGTTCATACAGCATTGATTTAATGATATGTAGCACACTTACACACCACCACAATACTATTTTTTTTAGTTACTTTTTTCCCTCTACTATTTTCATAGTAAATTTCTTAACAGAGCAGCTTGTTTTTAATTTAATAATAAACCATGTTATGAGTCATTTTTGTTTCTCATCTTTGTGTAAAAACATTGCTAGGAAACAAGGAGTTGAAAACATGCAACTTCTTCTAATGTATTAATATTTTTAAATCTATTTAGTTGGCATCATTTTTTCATACTGTCATTTATTTTAGGGACCATGTATCTCCAAAGTAAGTCCAAAATCAGGCCACCCACTTCGTTCTGATTCATCCATACACTTTTTTTCATTATGGTCAGGCAATTAATGAGCATTTTATGGAAAGGACTGCCAATCTTTCCAACATTTCCAGTCCAGAAAGTCCTTCCCACTCCATTTGGCTAGTCATACTTGCAGGAACATTAATTTCTGTGTAATATTGTTTATCCCCCAGCAGACAGGTAGTAGAATGAGTTCATCATCTGAGAGTCAGAGTTCCATGTTTTCAATAAAACTTCCAACCAACATGCATAGACATGCTGTGTGGCTGAGACGAGCATTCAGATATACTGTAGGCAAGGATGGTCACAAACTCTTTTAAAGCACTTCTTTTTATAAATTCAGGGAATGGAACCTTGAAATAGATGGAGCTGTGAATTTTTGAATGTATTTTTGCCAAATGGAAACTATTTGAAAACATACTTTTCTGGCAAAACCTATTTGAGCTTGTCTTACACTCATTTCTTTTCCTTCATGTCCCCATTTCCACAAATATGTTCCCCTTAATTTATATTTTTTCACACAGAAACCAGGCTACACATCTAGATTGTTTTGTGACCATTGTGGTTTATAAACCTCTGGCTGGAATAAGAACAAGGTGAAAAAAATATAATAAATAAAGCCTTCATGAGGGAAGTGATTTTTAGAGGAGAAAATGGGAACAGCATCAGCTGGGCTGGCTAAACATGACAGGGATATCTTGGAGTCAAACATGGTGAAAATCATCACTAGAGCAGAATGTGCTTCCTCCATACCCCAGTAAAGAGCCCTTGAAAGCTGACTTATGAGCATCTCTGGAGCAGGCAAACAGCTGCACCTCCTTTTCTTTTACTAAAAGGGATTTCTGGAAAAAGATGGTGTATTTTCCAACCGCATGGCATGTTCATTCTGGAAGTGTGAAGGTTTCCAATATATCTTGTCCTACATACTCCAGCCTCCTGGGTACAGAGGTATATTAAGTATTAAGAGGCATTAACCAGAGGTATTCAGGAAATAGAATACAATCATGTATTTCTGTGATCTGCTATGCAAGGCCAGTTTTGACAGGGTTGTATGTTCTTCAAGCATGCTTTGAGAACAAGTGGCAAAAGGGAGGGACATTCTCCTTGAGATTCAGATACTTAACTGTAGATGTTTGCTATATCAGTCCTCACAGTACCCTGTAGAATGCACATCTAGGCTATTGTCTAGGACATAGTCAGCTGAATTTACAGAACCAGTGTATTCATCCTAACTAAGCTCACTGGTCACCTGAGGAGCATTTTTAGCCTTCACTGATGGTATTGCATATGCCTTTCAATATAGCATTTACATTATGTTACACAGAACAATTTTACCTGTAAATTTATGCTCCAAAAGCCTGGCTCTGAGTCTCTTCCCTGATGTCTATGATGACATGCACCCACCTAGCAGATCAGAACATCCCCAGTATTTCCAACATCTTATAGTAAATTGCAAGTCATAGAGCTATCTCAGCAACATATCTTAAAATAGATAAGATCTTACACTTTAAAGTAACTTGGGGGACAATAAATTTATATATTGTTAGCATATTGCTATTTGATTTCTCTTTTTTATTGTCTATTATTTTTAATTCCTAACTGAATTACTTATTTCTTCCTTTTTAATCCCTGCGTCCATTGCTTCTCCTTTAATTCTGTGTCTTCACCTAATTAACATCTCTCATTTATCAATTTCTTTCCTGGGTTTGAGCAATTTAGTTTTATAAGCACTTCAAAAATCAGAGTGAGGACTTTGAGAAGATTGCTTAATTATGTAGTTAATTTGTCATTACATAGAAATTCATACATAGTTAGTGGTCTTTTACATTTTTAAAATTTCATATGAAGATTACAGTATGATTTTTTTCTTTTTGATAATTGTTCTTACACTGTTCTGAAATTAGTTATAAGAAGGAGTTAAATAATGTATTTTATGCTTGTTTTTATTAAAGATTTCCTAAAACCAGTAATATGCCACAGGTCCCTTAACGCTTTATCTCTTCATCTGATACACTCTGAAATCAGACCTATTTATCAGTGTCTGCTTGAAAAGAGACAATCTCTATAAGGATGTTCCAAGTCAGTTCATAAACTTGTCAGTATGTTTTTTATATACCTTGGGAAATGCCTTGTCAAATGTCTAACCTAAATCTGGATAAAAAAATGACTGACAGTCTTTTGTCTTCTTTTAGAGTTTTTACTTTATAGTTGGCTGATTTTAATTTTACAAGAGATTGTGATAAGCTCCTAGACATCCAGATACCAGCTCTCTGCTCTTACATCTTTCAAAGGAGTAATGTAGGAGTGCAGTTACCAAGCAAAAAGTGGCAGAGGTGACTTTAAATCATAAAAAGCCTTTACTCCTGTAAATTAACCCACCCAGTCAAGTGAACAGTTACAAGTCCTGATGATTTCCTACACAAGAACAGGGGAAGTGAGAGAATTCTAAGCTAGAAAAAAAATACTTAGTTCAACTAGAGTCCAATATTAAAGATATTTAAATTACAAAGCTATGCAGACTTCTGTGGTCTGAAGACCAGACTGTGAATACCTGTAGGTACATCCCACTGTAATCCACAGGAATATTTAACTAAACATCTTTGAAATGTCTGTTCAATGGCTCTGACTCAAAAAAAACCATGCTGTTGAAAATCCAGTGAGAGTACAAGTCATTGTGTCTGCAATTATCCTCTCTTCTCCTCCTTGTTTCTTGCATAAACTGATCCATCTTATCTGAGAGAGATCCTGAATTAGCACAGTTAACAGCCTGAGGTATTAGTTAAGACAAAAGTCTGTGAGAGTTTTTTTTTAAAAGGTGGAACGATTCAATAACACCTTTGGAAGTCAGCTAATGATAAGAATAGGAATGTCTAAGGGAAGAGACTACAGTGAAAGAAGGACAAACCCTCACCTCAGATCAAGTTATCTCCATTAAGTAAAAAGATCTGTATAGCCCAATTTGATAATGAAATTCAGTATGAAGAGTTCATAATACATTCTTCTGTAAACTATTTATTTTCAAAATACAAGATCTAGAGAAACTCAAACAATTCATCAACAGAATCAGTAAGAGAAAAAAATAATTGAGGATTTCCTATTGACATATTCAAAGTGAAATGTTTATCTTTTTTTAAAGATATTTGTTTGAAAGTTTTAAATTACTAAAAAAAATGGATTTCTTTCCCCTTATACAATGAGAATTGTATTCAGGGAAAATGCAATGCTTTGTTTAATCTTTGATATTTCTGTGAAAATTAGCTCAGATATGTTTCTGAACATCCCACTTTTTCCTCTTTTATTCCTAATTAAAAAATTCAGTGGCACAACCAAAGAATCAGTTTCTTGTCCAGCCCTACTTAGGATTCTAAGTCCCATTGAGTTTCAATGGGTCTTTGTGTTTGATACTGTCCCACTGAAGTCAATGGGTGCAGGATGAATCCCTTTATCCCTCATACACTTTGCAAATGCATGAGTCACACTCCATGCAGCCAGGGAAGTGAGGCCATCAGCCAGAATCCTCAGGACTGAAGCCAACTCTGCTTTGTTGATCTGCTGGTAGGAAGAGCCATAGAAGAATGCAAATTAGTCCTTGCCCTTTGCCTAAATGAAAAGCACTACTTAATATTTCTAGATGCCTCAATTCCAGACAAACAGCCCCAAAATGCTGTTACATTCTAATTTCCCAGGCTATGTTTTATAATAACTGCAAAACCACTTCAGTAAAAGTTCTGCTTTGTCTTTGTTAGCATTTTTGGCAGCTAAAAAAAAAAGAAAAAATATTTCTAATTATTTATATATGGCAATTTTGATATACAAATTTATATAAAGCCTTCATTAGTTCCTCACTAGTTTAGACATAATATTTGATAACTCTTGATAAATAAAACACATGTACATTAAAAAAACCCAACCACCAAAATAAACAAATCAAAAAGAAAACAAAAATCTATGAATGTATTAGGCTTAAAATTTACGATAGCATTTGACAAAGCCTAGTTATACTCACAGGTGTTATTACCATGATTATGAAACTATTACTGAAAACAAGTGAAATCATATTACTCTAATCTCTTTCAAGATACATTCATCCTCTCTGTGTACAGTCAAAATATATAGAGGACATTTGAAAACCAAAAACTCTGCCTTTAAAAATTATATTTCTGCAGATGGTGCTACTGTGGATGCATTTACCAATTTAAAACCCCAGCAGTAGAAATTATGAGGTCAAACTTGTGTAATGAAAATTAATAGTTAAAGAAGTACATGGCCGGTTTGTACAAGGTTTGATTTCCCAACCAACAAGGCAGGAACATTTCCCCATAATGAGCATCTCCATTGCCATGGAGCATTTTTCTTGACTCTGTTGGAAAAAAATGAGCCTTTTAGTTACAGAGGATCATTGTGTTCAGTGTTTACAATTAATCCAGCTCTGAACTGGATTAACTGGTCCACAGATTCTTTGGGCAGACCACCAGAGTGCAGAGGACAATGTGTATAATGGAACTTTCTGAAATTATTTCCGGTCCAGATATATTCTCTTGTCCCTTCACACTTAGAAACAACAAAAGGGAGGGCTTCAAGCCTGCTGGCAAGTTAGCAAGTTCCTTGCAACAGTCATGAGTGCCAAATAATGATGAGCTTACATGGACATCTTGCTTCTGTATTCAGAATTACCTGCTCCTCAAAGCTAATTATTTATTTTTTCCAGCTTTATAAAGCTGCTGAATCACAAACTCCTGTAATCAAATACTTCATTAATCCCTTTAAGCAAATTAAAGATATAAAATTAAATGACAAGTAAATAAAGAGGTTGAGGAAGTTAATTTTTCCTACGTTTTCAATTCAATTTAACAATTTGTATAGCTGCACATGCTAGAACACATGCTCAGCATTTTACAGGAAGATGAGGCTGATGCCATTAGGACTTCACGTTCTTAGTGCCAGTCTTCTGTTCTTTCTTAATAGAACAAGGAAAGCAGGGTTAAATTAATTCTGAATTGCAAACTGGCAAAGACAGAATTCTTTATCATATCTCACCTTCTCTTAGACCACTGACTCCCCCGAGGGCTGAGAGAAGGATCACCGTGGGAGACAGCTAAAGACACTGCATGATAACCCTCCCTTGGGGTAAGTAAATTATTTTGTCAGTGCTTCTTTAAATTGATTTCCTCTTGTTATTTGAAAACTTCTTTTTGAGTAAGAGACATGTATAAAACCAGTTTTCAAGATGCTTCTGGCAGCATGGTTACGACTTGAGAGATTATGAGTTAAAAGAGCCATATGCAGGCTCTGAAGTAGTCAACCCCATTTCATCATGAACCACTGTGGAAGGGTGGGTGATTCTTTGTTGTATGGGACATTTGGACATGTGGGGTAGTGCCAAAATTACAGATTCTGTATGTTGGTGTAAAAGCCAGCTGGGAAAAATATAGAGCAACATTAATCATTGAATAAAAAAACCCCACCACACCAGTGTTAAATTGTAGTTTTTACATAGAGTTCTATCTTGCTAGTGATTTGGCTTCAGTGAAAAATAGGAATAAAGGAAAATTTTTCAATTTCTCTTATCACCCATCTAGAATTCATGCAAATGTGATTAAGATCTTTAAAATAATGCATGAAGAAGGTTACAAAATGAGTTAACTGAGGAAGAGCAACATTTACTAAATTGTAACACAATTTTCTGGTTGGTAAATTGCTCTTGGAGAAGATTCTATTCAATCTAATAGAAGGTGTCTGATAGAAAGAAGAAATAATGGAAAGCATCCCCAGCCAGTGTTATTTCTTTAGCCTTTCTTGGCTCCACAGTAATAAATTACTTAGTTCAGATAGAAGGGAGTTCTCTGCATTGTCTTGTCTGCACTACAAATTCCTAGGCAAAGATTTTTTTTTCTACTGTTCCTTCATTAGGATTTCCTGACAACAGAGAAAAACAAATCTTCAACTGGAAGCCGAGTTATGTTAACACTTAAATTGTTTGTTTGCCACAACACACATTTTAAAGTGTGCAGTATTTATTCTAACCACTTAAATTCCTTGTCCACTTTAGTCCAGTGTAATTTTAGAACTGTAAGTAAAACCATATCAGTCAGGCTTATTCAGGCAGGCATTAAGCAGAACTCATCTGATAAAAGAAACTGCAACAAAAAAAGAAAGAAACAGATTGGCCATTCATTTTTTGATTTCCAGCTGTACCAAAGACTGCAAGAAATGCACTATTAAATGCTGAAATCTGAGTCAGAAGTGCAATTTATTGTATAAAACATAAACATTAATTGATAGACCAATGCGCTAGAAAAGTATTTTCTAAATCTTCCACTTAAATGTGGATTTAGAGTTTTGTTGTTGTTTGGGGGTATTTTTGCTTTATTTGTTTGGTGTTATCACTTCTGCTTTATATCTAGAGAACAAGTACAAACATACAATATAATACTTTTATATATAATCAGATCTATATGCCTTTCTAATTAAATATTTATTTTGAAACTGAAATAAAGGTATTATAAGCTAACTACAGCTTATGAATAAAAAGGGGGCACACAGGAGGGAGACCTAGCAGAGAATTCTAGTGTTTTCTTTACCAGAATTCTAAGACAAGTTTCTGAGATAAAAGCTGAATTTGCAAATTCCATATCTTTCTCATCAGTAAATACTGTGCACGGGGAAGTTTTATCATAATAATGACTTGATCAACCTTTCTTTTTTATAGAAACAGAGCAATGGAGGATGGTCACCACTTCTTTACAGTATGCATAAACTGATGTAAATCGAAAACATGCAATGTTTTTTCCTAGAGTCCTTGTTATACTGATTCCCTAGACTGGCATCTTGGTTGGTGCCTTTGTAGTCTTCCTTGCTGCATTACAGAAATTCCGTGCAAAACCAGAAACCAGATGATAAAGTGCAGGTAGACACCAGGAGTCTGAAAGTGGTGGTGGTACTCACCTGGATTGATAGGCTTTATCCATAATTCTGTAAACCTTTAAAAGAAACCCAACAACACAGTGTATCCCAAACGGCCCTATTCAAAAAGGAAATACTAAAGACATTAGAATGGAAAGAAAGAAAAGAATAAGCATTTAAAAAATACAAGAAGATCTGAGAATTGTTATCAAACTTGACACATTTTAAAAATAAGGTTTTGAGAAAATTAGATTAACTTTAGACTATTATACAACATATTTTGCAAGGACAAAAAAAAACTACTGCTTAATATATTCATGACATGCCTAGATATAAACAGAAGAAATAGAGAAGAAAAAACCCACAATAACAACAGCAAAAACCTTTGGAAATAAATCGTAATGGATAAAAAACACTTGTAAGTAATTTAGGAAACTTCTATCATAAAAAAGGAAAGCATTATGCACCTTAAATCTATAAACAGTGCGAATAAATATATTAGAGAAAAATGAAATTAACACAAACATTGTAGCTAGAGTGTGATACTTCCTCTGAGTTGATAAAGAAAGAATATAGCATGTTTTCCATATGTGATCTCAAGATGTGTTAAGAAACGCGGAACAAAACCTGCAAAAACCTTCACAAAAAGTTGTTTTTCAGGCAACCCATCAGTGTGTATAAAGTCTTCCATTTGAAGTATTTGCAGTGGAGCAATAATGGCTGATAGGTAGCCAACTGGCATAAAGAAACACCACTTTCAGTTTAATGGAATCTGTCAGGCAAGCAAAGTTTCGTTTATTGTTTTGCAAATCCAAAGGGAATACTTGAGTCTCTATCAACCATCAAAAGCTTCAATTCCTTTCTCAACCTGGATGATCACAGGTTAAACACATCGACAAAAATCTTCCTTCCTTCTCCACTCTAACACAAGTATATCTACAAACCCGAATATTCATATTCATTTTGCTAAATAAAAGGTGTAAAAGATGCCCAACTCTGACATCAAGTGGCACTAACAAATTCATGCTGGCACTGTATTGACCTTGTACTTCCATGCCAGACTGGTTTTTGAGAAACTAATTTTCATAGCAAAGCTGAGGTGCCCCCCAACCCCTGAACAATTTGTGGTCAGCTTGGCACTCAAGATTTGTGTTTGGTTCTCTGAGATGTCACATAACACATGTTCCTACTGTGCTGGTAGTTAAAGGGCTGGGCATCCCTTGAGGGGCACCTGAGCACAGCTTTGGGGATGTAAGTGAAGCACAGTCCTTCATACAGGTGAATTAATTGATCCCTGTTGATAACATTATACCACTATCGAGGAAAGTGATTTATATTAGTCAAAAGGGCAACAGAGGCCTTTATGAGTAACAGGCACTCTTCTAAGTATAAAGCTGTTATTTAACACACACAACCAGCATAAGGCTGTTTAATTAGGAGACCAATATCTTGCTTGAGGTTACTTGGTACAGCTTTGAACCAAAAAATGAACAAAAGCAAAAAAAAACACTGTGTCTCATTATTATCCACATGCTTGCAAGTAAAGTACAGTATCTCCTATTGAACCCATTATTCATATTTTAGTAATAGGAAAAAAAGTCATCATAAATATTTGAGAAATTCTCTGAGACAGTAATCAATCCATATTATTTTAAACAAATTCAAAAGACATTCTCTTTCTTAGAAGTACTTAAGCAATTTGTGGTGGTAAGTAATTGTGCTTCTCAGTGTTGCATCTCTGAAGAACTGAATGGGTGAATTAGGGCTCCAAGAGGAAAGGGATAATAAGGGGAATAAGCTTCTTTGAAACTACCTGAGAAGAATTGAATAAATTGTGGTTTATTTTAATGAGACATTGAGGGGACAGTGCAGCTAGAATCACAAAGATCCTACAACAATGCAGGTTTGCAGATGCTATTTGAAAAAAAAAGTCATAAAAAACCCCTTCATAACCCTCAAAGCCACAGCATCATTTTCTTATGATCAACAGACTGTTGAGATCTATCATTTTTTTCAAAGAGTACCATTTGTCTCATGAAAACAAGCCCATGACCTTATCTTGGATGGAAAAAACTAAAACAAAACAAAGGAAGAATCAAATAATACCTCTCTAACACAGTTGTCTTGAACATGAAAGTTTGAATCCATTCATGTGACAAAGCAAAATATTCTGCTATGAAAGTCTATCGTCCATTAACCTGCCTGTGTAAGTGAAGTTCATAAGAGATGGTTTTTCTTATGAAAGCTTCTTCATTTGGCATTTGTTTCAGCTAACTCTTAGTTTTTGTTCAATTCTGAGTTTTTCTTTAATATGTCTATTTGGACTTGTACAGAGAAGGGTGTTAACAACTGAAGTTCTGACAGTAGCAGTCACATTTAAACTTCCCACTCACAATTACATGACATACTCTGAGTTTTATGAGATTTCCCCATGCCACCTGTGGCACTGTACAATCTGTAGTTCTGTCACTTTTTCCATCTTGCCTTGAGTTTTGGGAGAAGGTCCACTGCAATACCTCCCCTCATTAGCCAAACGAAACCACCAGTTTTAGGGAAAAAAGAACACTAACATCATCAAAAGATGTAGACACTAAATTAATGTATAAGAATTTTAACTGCATTTTGGTTTTTATTAATAAGCATATATCAACTGATAATGATTCTTGAGTTAGACTGTTTTAGTTATAGTAACAGTGAATATGTGGCTTTACATAAAAGCAGAGATTGTTTCTTTGCTCAAAACCAAGATTTTGAGCTTAGTCTACAGAACTTTTGGGATCCCACCTATGAATTGTGTTGCAGTAAAATGTACAGTTGCAAGATTTTGGATGGATCTAACTTGGCAGTTCTTGCCTACTACTCCAAAGTACTGTATAGGAATTTTTTGACTGCCCTAAATTATAATGTCTAGGTGTTTTCTGTGCTAAGGAAAAAAAACAAACAAAAAAACAACACCACCACCCCAACCAAACAAAAAAAAACCCCAACCCCCTTCAACACTTGCCCTCCCAAGGTAACTTAACAACCCTGCCCCCAAATTCCTCCTCCCCTACAGAAAAACTCTCCTGTCTAGAAAGCTGATGACTATCCGATCTCTCATGTCTAGAAACCTGATCTAATTCCTTGTTAGCTTATGCCAAGTGACTTCCTGAATGACATCTAAAAGCAAGCAGAGTTCTACAAACTGGTTTTGTAATATACAATAAGTATGTCCTTTCCTCATTTTAAAGTATGTTATCATCTCAAACGTATTGGATATTTATTTAAGCAGAAATTCTCAAGTCCCTTTTGGTCCTTGGTCCGAAAGAGGTCTAATCATAGTCATTTCAGTCAGAAAATTTTCACTTCCAGTCAAAGAAGTTCATACTATACTACTTTGTGTACTCTTACAGATTGACTTGTAAGAAAAAAACATTTGACTGTATAGACCTTTTACTAAGTATGAGATATTTCAACATTATTTAGCTCTATTTTAAATTCTTCTCTGACAAATGAGAGAAGTTATCCTTATTGAGTAGATTATACATAGTAAAGTTATTTATTGATATAATAATGACATATAATTAATTAAGTATCAGAAATTGATTCTTTAACAAAAGAGCATAATTTGATACTCACTACAGATGTAGGAACAATATTTATTCCCACTGCTCCAATAGTTTAGTAGGTGTTCAATAGGAAGGGGTAATACTGGCACAACTGCGACACTTTATTTTATTGGTGCTTGCTTTTATTTTGTTCTTCTCCATTATTGTGATGATAACTGAAATGTTATTATTTGCACATCTCTCTAGTATTGCATAATTTCCCAATAAACAATCAGGTTTTACCTTTAAAACATCAGCTTATTCCTCCTAAAGTTTAACTGTCCCATTCTTCAAACATTACCTTTAAAGGACATTTCAGGTGCTAAAAATTTAAAACCGATTTCAATAAGGATATTTCTCTGCATCCGAGTAGGTTTTTTTATATGGATGTACACTCTTAGTGGCAAAAGGATATAAAATTACTGAGAGAAAAGCTAATGATGTAATTACTACTGCTAAAAAAAAAAACCACATAAATTTTTCAAAACATTAGTACCCTTTAGAAATCTAAAGGAAGACCAAAACACCCTCACACATACAGCTGCCTAAAATCCTCAGAAGGTAACACTTTCATAAGCATTTTCTCTTCCATGTAAAACATGTAAACATTTTGTATTCTACATATGTGACAACATTCATGAACAGATACATCTTTCTGGGATCAGTGCTTTCAGAAACAGAATATTTAAAGCCCACCAGTCATTCTAGTGCAAAGAAAAACAGAGTTTCTCAGGGCAGAAAGAATAAACGCAGCTTGGAAATAGTGCAATTGCAGGAATTCTATTAGGTAACTGATACCTAGACTTCTTATTTTTCCTTTTTCTTTAAGTGACCGTTATGCCATGCGTAGCCATGAAGTACAAACCAGAAAAATCAAGTAGCTTTGAAGAAAGAAAATTATTTAGTTTTTTTAGGTTATTTCTGGTGCCTCAGAAATTTTTAAAACAGGCAGGTGAGAAGTTTCAGAAATGAAAGTTGAAGGGTAGGTTTAACGCTTTACAGTTATGTTGAATTTTAGTTTCTAGCTCAGCTTGATGAAAGATACTACTTACCCCTGTGTAACAGGTCTTGAAATAAACTACAGGATAGCTATAATTAAGCTATAAAAGCTTAATTATACCAAGCTATACAGCTTATCTTAGAATGGATTTGAAAGAAGACTATTAGCTCAATTTAAGATTAATTTGGGACACAATTTCTTCATGAAATTATTTAGGATTCAAGATCACAAGCAATATCAAATTAATTTAATTATGAAAAGCCGCATAAATATAGCAAAACAAAAATGTCAAGAAATACAAAAATGTAAACAACTCACAAAATTGGTGATCTTTGTGCAGGCAATGAAAAAAGAACAGGATGATATGAATCAAGAATGCAATGATATTCTAAAGAAAAAAAGTAATCCTAAAGAATACTTGTGTTGAACTCGGATGAGGGAAAGTTCCCCAGAATTGATACAGAAGCTCTCCAACCAAGAAACTACCTCTCAGATTTCACCACATTATCTTCATGACCTCACCCTCCCATTCTTTCCTGTGGCTTTTCTGTCATATTACCTTTGCCAAATCTGCCCCTTTTTCCAACTCGATTAGTGACCCTTTTTTGTCCCTTATTCCTGGTCTTAATTTCTATATTAGTATCTTGGCTCCTGCAGAGACCTACATCTCTTAATGACTGATACAAAAGGAGTTCCTGTAATCCTAGAATAGATCAGGTTCAATAAGACAGAGCCTCAAGAGTGTTTTTTGTTGCAGTTCAGTGAGTCTCTGATGAGACATTTTTGGAAGCATATAATCTAGCCAGCTTTCTCTGTTTTCATCTGCAAAAGACCTTCCTGGCATTCTTGCTGACTTTCAGGCAATTACATTGAGAGAATGGAAAAGCTTAATAACATAATGCCCCTTTATCTGTGCTGCTACTGGTCCTGGAAATCAAGATCTGGAGTCAGATAACACCATGCATCCTGAATATCATATGTTGAAGGAGAAAATATAGCCATTTCTTGTCTTCTTTGGTGATGAGAGGTAAAACCTTGTCCCAACATGCTAACCGTCAACATCTGGTGGGTTGTCTTCTAGAAGTCATTTTTCCTTTGTCAAATAGTTCATACGGTCAGGTTTAAGGACTTTATAGAAAAGCAACAGGTTGACCTAATTTCTGCTGGAACTAGGGAAGAGAAAATGCTGTCATAAGAAAATATACTTGCTTTCTTTTAAATCAAGGGATCCTAATGCATCTCCAAGACAAGCATGGACAACAGACAGGGAGCAAATGAGAAGTCTCAGACCAGGCAAAAAAAAAAAGATGTTTTAAAGATTAAACACAACAAGGAATAGAGGCAGAAGGCATGGTGGTCTGCTACAAGCAAGAAAAAAAGAGAGGCAGATCCTCCAAATACTTTAAAGACACCAGCCCCAGTTCTTCACACCTGTTTAGACATGGGGCCATATCACATAAACACTACCTGTTTCACCCCTTGGATGTGTTCCCTTGGATTTTAAGACAAGAATGTGCATTCACTTAAGTATGTCTTTTTAGTACATCATGCTCCATATTCAAGAGCTGTCCTTGAACTAATGTAGATATAAACCTTGAAAAGAATTGGCTATAAAAAATCCACAGTGCTCTTCCTTGGGATGGAAATCAGATAGGTTCAATATGGCATCAGTGTGGATGATGTCTTCTAGAATAATAGAGGAATACTTAGAGAAAAACAGGTGATCACTGTACCTATTTGTGTTGGCTGTTTATAACCACGTATCAAGATGTGCAGAAGGCTGATATTTAGAAATTGCTTAGAAGAAAACTTACTGCTGCTGAGAATCTATCACAGGAGACAATCAACAGGCTTCATGGTCTTGTCAGTGATGATGTTTCCAAAAATGACTGAGCAGACTGAGAGGTTAATACACCAAGTGAAAATAGCTTTAATTACAACCCTGAGTGAGGACTGGAACCCAGAAAGAGCAGATGGAAGTACTTGAGGATCAAGCACAGATAAGGAAGAGTTGACTTTAGACCTAAATGAGGCCCATCTAGGCCTGAAAGCCCCTGACATGCCCTGCATTTTGGTGGGATAGGGTCAAGGCGTGGTGTCTCCAACTTCAGAAAGTTGCCCTTGATTTAATTCTGCTGCTTTTGCTCTATTGTAGTTAGGTAGTACTAGATGGTAGTGCTTTCATCTTCAGTGAAATGCACAGGATAGTATGTGATTTTCTTAGGAATAGTTTTTTGTGTCCTTGAATTTTCATGTGGTTTTCTATTCCTCATTAACACTCTTATCCTGCCACTACTATTTTGGAATTTTAGTGGCTTATTTTCACAGTACAGCCTTGTTATTTTTTGAGTGGGTGCTTAGAAAATAGATGTTCCATGTGACTTCTTCCATCTGTACATATTTTTTCTAAAAAACAACAGATTGCTTTGATGGTGATATTCAGGGGGAAAAAATCATCTTCTGCTAATATCATTTTGTGTTGTATGTTCTCCAATATGATTTTTTTCTATCTGTTCATGACAAACAGCACTTTCATCCCTAATCCTTCATATTTTTGTACTCTAAAAATCATGCAGAATCTCATTTGGTTTTAAAAAAAAATAATTTTTACGGTAATCTTTTTGAGTTTTCTCTTCAAATAATGCCACATGCCCATTTCTTGATGAAAGCTATCTACAACTTTTTAGTGAGAGAAGTATTAGGGAAAAAAAAAACTGTAAAGTATTCCAAAATAATCTGAATAATCAGCTTAATTGGTTTTCAATGATCCATGAAATGAATTATTCAGTCTTCACAGCAAATGTAACCTCTTCAGATTCAGATAAGATAAATGCTCTCCAAAAGTACATTCTATTTCAAAAGCATGGGGATCATGGAATTATTCTTGAATTTCCATTGCATTGCAAGATGTGCCAAGAATGTAAATGTTGAAAAATCCCCAACTTTTTTTCTCTTATTCCAGATCCAGCAGCTGATAACCAAATCCTTGTTATTTTGAGGATTTTGAAAATCAAGTGTGTAAAATTGGGAAGAATGCTTGTTTAGATGTGTATTATCTAAAACAAAGCTCAATTTCACAGAACCTTAGGGAACAAAGTGAAAAATATTTTCATTTTACTGTTTAATGATTTAGTGTGAAGGGGCTTGTGAGTAAAGGGACAACGTATAGCCACATTTATACCACTGCATTTTGATATACTTTATGAAGTTCTAAACTCCAATTCCAGCAAGGCAACGATCTCAAGAGGCTTCTTATCTAGAAAACAGACCAGTTCTCTGGAAAGAGATCCAGATAGCGTAGAAAAGGAAATTCTGTTTTGTGTAGAGAAAACATCTATTTATGGGATTGTTTTTGAGTTCTGAGAGGTTTGCGCAGCTTTTAAACACTGAGTGAAACCACGTCAATAAACAACAGGTATAACCTCATAGGAGGCCAGAGACAGCAGTATGAAGAAATGCCTCTTCCTGGTGGAGTTTGTCTCTGAAAGTTCATGTTTATCAGAGGAGGAAAAGCACACTTTTGGTTAAAAACCTCTTGACTGCAGAATTCACAAAATAAATAACTGCATTGACCATAATTCTCAGCAAGTGAGAATTTCAGAAAAATCTTCCTACCCCTCAGTCTCTAACCACTAGACAGAACGCAAGATGTGACTCCTCTCCACTTGTACTCTTGGAAACTAGAACAACAGGGAACCTGAGTTGGTAGGTTTCAACCTTGTGATGGCAAGGACAATTCCAGTCCAATCTGTTTTGCCACCCTCGTGTGAACCAGACTAAATTCAGTGACTGTTAAAGCAAAAACAAGTAATAGAAGCTACAACATTTATCAAATATTATAAACTGGCTTATATCTATCTTCACAGATAAATGTCTCAAAAACTTATATTCATTCTTGGAAGGTTTTATCTCCCATTTTATTTCAGACACATACAGTGAAACTTTGTCAAAGATTTTAGGCTCTCTGAAGAAAGACATTTAAAAGGAGTTTCCCTTATCTTAGATGTTCACATTACAGTAGATGAATCTTTGGCTTTTTCTTGAAAAGTAACTTTACCACATCTAAAAATCCATCTTAAGCAAAACAGTAACACCAGGTAGGTTTCTTTGGTCCATTTCAAAGTATTACCCTTTCTGCTAAATGGGCAAATTGTACAGTGTGGCTTTAAGACAGTGAAGTGTGAAGTATTGATGGGGCTGGTTGAGAAAAGCATGAATCTATCTATTCGTCTATCTACCTTGTTACTAGACCACTCTTATTATACTTTCTGTCACAGCACATACTAATGCATACTAATACTCTGCAGTAAGTGCATTTATCATGGGCAATCTTAAACCTGCTTTTCTGTTGCTTGAATAAATTCTACTGTTTGTGATTCATGTAAGTTCTCATTGAATACAAGCAGGCCCACAGTACTGGGTTGGTTTGAACTCAACCAGACATGGAGTGCTTGATTTGCTATAATCAAAAATTAACCTCAGCCACACCCAGCCTGTCTTTTCTTAGAGGATCAGCTGGAATTGAAGGGGGGTAATTTTCTGTTAAATACCTATACACTTAACACAACACTGCTCATCTTAGAGCTTTACTTTCTCAGGGTTTTGTTTTTTTTTGATTTTAAAATGTATTTCTGAATGCTGTGTATTTGTTCATGTCTTGAAAAATACTCATATCCAATCTCACAACTAAAAAATTAAATTGATCTGTTAGCACTTTTATCTTGTCTCTCTACCAAATGCCAAATTGTTTCCTATCTGACATGAGACCATTCTCGTGTACCATTAAATATCTCAAATAATTAGTTATCTTTTTGCTACCTTCAGAGACAAGTTAGTTCGATACCTGATGTATTTGTTCTCTCCATTTTGCCATCTCCCATATGGTCTTTTGCTCATCCATAGAGCCATTAAAGAGTATTACTATTAAAATATAGACATTTTCCAATACTGTATTCACACAAGGTCATTTTGAGGGAAAATAACTCACTTTATATGTATGACAACATGATTCCTAGCTGCATTAAAGAAATATCAGTCCTGTTCCAGACTTGCCATAATGATAAAGACACCAAGTCTGTCAACACAGCACTGAAATCTGGATACTTCTGATGCTTTGCCACCATCCAATGTTGGAGTCAAGATGGCCATGCACTCAGAGTGCTTCAATAAAACCTTCAGAGGGCTTCAAGCATCAGCACCATGTTATCTCAAAGTCTTTCATACATTTTCTATGTAGCAATCCCATGGGCAGCTCCCCATAGCTCAGGCTCTTTCTTTCCTTCTGCAGTTCCAGCTCACTACTTCCTGTCCCTGGCATGGCAACCTAACCCTGCCTGTCCCTCATACAGTGGCTCACCTTATCTGTCCCTCACACAACCTCCTGTTCCTTCCTCCTCACAGCACAGCCAGCAGACTGCAACTGACTCTCCACCAACTAACTCACTCTTTTATCACACCCGGCTGTGAGGGCAAGGCTGTTCCCACTTTGGTAATTAACACAGCTGCAATAAATCAGAGACAGGATTGCCTTTAGCACTATCTCTACTACCTTACCAATCTCTGACCAAGAATCACCCAGAGAAAGCAAGTGTTCATGAAAATTTGTTGTAATTATTAGCATTTCTCTAAGGAAAATACTTCAGTCTTGAGAGAAAGTTAAATGTGTAAGCACAGTGTTCACTAGCCTTCTAGGCTTGACTCAACAAGTTAATTATGTCTGAGATCTTAGACTGTTCTTTATGTACTACCCCTCCTTTCCTCTTAGACTGACAGGCTAAAAGCACAAACCAGACTGGTGAGTCACAGCACAGATGGCACTGAAGGCTGTACTGGAGCCACAACCAGCTACACATATAGTATGTATATAAAAACTGGGACAATTTGTCTTAAAAGTTGCAGCAAAAGATGTGCTCTCTTGTGTTGATTTTGTGAGAATTGCCAGTATCATTTACATCTTGGAGTGACATAAGATGGCCAGACATGATTAATCAGATGGAACAAGCTTGAATTTGTCTGTAGGTACTTAGGTCTTTATAGGTCCTGTATAGACAATGACCAGAAACGGATCAAATTCAGGAGGCATACGCTATGAATATTTAATTGTTTTTAACATAAAATTAAGAAAAAAAAGGATAAAAATATATCTGAAAAGGATTCTGAGACACTTGGGTTGGGCAGAGAAATATATCATTGCTTTGAAACTTGGACTTTCAATTTTGCTTATATATAGAGAAAAAATAATATGTAACAGATATTTAGGGTTTGTTTCTGAGTTTCAAAGAAAAGCAAATTTTGGAAGCTGGTTTAGGACAATTTTTTCCAGCAAGAAAATGGAAGGAGGCATTATAAGGCAATTTTTTTTCTCAGCATTCCACATGCCGATGCACTTAGGAACAGATAGAGATTTAAGGCTACAAGGGATGGTAACTTTCCTCATTAGGTAAAGACCATGACATGAGGGAAATGTTGTGGATGGTGTCTATTCAGACTACAGTAAACAGTCTGAAAACTGTATCCCATAGCATTCTTATGGAGTAACTGGCTGCTCATGATTAGATGGGTGCACCCTTTGCTGCATGAAAACCTGTCTGGCTGGCCAAACCCAGAGAGTGGTGATGAATAGAACTGAATCCAGTGACAGTCAGTCACAGGCAGTGTTCCACTGGGCTCAGCACTGGGCCTGGTCCTGTTTAACACTGTTATTGATGATTTAAATGAATAAGATCAAATCATTGAAAAAAAGTCTAAGAGCAAGATCTCAATAAGTTTGCAGGTGACACCAGCTTCGGGAGTGTTGATCTGTTGGATGATAGCAAGGCTCTTCAGAGGGATCTGGACAGGGTGGATTGGTGGGCTGAGACCAACTGCATGAGATTCAAGGTGAAGTGCTGGGTCCTTCACATAGATCACAGCAACCCCAGGCAGCGCTACAAGCTTGGGGAAGAGCAGCTTGAGAGCTGCTCAGCTGAAAGGCACTTGGGGCTGCTAATTGACTGCTGCCTGAACAAGAGCCAGCACTGCTCCCACGTGGCCAAGAAGGCCAATGGCATCCTGGCCTGTATCAAGAATAATGTGGCCAACAGGACTAGGGAAGTGATTATCCTGCTGAACTTAGCACCAGTGAGGTTGCACTGAAATGCGTGTTCGGTTTTAGGCCCCCTCCACAAGGACGTGGAGGTGCTGCAGCATGTCAGGAGAAGGGCAACAGAGGTGGTCAAGGGTCTAGAAAGCATGTCTTACAAGGAGGGGTTGAAGGAGCTGGGGTTGTCTGGTGTGGAAAAGAAAGGCTCAGAGGAGGCCTCATGCTCCCTATAACTACCTGAAAGGAGGTAGTTATAGAGAGTTGGTCTCTTTTGTCATGTCTTAAGTGAAAGAATGAGAGTAAATGGCCTTAAGTTGCACCAGGGGAAGTTTAGATTAGATACTAAAAAAAAAAAAAAAACCAAAACAAAAAAACAAATGACAGAAAACCACTGAAAAATGGTCAGACATGGCAATAAATTGTCCTGGGAGGTGGTGAAGTCACTGGAAGTGCTCAAGGCATTTCCAGATGTGGCACATGGGGATATCCTTTAGGGGTGATTATCGTGGTGATGAATTGATTGTTGGTGTAGTTGATATTGAAGGTCTCTTGCAAGCTGGCGATTTTGTGTTTCTGTGTTTGAATATTTCATCAATCATAATTTCAATGGAGAATCTTTAAAAGATACAAATTTACTTTAAAAAAATACTATAAATTCTTAAATAAGTATTGATATATTTAAACAGGATTTTTTTTTCACATAAACCTAAAGCACGAATCAAAACTAATTCATTTAAATTCTTTGTTTAGCTTATAGCAGAATCTTTGTCTAAATGGGATTCTCTATTCCTACAGCTATTTAAAAAAGCTTTTGTCTAGGTTTATGGTTTAAATACATCTTAATTGGGGTGGGATTTACTAATTTAATCACAGCAATCATACTGTTATCAACAAAAGAAAACTGTTTTCTGAATGACCATGTTAACATTAATAAATATGCTATAAATTTAACTTTAGATATAGCTTTTTGAAATATTGCAAACCTAATATTTCATTAAGTATTTCATTATTATTTCATTATTAATATTTCATTAAGTATCAGAGATTTGTGATACTTAATGAAAAACAGCCTTTTATGCAAGTGATTTTGAATTTTCCTTGAACTTGAAAAAAACAGGTATTTATCAGCAACTTTTAAAAGCATTCTTTAAGAACTACTACTTTACTTTCATTCTTGATTGTAGCTGAATTGAAGACACCTTAATGCAATTAAGTTGGACTAACACAAAAGAATAGAAAGTAGTTGGACAATTTTAAAGTTATTTACAATTTTATTCACCTGTTTTCTCAAGTTAATATATCAGACAAATATCAGTTTTAATGCCCTGACATAAACCAGAAAGGTTTTAAATGATTCTAAAAATATTTACTTTTAAAATGTAGATGAGACTTTTGTAAGCTAGAAAGAACACACAATACTTTATATTTCATCAGTGGTAAAGGAGGACAGTCAAAAGAGATATACATATTTCCTGTTACTGCCTTAATCAATGGATTGTTTCACTTTCGCTTGAATGTAGAGAAACCAATTGGTTACCAAATATAAAATAGAATTATGCACATCTATTATGCATAAGTATTCATGACAGAATTAAAAATATGTGCGTTCTTATATGTAATTTTATTTGTTCAGGAGTTATTTGGCACAATTTTGTTCTTTGGCATGGTGAGAAAACTAAATTAGAACAGAATTATAATTGCATCTCTATGACTGTAATTCTACATTAAAGAAAATCAGAATATCAACTAATATGAATAGTTATGGGTTTTTTAAATTCTAAATTGAGATATTAGAACAGCTAAGCATCAACGTTATAATTTCTTTTTGGTGCATAGAGCCACCATTCAAAAAACATAGTAAAATTGAATAAAATATGCTTTACAAATAAATTAATTGCTCTGCACTGAAAGAGGTCACTTACAATAACAGGAGCCAGCAGTCTTTGCACACTGGCACTAAGAAGTTAAATCATTCAGACATAATGATGGGATTGTATCCTTCTGGGAGAAAATGAAGTCACCACAATAGGCCATTGAAAAACCCTATTGAGCAAACAACATTGATTGAAAGCATGAACAGGATGTTGACACCATTATGAAAGAGACAAATGTCATACTGTAATATAGAAAATGTTACAGTTTCATTATTATTTCAGTAATTCATCCATACATTAAATACTGTCAGTAACATTTTAAGGTGGTATTTCAGAACTAGGCAAAATTTAGATAATAAATCAAATTTTCATTGGTGAGGAGGATGGAGTAAAGGATTTTATTCAGTGAAATGATGGAATGGTTTAGATTACTTGATTTGAAGAAAGAAGGATGGAGGTTAAATGTGATAGTATAAAATTAGAGTAAGGCTTATAGGACTGCAGAATCAATTGTGTCAAATCTCTTTATCTAATGCTAACTTAATAATACTTTGTTCGTTTTCAATAGTGGTTCATAGAACATTTACAGCACTGAGTGGTGTAAAATAAAATCTGTGTTTGACATTCTGTAAAAAAAGTACATATGAATGTACATGAAAAGCAATGAGAATTAACATATATTTTGACTGGATTCTTGTCAGCATAGAGAGTTACGCAGAAAGAAGTGATGACCAGCATAGTTTCTATTTCTATTATTTTGTAAGATATGCATATGAGTAAATTGATACAACCAAGAAGCCTCATGACAAATTCCTCTTCTCATGTCAGCTAATGTAAAATCAGGTAAAGATTTGATAAAATTGCCTCCCTCTTAAATTAAAGATCAGCCAAACTGCTACCTTGGTTCTTCCCTTTCTTATTAGCAAAACCTTTTCCATAAGAATAAGACCACTTGAAAGTGCTGTATTGCAAGAGATAAAAACAATTTATTGGATATTTTTCTTCTCACAATATTTACTAAAGGAAGACTCATGAAATATGGCTTCTACTACATTTGCTTCATTGATGAATCCAAGAATGAACTCCAGATTATCCAATTTGAAGAACATATATTCCATTTTGATATATGCCGTGTGTAATTTTTTCACGTGCTGAAATAGCAGTAGTTGTTGTTTAATATAATTCCATCTATGAAAAATGTAATGAATTTTTTCCTCATTTCTTAAACCAGGAGAGTGATATAATATGATACAAATTTACTGTAGCCTGCCCCCTCTCCACTAGGTCTCTGAGTGAATAGATAAGCTACATAGTACCTACTGTACAGGAATGCACATACATTCAGATATTTATTTGTACTTTCATACTGATGGATTTTGTACACTCCTGCTAATGTATGCCATAAGGGTGTGTAGAAGAACATCTGCTGCTCCTTTGAGTGTATCCAGTCAAGGACTTTCTTAATGGGCAAGGGTGTTTTCAGTGGAAAAAGGAATAGAGATAACAGTAAGAAACACAAGACAGAAGCATAAAACTGGCCAAGACATGGGAAGAGAGTTAGTGATGAGAACAAACCTGGTTAGATGCATTAACTGGTAGAGTGTGGAAATGTGTGGGGTTGCAGGATTTGTTTAAAAGTTTTATGGTAAGTTTAGTTTAGTTCTATGTACCTGAGATGGGCTGCCTGTCTTTTTAGAATTCTCTCTTATCAGAAGCTGGTATGTGTTCCGTTTTGTTTCTATTCCCTTTGCCCAGAGACAGTTGCCAATTGGTTCTTTTCCTGTGATTTTCCCTGTCTGTTCGTAAAGGTCTTATCTCTCAAGGCCAGAAACTTTGCAGAAATCTGCCTGATGGTTGGCAGAGGCCCTCGAGATCCCACCTTAATGTATCTCTGATTTATTATGAGTTGTGTAACTCAGTTGGCATTTATTCTTTGTTTTGTTCTATTGGTTTAGAGTTTGTATCCACCCCTCCAAGTAGGCATGAACAAATCCCCCCCCCTCCCCCGAGCCCAGGGACGAGGTCTCTCCTGAGGTTCTGAACCTAGGGTGAGGGGGCTTCCCCTGTCCCCCAATAAACCTTTGTTCATCCTACCTCTGAGAGTCCCCTCTTTCATCCAGCCACAACCGTAGCAGCAGAGGCTCGGGTGTTCTGCAGAGCCAAGACCCCACACATCGGCATTGTTGGAGCGTGTCGGGGCTGACTGGGCAGTCCAGCTGAACGGGCAGACCGGCGGGACACACACCCCAACAGAAATGTTTATTTTTTCAGTAATATTATCTTACTAACAACTTCGTCAGTTTAGGAGGATGTGGTTAACAAGGGGAACAAACACAAAGAGGCATAAAACTTGACCATGATAGTATTTGTGACATTCATGAGTGTTTGTACCTGTGAGCAGAGAGTGCCTGCATGTGTGCATGTGTGCCTGCACTTGTGAACTGCTGTCTCTCACAGCCAAAGAAGAGGTGGGAGGCGGCTGGCTGCACTTGTGTCTGATGTGAGGCCTGTCCATAGCAGGGGCTGAAGGTAGTACCCTGTCTGTCAGTCTGTGTGACAAACCATGTCAATGTCATTGGTAAATCGATGTCTGGGTCCGTGTGTGCCGGTAATTCTGTCACTGTTGCTGGGATATGTACTCAGCTTTGATACTGGTTTTAACTGCAAAGAAAGTGGCAGCCATGTCTCCAGCCTGGGCAGAGATGCTGGGTCCCTGGGCACCAGGCTGGGCTCCAGCAGCTGGGCAGGAGCTGGCAGATCCTGGGCTGCTGAAAAAGAATATGTGACTTTAGAACTTATCTTTAGAAGATCATGAGCCACGCCCTTCCATCCTCCCTCAGCAGATGCCATAGAGGAAAACCTTCAGAAAATTAGTATCTCTGAAATTTTATCAAAGTAATTTTGTTTTCTTTGTGCTTTTATATTTTAGACTTCTACTGCACTGCAATGAGACAAATGTTTCTTCTATAACCCTGAAAACACTGTGGTCCTTCATTTGGATTTGGTTGCTACTGTGGGGAATTTAGTGCCTGCAGAATAGATCGTTGGTGACTTGTGTCATGGGTTGAAACAGTATCTCTGCTAGGACCTTGGAATTCTATGGAAAGGACAGCGACCTATGGGGGGGGGGAGGCAGGTTTTAGATTGATGTGCAGTTCTGACCACTCAGAAAACAGAAGGTGACTTTTGGTAATACCCATATAAAAACTGAAGCTGAGTTGGAGATTTCCTCTTTCCCTCCCGTCCGGCAAGCAGGTAACACGTGGGCTGGCTGAGGAGAGCCCAGCTCAGGCCCTGGCTGCCCCCAGGGTCAGCCGGACCTCCGGGAGCTGCTGCCCGCAGAGGAGGCAGGGTTCCGGTTCGGCAGGGCCGGCCGCGGGTCTGAGGCGGCAGCGGGGATCCGAGGTCATGGGAGGACCGTGTCTGGGCCCCCCCTGCCTGCCGGCACCACTGGCCCGGGGAAGGATAGGAGCTCTCCCTCCCCCACTCTACACTGGCGCCATCAGATCCAGGGATAGAAGACAAGGTATCCATCAGCCTTCCGCCACCGGCATGGCTTTGAAACATTTGCAGCTGAGATCACCTGACCACCCTCAGCCTGGGCAAGCTATAACTCTTTCCTGACACAGATTGATACTGTAAACCCTAACCCTTCTTGGAGATGAGAGAANGTATAGGTATCACACATTGGTAGAAAATAGTAAATAGTGGGCACGTAACTATCTGTATAAAAACTAAGTAACGCCCCATCAGTGGGCAGTCGCGTCGTGTCCCAGCCTGTGTCCGGACCTCGGCTGGGTGCGGAGCAAATTGTAAGATATCAAATAATAAACATCACACGAGAATGAAAAACAAGACCTTGAAGGACTCCGCTTCTTTCTGCGACACGGCTCAGGGCTTTTAGAAGGCTGGGGACTTTTAACATCCTTGAATCTCGGCAAGAAAAAAGACAGAAACAAACCCAAGAGTGGATTTGAGCAAAGGTATCTGTGATGAACTGAGTGAACATTTTTGTGCCTCCATGAGAGGTTAAACAGAGAGAGATGAGGAGAAGCCCTCTGCCAGTGAAGAAGTGAGGAGACCATCTCTGTTGCCTGAGTTGAAAAAAGATCCTTTGGGGTTATTTTTTGAAACAGCTCATTTTTAAAAGGTACCACCCCAATTTGTGAAATCCATGGCCCATAAGTAGTCATGGGAAAGGCTACGTGATATGGGAAGTTCCACAGATGCAGATTCTTTGGGCGGGCTGCTTTTGTGTGAAAGTTACCAAACCACAGGAGTGACTTCTCCCTCTCAAAGACTGAATGAAAGACTGTTTTATAAGTGGTACTGACCTGGAGTTCAGAGTTTTGCCTCTTTACATTGTTTGTAGAAAATGAACAATTTGTAGTAAGAGGGTTGGTTTTAGAAATTAATTTGTGTTAGGTTTTTTTGTCTTTTCTTGGTTTTTTTCCTCCTCTTAGTGTATATTAATAAAATGTAACTGGTTTTGCTTCTGAGTTGAGCCTGCTTTTGCCTTTTTCTCCCAAAAATCCTGTGTCTCAGTTAGCAAACAAATTCGGCAAATGTAAAATCACCACATAAATGGTGCCGTGACTCGGATAGCAAACCTAAACCACAACAACTTCTTTTCTAGTTGAACACTTTTCCTATACACTTCACTACATTTGGTAGTTGTCTTCAGCTATTTGCACCAGTTGATATACAAAGTCAAAGGACTGGCCCTGCATTGGAAGTGACCATTATGTGTGCTTCATGTTTGCAGGGTGCCCTCCAAAGAAATTTGTAGACATCAATATACATGCTGTATCTAATTTAATAACATTTTTAGTAGATTGAAATGAAATTTAGTCTTTTTAGTAGATTCCAATTTAGAAAGAGTATGGGTTTATCTCCACTGAATATAAAATTACTAAATCTGTGTACTTCTATTTGTTTATTTAGTCAGTTATTCCATTGTTTGTGTGAAGATTTAATTGCAAAGGTCTTTTTCTTTTGTAAGTAGCAAGGATGCCTGTGTATTAGTGCACCAAATAGCAACCTAGCTTTATTTCAGAGGAGACATTTCATCTTTTCCTCTCAGATTTTATTTCCATTTCTGTGTCAAGAACATCTCATCATGACATTTTGAAGATTAAATTTATTTCTGAAACTGCTCCATCAAAGCTCACCTCATTCTGTCCTATGGAGGACAATATGTTTCTTCTAGAGCATGTTGTTAAAAAAAAGGAAAAGTGCACAATAGGTTTCCTATGAAGAAAAAAGGCTACAGTTGCTTAGGTTAACTGACTGCATGTCAAGAACCCCCTTTTCCATCTAGATAAACATCTGGTTTTCTCCAATCAGACCAGGCATCTGGACATGAAAGCCAACTGCAAATGAAAGCAATGTGCTACAGTTTATCCCTTTGCTGTAACACTGCTTTTAGCAGCATTTTGGGAGGCATTTTTCTACCTGCAATCCTAGTTCTTAGTATGATTTCTTAGTCTGGAACACCAACATGGGTCATCTTTTTGCAGGATAAAACCAAAACAGTCACTAACCAAATTTATTTAGAAGTCTCATCCTTTCCTTTTAAGAGAAATGGAATTGTCATTCATCTCTTGCTTTTGCTTTGTAGCAACATTCTTTTATTGTATTGGAATCGTATTACAGTCTCTTGGTCAAACTGCTGTGCTCCAAAAAAAGGAGATGGACAGGACCACAAAGCTGTGGAGTGATGATCATTTGGCTCTTACACTCATAGCATTCTCATGAAAGAGAAGAAGAAGCAGAAATAAAGGAGTAAATATTACTTGGTCATTCAGTTAATGTCATATTCCAGCCACTATTTTTTAAAATTATTTCTAAACAGCTTAGAAACTGTGAAATATTTGTTCTTCTTTAGAATCTTCATAAACAATTTTTACATATACTAGAGCTAATTACACCCATTTTTTGGAAAACCCCTCTCCATGAAAACAGCTCTAGGCACTGATTATAAGTATGGGTAGATCTTTAATTATTATTCCTAAAGTGAAAATATTCTTACTGGAAATTTCCAATTTACTGGCTACAGCAAGATATTAAAAAGAAGCTCTTTTGTAGAATGTGGGGAAAAAAAAATTATACCAATGTGAATGGCCAAATATGTCTGCAGTTGGAACCAGACTGAAATTGCATTATCCAGGTTGCATCCCAGGAGATCCTACTCTGAATTGTTTCCTTTTTGCTATTGTCGTAATTTTTAAATGATCTAAGAAGAACCAGATTGTGCAAATATTTTATGTGAAATGGATCAATATAACCTGCCAATATAAAATGTCATATTTTCAGAAGGTGATTGGGTAATTAGAACTTTTGTCATTTTATGTCAAAGCATAAAATTTAACAATTTATTTCACCAAGGGGATTTATTATTCTGCACAGACAGATATGTCTTTGAAGAAGATGAGGGCAGAGATTCCCTGAAGGAAATTTATGAGCCACTGAGTATCTTTTAAAGAGACAGCTATATAATATAGGCTATATAATATAGGTAAACAAGAAAAGACATAAATCTCAAGCTTATCTAAAACAAGTTCTCTGGTTCTCCATGTTAGGGTTTATTCTCAGGTTGGTCTTCAATTCAGTTTAAGAGTACAGGAATTCCTACTAATAAAGGAATGCAACCTAAGTACTGTCCCCTGTTGATGTCTCATATTAGCCCAAACTGAAATGTTTAATATAAATTTGTCTTCTTAACTGGTTCCGTGCATAAAAATTAACTTCATACATGGAAAAAAATAAATTATTTTCTTTCATCAATCCCTTGGAAGGAAAAAAATAGGAAAAAAATCAAATAGCTAATCAACCCATTCCAAAAGAGATAAAATTGTCTACCCCTTATGTTTGAGGTCATAAGAACAGACAAAAAGTTACCCAAGTATTCACACATTTGTTTGGGGTTTTTTTTGCCTGTCAAGAATTTATATTTCTTTTAGAACTCACTATATGAGATATTCAAACTTCTATAAGAGATAACCAATTATTTTTTTATATGTAGAGTGCATTTAACCTTACACAATCTGGACTATGTTCATCCTTTTTTGAATTGCTCTGCTATAAGCTATTAATTTATGTTTAACAACATTGAGAAAGCTTTCAGAACTGTGAGAAAATAGAAATATCAATATGTGATCTAAGCCCCTTTGTAAAGACAACATACAAATTTTAGGATTTTGTAAAAATGTTCAGAGTGTCACAATGTCTAGTAATTTAAATGAAAATAATTTTCCTTTGTTTGAGTTCTGTGGCCCATGTAAGACAGATTGTACAGTAAAGCAAAAGGCTAAGCTTCATTTTACTCAATCTCCTAACACAACAGTAATTTCGCAAGATACTAAGTTAACATAAAATATCAGCTGAAAAACTGTATGACATTGGACTCTAAATATGAGACTGTGTGAGGGGATTGATTTTGTTTTTATGAAAGTGAAATGAGTATTAATAATTTTTTCCTTCTTTTGAGTGGACCACCCATATTACAGTAGTGCCAAGGGTGTTTTCCTATTCATAAACCCAGCTATATTCAGCTTCTCTTTATGGATGCATTTGTAAAGAATGTTATTCAGCCACAGTCTTAACCATGCATTAAAGCACACAAATAATCCATTGAAGCATTCTTCTGTGACTCTGTTTTCATTCTGAAGTGTGTTTTCTCTACATACTTTTCATATGCCCTCTCTAGAGGGCACAACCTGCCAATATGTCACACTGCTGCTAGATCCCATGAATTGACCTCACCAAATACTTCTGAACAATTTGGTAGGAAGCACTCTATTGCATTGAGAGCACTGCATTCCCATGGATCTGTTTGGGATTCCAGTCCAACTTCTGTTCTTTCCTCACACAAAACTGCTTTTCATGCCTCTCAAACAGAATCACTCCTTCCCACTAGAAGTGCTTTCAGTGCTTGCTGTTAACAAACTCTGTGCTTGCCACTGCAATGACTGTAGGAATGTAACAAGCTTCTGGAATTGCATGGTGTCACCAGGCACTCTGTTGAGGGAGTTACTGCAAGTTGCTCAAGAAGACGACATTATTATGTCAGAGATTTTGTTTGCCTGTTAAAAAAATCTAATCAGCCTCATGAAGGAAACAAGTCTGCTTTGCAATGGAACATCAGCTAAATGAATGTCTGAACAAAGAGATATCCTTAATTACGTGTCACAATCTTATAATAATGGAGTCATTCCGTAAACTGTTGGTCCGAGTCCTTCATGGGTGCTGACCGTTGCCAGCAGTAACATACTTGAATAAAGTGGAAGATCCACTGAGGGATCATAAAGAGGGAAGACGTGGTGAAGGGTCTCTCTTGTGCTGCTGGTGTGTCCCTGAATAAGTCAGTCAAGGCACCATCTGATGCAGCAGGACTGCTCAGTGAGGGGCCCCCTAACGGGACATCGACAGACCGGCTGGGAACAGGGGTCTCAGCTTCCCTGGGACACCGACAGAAAAATCATCACCAAGGCTTGAGAAACTCTCCCGTGCTGAGGGTTGAGGAAATCTCCCCTTTTCACATGACAAAAAATTATTATTTAGTATTATTAAGTAAATCCTTGGCCATTCTGGTCTGAACAGAACATCTTACTTTCAAATAGTGCATATGTAGAAATTGTTAGTACTTCACACATTTCTCATACTGAAATACAGCTAAAGAATTAAAAATTACTTCAATTCAGCATTAGTTTGTCTCCCGTTCTTCTCTCACAAACCCCCACCCCCCGTCAATTTAATGGAAAACTTTGTTTACTGTTGCAAATATTCTAGAATTTTTTTTCCTGTAGTGCAGAAGAATTTTGCAAAGGAATATACACAAAATTAATATGCAAAAAAGTAATTTGAAAGTAAGTCCTCACAAAAAATGGGCCCAGACAGTTTTGATCAGTGGAGGTAAAATCATTAAACCATGAAAACATCAAGAAGCATTAGTAGTCAAGGTTTAAAAAAAAAAATGAAAATGTGATTATTTTACATCTCTAGAAATACATGAAGAA
>VZDJ01007754.1:29689670-29724678 GCA_008694505.1 Cyanoderma ruficeps | reverse complement strand
TTTTTCTTTTTCTTTTTCTTTTTCTTTTTCTTTTTCTTTTCACATTTTGCTACAGCTCTCTTTCAGATATCTGATATTTTTCTGACTCCTCACTATTCTACAGAAATTTTCCTCTGAGCCCTGAAATCCACTAAAGGTCAAGCTTGTTGTCTTGTAATTCCTACAGAGGGTGGCCAAAATATTGCAGAAACTCCATCTTTTGAAGATCGTATCTGAAGTAAATAGATATGAAATAGATATTCTTGCTCAGCAGGAGAATGAAAAAAATGTTTAAAATATTGGAAAGCTGATTGAATCTCTAACATCAGAGAATAAATCTCATTATAACCTGACATCATTTTGTGGGGTGTCTCATTAGGGAAAACTTATGTCACATAAGGACATATACAAAGCAGCAAAATGTTAAACAGGCAGGATCAGAATCACTAATTAGGTAAGATATACATGTATTTCTCTAAGGTACAGAGGGATAAGAAACTGGAATTAAGTTATCATCAGATAATTCCCTTTATATTAGATAGTTCTCTCTGATTCCACATGTGGCAGATTGAGGCCATCTACCTGCTGTTTAGGAAAACATCCAATTTTTTTTTTTAAAAAAAGGATTTATGTCTGGCTTTTTTTATATTTCAGCAGCTAAGAACATTTCATCACTGCTAGCATAAGATTTACATGAGGGCTAGCTCTTTCCACTGAGTTCTCATGGATCATTCCAAAGAGCTCCCGGAGAAGCACAAAGGCATTCTCCTCTTGCCTATTATTTGATAAGGAAGGAACCACTATCAAGACACGATCATTTTAGGAATCATGTTCTTCCACTTTGCAGTTACTAAAACAAATCTTAACACAATTACATACTGAAAAGGGAGGAAACAAGAATTCCATGCATATTTTAAAAATTAGGCAACCCTTCAAATTTTAATGTCTATGTTAAAACCTTTATTTAATAGCTTTAAACCATATTATTAGAAAAAGGGAAAAAGACAGAAAATAGCAGAGAAAATTAACCCTTACCACTGATCATAGTTAGATCTAAACTGAACTGTAATTTGGAGACTTTTATGGTTTGGTAGTGTTTAATTTGGGGATTATTACAACCTTGTCCTTAAAATTTTGCCACAAAATTAATAGTGCACATGGATTTTTGAAGAAAGCTTTTGCTAGGAGCTCTCAATAAGAGATACACCGTTCTGCATCTGCTATCACACATATCTCTGCTTATAGTTGCTTGGGAGAGAAAATATGTTTTGTCCTATCCATTTCATTTTTATTTTTCATTGGCCTTTCAGTTTTCTTTTTCTATTTTCTAATCTAATTCAGTAATTATTTAAAAATTAATTGACAGACTAGTGAGGGGAGATTAACTTTCTAGTTTATCTTTGTGAAATATAGTTACTGTGCAGGCTGAAATAAGATAGTCATAGACCAGCTATTTTGCACCATACTGTACTAGTCAGTGTTCTCCACATAATCAGAAAGTAATTAGCTTGAAGCATGAAGCATGAGCACTGCTGATGCCATGGCTTAGTAATATGGATTTATTTTGTTTATTTTTTTCATTGTTTCTTCTTTCTAATTAAATTAAAGGTGATGGACACATTGATAAATACAAAACAATAAATTAACATGGTGCTGGACTACTGACTCAAAGAAAAAAAACCACTTTTCTCTTAGTACTAAAATATTTACAAGACTAAAATAACAGCAGTGATCAGTAATTCAAGATATTCAAAAAGGTCTTGCTTGATTTCTGAAGGTGCTTTTATACTTATTTTCTTTATTCCTTGATAATACTGCATCCAGAAACCTGTGGTTTCTCTTAGGTTCATTTGGAGTTGCCCCTGAGGTCAAAGACCTACTAAGAAATGAAAGGGAATATGGTGCTTCTCTTTCTGGTTTTTTTCTGTGCAGACCTGACCTCTTTAATGAATTTAGGCTGAGAAAAGCTACATTTCTTTTCAGGTGTGTTCCTCAGGTAAAGTTCTGTTCCTACCCATCATACCTACTCCTAGCCTTGGAACATTATCTTTTTTATCTGAGCTGACTCCTGCTGCTGCTTATGCTGTTCAATATCATGCCTTCACTGTATAGGCACAGACGTGAAATGACTGCTTCCAAAGTGTATATTCTTCCCAATGTTCTTTCTCTGGGCATTTTGGTGAAACAAAACAAATGAGTAGTGAGATTCTAGCATTAGGAGTACCACTCAGGCTGAATTTCCCATTCCAATCCTTATCAGGTCAGAATGAAGTTTAAGCTTTTCATCCCTTCCTGAGCTATTTATGTTATTTTGAATAATCCAAATGCATACATTTCATCCATATTTTATTCAGAATCAGTTTTCTTTCCAAATGCTTGGAGTACTATTTCCCCCTTCCCTTGAAATGGTTTGGATTTTCTTTTGAGTATCCTTTTATCTCTTACTTCATGTCTTACATGGAAAATCTTTTGATCTATTTTCAAGGGCATTCTAGGACCATAGCACTGCTCAGAGAGAAGCATGAGTTTTTAAGGAATTCATTCAGTTTTCTGTAATAGCACCTATCAATGCCATATCATACCATCAAATGCATTTGTGTATAAAATATATGTGTAAAGTTAAGGGCATCTGTATATATACCAGAATATAGACATGTACTTTCGTTAATATATATATGTGTGTATATATATTTATAAAGTTATATGGTTTGTATTTTAGACATATTTAAAAACAAAATGGAACTACTTTTAATAGATTTTTTGTATGCTCCTAGAGATAGAAGTAAGCATGCATATATACATAAATAGCAGATATATCCTGTTTTGAAAATACTGCATGTAATCCAAAATATAGTAACACCTACCCATGTATTTTCTCCTTCCACTTGAGATTTAGATAACTACTTCTTAGAGTACAATTACTTTTCCTCTTTTTCAGAAAAAATACAGCTCATTAGTCTAATGCTATGTGGAAGCAACTTCAACCCTCTATTTACACTGGCTGATAAAAGCTGAAGTAGAATCTGAACAGTTTACTACATAGTTCAGATATGATATTTGGATAACTTCACATTTATTGAAGAAGCTATTAAAAGAAAATATGGTTACACAGGCCATAAATTTCTGAACCAAAAGAATATATCATGGACAGTTGATATTTGAGATAAGATATGTGCTGAAATCGATTCTAATAACAGAAGTCTTCATCCTTTACACATCAGTAAACAGGAAAAGGTCAAGTATGGCGTGGAGAAACACTTCAAACATATTCAGCTCCAAATTCTTCTTGTTTATCTTCTAAATCCAAATTCCTTTGTGAAATTACAAATAATTCTTCTAGCTAAAATAATAATAATAACAAATAATAACATGTAATAATGATACTGATAATGTAATAGACTGTCTATATAATATAATAACATCAGCTGCTGGTCAATGCAAGAATATTCCTGTCACTTCCCTAAAAAGTTAAACTTCTCAGGGAAAAGTGAATATTTTTCTGTGTGTATTCTGTGTAGTCTACAAAGTACCACCAAATGCAAGATATATAATGGCTTAGACATTGTTATTTGGAGAATACACTCATGAAAAAACAGCCAGAGAAGTAAGTGGTCTTTGAATGACCTGTGCAAACCCTTGTGGAGCTGGAAGTTCAACACGGCTGAGTGCAACGTGCTGCACCAAGGTGCTGCACCAAAGTGCTGCACCCAGGTCAGGGATATTCCCTGTCCTTATTTCAGCTGGGATAGAATTGATTTTCTTCTTAGTAGCTGGTACAGTGCTGTGTTTTTTGTATTTAGTATGAGAATAATATGAGAAACTGATATTTTTTCTGTTCCTAGAGAGAGCTTGTCAATCAAGGATTTCTGTTTGCCACGCTGTGCCAGCGAGGAATTGCAAAGGTGGGAGGGACCGTGGTCAGTACAGGACACATGAACTGACCAAAGGGGTATTCAATACCAAAGAATGTCATGCTCAGCAAATAACCTGGGAGAGTTGACTGGGAGGGGCTAACTGCTGCTTGGGAATGACCTGGGAATTGTTTGTTTGGTGAGCAGTTGTATTATGTATCACTTGTTCCTCTTGGATTGTTTCACTCTCTGCCTCTGTAACTACAATTATTATTCTTATAAACACTATTATTAACATATGTATTATTATGTGTTTTGTTTCTTTTTGTTTGTTTGTTTGTTTTGTTTTGTTTTCAAACAAATTCATTGGAAGCTCAAGTCCTTGTTTTTAATCATCTAAAGATTAATTTTACCCATATTTTCCACTTCCATGTAGAAGATGTTTCACCGGTAAGATGTGAGCAAACAGAATATCTACTCTGCAGTCCTGGAAGATCTTTTACACTTAGGAGCCTTTGGAAATTCTTAAACCCTAAGCAAGCTTTTTATAGATAGAATTTGCCATCACAAGCAATTCAGAAATCCCTTTAGCTGCCCTTCTTCCATTCAACAGTAATGTTGAGTTAGAAAAGCCAAAATACATAGAATATTCTGAAAACAAAAGGGCAGTTATAAAAGGACAAAAATACTTATGTGAAGAAATTGACAATTAGAAAATGAAGAAACGTCATTCAATTTTTCTTAATTTTGTATCTGAGTTTTGTATCATGGTACATTAGAAATATCAAAAATAAAGAAAAAATTCCTTTCCTCGCAGCACTGCCATCAGAGTGAAATGGATAAAGGTCTGTGATTGGTAAAGTTACTAAATGTAATATTTGATCTTTGTACCTTATAGGATTAAGTAAAAAATCTTCAACAATGTAAAACTCACAAGAAAGACTACTGTACAAGATATCCTTTCGTCTCCCATAAAGAGAAGAGTTCCACAATCTTTTATCACAGAGCTTTAACAGGTCTAATACAGAGATAAATAGTATTAGATTCCCATTATCTACTAGCTATATACCTATTAACTATAGTGAAGATAAAGCACTTGTGTAGATCAGTGCTCTCAAATTTGGTTTAAAAGCTTACCAGATATAAGATGCCTAGAAGCCTTTAGATGTTCACCTTATAATCCATTATCTCACATAGCACACACCTGATTTCAAAGTCAGAATATGTTGTAATGTTCTTAGTGACAACTATACTGTTACACAGCATGATCAAAAAGGGATTGGCATTAAAAACTGTATCTAAGGTGACCTTCAGAGATGGAAGGAATTAGTAAAGAGACAATGTCCATATTTTAGAAGGATGTGTTCACTGATTCAACAACAAATACAGAACTACATACACACACTGGATTTCACTTACTACTGATCTAATTATTATGCCCCAGCTTTTGTTCTGTGTGGACAGCTGGCTGTCTCTTCTTCGCCAAGACACTGTTGAATATGTAGTATATATTGGCTGGAACCCTCCTGGGAAACTGCACTCAAGAATAAAGAGCAGAACAGAGCTGGCAGGTATTTTAAGTACATTTTTTTAAGACCTTGGGAACTCTTTGATTACCCCATGTAAGAAATCAGGTAGAGAAGGCAGGAGAACAGCATGGTTGACCCCCTGGACAAACAAAGGTATAAGAAGGAAATGCTCAGGCAAGGGAACCAGAGATATATGTTCTAGGAAAAAATACTGGGGTTCTGTGTAACTATGTAGGGACAGGATCAAAAAAGCTAAGAATAAGTTTGAGTGGAATTTGGCAAAAAATTAGAAGATTTATAAGATGTGTTTCTGCAAATATATTTCTCTGTAAAGGAAGATGTATTCTTCATAATAATCAAGACAGGAGAACTAGTAAAAACAAGCATGGGGAAGACTTTTTGCCTGTTTTCCCTGGCAACATGTCTCCTCTTAAGTACTGTAAGCTCAAGGCAGAGACTGGGGGAACAAAAGCCTTTTCTTGAGGAAAATCAGATTTGAGGCCACCTGAGGAACCTGGACATACAAAAGACCATGTGACCCAATAAGATGCAGTATTTAAAGCAGCCAGTTCCTCTAAACTGATGAACAATTTATTCAGGTACTTTACTGAGGAATCATTCTGTGTCATTTCGATGGCAGAAGTTAGCTTTTGGCACTTTCAGAAGTCTCCATATAATAGCATATATTTTATTCTCTGGCATTTAGTTTCCTAGCAAGTTCAGTGAATACCTCTTTAAAAGTTCACAAGTAATAATTCTGAACAAAATGAAAAGTTGAAATTCACCACTGTATGTGTTGTTTGTCCATTACTCTTCCTTGTAATAATAGGGGCGAAACAAAGTCCTCTTTCAGCTTCCTCTAATGGCAAAAGTCCTTTAGAAGGAGATCTATGTGTAAGTTGGCAATAATTTAGACACAAAAACCCAAGAAATGATATATTATATATAGTGAACCCAAATGAACACAAGTGATGATATATTATGAACTTTATTAGGTAATTTGAGAACACCAGTATTGTTGGCACTCTAAAATTCTCCTCCAGGACAGATTTCCTCAGCTCCCATGGTTTTAGCATATTTTTGATCTCTTCAGAAGCTAATCTTATCCTATAGATCATGTCACTGTTCTTTTAGAGTTCCTACTTGAGAATTTGCCATCACAGCATCTGGTCACACTGCCATGACTTGGGAGTCGGTGCTGGAAATCCTCTACTGCAATTGAGATCAGTGAAATAAGTGAGACAAAGTATGGTCCTACCTGTCATTTGTTAAAGAGACACATTCTGTGACTTCAAATATCAGTGCGTGTTGTAGTGATTTACCTAACTGCATATTTCATTCTTGTTATACTAGGCCACTTGCTGACACCTCTGCATTAACTGAGTCTTTGATGTCTATTTTAAGTTATTAAGATTTTTTTTTTGTAGAAAACAAGTCATATTCTTGATGGTTGCTTCCCCTTTCTTCCTTAATATAGCACCATCTGTATTTATGAATGTACTCTGGAGCACTTATTCACTTTAAGTACAGAAAACCATGGCATAATTATATTTGTAGCTTAGCTAGAGTAGATTCTGCTACTATTTCTTCTCTGTTCAGGATGATATAATGTAGAACAGGCAGAACTGGCAGAATGTAGAATTTAGACATTTTTCTGCAATAAAATAGTACTTGTTTTTATTATGTCTTTCAGTTCTCAGAGCATTTACTTGCTGGCTATTTTAAAGTTACCAGCTAATTATAATTTAATTTCAAATATATATACACATACACTATATATATATTAGAAGAATTATCCCTTTTTTTAATCTATCATATAGTTATCTATATCGATATATAGTTATAATGCCATAAAATATTTTTATTTCAAGAAATAATTGTCGCAAACAAACTTTCAATGCACACAAAATGCACACTTCACAATGGACAAAATTTGACAAATAGCACACTTTTTAAAAATGCCAGCTGTGGTTTATAATATCATCAAACTTGCTACATCTGTTGTTTTCAAATTAGGATTTTAAAGGCTTATTAATGAGTAGTAGGAAGTGCTTATTTTCACTGCTCATACTGCATGATTAGTGGGTGCCATAAGTCCTAATCAAAATGGGATTCTTTTATTTGCAAAAATGGGGGAGTGAGGTGTTTGGGAGAATAAGATGGGAGATTCATTTAAAGCACATGCAGAAAGTGAATAAACTTAATTTTAGAGGAAGTTTATCCACATTTAACATCACACCGCTCTTCTCTAAATATTTATTTACATAAACCCCAAATAATTCAGGCTAAAATACTTGAGAGAATTCTTAACAGATGACACAAATAGAATAGAACTTCCTGTTTTAAAATATTTTTTGAAGAATGGAATAGAGGAAATACTATGAAAAAGTATTCTGGGTAAATAGCAAAAGACATGCATTTATGTACTCCTTTTTTTCAGTAGGTTTCAAAAACAAATTCATCTCTGGACATAAGGTCCAATTAAAATGTCACAGAGTCATGGGGTGAAGCTTACCCTAAAGCACTTCCCTGACAAAGAAGACCTTGACTACATCTGACCAGCTCTAACTGACTAGATTAATGTAGATGGTCTGGAAAAAAAAGACATATCAGAAAAACTGTGCAATACCTAACCTCACACTTTGGTAATAAATTTGAGAAGGAAAATGTGAGGATGACAAAAAGCCAGCTGACAGCTGTTCTTTGGCTTTAGATACAGAGCAAGTCAGAGATATTGTCCTGAGGCTACATGACTAGAAAAGCTTTTCAGACTTAGGCCATAAGTCTAATACAGAAAGTCAAAAATATTTTTAAAAAACATTCCTTTTTGGAGGAAAGAAATATGTCCCTGTATGTTGACAGTGCAGCTAGTAGAGTCTGTAGTGGAGACAATATAAAAAGATGCTGCACTCCCAGCTGGGGCAGGCACATCCAGTGGTGAGAGTGGCTCCCTGTTGCCCAGGGCCCAAGTGGTGGGTGAGGCCACCAGTGGTCTGTGTTGTGTAGAGTAGAAATTCTGATCTGTATACACCTCTATCAAAGAGAAATAACCTAGTGAGAAAGACAAGGCCAGTGAATAATGGTGGAGGGGGCAAGTAAATATGATGAGAAAATGGTTTCAAATTTTGTTTGAGATCCATAATTTTTGTATACAAGCACCTACAACTCAAAATTAGTGTCTCTTACCTTCCTTGAATATCTTTTCACTCCACTATACCAGTTTATCTGAACCATTAAAATCTTGATAATACTTACTGTGTTCCTAGTTTTACCCCAGAGAAATTGCATTGATTCCAGACACTTTGATATATGTAAGGATGAGGAAGATGAAACTCTAACTGTTTGATTTCCATCATAACAGAATGAAGAAAACTATGTTAAAGCCTTTTGACATCGTCCATTCTGTTGCAGCTTCAGGAAATTAATGCTGTAGAAATACTCTCTCTATTCCATTCTTTAATGTCCGGTTTAACATTTCCAGCTACATTAACCTTTTTATTGCTATAAATGGTTCAATTATTTATAAATTCCTTATTCCTAAAATATTTGATATTAAGCATAATTTGTACACTCCACAATTTGAGTTTTCTTATTAATTTACTTTTTCAAATTCTTGAGCCTAGTAGAAAAGGCTATTTTTATTAGTGGAACTGTGGTTATGTGACTTGGTTTTGACATGAAGAATGACATTTTGTCTACTTGTTTGACAGAATTCAGTAAATAGATGACTAATTTGAAACTCTTTGTAGTAGTGGTAACTAGATCACATGATGGAAAAGAGTTTCAATTCCAGTTCTCTGATTGGTGAGCTTCGTTGTTTCTGCTGAACATTTAGTAAACCTTAGCTATTCCATGAGCAGTGAGCAATGTAGATGCCCACAAGGTGAGAGGAAATGCCTCGAACACAGATAGCCAGATAGCTGTGGAGCCAACCAGGGTTGTTGGCTGGAACACACTGGGAAAATGAACAGGGTCTGGCTGGAGAAGGAGGCAGTGCAGAGGATAACCAGAACTTTTCTGTGACTAATGTCCTTTTTCTGGCTCTTGGAGACAAGCACAACTTGGTACAATGCAATCACAGGAATGAGTAAAAAAACTGCCATGAACTGTCTACCGAATGAGGGAGCAAGTAGAGGGCAGATCATGGCCCCTGAAGCTTCTTACCCATTTCCCAAAGGGTATAGAAGAGTTAATTGTGTGTGGTAGCTAATTTGCATAACAAGAAATTTATCTCCTGGGTACCCCCATGAAGTCTGGGCATACATCCCAGGACCCTGAACTCCACATCATCTGGATCAATGTTGGAGCCAGGACTGATAATCTTCCCTTTCTTCCTCTTTCCTTCTCACTAATTTCTCTCCCTTTTGTTTCACCCTCTCTCGCCCTTCTTCAAAACCCATTGCTGTGTGCTTATGCTATAAGAAAAGGGAATATCTTATCTCAATTTCCATGTCAAATGTTTAATTTACCAATAAAACTCCTTAAGTTTTTGCAGACCCTCTGACTGTTTCTGTTCCTTCTAAACTACAAGTGCCTGTGCTCTTGTGTATCTCATTCCGCTTTTAGGGTGGGAATGCCACAAGTAATAATTCAACAATTAAAATAAAAATCTTTTTCTAATGAGAGAAAAATAAAATAAAAGTGACACAACAAACATAAAGAACAGCATATGACTTTGACTATGGTATTAACCAAATGTAGTACTAAATATGTTGCAGATTCGTATGATTGCTAAATGCTTTTTCATTCTTTTTTTCCAAATTAATTTTCCAGGACTCACATGAAGTGGGACAGAGGTAGGGGCAGTGGAGCCACCTGTTGGATGTAGAGGTCACAATACACTACTGATTGTTTTACAGAAGAAGAGTGAAGTTTTTTGTTTAATGTCTTGTCTTATCACAGCACTGTTGGAGGAATAGAGGGTAGGATGGCTTTTTTTCCTTTGTAGCTTCTATTTGATTTACTATGGTAATTTCAGTTACGGTCAGTGAAGGACTATGGGTGTGGTTCTGACAGCAATCACTAATTTGCTAGCCACTGTCACCTTGGGCAGGGTGATTAGCATGAAGAAGAGACCATGGGATGTGAGGGTTTCACTTCTGCATCCTACCTGTCTCTATTATTTTGCTCTGTATCCCGTGAGTTGGGCAGATGAGAAAGTACTTTATAGGTGACTTTGAAATTTCAGGGCAGAGGAAATGCAGCTGCTTTCCCCAACTATTTCTCTTACACAAAACCTGGTTTTGACTGGGATAATTTTCTTCCTAGTAGCTGGCAAAGTGCTGGGCTTTTTAGCTTTATTATGAGAATAATAATATATTGATATTTTGGCTGTTGCTGAGCAATGCTTACCCTAAGTCAAGGACTTTTCAGTTTCCCATGTTCTGTCATTGAGGAGCTGCACAAGGAGCCAGGAGGGACCACAGCTGGGATAGTCCAACCAAACTGGCCAAAGGGATATTCCATAAGATGCCATGCCCGGTATATGAACCATATGTATGTGTCTGCTGACTGGGAGGAGCTGCTTGCTGCCCCAGGACAGACTGGGTGTCCTTCAGCAGGGGTTGAGCATCACTTACCCTTCTTGGGTTTTAATCCTCCCTCTCTCACTGTCTCTCCTCCCTCATCTCTCTCCATTGAAATTATTATTATTGGTAGTAATGGTAGTACTAAGGATGTATTTTATTTTGTTATAATTATTCAACTGTTCTTATTTTACCCACAACTCTTACTCATTTCCCCATTCTCCTCTCCACACCACTCGGAGAGCCAGGGGGAGGAAGTGAGAGAGTGGCTGCATGACACTTAGTTGATGGCTGGGACAGCTTTGGTTGAGTGAAAACTTATAGTTTTATTGGTCTATGATTTCCTTAAGAAATAGCTTAATATCAGCTTGTTGCTTTCTTTTCCACATTCTCCTCTTTCACTCTCCAGCTCTTTCTAGCTATTGATATTTCATCTGTAGAAAAGATTGAAAAAAGTTGTGAAATTATTTGCACTGAAAGGGAGACATATAAGCTGGAGAATATGTATGTAAACCTTTTTTATCCTATACACAATAGCAAAAGATGTTTCAAAACGGGAAATTCCAAGTAGAAGCAAATTCATGTTTCATTGATATAGCAGCATGATTAAACTCATTCCAACAAAAATTTGACATGACTGAGAATTCAGATTTTAAAGGTATTACATAAATATCAAGGAAATCTATGACTGCAGAAGTAAACTAAGACAATAATGTATGTAAATACTATAAAAACCTCATGTCTCAAGGCTCTGAATAATCCTTCCTTTCCAAGTTAAAGTGTAGACAAGGAGAAGACAGTTACGTAATAATTTGTACCTCTTCCTTTAAAGCCATTATACACCTCAGTATTCAGAAACTAAACTATCAGGCTGTTGATACAGGGCAGCAGATCTCTTCTAATATTATCATGCCATGATTACATACAGCTGAAATATGTCACCAGCCATATCACAGGATTTTCTTTTAGGTTTCTAACAAGTGTCTTCTGTGTCTCAATACCCAAGGGCAAGAGTCATTAGAACAGACATTGCAGGAATGTAGAAACACTATCTTAAAATGAATGCCATGCTTTTAAGAAGAAAGATTTCAAGGTTTTCAAACATTCTTGATAAACTTTTGTAGAGAAATGGGATTTTCAATAAGATCTTTGAAGACTGAGTATTTTAAATTTTGGGCTTAAGCTACATGTAATACATATTCTTGATTTGATGCAGTCCTGATGTTTCTTTCCTAAAATTAAAAAAAAAAAAACAAACAAACCATACACTAAGAAACTTTGTTATTGCCTAGTTCTTTCTGAGTTTCTCACATGCAGATTAATTGGAATCGTGGTATTCAGTTACATTTCTTCATATTGAAATTATGTGCCAGGAATTTATGGGAATGTTAAATGCCCACAATCTTCTAATTGTCAGGAGATATTAAATCAGTACTACCAAACGTGCACCTAAACTCTGCTAGAGGAGCAACTAGAGCACCTCAGATGGTACCTCTCAGGTCCCATACCACATCTGCCCATCCTGGGCCAATGCAGGTGACATTTTGTATCTGCAGAGCTGAAAATCCTATCCCTACTGTCTGAAACATCTCATTGACCTCCATTCTCTGTCCTGGGGCATCACTTCTTGCATGTCAGCACCTTTTCTTGAACATGAAAGTCTAGCCAGTGGCTTGTACAGTAGAATACCAGGGGATTAGAGAACAAATCTTCACTTTGGGGAATAGATTTCTTGTGCTAAAAAAAAAATAATAATAATTGTAATATCACATGTTAAGACTTAGGGATCATAAAGTTCTTGCAGGTACAATAAGGAAAAGTGAATTTTATCTGTTGTGCACCATATGACAAATGCCTTATATGATTTTTTTTACTGCTCTTTTAGTGGTATGAGATAAAATTTAGTCAGTTCACATCCCACATTTCAAAATACAAATATTTATAAACAAGTAGTTCCACCTTCTTTCCAGTTCTTATATAGTTTACAGTTACTAGACATAGGTAAGAATAAATTCACCACTTTCAGAAGTAGGAGTTTTAAATATAAGGCACAAAAAAAAAATCATCCTGTGTTTAGGTTTGGGGTTTTTTTGTTTGTTTGTTTGTTTGTTTTTGTTATTGTTGCTTTTGTGGGGTTTTGGGAGGTTTTTTTAGTGTGTGTTTATGTATGTGTTTTTGTTTGGCTTGGTTTGTTTATAAAACTGGTTTGGGATTTTTTTTTTAATACTGTAACTATTTTAAAATCTCCTTTATATCATTGATCTACCCTTTATATCCAGAAAATTTACTGGTTAAAAGAGCAACTTCAGTTATGAACACCTCTTGCACTCAACGTGTCAAAGTTAAAGATACATTTTCTGCCTCTGAACGAGTAACCTTTTAATATAACCAAAAAACGACTGAATTTTCTGCCCTATATGTCTTGAGACTTCATTTGAATCTTACAAATTACTCTGACTCTGACCTTTTCATGCAAGATAAGTCAAACGTGGTGACATTATCAAAATCTCTATTTTATTATTTTTATATTCATAATTTCTTAACACGGTAAAGAATATTTTGTCATCTTTTTTCTTCAATTGCAATAAAATTTCATTTTATTTGACTTTTCAAACAATTATTAAGACTCTACAAGGCATGTCTGTGAAGAAAAGATGTTTTAAATATTTTTTCAACTGTTTCATATTTCTACTTCACTATACAAACACAGTTCCCAAGTAACAGAGGTTACTTTGGATTTTTTAATCTGAATTTCACATATTGAATGATAGAGAAACAGTGAAAATCTTACCAATTTAATATATTCCCACATAAATATTTTATTAGATGTGCTTTTAAAAAATGGAAGTTGAATTTTTGTAATTTCCTGACAGCTAACATTTTAGGTGGCCTGATTTTTTAGAAAACAGAACATTCATATTATAGTAGAATATGAAGCAATTCCTAGAGTGACAAGAGTGGCTTGTGGCATCTGAAAGCCTGAAAAAACTTAAAACAGTAATATTTTGTTTCAAGTACATACCACAGCAATTTTCAAGAGATCTCCAAGATCATATGAGAAACATATTAATAAAATTTTTTGGCTGTCATGATACACTTATTTTTCTTTTCTCTTCCTTGAACATGTATATACTCTGTCCAATCTGAATGAAGGTCACAAAGTAGTCATTCTCATATATCAAAGAAACAGAGTGAAAAAGAATACTTTTAACTGAATTATAAATTAACATATTTTTATCAGTATTTTACTTTCTTGTCTGGTCTAGTCAGTTCTCCCCATTGCCTTGTATACAGAAGCAAATAGCAAGAAGGAAAGAGATGAATTGATTTTTTTTTGTTTACTATCAAGATTAGACAGTATGCCATAATCTAATTTCATTTCAAATGCTGACCATGAAATTTTGTATGAAAGAAAATGAATTAAAGGTCTTTGGAATACTTTACTGAAGTCAGAACAGAACATAAATTCCACTGTAGTCATTATAATGTTGATCTCCTTATTTTTGCTTTCTCTAACTCTGTTTATTCACGTTCTACTGTAACTCAAATTTTACATTGTATTGTTCATAGACAACAAAATGTATAGGTTTTTTTCCTACATTCATGAGAGATTTTTTGACAAATACAATTTCAGTTATACAAGAAAGTTTCTAAAAATTCAAAGAAATTTAGCTAAAACAATAACCAAAAAATAAAACTTTTAAGCTAAAAATTCATTTAATGCAAAAATAACAGGCTTTGACCTTTGATGTAATATTAAATATGATGAATAAAATTTTAAATAGTGCTATGTTTATATTTTGAATATACACTTTTAGGCAGCATTCTCAGCAGCCCTTCTTTTTGATTTAAATCTCTCTCTTTTCAGAAAGCTACACTGTGCCACGTACACATAATGGGAGCTTGCATAAAGGAAATCTAAATCTCAGAGGTTTGACCAGAGGGACGTGCTGGAGGGGGTGCACACACAACATGTGCAGGACACAGGTAGGAGAAGATGCAGGATAGCCCTGTCTCCAGGGTCACTTTGCCTGATGGTCCTTTCACATCTTACATGGAATGGGCAGCCAGTAGGAAACCACCAAGGCCACTGTGCCCTCTAGAAAGGTTCTCCAGTTGGGTAGCAAAAAGGTCTCCACCAATGGACTGCAACTGAGCATTTGGCTGGCCAATGGTCTCCTGACAGTGAGCACACCTTGGGAGGAGTCGTGGTGTATAAAATTAACTTTGTCACAAGCTTTTGCCCTCATTGGAAGCTTTTTGCTTGCCCTCACTAGCTCACTTGCTCATTCTCTTACTGGATGATACTGGACACTTGGTTGGATGCCTGCTGAGCCTCCTGCCTAGCCTGTGTCCTCCCCTACCCCTTCATCTCCCCTACCTGTTCCAGCCTTCACCTGCTCTGCCTCCCTCTGTTCTTGCCCAACACCAGCCTTCTTCGTCCCCACCTGCCTTGTTCCTGCCTCGGCCACCTGCTTCCAACCCTGCTTCTCTGATCCAACCCACCGCTGTGATCCTTGCTGTGACCCATGCAGGGCTCTGCACCTCCTGCCCCAGCACCCATTCACCCACCTCGTGCCCTCCTGCCCGTGGCCACAGGAGCTGTGCCTGTGCCACTGGGCCTCTCAGGGAGCTGTGCAGGCTCCCCAGCAGGCAGTGCACACAACCCCTGCCAGCTGCATGTCCATGGCACTCCCCAACCCTCCCCAGCCTTCCGGCGATAATGCCTGCTTTTTCTCTCTGTCTCCCCTCTCATTGTTTTTTTTTTTTTTTTNTTGTTTTTCCCCTTCCTCCTTTACTGCCTTTCCTTTTCTTCTTTAGTAGGCAATACACTTTTCATTACCAGTAAATGGTTCTCAAATATAATATTTCCCTCGTTTGGCTTAAGTCTGTCCTATAGTATCCTTTTATAAAAAAACTTCCCACAGCTCCCCTTAGTGGAATATTCTTTTTCTTATCTTTTACTCTTCTTGCCCTTTAAGAAACTGTGGAGTGAGTGTGGTCTTTACTATAGCTTAACTTGGTGGAATGTATTGTGAAAATGCACACTTCAAGGTCTTTGATCATACTTTCTTTCTGGGTTGATATTACATTTCTGACAAGATATTTGGCAGCTGTTCTTTCATACAGCAGGGTTATAGGCATTTTCCAGTGTTGACAATCCTCTACCTCAGGCTGATCTCCTACAATCAGCTTCTTCTGACATACCGCAAGGTTACACCAAAGGCTAGTCACATCACACAGAGAGACCCAGGGAGACAAAAAGAGCAGTGATGGGCAGAGGAAACCTTGTAATTTGGTAAGGGCCTGTGGCACCCAAATCAACGACTCCTTAGTCTGTCAAAGACTGAGCAGCTTCTTGCCTTGATACAAAACCCACTGAGGCGAGCAAACCTGCTGTCGCCAGAAAGCCTTGCAATCTGAAGAGTGCTACTGAAATAAGGGACATAGGGCATACTATGGTTGCTGGAAAAAATACTTGGTAATTGTGCAAATGCTATTATGGGACAGTTTAAGGTTATTGTGGTCGTTTGTGTAACACTGTGCTATAGGAAAAGTCAAAAGGAAGGAAAAAGAGTGATCAAGATGGATCAGAGAGGAGCAAGTGTTGGAAATAGAAAGAAAAGTTGGTGAAAGTAGCTGACTACTGATGAAAGTAGTATGTAAAAAGAGGTGTCAGTAGATTGAAATTAACTGTCCCTGAACTAAAGCTGGCTTTACAGAAGCAGATTCAGAAACTAAATCCATCTCTTTTGTGTCTGTTTATGCAATATTTGATACACTTCCAGTAAAATTGTTGATCAGTTACAAAATTTGCAGGTTTTCTATTGAATTTGAACTAAACATATCTACCCTAGGAATAAAAAATGAGAGAAAGTAAGCTCTTTCTCATAACACTCCTTAGTTTGGAAAATTTTATACTGAGGAACAAATCTAATAAGAAATCACTTAAACTAATTTATGTTGTTGTATTGGTAACCCAAGGAATATTCATACCCTATAGATTCAGGCTATGTTTCAAAAGAAAATTTGATGCTACTGGGTACTTCACATTCTTTCTAACTGCTTCATGAATAATTATTTTTTTTGTTATCCATCAGTATTTTTTTTTTATTTTTTGTATCTTTTCTGTGTCTTAAAAATCAAAATTCTTACACAGCTATCTCTAGCAGGAAACCTTACTCAGAGAATGTATCTTTAAATTCACTAAGGCTCAAAGAGGATCATCAACATGTTTATACATATATCTGCAAGTCTTGCTCCAAACTACTCTTCATATGCCTGATAAGTATGATAGAAGATAAAACTATTTTCTAGATATTTATCTTAACTATTAGTTGCATGATGTCTAAAGAATCACTGCAAATCCTCATTTGAAGGACATCTTTGCTTCCCTGCTCTGAATTTACATGTTGCTGTGTATTTTTTTTATGTTGTCTCCTTTACTCTCCTTGAATTGCCTCGTAATCCTGAGCTGTACCAGCACAAAATTCACTTATACCATATTCTGTCCTTCAATTAAAAAAAAATAGAAATGTAAGAGATAATAATCATTGCAATTATTATAATAAATTTATATTTTATTGCATAAAAGGTACTACTAGTGCCTCCAACTTGTTATGGTTTGCTGCTATATCACAGAAAATATAGTTTACACTCTGTGAAATACTTGGCAAAAGAAGAGATTAATGGAGTCCAACCCTTCTAACTATCTCCAGACTTCCAGATGCCTCTGGAAAGCCTCGAGAAGCCAGAGGAAATCTCCGAAATGCTTCAAGATGTTTTTTCTCATTGGCATTTTCTATTTGACTTTGTTGCCTACTAAAAAGAAAACATGTAGCGTGCAGTGCTCTTCCATTAAATGTTCTCTACTGAAATGCAGAGGGAAAACATTCACTGGCTGCTATTGTGTACATGTGCTTTCCTTGAACATGGTTCTAGCTAACGGTGTAATTGCTGACCCTCACAACCAAATACCTCCAGCTCATCCCCAAAGCAACAGACAGCAGAATTGTTAATTTTGAATTGCATCTGTTCTTGTAATACAGATAAAAGATGACAAAAATAAGGCCAAATGATTTTAAAGAATGTTAAAGTATTGTTTTAATGAGAAATGTTGACTAGTTCTAGGGAAAAATGCATTAAGACTGAGATATTATCGAGGTATTTCTTCACACTGGAGTGAGAGAGATTAGATTTTTTTACCGTATAAATTACTTCAGTAGCTTTATTTTTCTCCCCAGGTGTTTGAAACACCCTGAACCCATGCCAAAACTAACATTAACAAAATACAAGTAGTGTGCTAAATTAGTGATAGGGTTGACTCCATCTGTAGTAGACCTAAAAGCTGTGTAAATGCTGAATGAACAGAATTTCTTGAGTGTGGAAGCTATAAATTAACTATGGTGTTTCCTTCTGGGAATGAAAAAACATTCTATAATATTTTCCCAGGGAGGGTATCTTTTATGTGATAAAACAAACCTTTTATTTTTTTTTTTGGAGTAGTAGTAGTAGTAATAGTGAAAATCAGATGTTTCATTATTATTTGTATTTTTTAATGAAAAAGTAAAGAAATCTTTTCTTGAAATAAATGCTTTGGGTTTATTTCCTCAAAAAATATTTAGTCTGTTAAACTTTAACTTAATCTTCATTCATATTCGTGTTTATTACTACCCAAATGTTTTTACATGTTATAAGGAAGATTAGCATCTCAGACGTTAGCCATATTTACCATCTATGGATCTAAGTAGATCATATTTTTCCATACACAAAACTTGAATATGTTTAGGAGGTTCGGGTAGGAAAGGGGAAAGGGTAAAAATTTTATTTTATTGTCTATTACCTATCAATCTAATTTTAGTCAGTAGGAAAAAAGAAGCATCTCTAACATACTTTAAAAGATGCTATTGACCTATTTAGCAAGAAATTGTCAGCAACATGTTCATAAGGACAGATAAGATTAATGTCATCAACATAAATTTAAAATACCTCATCTTGAATATCTTGTGTCATAAGCTATTTTCTTTGTATGAGGTTTTCTGTAGAAATCTCTTCAAATAAATATATTTCTTTTAAAATTTGAGACAGTTCTCATTAATTAAATAAACCATAGCTAAATATAAGTACTTATTTATCACATCTACAAATGTCATAATGTGATTATATACTTATCCTAAAAAGACCTAACACCCAGGAACAAGTTCTTTAGTTACTCAGTCCATTAACCTTTTTTATCGTGGTGAATGGATGGCACTTTCTGGCCCTTATCCACTGCCCTCAAACCAGGAGGCGTAACAGAGAACCACAGGATGGCTGAAGCTGCAAGGCACCTATTAAGATAATTTAGTCCAAGACTCCACTCAAACCTGAGAAGAGGTTTCTCAGGATCATGCTCCCTTGGATTTTTCATCCAAGGATGGAAGTTCCACCACCTCTCTGGGTAACCTGTGCCAGTGCTCAATCACACTCAGAGGAAGAAATCAGTGTTCCCTGATGGTCAAAGGAAATGTCCTGAGTTTCATTGTGTGCCCATTGCCTCTGGTCCAGACACTGGGCACCACTGAAAAGAATGTGGCTTCCTTTTCTTCACCTCCCTACTGGGAATTCACATAAATCAATAAGACATATCCCACACACTGAACCATTTTTTTTCTCTGAGACAAGAGTCTCAGTTGTCTCAGCTTCCCCTCATGCGAAAGATGGTCCAGTGCTTAGTCATCTTGGTGACCCTAATTTCACTGACTTCCTATGAATGTATTGCAAAATACTTCTATAGATCTTTTACCCATTTCTTCTGTTCTTGTACTGGCCCTTCAATTAAATTCCTCAGTACTTAGTCCTTTCAGGTTTTTTCAATGGTAGGCAATATTTTTTGCTTTCTGATCTTTGGTCAGTTACTCATCTTGGGATAGAAAGGAATAAAAATCTAACAAGATCTAGTTCATACAATCAAATAGTCTCATTGGATTGTCAATTGCAAAGTCACTTTGGAGTGCTGCAGCCTTTCAGTTTCGCTCTGATAGGAAGGCAGCAGCAGCACTTTAAAGGCAACTGTGGAAAGATATAACAGCGATTTATAACATATAAGATTTTTTAATTTGTGAATTCATATCATGCTGAATTTTAGTCACTCATTGATGCAGTTGGAAGTACTTTGTACTTAACCCAGCTACATGACTTATGACAAGGCAGTATTTTTAATTTTGCTTATTTTTATCCCAGTATGTGCAAGTGACCCTTTATGATAAGTAGTACTGGGTTTGAAATCCTAATTGTATTTTTGCTTTCTTATAGGTATGACTGCAAACACCTTGTTAAACTTTCCTTTGAGTTTATTTCCTCAAAATCAAGTAGACAGCTTTTTAGCATTATGCATAATGGCACTTTCATACAGGACTATGATAAAACAGAAAATAGTGAAGCCTGGTGAACATAAGTTTCCTTTGATTTTTCCTCTCTTTTTCTAGTAGGGATATGGTCTTTGTTTTTATTTCTATGCCTTTGACAATATTTCCAGCAATCCCATGTTGTCCTAAAGACCTTATGAACGTCATGCAAATATCTACGTGGGCAGTCCTTGAAAGGCAAACTACTTAACAAAGTGAGCTTTTATCAAAGCATTAAGCTGTTAATAAATGAAGAATGTTTATCCTCAGAAGAGCTTCAAAGAGTGTTTTGATGAAGATGAGCTTCCTTTCTCTCTCGCAGCTGTCCTTGCTTGCGGATGGGAGCTGGCAGGCCAGATCAGGCCTGCTGCCAGGGGAGAATAAGTAGGAGGAGGTGGGCAAGGTTTCAGTGCAGGTGTTCCTTTAGAGCTTGCTGTTTGATTACATCCTAAACAGTGTCTGTGAAAGTGAGGCTGCTTTGTTCTTTTGTGTTTGCACTGTGCTATTTTTAAACATGATAAAAAAACCCCCAAAATTTGCATTTTTTTAAGTTACTAATTAGAAGAGAAAAATCCAAGTGAACATAGACACTGACCAGCAATAACATATAACAGATCCAATGCATTTTCTATCTTTTCAGTTATGCTGCTAAAGAAATTATTTTCTTTAAATTGAAAATAATAATACTGAATGAGGAGATTCATCTGCAAACATAACTAAAGATGTACAGAAAACATTAAGTTAAAAAAAATCTTATAGAAATGCAGCTTAATAATCTTAATAGTTCTATATTGATAGGAGTTTTTCAACATACCCTTAAAGAGAAACTGGATGGGTATTATTCTGCAGTGTCTGCTCTTTCAGATTTTGTTATGAATATAGCTCCTGAAATGAGGTTTCCCACTCTCTCTCTTTTTTTCTTTTTTTTCCCCCCATGGTGTTGGTGGTGTTATTATTTTATTTGCTAGTGATTAATGTTTTTGCCCTTTGTCCCACCTACTTAACACATTTATTTCAATCTGGCTGAAATTCCAAGGCAAACCTTTGGAAAAACATTTTTCAAGCTTCAATAATAATCACTCTTTGTTTAGTATAGATTTGATAGACAAAAGAGAAAGACAGCATGGCCTGAATATACCACACATAAGGACTTAGATCTGTAATAAATTCTGTTGCCAATAAAATCTTATTAACTCCATAAACCATATCACAACATTCACATAAAGTAATGTTTTATATTAGATATTTAAAATCTGAATGTTTGGAAATGAATAACATCACAAAATGCACAAAATGCAATCTAAAATATAGCACCAGGAGTATTATGAACATTACAGTATGCATCTGGATGTGTAATTTTCTAGCTCTGTTTTCCCATTGTGGTGCCAAACTAGTTTACAGAGAGCAGAAAGTGGTCATGCCCTTAAATCTGCATTTCGGTCTGCTATGATGAGATACCTGCATAGCATAAAAATAGGTATTGGCCTCTCTCTTTTTTTTTTCTTTTTTTTCTCCTTTTTTAGTGACCAGGGACAGAAAAAAAAACAAACTTGTAATACAGAGAAGGTATTTAAGTAGTTTTTCTACTTGATAGTAACTTGTTATTTAGTTTATTATAAAATCTGAGAAGAAAATTCATGTAGGAAGACGTACATCCCTTTCTTTTTGTCTGGGAAAATTTTTTGTCATATATATTGGCTTCCATTCTTTCTGGTAATAAATATTGAATCTAAAATACTTGAAGTAAAACCAAAAGACATGAAAATTAAGATCCATAAAGTTGAAAGCAAAAGCTTTCAATTTTCAGGGAGTGGACAAACACAAGGGGGAAAAGTTCAGTATCGAATTCAGCATCATGAGACTCAATGCTGCATTTCCCAGTGTCAGAATATATCCTAATTTAGGCTATATAACTTAACTCTATATAGATTAGCAAGTAGTCTTTAGGTAGGGACTGAAAGCCAGATGTTGGTATCCTGACAACTAAGTCTCTAATTTTCTCTTCTGGAAGCTAGCAAATGTGCATGCTACAGTGCCTTGCAAAATTCTCCACATTTCATGAGTAGGTACTAGAGAACAAAAAAGAGCCTATTTGTTATACCTCATGTGACCTATGTCTTAGATTTAAGAACAGGTGTGGCTCTTAAGGATCACTAAAGTACTCCAGAAAAAAGTAAAGCTGCCATGACAGAAAAGACTGCAAGAGGTCTTCCTTGAATTATTGTTTCTTCTCCTAGAAAGTACATAAGGTGAAACTTCATTTGTGGTCTCTCTTCAATGAATCTTTATCTATAGGAAAATGTCAATAGGAATGATTTCATTACTTCACCTTATTTCAGGAAGGGGTCTGCGTACAAATTTTGCCTTCTCTGTAGACAGGCAATCTTTCTAATGATAGGTTCATCTTCCCAAAAACACTTTCCATGCATATTTTGCACCATTTCTTTTTTAGGAAAGCTTTATTTTTAAAAGGTTTTTTTTTTATTATTATCACCAATTCTGTCATTAGATTATAGAAGTCAAATGATAGAATGAATATATTGTCACTGACACCTGCATATAAAACCAGTAAAGACAAAAAGGATCTTCCCTTTGGTGATATTTCTATTCTAGTTTGCATTTGCACAGACCAATGTGTTCTCCATGTTATTACGTCAAAAAGATGACTCCTCTTAAGACATGCTAGTGGCATTTTTAGCTCTTGGTGTAAAACATCATAACAAAAATAAATAGAATGACATTATAACAGAAATTATTTTCTGTATTTTTCAGCAGAACAACTAAGAACAGAATGCTAAAAATATTCTCTTCTGAGACGTGTTAGTTTTTCAATACGGATATACTGCAAATACTGTTTGTCATACTCTACATTATTTTCATCTATTAGCTTTAGCGATAGACCTAGACAAGTTGATATTCTTTTTTGAGAACTTGCAAAAGGCAGCAGATCAAGGTTATGTATTGCCAAGGTCATAGATCATAAGTGTTTCAGAAAAGAGAATTCAAATAATAGAAGAATCTTCAATGTGAGAAATACCAATGGTGGCAATATGAAAGTAGACAATTTCAGATAGAAACTGAACACACATTACTTAACAAGGAAAAAACCTGTAAGATAAATCTAAAGTTCCCTTCCAGTGACTACTACAGTACACTCAAATTTTAAATTACAACCATGTTTGAGAGTTAGAGGCACTTCCTTTCCATAATTAGAGCTATGTGAATAATGATATTTTCACTCTGATAAAAATCTACCTGATCTGAAAATTTTCTGTTTAGTTGCCTGAAGGGATTTTTTTCCTTTGTTTCTATTTTCAGGAAAGCACAGCAACAGGTAAAACAAATAGTTAGATTCAACTACTTATAATAGATTCTATCTTGTTGAAAGCAAAAAGTCTGGGAATTAAACCATAATTTTTAAATTGGAAGAGGTAGAAAGGTCAGGCAGAAATTGGGTTTTCTTACTCAGAGCTGTGCTGTTGAGTATTCTGAAATGAGTTTCTCATGGCCCAATTTCATTAATTAAGAGATAGAAAAACTTCAGTGGAAAAATAGTAAGGAAAACATTAGGCCAGCTTTTGTCATGCCTTTACAGAGTTCAAAACTCTCCATTATGTTTTGTTCCCATAATGGAACAAAACAGGAATCTGTGGAAAAATATATTAACCCCTTGCATTATTGTTTAAATTTATTGGAAGGATAGGGTGAGCTAAAATGAAATTAAGGAAGAAGTTGATGGCGCAAATTGTCCGACCACTCACCAGCTGGTTGGCAGACAGAACACGGAGAAATAGGGAACAGAGCAAAGATCTCTATTCAGACTCCTTAAAATCCATGGGCTTTCTTATATTATATGAGCACCAGGAAGAAAGAAACACATTAGAAAGTCCAGCCACCCAAGCATGCAGATGATTCCCAAGTTTCCTTTAACTCATGAGACTCAGTTAACTCATGAGAGTAAAAATGCCATTTATATTATAATGATTATTTGATATGTGCAATGTACATATTTAGCAGTTTGTTCAAACATCACAATAGCTTTTTAAGGGAAACAAATGAATGAGAACTTGGTTATACTTTCCACTCTTCCTGTTTTGACTCTCCACCTTAAACTGGGCGAATTGAAGAGCCCTGCAGGTAGCTTTTTAGAGAGGCTTCCAGCCTGAAAGTAATGTGTCTTAAAAAAATTAACAGGCGGTGAGTAATGTTCAGAAGCAACAGTGTGTCAGTAATAATGCAACTTTTAATAATAGGTCCTATCTAAAATTTTAAATTCGGAAGTTATGTGTTGAGGAATTCATACTTTATCCCTATCCTTTTTGAAAGAATGCCTATCTAAGTTTTTTCTTCAAAAGTGTAGTAAATAAAGAAATAAAGCTTAGCTACTTCCAGGCTGTATAATCACAATGGACCACTATGATATTTCTTCTCTACTTATCTCATCTCTCTTAATGTCTTTGAACACACAGATCTTTGAGGGCTTAAAAAAATTATATAAAGATAAAAGGAATACCTATTAGTGCCCTGAAGAAGAAAATATGGCTGCCTCTTCTTTAGCTCCTCTAACCTGGCTGACCATCAATTATGTTCATTTTGGTTTTGAGTGCACCACAGTATAGTGGATGGTTCTAAGTGTCTAGAGCAGTGAAGTGCAAAGACAATATTAAGGCATCCATGTATTGAAATAAAGCACCCTACTTTCAGGAAGTTTTCAAGTGTTTACAGTCAAGGAATATCTTTTCTTTTCTGTTTATCTGCTGAATAACTGACATCAATGATGGAAATGTTAATATTTTACAACATACATCTGAATTACAACTAACACAACACTGAAAGAAAACTACCAGGGTTCTAAACTGGCATCATTTGTGTGTTCATGCCTTGTGGACTGACATCCTGACTAATTTATCATTCCCTTGACCATTGCATAATTTTCAACACCAATATAAAACATTGCAATACAACAGAACACTGCATAGGATCTACATAAGATATACATACTCTAGGAAACATATTGCTGCATTTTAAATTATTAGTTAAGACTATTTTATTTGCACAAACATCAGTTAAGAGAACAAATGCACGGAAGCAAACTGCACAGCTGGATGATCAGTGGCCAGCAGTAAAAGTCTCTAAATCTCAAAATAATTAATTAGTAGCATACAATTCTAATATTACAGGGTGAAATTGTCTTTGATTTCCCTCCCTCTGTGCAGAGGGACTGCATAAGAGCTGGAAATCAGTGCCATTTATGCCCTAATTTAACGGTTTAATTAGCATCTCAGTGGGACTTAGATTTCATGTTAGTTGTATTGGGGAGGTGGGATGACATATTTAATGCAGGTAAAGAAGATAAAATAATACTATTTTTTAATTATTTAGTGTGAAGAGGTAACATAAATAAGAGAGAAAAATATAAAAAGGTCTCAGGAATTCTGGTGTATTTTAATGAAGCTCTTCTTTCACCATACACAATACAGGAAAGCAAAGGCTAAACTTCAAACAGCAGAAGCCATTTGAGGTAGTATATTAATAAATTTCTTCTTTTCATCTCTAAACCATGGGAAGAATGATTCATGATAAAAAATATGGTCAATAAGCTTCATTTGTCTGGTTGCTAACTGCTCATGTACACACTCATTTTTTTTATTAGTATAAACTAAAAATAGGAAACTTTTTTTTATGGTAATGTATGTTCTTGATTGCTTCCACATTTGACACTTCTCACTTTTGGTTAGAAATCTGTATTGCAACTGAAATTGAGAGTTTGATGTTTTCTGGAAGAAAATAAGAAATGGAGACAGAAATATGTGTTCCTTTCTCTTTGCCATTTGAATGCAACTCTCAGTAATGCAACCAGTTTAAGAAGTAAGAGAGAAACATTATGAGTCATTGATAAATTCAGGATATTACCAATAATGTAAATAGGTATAATGAATATATTCCCTGTAAAAAGGGCAAAAACCCCTTCCACATCCTTTATTTATATGTTTTGGTACATATTTCTAAGTGTCTTAAATTTCATAAAAAACATAAAAAATCATGCACAGTTTGTTTTTATATTTCCTATTAAACCCAGGATTTAGTTTTTCCAGTATTAAAGAAAAAATCATCTTCTATGCTTAGCCTGTGAATGTTCTGAGTGCATGTCCTAGCTTGGTTTGCGTAAATGTAATTTTAATTGGTTCCTTTAAATTTTTCACACCTGAAACTTTTAAAGCAAAAATCCATTGAAATATATATTTTGTTTCTTCTATCTAGGTCAGCTGTGTTAGTGTCTAGAGTGATATCCCTCACTCCTGACTTGGAAACTAATGTAATGGGACAGAATTGATGGTTTCTTTTCTGGCAGATTTCAGTGGTGCTCACACATTGCCTACTTTTACAGGGGGACATAGATAAGGAAGAAGATTTTTGTGGAAAAACAAAGCTGAGACGCCTCACCTGGTTTCACCTGGATTCTGTGAGTCTTCACCTCAGCTCACTGATACCCAGAGGTGAGCTCTGTGCTGTATATCCAATTTCAGATGGTTTAGGGAAAAAATGAGAAAACAGTTTTGCTTTGTCCAATGCCTTCACTGACTTCTGGTATTGAAGAATCCTTATGTTTCTGGGATTATAATTATCCTGGGGACCAGTTCTTTGCTCAGAATACTATGCAGATGAAGAGAGTGAAGATGACTCTTGATTCTCTCTGAAAATGAAGTGTGTGCCACTTTTTTCCTGTGATTCAGGCACCCAAAGAAATGTCTTCATACAGAGGTCGTCACCTGCCGGTTGGTGCTGATATGGAAGCAGCATGTCCCAGAAAAGTCTATATTTCCTTCCCCTGTGTACTGCATCTCTGAGCGTAGGTACAGCAGAGGTCAGATGGCAGTCAGCACCTCTCAGTGTCAGCTCTGGAGCAGTGAGGGGTCTAAGAGATGATCCCAGGAACATAAAATCAGTGGGCATTGGAAGAGAAAATGTGAGTGACCCATCTCTTCCTACTTGTATTGAAAGGGATGGAGGTGGACACAGGTGTTATGGAGATGAAAATTTTATCTAGCAAGGCAGAATAAGGTGAATTATTGTCAACAATGGGAAAGAATGGCAGCCCAAAACTTTAATCCTGTATTTAGTCATATCCTTTTCGATGTGAGATAAAAGTGAACAATAGAGGCTATTGAAAAATGTACAAATGGATATCTCTGAGGCCTGTGGGTGAGGCAATTCAGGGTAGGTGAACTATTTTTGTAACCTGAAGATATGACCTAACAGCACAGCATATATGAGAATATTTAACCAGAGAACAGTGAAAAGGAGGTATAATGCCTTGTAATACATCAGATATAGAGAGGAGAAGTGAAGATTGATTGTGTGCAACCCATTACTTTGAGAAATGTTGCTGCATAAAGAGTTAGGCAAGTGGGCCTAATTCTGATTGCCTCCAAATAGGCTCCAGAGCCACTTGGGAGGCCTTAAACATCCCAAGTGCTCACACTGAACATAAATAAAAGATTTAGCACCTGTGGGAGATACAGGTTCTTCTGAAATGAAAGTGAATGCCTATATGTAAGGTAACTGAATCCTGCCCTGTATTCTGAAGTGAAAACTATTCTCCAGCAGGAACAGAAGTCAAATCTCTTCATTAGATTAGTTTGAAATTAGATTTACTTAACAACTCTTTATTTCAATGATTTGAGGGTTGCCTTTTGTTGGTTAGTTTCTTTTGTTTTGTAAACTTCTTCCAGAAAACCCTCAATACCAAACAGAAGTTTCCAGTGCTGAACTAAGAATGGTTGTTCAGGTTGTGCCATTCTTCAACACCAAGAACCCTTCAGGTAATGGACAAAAGGGCAACCTCACCATCCTTTGCGTTAATATCAGAACAGGGAGGCCTTATCTATAGAGGGGAGTAGCCTCTGGTACTGCTGTCCCTCACTCTGCCTCCAGCCTGCATTTTGTGGAAGACAGCGGTTGATTGGAGCCAGAGAGCAAGAAACCTTCTGACAAAATGACATTAGGGCTAATTGCCAATGCCTAAGACTGTGCCTCAGCCTCCTTCACTCTGCAAACACAGGCAGGCTCAAAGAAAAATACTACAGGTTTACCTCTGATTTTCTCAACCCCTTCTGTTGGTTTTAGTCATGAAGTGTTGTGTTCTAAAATCTACTCTGGAGATAAAGTAGGTTAGTGAGGTAATCCAGATATATGTTGTGTTCTGTGCAAAAAAGTCTAGCTTTTTCTAATGCAGTTTTTTTTGACCCATCTAAGTCCAGCAGCTTATTGATATACACCCTAAAGTTACGTAATTTTCTTATAAGTCAAAACATGAAGTTAGTGCAGAAGTTAGAACAGACTAGTGTTTTCATAAGTTTTTCTTTGTGTGCTGAGTCAAGAATATGTTGGTCAAAGACATGATTTATAGGTTCTCCAGTGCCTAATGAAAATACTCTTACCTATATATATTAGTGCTTGTCTTCAGGAGTAATTTTTATGTCTTTAGCTTCCCAGGTAATTTGTGTCTATATTTAAATAACAGGCTGTGTATTTTGAGTCTTAATCTCAGGATATAATTGAGATATTTTTATTTCTAAAGTTAATAGGCACTATGATCCATGATCCCTCCTTTTTTGTGTTTAAATTTTCTGTGATTTCCACTTAAATCTGATTAATTAATTTCATTATTTTTACTTGCTAAAACTTGTGGAACAAAATAAGGGTCATAACTCAAAACACAGAGATAGATCTAGAGAGATCAAAATCCAAAATAATCCAAAATAGTCCACTCTAGATGGATGCAGGAACATCACTGTTAATATGCAGAAAATCACTCTGGAGATCTGATTGTCACTGTTACTAACGGATAGATCAGCCCAGGAGCTATCTTCTCAACCACTCCCCAGAAATAGGTTGTGTTTCCAGAACAGTGCAGATTGCTGTTGGCTGCCATTTTATTGGGATATTCTCTTTTTTACTTTTCAGGTTAGATCACATGCAAGAGAACTAAAGATATAATACTTGATTTTACAAACTTTTACTTCTCCTAATGAAATAAATTTTCTGGGAGAAAATTATATTATTATTACTATTATTCATTATTTCATCAGGCTACAGACAATCTCTGGATTATTTTTTCATTACCTCTACACTGGGTATTAAAGAGTCAAATCTGCATGTTGTAGTACCCAATTATTCTTAAGAATTTAATTCTAAGTTAATTCTACCTTATATACAAAGTAAGACTTCCAATCTCCCCCCAGGCTTTTTCCATGCCCTAGACACTCTGTCCCTGTTGTTATTCTCCACCCAAAGGTTGTAACGTTTTTCAGAAAAAAATGCAGACTTAGCCTCATAGCCAAATTTACTGCATTCAGCTTGAGCTTTGCATATAAGGAATTATATTGCATGTCTCTGATATATTTTTCTGCTTTTTCAAATAGTTAGCATTTCTTTTTCCAAACAATGCTTTCCACACTCAACTGGTTTGTTACTCAAGTGGGAGAGCCTTTGAGTATCTAAATGTAGCACTTAATAATTACATGCTTTTCTGACTGGCACTTTCCAACATGCCAAGCTTCCCTTGAAAAGCAATAGGACTGAAAGAGAAAATTTAACCAAAAACCTTCAGAGCTATGGGTACGTTCTGGCTTTCTTCTGAACAGAGTTTTGAATTTCATATTATAATTTTTTGACCTCTCAACTCCCAACCAATTGTTACTTCTGAAAAGTGCTACAGCAATTCAGAACAATCCCTGTACAGACTGTGGCTCCAATTATGTAAAATTTATAGGTGTGCAACTGTGCTGTGGTCTTACATCAACAAGAGTGTGTTTCTATTCACCACTGAAAGAGCAGATAAATGTCACAGTTGGGTTTTAAACAGATTTTCTTGACAGATTAATCAACTATTTCCTGTTTCAGATTAGAGTACATTCATACAAAGTTTAAGTAACAAGTCCACTTCCATCTCCCTCTGTCGCAATACTTGGGATTAAGGATTAAATGTGAAAGCATTAGTTATGTTTGATTCAAAATTTCAGATAATGTGCATAGCACATCCTCAGTGTACCATTTTCAGCAGAAATCATGAACACTTGTTTTTTCAAGCCTCCTGCTCTCGCAATTGTTGAGTGTTTCTGCCACATTCAGGTTGATGCCTCTGAACAATCAATTAAGGTTTAATTTATTTTCCTTATTTTTTTCCTGCTGAAATCCCTATTAAAAACTTGAGGTTTTCATCTCTCTGTTTGACAACTCAGATTTTTTAAGCAACATTTTCTGAATCAAATGAGCTTCAATATGAATGTGAATTTTTTTATTTGTAGCTTATGCCATCTTTCTCATAAGGCTGTATGACTTCACCTGTGAGGATGTAGGAATAAAATAATAAAATTCAGACTCTTACACAATGTAGATGTATGCAAAAAGAAGTTATTCTATAAATATATAAAAATTAAGGTTTATTTTATTTGAAAACACTGCCATTTTCTCAGTAAAATCTCTTAGAGGACACATTCTGCAGTACTTGGAGCTATGCAATGTTGATCTCTCAACATGTGTATAATACATCTCTTTATGGGGACCTGTTGAGAAGGTAAGGTACTTCATAATGAGCTTGTGCAGAAAAAGAAAAATCGTTTTATTTAGACTAATTTTTGCATTATCTACTTTATTTACTGCTTGAAGTAGGAAAAGCAACCTTAAATTCCTTTTGCATTTTGATTTTCCCATTGATTCTTCTTGCCTGAAGACACACACCTCCTCTTTATCTCTGAGCTCAATAAAAGGACCACCTTGTCACTTAATCCTTAAATCATCAGCCATGATTCTCAGATTCTCACAAACTGAGGTCTAATGGTGATATCCCCAACACAGACTCATATACAGAAAAAAAATCTCTATTTCAAACATCAGTAATAATCATTTAGTAATAAGACTATAAAAATACAAGCTATCATGAAAATACAGGTTTTTACATGCTGACAGGCTGAGAATTTCAAAGTAACTAAAAGGACACCACAAACTTTGTGGTTTGGTTTCTATTTTCTTTTTTCATAATCTCATTTTATTGATTTGGAGAATCAGTCCACAATACTGCATCTGCACAGACAAAGGTTTGTGAGGCTATATCTTTGTTTTTGAAATTTCTGATCATTTAATTTTCCATGGATATTATTTTAATATCACAGAAAGAGGAATTTTGCAGAAAGCACTGCTAGTAGTAACAGACAAACACTTCTGTTTTCCTGCAAATTTTTCAGTCCAGAGAGACTGAAAAGCAACAAAGAAACTAGTTAACCACCTCAACACCTCGCTGTTGGGGTGGCCATGACACACAGAGGGATGCAGTGAAAGTTCAGAAGGCTCCTGTTTATTGCAGCAGTGGGATTTTATACATTCCTCAACAGAGTTTATGCTTATTCATTGGCTTCAATAAATCAACACAGTGTCCATTGGTACAGAGCAGTCTCCACCACTGTTTTCAGCTAGCATTCACAAAACTTTTCTAAAAATACTTTTCCAGCTGCAGGTGTCTTCTGCTTATCTTCTCCTTCTTGGTTTCCATGTCAACTACCTTGGTAGAAATTCCTTTCAGGGGTACACATGGATCTTATCAATTAACTCTTCCTGGCTCACAGACCAGCTGTCAGCCCCTTCCACAAGTTAAAGTCTTTGATTTTCAACTGTTAGAATATTTTTGATATTTAATATTTCCTTCTTCTGATTCCCAAACCCACTTAATTTTAGTTGGTTAAGAGATGTTCTCTGAAGAACCACTTGCAGAGTTGACTAAATTCGTTGCTGTGAGCAATGTGGCAGCATGTCAGGGAAGAAAGGCATTTGCCATCATGCTGGCATCAGAGTGTGACTGATTTGGTTGCACGAGATTTTGCCTAATGAAATTTCAGCTGTCTAAATGAAAAATAAACCCTCTCACAAAGTAGTGAAGAAATGCTGCCTTTCCCACCACAAAAATATTTGGGGATAACTGCTTATTTCGCAAAACAAAATAACTTTTCCCTTAATGTGTAAAGTACAACTTTTTCCTGAAAACTTAATTACTAGTCGCATTAAACTGTTGTAGTTTGACAAAGAAATGAGTTACAATCTGATCAGCCAAATCCCTCTAGTTTGTGTGTTTGTTTGCTTGTTTTAAATTTAATAATAAACTGTGAAATATTGCCATTAGAAGAGGCTTGTTTCAAGAAAGAATAGAAGTTTAGTACCTAATGCTAGTGGGTTTTCTATCAAGAAAAAATACAGCAACGCCAAATTTTGAACTGTGTTATTTTGGGGTTTTTTTGTTGTTTTTTCTTTAAATCAATTCTTTTGTTAGAGTAATATAAGCAGCAGTTTTATTACATTGCTGTCAACAGTAGACTAAAGGACTTTGGTCTTATGGCCATATTCAGGTAAGTTTAATTCAAAGCAGATATTGAATATATTATATGTATATAAATCTAAGACTGCTTCATAGCTTTCATAGTTAAATCCTTAACTAAGCACAAGCTCCATTAGGTAGAACTAATGGAAAAGGAGGTTATTGAACACTTTTGTGATGTACTGATGACATCGTGTTCTTAGACTGACTCAGAGTAGAGAACTTCAGTGTTGTAATGTAGTGACACTCTTCACCTGTACTAGCTAACAGTTGCAGTATTTGAGGAATATAAGAAATTATTAGGAGAACATTGATTGCTGTCTCTCAACAACAGAAGGACTCGCTGAGCCTTATATATTGAGAAGAAACGTGTCTGTGTCTCTGACAGGCACCCGCAGTTCTGTCTTCAACAATGACACGTTGTTCCATGCACCTGCCGCCGTCAAGTCCATCTGTGACCACAGCACCAGATGGGATCCTCACCAATTGCCAAGTTTAAGATCTCCATAGTTTATGTACTTTTTTTTTTAAGAGAAAATCTTGAAATGGCAATCTTATACTTACTGATGGCTGGGGAACAAGACATTCCAAGACATTCATATTTTATACATAGATGTATGAAGTAGTGTAACAAGGAATATGGCTTTGTGTCATATGGGAATATAAGGCCAGCTCTGCTCACTGTAGTTTCATTGCAAGCAGTAAAAGATGGCACATTTTGTCTGAACCTTTGCATTCATTTTTAAACATGTTTTTCAAAATACTTTATCATTTGAAACTGCTAGCTTAGCTTGGCATGGCTGGTGGCTATCTTGTCACATTGCATTACTCCAAAATCAAAGGAAGACTGTTCACGGAGACGTAAAAAAAATGAAAGGAAGGTACAGTTTGGTCAAAATACAAAACAATTCCTGTTATCTCTCATTGCTTGCTATTTAAAAGATTTTCAGGCAAATACTTACAGGTAAAAAAGAACATATACAACTTTTTTTTCCCCTTTTGCTTTGAGTATGTAGTTCTAGCGTAGTACAGATAAAGTAAGGTGTAACATCATTTAAAATATAATCATTTGCCCCAGCAATAAAATCCATGTCAGCTCAGATAAATGCCTAATCTTATCTGTGGTAAATGGACAGAAGCCCAAATCCTAGACAACCAAAAATGTTATATATGCATATTTGCCTGAGTGTGTATTTTGTCTCTGTATTTTCTGTCTGGCTTGGTGAGAAAATTAAATGTTTCCATCTAATGTAGATGTAAGCTTAGCATTTTTTTATGTAAAATATATAAAATATATTTAAATCAGAATCACATAATTCCATTCCTTAGGCAAGATTTAGAATTTTGTAATCCTGCACTCCTTGCTCCTATGACTTCTACATTTCTGTCTGCATGTTAGCTGAACAACTGCAATGAGATAGAATGTGTCCCAGTTGTCTGGGATACATTTAATCTCAAATACAGAGATAAGAAAAATGATAAGTTAATAAAAGCCAGTTTGAAGAAAGAGATGGAAGACACTCAGTGGCCACTCCCCTTGAAGAACTCTGAATGTGTCTAACTACTTTAGATTTGGTCAGGGTTTTAAGTTGAGTCTGTTATGCTTAATCCACATATGACCTCTGTTATCACTACATACCTAGCTCTGGTCATGGGTCATGTGGTTCCTGCCTGGTCCCAGTCCACAGAAATGGTTCTTGTCTGAACCTTGGCACTGCCCTGTCACCACAGTCTTGCCAAGAAACCACTGCACTCCAGACTGGCTATGGTCAATGCCCCCAGTCTGGTTCCAGCCTGGTTCCCTTGCTAGATTCTGTGGGATAGGTGTCCTGGAGTGAGGACCTACCCTAGCTGCCCTTAGTGACTGCCCTGGAGGGCAGCAGGCCCTTGAGATGCCCTGACATGGACGTCCCCATCCATTTTCTTATGACTTGATTAATCTCTGTATGAAGATATTTGTACGACTTCTTCTCGTGGCTTTGAAATCATATCCACTTTAATGACTTTTTAGGAGAGTGAAGGAGTAGCTTATGTAATGTGCCACAGTAAGCTCCTATGCTAAGACGGTCTTTAACAATTTGAAATACTTAGTGTTGTTAATTACAGTTCTAAATCTTTGGTTACTGCAGAATTGCTGGTTTCCTTCAAAGAAAACAATACCAAGCCAAAGAGGCATAGGAGTGGGATGTCAATTTATTCCAATCAATAAAGTCTTGAGGTATACACTCTGCCTGTTAAGATCTACTCATTAAGAGATGCCTCTAGCCAAGTTAAGGTGCAAATGAGACCACATGCCAAAGTCAAGAGTACAGATTTTATTTAACAGTAAATGTAAGTGGAGAGGGAGAGTGTAAGAGAGAGAGAGAGAGAG
>VZDJ01007754.1:29574826-29689640 GCA_008694505.1 Cyanoderma ruficeps | reverse complement strand
AGAGAGAGAGAGAGAGAGAGAGAGAGGAATAGAAAGGGCAAGCACAAAGGGGAGGAAGAGATAGTAAAAGAGAGTAAGAGAGAGAAAAACAGATATTAAACAAAGGATATCACCACCACATGGATTCTTGCAACATCCTGCTAGTCCATCACCCTGATCTGTTCAGTGATATTCAGGGGCTCCCAAAAGTTCTTCAGGAAGTACCAGTTTTATACAGTCCAGGTTCTGGATATCCATGAGGCATAGATACCATTCCCATAACTTGAAACAGCATGTGTGTAAGCAGCTGCTTCTTTTGTCAAAATTTGCTGTGGTGGGGATTTTTGTCCAGTTAGGTCACAAAGATCCGCCTCGCCAGGCTCAGAATCTTCCTGTTGTTGCATCAGCTTTTCCCAGTCTGCACAGTGGAATCTTATCCAGTGTGCTAATTCCAAACCTTCACTTCCATTTAGGTCTGGAATTAACGCCTTCCTGTTAGCCAGCTCTGCTTATCTTAAATTCCTGTTATGGCTACTTGCTTCTTGGACAGTGTTTGAGACAGTTCACGGTTCTCTTCAAGCCCTCACACTACCTGCTTTGCAATGCATTTGGCTTTGGGGATGCCTGAAGGTCTCCTACCTTTCACAGAATATACTTATCCCATGGAAATACATAGAAATGAAAAGAATTTACTGGAGAGGAAAAAAGGGCAGGAAATCGTGTCAAAACAGGTTTGCTTAAAATGTATAAACACTGGAGTTTTCACACACTTACTTTTATTTGAAGGACAGGATATCAATAAGACTTATAAGAATAATAAATTTTAGGTAATTTAATCAAAGATATTTTAGAGTTTAACATAAATTACCTCCTAAACATAGTTTAGTTCTAAAGATAATTGTAACTAAATAACACTTAACCTAACTAATTTTAATGCACATGGGTATTTAACAATGATAAATATTTCGAGCACAGAAAGCAACTCTTTTTTTTTCCCTGTGGATATATATGTAGCATTTATGCACATATATATACATATATACACATAAATATACACACATATATATACAAAATACATTGTATCTATATACTAACAAAACTACACATGTAAAGTTAATTGGACTGCAAATTATGTGGATTATGTACCAACAGCAACTTAATAAAAGCAGGAGGAATTTCAACAGATATTCATTTACAGTATTCATAGTTTTTCTAGTCCTTGACATCCACATCGTGCAGAGGATATCTTGCCACTGGAATCAGAAATGAGTACTGTGTTGCTAACCTGTGCTAATTTATTCTGTATGGACTGTTGAAACCCTGACTGTCCAATAGCTTCTTTTTCTGTTCTGTTTTCCAGTTTTGAGGAACAATTATTCAGAATTTTGTAAAAGTTCCTTGTGTGAGTGTTCTAAAATTGAGTTGGGGCTTTTGAAGTCAGTGAAAGTAGATTGGCTGGTATTTTGAGTTCATATCTTCGTAGGTAGAGTCTAAACCACCATTGTAAAATAGATTTTTTTCAAATATTATCTTCCTTTTTTTGCTAGTATCGTTACTGTGTTTACTTGCCCTGTGAGGGGTTAGTTTTGGCCAATAGTCAAACACCCACCCAGAGGCTCTCTCACTTTCCCCCCTTGGTTATAGAATGGGAGAAAGTAAGATGTGAAAACTAATTCATTGAGATAAGATAGGGAGATAGCTTACAAATTATTATTGCAGGGAAACCATATTTGACTTGAAGAAAAATAATTTAATTTAGCAGTGACCAAAATCGATTTGGGTCATGAGAAAAAAAGATGAACATTAAAACAACAACTTTCCAAATATCTTCCCACCTCTTCCAGGATCAACTTCTCTGCTTTATTCCACATGATTCTGCCTCCACCCAGAGGTGCAGGGGGACCTGAGGGGCTACAGTCAACATACAGTATTTTCTCTCCTGGTTAGCCTGGAGACATCTGGAGAGTAAACACCACTTGAAAAGTAATAAATAATTAAGTCTGCAATTCTCTTCCTATTTCTCTGTTTTGTACTCCATGGAAGAGTCTTTAATACTGTTTTGCTGTAATTTTCTCAGACCTACACACCAAAATATTATCTCTTGGGTCCATATGTTCTCCTATTTCAAACTGCATGCCCCAGTCCATGGCCAGTTAAAAACCTCCATCTTGAAAGCCAACTGTGTTGCCAACTCCCTTTTGTTTATATGCAAGTAGGAGTTGAATAAAACTATATTCATTTTTTATGTTATTCTAAATTATCAGGGGCCTTGTTAAATGTGGGTTCAGGAGTAGGAGAAACAGGAAAGAAGCCAGCAATTGAAGGCTGGTGAGCTTGCCTTTATTGCTGCTTCACTACTGGTTCCGACTTTTCCGTTTCCTTGGAAACAGATACTGGGCAAGAGAAAACAAGGTAAGGGTTTTAAAATATTGACTTTAAAATCTGCTGCCTATTCTGCTTCTGTTGGATCCTGCTCTATTGAACCAGAATGGAAATACTTAGCAAACCACCATTGTTTGGTAACATGCCTATCACTACTGCAGCATGGGCACCAGAGACAACTTTGGTGCGTCCTTTAGCCTTGTTTGCTTATATCTTTCTAAACCACTACTGTATTATTAAAAAGAGAGAAAGAAAAGCACATGGGAAAACAGCCAGAGCCAATATTGGAGTGCAAGACCGCTCTATGAGATTCAGCTGCTGTATGAGCAACACAATTGCCACTGTAGCAGAATTTCCCACAGGCACTTGGAGGCACTAGTTTCTGACACACTGAGCTGAACAACGTTTCAAGGGTATCTTTACCAGAAACAACAGAACAAAGCCAGGAACTCCCACAACTTATTTGTCTGTAACACAAGAAAACACATCCCTAAAAATATGCTCTTTAAAAGATTAGGTACATTTCTTTCACTTGACATCAATATGATCAGAGAATGATAAATGCCCTATTATTTCAGTTCTGTTATTGAAATATATATGATTATCTGAAACTTATCTGAACCTTGATTCAACTCCAACTCTAACTGGAGAACCTGCAATAAACAAATTTGTGGGTTTGATGCCCATCAGAAAACCTGAAACAAGGTTATTTTTGACAATGGTTTAAATCTTGGCAATATTTTGACAATAGTGTATGGATGTCAAAACTATTTTGACAATAGTTTAAGTCCATTTTACTAAAAGGGGGTAAATTCAGTTTAAATATGTTAACATATTAAATATATTTGTACGATAAAACATGAACAAGTTGAATGTTAATGCTTGGGGAAGCTGATTTTATTTTTGGAAGTGTAGGCTTGCATGTGCCAATTTTGACATGATGAATATCCACCTTATTGACCTTTCATTTAAGATTTTTTTTAAAAGGACATAAAGGAGAGTCACTGGCTGCTTTACAGCAAGTAAGATTGGAAACTCGAGGGCAATGCTTGACAGTGGAGGACAGCCTTTCTTGTTTAAGCTATGTTAGTGGAGAGTGTAAACTCTGATAAGTGCTGATATTTATACACAGCATAAGTTGGTGCTGTGTAAGTGTGCAGCATGTTTGCCTTCCAGAGAGAATTGCTCAGGCTAGCCAAAACAGGAAACAGAGATCTCCTCTGACTTACGTGCTTCAGTTGTTTCTAGGTGACTTTTATCATGCTGTATCCATTTGTTTGGGGTTTTTTAAACATACAATTGTCCTTACTGTGGACAATTGTGTTTTTTCAGGTTTAGGTTTTGATTTTGTCTTACTTTGCAATAATTTCACAGGGACAAAAATAACCAGTTGCATAGTAAATCAGCCTAATCTATCCATTTCAATGCTCCATAGGAAGTGAGAGAACTTTAGTGCTTTATAGGGGCTTCTAGTTGAAAGAGGTGACACAGTAGATCCTTCATTAAAGACATGACAGTGTAAGAGGTATATGAGACTGTGAAACAAAAAATATGTTCATGAAATGCAAATCAAAAAGCTTGTCTGACTATCCTTTGGTCCTTTCCCATCTCACTGTAATACCAACACTACTACTTAAGAAAATTCACACCCTCATGACGGGCTGAACATCATACTTCAAAGAAAGTGTGCAAACAATTACCAAAGTATGGTGCATTCCTCAACTTTGACTGTTTACTTTATTTTTTCTTTTATGCAATATAGTAAAGTGCAGTGGTGTGAGATTTCTTTCATCTTTATCATTTTTGCTCTTCCTCTTCTTTTCTGAGTGTCTGTCTTAAAAAGAAATAACCGAGCCTGAGTTTTCTAGTCTCAAAATGGTCCTTTGATCATGAATATTATTCCTTTAGTCATCTATGTCACCAATATCTATTTCTGCTTTCATCAGAATACAGAGGGGAAAAAAATAGAACCCACATGAAAGGCAATATTGACATAAAATCTTAGAAATCCTTCTGACAGTAGAATTTTGAATAAAAAATTCTAAAAATATTTTGGATTTTTTTTTCTAAGCACCTTGGGGAGCAAATCCCCAAGGTACTTAGAACTATCTGACAAAACTTAGATATATTTTCACTGTCTTTTGTTTCAGAAATAATGCTTCATTTTTAAGGACAATTTCACCATATATTTCAGATGTTAACTTCCATGTCCAGAAGGAACATGAAAATAATGTTGCAGTATTGACCACGATGTTCTGGAGGTTAACCACCCTGTCCATGAAGACTTTTTGAATCTGTGTGTTTGTTTCCACTGTTAATCTGCTCTGTTCCTCTTCTGAAAGAATGCCTCTTTATTCTTTAGGCCAAAGAACTTAAATTACTTGGGCTCACCTTTCCTGTTCTTGTTTAACTCTCCACAGTTAAATACACTGCTTCATGGTATATTGATCTACAGAACCATATTTTAAGGACTATTAAAATAGATCTTGGTTCAGAAAAGGGAGATTTGGGTTTGAACTCTTTTTTTTTTTTCTTAGAAAGTAGATCAATGAGCTAGAAATCTTATTTGTCCAATGATAAAAATCAAGTTTTAAAATTAATACCAAAATCTAATAGCACCAAAGACCATAAATGCTTCAAATGGGAAAAATCAGCATTCAGAACTAATGGAGAGAGCTACGATATCCAAATGGAAGGGCAATTGTATAGTTCTCCTGCAATACATGAAACAAAAGTCTTCCATTTCTGTTATTCTAGTGGATGCAAAAGCATTAATCAAGTGTTTGATAGCTTCAGGCACAACCACTGCATTAATGTTCTGCCTAAGACCTGAAACCTTTATTGATATCACACAAGCTGCAGATCTGGGCATGTTTATCTGATCTGGAATTAACTTCAGAAGGAAAGGATGATTGACAAAATAGCACTGAGGCATAATAGTTAAAGTACACTTGTCATATTCAATGCAAATTCTAAAAACAACAAATAGATACTTGTCAAAACTTGTCATTTGTATGCTATTGCATGATGATAAAATGCATGGTGTTTTAGGTGCTTCTTGTCAACAGGATATAATTAACTGTGGCTACATTTAGGTAGTGTTTTTGCTGGGAAGATCAACAGCTCTGATTCTCTCTGCAGGGAGTATGTTTATTTAGAAAGGTTCTTAGCTTTTCTGAAACTCTGTCATCTGGTTCTCTCTAGGGGTTTCAAAGCAATCATCCCCCTATTCCAAGACCTAGTAACAAACCCCAAACATAACAAACCAAAAATTAACACCTGCAGAAACTCACTGAAACATATTTGAGGTTCTCTACTTGCAAAAGCATCTTCTATTTAATGCACGTTAATCCCAGGCTTTGTTTACTGATTACAACTCTCCAGTTCATGCTGAAAAAAAATTAATAATTTCTTTGCAAGAATTTGTTATGTTTAGGTGAAATCCAACTAGGGAGAAAAAGCTGGGGTTTTGACTTTTTTCTGTCACTACTGATATTTGCAGTGAATAATAAAATTCTCACATGCCTCAATACAGTATATTTCATGATTATTAAGAAATCTGATAACTAAAGGCATACCTAGATTTTAGGCTTTGCAGGTTTTGTAAGGAGAAGCCAAATCTTAGTGAGTATAATGCTGCTTTAGACACTGCACCTCAATATGCATTAAGATCTGCTTTTCGTGTGGAATTCAAGGTGACATGTTTTATCACATTTAACACATCCCACTGTTTTCAACAGCCCAAAAGTCAGCTTCAAAGTGAAATCAGTGTGTTCTGTAGCTCCACTGTTTACCTGATATAAAACACCCCTTTTTTCAGATTTCCCATCAGTGATTGAGAATTTCCCCTGGGAGAAGCGTAAAGTTCAGTATTTTAAACGGCAAAATTTGAATGCACAAGTTTTGGTTCCCATTGTTTCCATAATAGTTGTGAGCAACAGAGGTTTCTGTAGAGAGTAATTTAGGGCATTTATTTAATGTAAACTAGTTTAAGCAAACCCTCCAAATCTTTTATCTCTGCATTATCTCCAAACCAGAGTTTTTAAAGCTCTGTGAAGCCGTAATGATTAATCCCTAACTTCCATTAATCATTTTGCTTTATCAGCTTTAATTAAAAAAAAAAAAACAAAGGAAACTGCCCATATTTTAGATATTGAACATTATTTTCAGATTCTTAATTAACGAACAAAACATTTTTACAATCCAAGTAGATACCATGTGGTCCACTGATGTTTTTGTAAAAGACTTGTGTATTTTACAAAACTATTCTGCACTTTTATTTCTTTAAATAACTGCTTTGGAAATATTTGTATTTTTTCTATTACTATCATGAAGTAGCACTAGAATTCAAAGTACTTTTTTTCAATACTCAAAAAATAATTACCTTGGTTACTTCCCTAAGAGACTCCATAAATATCACAATCCTTCCTCCTCAGCATCTTCTCATCAAAAATCTTCAAAACATCAGACTTTCATTTAACCAGAGGAGCCAAAGACACATACAATAGGCTTTTGGATAACTATTTTTGATTCTTCTAAGATTTCTGCTGCTTCCCAGCAGAAAAGTTATTTATTAACAGAGAATGGAGTCCATTGCAATTTGCAAGTGACCGTCCCAGATCAAGAGAATATACCTTTCACCCAAAGATACAGAGAATAGCTACATGTGTCATCAGTTTATAATTGCATTGTACTCTATGGTTATGATAAGAAGCTACCAATGAGTTTAAATAGTTTTCAGCATTTTGCTATTGTTACTTGTTTTTTCTGAAGGAGTTGCATTTTTATCTTGAACTAGCTTAATGTCATATAATAACACATTTTTAAATCAAAGTGTTATATTCATATTCAGAAGCAGGGAAAATTGTATTTAATATTTTGGAGTTATGATGAGAATTATTAAAATAATTTCTTTGCTTTTATATTGATTTTCTTTCCTAATTCTTCATCACAGTTATAATAAAATGGCAGAATTAAATTATGCAGTTTTTCCATCAGCATTTAATTTGTTGGTGTTTAATAACTAAAGCTCTTACTTCTTCCAGCACATTATACTAACCTGTCGGGGGGCGAAGCTGGGTGTGTCCCAATCTAAGAACACGAGAGAAAAGCTCCAAAGACAGAAGTTGTAGAAGGCTGTCTAATTATCTTTATTTTGACTCCAAATATTTATAGATATGTACAGAGGTCAAGGGATTGGCTACACAGGTCACCACCCCTTCGACCTGGATGGTGGATACCACCATCAATCATGTCTTCTCTCACAGGAGAAGTATGTAAACATTCTAAGAATAGGTTTTATTTACATTGGCTGTGTGTGAACGTTCTACAGAAAGAGAAAGAACAGTAAAACTCAGGCAACACTAACCTGCCTATTTTGTCTCCAAAATGTGAAAAAAGAAGCAAAAGGTAATTGGAGGACATTGATGTTTAACCAGAGAAGGTCAAACTATATGGCCTCAACAAGTCACTGTTGCTCACAATTCATTTCTGTAAGGCCAGGAATATTTGTGTTAAAAGTATCACTTTGATCATCATACTTAAAACATCAGCCTCCTGTGTGTGATCTTGTATCTATTTTAATACTTTGAAAGGCTGCTTTTGTGGACTAACTTGATTTTTCCATTTAAGGCTCTTAATATGAAAATATGAATGCTGCTTGTTTTTGTTCTGTCAGAAGAAAAGAATGACTCACCAAAGCAATACATAATTAAAGGAGAGATTTATTGGCCAACAGATGTTACTTGAAAGAATTGTGTACTTACTAAATGTAGCTCTATAGCATTTAACTTATTCCATATATTTTTTTTCATTTCCTATATATACAAATACATAGTCCACTTCATATATCAATTTGCATATTGACATAACCTCTGTTCCTTTTTCTGTAGATCCCAGTCTAGAACATTTATTAAAAATAGGTTTAGTTGCAGACCTAATGAGGTAAGGATTACAAAATGTGAAAGGAAGATATTTTGGCATTTTCTTTTTCGTGGCTGAGAGAATACTTTTCAGTGACTGCTGCTGCTAAGAAAAAAAGCTTCAGCAAATTAGAAATATTTAATTCTATTTTAGTTTTCTGTCTTTAATATTTATGCGTGGAGTATTTTATATAAAACAAAACAAAATAAAACAAAACAAACTAGTGGTGATAGGAAGTTTCAGAACTGATCATTTTTACTTGAATGTATTTTAAGAATAGTGTTATTAATAATAAAACATCTAATATTCTTAAACATTTTCTAAATATCCATAGAGTCTTCCAAATTCTCGTTTTAATTTTATTAACTACACTATCACTGATACTTTAGAAGTCAAAAGAAAAATTACACTTGAAATTTAATCGAACTATAGTTACCAATAGTTTTGGATTGGTTCTCATAGTATTTTGTGTGCTATTGCTCGAACAGTTTTTTCTCCCAAATATATTAAATGCTCTTCAGAAATCAATGTCAGCATTAAACAGTAACAATATAAAGAAATTAATAGAACTTTTCAAGAGAAGACCTGAACAGGTGCAAACATGACAGAATTTTGACATAATTTAATTTTTGGTAACATCTTTGCAGATAAAATATAATCATTGTTGTTTTTTTTTTGTTTTTTGGCACTTTGGAAGTTCTTGCGAAGTTCTCAGTCTCCACTTTCATGCTGAAGTAAGTTTAAAGCTGTCACAAGAACACAGAGAAGAAGAAATGAAAATAATGTTCTGTTCTTGAGCTTGATAGACAGTAACAGATACAGTGAGCTGAGTACTATACTGCAGCTCAGACACGATCCCTGCTTTTTAAATTTCCTTTCAGTAATGCTTTGAGACATTTTTCAAGGAGAAGTAGTCCTGCCACAACCATGCTCATTTCCTGTCAAGCACCTGCAGATCACAAATGAACACAAAAGACAGCATTCCACCCAGAGGAGTTTCTCACCTTGAAATGGACTTTCCCTAGTGTCATGTTACTGAAAGATCACAATTTCCTGTGTTTTCTGGGAAATGAACAAAAGTCACTGATCACAGAAACAAATCAGACTTATGACCATGAACAAAGCCAATTGAGACAATTTGATCTACGTGGGAGTATTTTTGATTTGTTTCATTTTATTATCTTATTTTTTTATTTATTGAGAAATTGGGTCATTTCACTAACTGGAAGAGGGGGCACCAGTTGTGCACCACTTAACATGACTACTTCTTTTCTTAGGCATACCAGAGAAAAACTGGTGCTGCATGTGCAGCCCTGAGTTGTAGATTATCACTTTCATGGATTTTACAGTAGGGTTACTAATGCAATGGCTCTTGAATTCATTTCAATTGGAATCAGTCAGGGTAGCTACTGTCTAAATTATTTAAGATAGCCCATATCTTTTTGACTGAAATAGATTAGAGGACAATTGGACACACACCTCATATAATATTTGAGGGCATGAGTAATAATTTTTCATTTAGAAAAGCTAGAAAGAGGAGGAGGAGAACTTGGGTGCACTGTGATAAAAACAACCGAAGTAGCATGTTCTTCATCTCCATAGTGATCTAAAGCAGCTGAGAAGACTTATGGATTGAGAAAAATAGTTTAAAAGTGAGGCTAAAACTGTGTACAGAAGCAAAGCAAAATGCAATTAATTCACTACTTCCCATCAGCAGACAGGTGTCCAACTCTGGACAGCAGGACCTCAGCACATGAAATGGTTATTTGTGAAGACAAATACCATAATTACAACCATCTCCTTTTTATCCTCTTTCCCTTTTATTGCTAAGGGAAAGGCCATGTGATATGGAATATCCTGTTGTTCAGCTGGGGCAGCTGTCCTGGCTCAGTCTCCTCCAGTTTCAAGTGCACCCCCACTCTCATCACCTGCTGGGTGGAGGCAAAGCCACAATGCTGTAAAAGCAGGATTCAGTAACAGCCAAAATGCTAGGACCTTGTTTTAGCCATGCATGTAAAACACAGGACTGTGCGTAGGGCTATGAAGACAATCACTCCTTCCCAGCTAGAACCAGTAACAAGTCTAAATGCCTTACTGGAGCTTAACTGAAGATGGGAATGATGAACAGTGTTTAAACCTAAAATCATAGTTATGTCCTCATCTCAGGTAGTCCTCCAAATCAAAATAAAATATAAATTAAATTCCATACAGAATAAGAAATTTGACCATTGGACACATTATTTTTCTTTTTTATTTAAATATGATATACAACTTGCTAGCTAGGTTTTCTATAAATACTCACATTCATTAAAATAGACAATGTGATATTTTTCACATTGCTTTTAGGATGTATTGGTTCCAAAAGTATTGAAAAGCTATCAGTAGAAAATTTACACTGATAAATCAGGGAAAACTCTACAACTATTGTATTTTCAATGAGATACACTTGGCATATCCTCTGCAAGTTTTTCAGTTTGACTAATAAGCTCAGAATTTCACTGGTAACAGACCGACTAAATGTATGCAAAAATTTATGCTTAGTTCTTATGCAGGTATCAAGGGAAGCTCTACAAAATACAAACAAAAGTTATGAGATTTAGATGTGGCCCAGTCTAACAAACTAATTTCCAACATATGAATTTAAGTGCTCTGAATAGAGTATGATGAACAATTCCATAAAATTTGTATTTAAAATTCATACTTGGCAGAATTTCACTCCACAGATCGTTACACATGACTGGAAGCAAAAGTCCTGTTTCTTCCTCTCTGGAATGCTTAGGAGGAACTCAAAGTGATAAAAAGAGTGAAATAAATCAAGAACAAAACAGGAAATAAGAGTGGTTGTCATCAAGGGGAAAAGTATTAATGGATGGCACTTGATCTTGTGTCAGCATTGTCTTCTACCTCAAACAGTTTTTGCCTCTGTGATATTATTCCAAGTATCTTTTTAATAATGAACAGTCATATCCTATCGGAGTTTTCATTTCTCTGGACTGAACACTTTAACACCTCCTCTTATACAAAAGTCTCTCCATGCTTTTGACCATGGAAGTAGTCTTTCTCCACATTTTTTTAAGTCTTCATTAATCTTCCTATCAGAAACAATCAAAACTGCATGTAGTGTTCCAGATGAGGTCTTCCTAAGTCCTTATGAAATAATAGTAGTTTTTGGCCAGCTCTACTGAACGTATTTTATGGCTTGCATATCTGATAAGCATTTGTTCCTTTTCCATAATCATACCAAACAGTCATCTTCTAGTCATAGTAGACACAGGATTTTCTTTTGCTAATTGTTTGTGATGATCAACCCCTTGAGTCAATTGACTGAGTTTTAAGTTACTAAGGGAAAAGAAAATGAAATAAAATCTTAGTAAGGAATCCAACAGTCCTACCAGTTCAACGGCCTTCCTTTTTTTTCCCTTCCCTATAAAATTACAGCCTGTGTGTTATGAATCTATATATGTATCATAATAAGTCATATCAGAAAGTACCTACAAAAGAAGGTTCCAGGAGTCTGTTCTTCTTCAAGAATAAACAGTAGGATGTGAAGATTTTTTTTAGTTTAAAAAGCATATATACATATTTTGTATTTGTATACTCATTATCATATATATGAATAGTATACTATGCATTTTTTATATATTTCTATGTATATAACTGTATTCATGTGAGTCTTTACATCTAACCAATTCTTCATTTTACATTAAAAATACCTTTTTCTCCACATAAGCAAAGTAACAAAAAAAATCCCCAAAAAATCCCTTTACATATCTTCTCTATAAAAATACACTAAAAAAGAAAAATGAATGATTGTAGGAAGTGTAGTAACATTTGCTAGCTCTAAAAAGGTAAGACACTAAGGGCAAGATGTATACAAACTTGAAGCTTAGAAGTGGGAGGAAACTTCCATGTTTTTGCTTTATCTTCTTCATCACCAGAGACAGGCAATTAAAAAACACAGGAACACAGGTATTGTACTTATAAGTCCTACAGGAGACAAGTATGCAGTGATTTTATGTTTTCACCCCTTCAGGTGAAAACCTTCAGATTTCATTTCAGTCCTTTGTGGACTAAACCCTAAATCCTGGTGTTGGATTTTAAAGCATAATATTGAGACATTAGGTTTAACTACATAACTTGCTATCTTGTTTTTCAGTATTAACCTAAATAACAAGAAGTTAAGTTGAAAAGTGAATTCTTTTTAACCTGTATATTAGGCTTTCATGGCTATGGCAATGGACCAATTTTAATTTTCCAATTTCCAGTATTGCTAAGCCCTTGTTGACCATTTACAGCATAAGCACTTATTCTGTTCTCTGTGAAAAGAATAGTCAGAGGATTTGGAGGAGTTCCAAAACAGTAAGTTGAAAGGGATATAACTTTTTTAAGGTTTTATCCAAAAGATCAGAGAGGCAATCTGCATTCCTGCTGTAGCTGTGCTGTAAGTAGGCCACAAAGCCAGCTGAGATTGAGTTATTTCTGCCTCATCAGTGAGCATCTTTGAATGAGAAGGCAGATATGATTTATGGTGGAGCAGAGGCTGACAGAGCCCAGCTGGAAACGCCCATATTATGGTAGCTGAAATGCAAAAAATTGGGTTAGTGTTGAAATACAAAATATAATCTAGGTCATGTAAATGAAGACAAGTAATTCAGTCTCATATAAATGACAGGCAAGAGCCCTAAAATAATAATGTTTGTATCTTCTGTCTTTGATTAGCGGTGCCACTAATGCATTTTTACCATAAACGTATTCTCCCTTACCTCTCCTATCTGCATAGACTAAATTCAGCAACAAACAAGAATCTATTGCTGCTGAAGGTGATGATCTATGATAAACAAATTAGCAGTCTCTCCCAGGTGAATGTGGACTGGTGTCTGAACACATAATCTTCACTGCTGGTATTTATTGTCAAGCTTGTTGGCAAAATCAGAAAACAGCATTTCTATCATTCTAAATTTTAGTACACAATATTTCTACAAAAACAATAGCATTCAGATCTAATGATAGAAAAAGTATTTGAAAAAATCCTACTGCTTTTCCATAGACAGTAAAAATTAGTTATGGTGATTGCCTGGATTTATGTTTTCTGTTTGTTTTGTTTGGTTGGGGTTTTTGGGAGGGATTTTGGCTAATTTTTTACTGTTATTAAGTTTCTTTTAAGAGAAAAATGAAACTGCTAAACTTCTGGCTAAAAAGTAAAATGTCTCATGTACTCCCATTCAGAACTGGAGTCAAATTTTGTACACTGGATATATTTGCAATGCATCTTTGCAGTCAGAGCACATTTTGGTCCCCAATCTACTATTTACCTCGTTACCGTCTTGCATGCATGCTCTAGTGCCTTCTGTCCTGGTTGATCACCTCCTGTGTATGTCCTGGGAGTACAGAAGCTGTGGTATGTTAACCTCAGTCTCCCTGGTGAGACTATATAAAGCTTCTCCCCTCCATTCTTTATAATACTGACAAAAAAAGACTTTGGTAGAAGACCAAATACTGGAATTACTGGTGCATTGACTGTTTAAAACCAAGTTTCTTGTCATAGTATAGATCAAGTAATTTGAAACAAGCAGAAATTATGAGGGTGTATGTCCCAAAAGGCTCCAGAAGCTAAAAAGGTGCGATGGCAGCAATTGAAGTACCAGATACCCCGAGATGACACAGACTGTTGCAATCCTGAATGTACCATAACCCAGTTCCAGGGGGTGAGGAGATGGAGAACACTTATTCTGAGAATACTCTCTCGCCTGGTGCCTCTGCATCTACGTTGGAAGAGTGGACTTGTGAATTTTCTTTCTTTTCCCGTCTGAAGAAAATGTAGGTCTTTGTCTTGGACGTGTGTGCTGTGTGGTAGAGGAAAGGGCTGTAAAAACATATTGGGGAAAAGTTACAGCCTTGAACAAATGAAGATGACTATAGTAAAAGTAGTACTGACTGAATAATAAAAAATACGATTGAAGAGGGAGGAGAAAGTGAGGCTTGATTTAAAAACATATAATTTTGTTTCAAAAACCATAAGCTACATTTAATTTATCTTTTTTTTTTTTTGTAACACACAGGAAATCTGCATGGTTATAGTTTCAGAGCTCTTATATCAGGTTTAAAACTGAATTTTAAATGTGTATGCCAAAGTCTCCTATAGATGCTGGGTGAAAACTCCACTAGCTCTTTTTGATCTCTTGTAGCACAGAAAGATGTCATCGTATCCTCTGCATAACATTACCATATCACTAGCTTGCCTTCCTTAAATCTTGCCTCTTCCTGATATACTGATATCTTATTCTATTTGTGGTCCATTTTTAAATCTTGTACCAGTATTTCATAGTATCTATATTAACTTACAAATGCTTTTTCTTTTTAATTTCATCATGAAATATCCTGATTTTAAAGAGATTTGTCTGCTTTTTATTTGTTTCTCTGCACTTTTCTGAAACGTGAATTTTTCTTGCCCACTTTCCCTTATTTCCTCCTTACTGTTCCTCTATTCCGTCCAACAGAGTTTTTTTTCTGCTAATCACATCCTCATGAGCCTCTCTGCTATCTGATTTGTGCTTATTGTTTTTATTACATTCTTCAGTTCTTATATTTGTTTCCATCCTTCTAATTTCCTAGTTAAAGGAAGGTATGATGAGGATATTTCAATATGGAAAGGTTAATTAGTAAAACAAAAAAAATAAAGTGATAGGAGGGTTTTTTTACAGCTTCAAAATTTATAAATCCCATCCTGAAAAATTTACCACAAGGCAAAGACACCTTTCTTTAAAAAAATAAGTGGTGATTTTCATAATGTAGAAATACACTGCAGATTTTTATTTATCAGGCAATACCTGCATACAATATTTTGCTTGCTCTCTATTTGAGCGGTAATATAGCTGAAATGTACAGATTTACCATCAATTGGATTTGTACCATTTATACTATATATTAATTATACTAATATACTCAAAGTGTAACCTACTGTTTTAATACCTAGTATTGCAGACATAAAAAGCACCTTAGAAGCAGTAGTGTTGGGTTATTGAATGCTAATAATCTAGTTAAATTTCTTTGAACTCTAAGATGTCATGTATGATTTTATAAATTTCTTATTATTTTTCTCAATCATAATAAATATTAAATTGAAAAATAAATGTATGTTAGATGACTTCTTTAGATTTGGTTCATATTTTAGAAACATTTGAAAAACCCGTAGAATTATTCTAGCTATTTTTTAGATGAAGATCCACTATGAAATCCTCTTAAAACATTGCTTTTGGTATTCTCTCTTTCAAAATACATTGCTAAAATCAGTGAAAGATTTCCTGTTGCTGGAATACATTCATAATCTCCTACGGCAGTTTCCAATTAGAGATTAGCTGTCAAGTCATCAGAATCAGCAGTGCAATGAAATATCACTGATAATATTGGTAACCTTCCTCATTGATAACAGTTTTGGGAGCTCTTATTTGCTATTTTTTTAGGGAGAGAGAATAGTGAAAAATGTCAGAGTTAGAACTTGCAAAGTGTAACAGCAGTAAACATGCAGCATGTCTCTTCTGATCTATGAAGGGATGACATGCTGTGTTTATTTTGAAGAACTGTAAAAATGGGAATTGCAATAGGAAATAGAGGAGAGAAATGGGTAAAACATACTTCAAAAACTACTTACTTTAGGCTTTCATTTCTTTATAGAGGAAAGCAGCAGTAGGTTAAGATTTAATCTGAAAGTTTACAGCAATAATTCATAAAATGGACCTTTCTCTCCTCAGAGTGCATCACAACGTATTTCTCACTTTATTCCTGTGAAATCTTTGGGGTAGAAAGCAGATGAAACATAAGGATACCTACCAGGATTTGATTGTCTTGGAATAAATTTCATTAGACTTTTCCATGCTGCTCATTGCCTCCCTTTGAACTTGTGCTATTTACTTCTAAATCTTGCCAGCATCAAGGATCCAGAACTTTTCTTTCACCCCATTAAACTGAATATTTTTCAGGTCTAAGTACAAAATGAAGAGTTAAGAAAAGCAGAAATTGATGCAGCTTGTGTAACACCAAACTTGATTTCAGAGCAAAATCTGACAAAATGTAAGAACTCGAGTAGGAGGGATGTATGGCATATAACCATAAGGGATAGACAGATGCCACTTTTACAGCAGGGGAATTATCATCACAGCAGCAATTGGATTAAGATAGCTTGTGTGTTTAGAAGCTCTGACACCACTCCCAATCCTGCCACAGTGAACAGAGACCAATAAGTGTAAAAACTAGCACACATAGTTAATTTTTTTGTCTTTCACAGCTCTCCATATGTTTTGACTTTAACTCTGAATAATATGTTGATGAAACTATCTTTTTACAAATAAGCTTTTTAATGTCATTGATTTTCTTAAAGTACTTTTTGTGTGTGTGTGACTTTCCATGTCCACTATTAGTTAAAGTATCTAATAAGCCTGAAGTCTGACACCTTTGATGAGTATGATCAGACATGTAACTAATAACACAGACCTTTGAAATATTAATTATATGACAGGGTCAATACTACTGAAAAGTTTTAAACTCCCTGATTACAATGCTGGATGTATTTTCAGTCAATAGCTTTTGTGCTTGTACTCCTGACAACCTAAAACCAAGTTACACCATTGGTAACTCCCTACAGTCCTTTTTTTTGTTTTTTTTTTCTATTTTTTTTATTAAAATTTTCTTTAAAAAAGGTTAGATACATTCTGCATAATTCCCTCCTAAAAAGACAAAAAAATTTTATCTGACAAAAATCCAGACCGCTCACTCTCCTCCACTTACTGATCTGTATTTGTACCAACTCCCAAATTCTCCATCAAAATAAATGTAGTAAGATATCCTGGATAGATAGGCTTGCTTCTCACATTGTATCCCAACTACCAACAGTAATGCCTAAACTGTTTCAAGACTTGGTATCTCTGACCATAAATAACGTCACCTGCCTGCTGTTATGGCCCTATAGAAAATCTTTATGCAGTAGTCTTATAAGTCTTGCTCCGGGTTTTGAAAGCTTGAGTTTTATGTTCTCATTTTGAGAGTGAATGGTCACAGAACTCTAACTTGCAGAGTGCCTCAGTAACTAAGGTATTCATCTCATGCAATATCATACTCATATCTTTTTGTGATGGCATCGTAAAATGAAGGATTATGGGTTATCTGCCTCTCTGTCTGAGCTTTGATATACTCAGCTTCAAAATGTATAGTAACTAACCATGATCCACGTTCACGTCCAATGTTTCTAGGAAAAAGTGAAACCTATTTACTGTACAAACCCATCTGCTGTTTAGTTGAACTAGTGCTTTTCAGGCAGATCTTAGTCCATATATGATATGTACCACACCTCAGAAACTGGTAGGTTCAGATTTCTCAGAACTCTACTGTCTATGAATTCAGTTCCACATCATACAGGTGCATTAAAAAACTATTTTAGCAATCTTTTAGCATTTTTAAAATTCTATTAAGAAAGAAACTAAATCTGTGGGGTATGCAGTCCACATATTTACTCAAAGATACTTCCTAGCAAGTCAGAATGGTTTGCTTCTCATAAGAACCATTTTACTTCAAAAATAGTAATTTATTTCATATATATTCCATAATATTCTATCAGTGTTCCCATTTTCTGGCAATTGCCTATTTAAATAAAAGATATAAATAAAAGAGAAATCTGTTCTTTGTGTTTGAAGATCAACATTTCTTAGATTCCTTTCTTTTTCCTCCTGTCTATCTAAAACTGTCTACCTTTGAAAAATCTGCTTGGGTTTCTATTCATAAAAATTACAAGAGTATATACCTGGATGTCCGACCTGTCAGTCCAAAAATCTGAGAAAGTTGCCATCACTTTCTAATGCAGTCCTCTACCTTAAATTTTCACTCCCTTAATTATCTTTTTGGGTTACACAACAGGTAGTGTCAACAATGTACTACTATGTTCATCTGACTAGTGCCAAGAATTAGATATGGGATCAATTTTTGGTGCCAGTTCTAAAGTTTATTTTGCTTATATGCTACTTGATTATTTCTGTAGTCCCTAGGAATATTTGATAGTATATTTTTTATATATTTATATATATCTTAGTCTTTCTAAATACTTGTTTAGGATTGGTTTAGAATAGCCTAAGTTCAACAGGGTTAAATAACTCCTTTTTCACACGTGTGTGTGAAAAAAGAAATATATTTTTTGCTTTAAAAAGAAATTTTGCTTAAAAAAGAAATACATACTTCTAAAATGTCAATTTTTCCCATCTGGATTTTGGCACTGTCTAGTTCTACTCTTACAGATCAACCAAACAAAGCACAACAGTGCTGACTGTTTAATAGTAAAAATTTATTAGAACATTTGGCTAAGCATCTGCCGGCTAAAAGAATGTCCACTTAAACTACAGCACCATGTTTCTTATAACTGCTTTTCTTTTTTGCCTAAAGTATGCTTAGTTCCTGAATAAACTGACTATCCTACCACCCAGTGAGTAGGAACAAAATGGGTCTGGCCATACGTGGCAAAGTGAATTGACTCACTTTCCCTTACTAACCTACTGCCAAACAAGTGGGACAAAAAAACCATTTTATCTACCTTTATTTAAAAAAACCCAGCACTTATAAATATTTTTACTCCATAACTCAGACAATGTATTCAGCACGTGCCTTAAGCAGAAGTACACTTGTGTAGAGGTCATTTTACTTAATGATAGAACTTGCATTGAATTGTTCATAGTTGAACTTCTCATCTTAAATGACTTTCTAGTCAATGGAGGACATTTTGAAATGTAGTTTATCAGACCTGATGAACTTGATTTCTAACTGAGGATGAGTTGACTCACAACCTAAAATTACCTGTTTTCTTCAGTTGACTAACAAAAAAAGGTTGAGATGTCCGTCTAAATTTCTTATTGGAGGAATTGTGCCAAAGTTTCCCCACTCTTCATATAATACATGACATAACTTCTAATATACTAAAAAAAATTACATTTGGGTTTCTTGAAGCTCAGTTCTTGAAGCCTACAGGAGTCATCAGAATTTTTAAGTGAAACAATATGGTTTAAATTCAGAAATTAAAGAATTGGGATAAGGGTTTTAGTATATGTATTATTTACTGTGGAATTTTAAACAAAATCCTCAAAATTCCAGATAACTTCTCTTTTAGCTATAACAGACCCATATTGAGCAAAAGTCCTGAATTTCTACAACTGTATTTCTAACCATGGTAATAACTGTAAATAGCTTTTTTATCCTGCAGCTCAGTGGTACTAATTTTTCAGGGAAAAATAAAATACATAGAACACCACAGAGTAATAGGAACACATTTTGCTTCAGAAAAGTTGTCAGCTTTGATCTAAATACTGAGTTTTAAGTGTGTCATTACGCCTGTACCTGCATCTTCATGGGATTACTTAGGACAAATACAAGAATATTTTAATATTTCTAATTACCTTTGAATCTGAAAGTTTATCTCAGTTCCTACAGAGAGCAGAATAGTAATTTCCAAGGATTACTCAACACATAGAACACAGTGAGAGTAGAAGCTGGTCCTTTGTTTAGTGCTGTAACAAACAAAATATAGTATAATACATTGAACTCAAGTGTATATATTTTTCATATACTTTTCATCAGGACTCTTCTGTTTTAGTATGCTACCAAATTACCTTCAACTGAAAAAATATTGATAACATAAATAGACTATAATTTTTCTCTTTTTTCAAGTGTACGAATAATTTCTCACTTCATTGGCTTCTTAGTAATACATCTTCAGTCAACCTTATAAATTGCCAACAAATCCTATCATATTATTTTATATTGAAGTAGTTTTACAAAATTGTTAAACTGATGGGTTTTGTTCAGTTATACACTCGCCCTTAACTGTACGTAAGGTTTTATGTATAGCTCTTAGCTGAAAAAAGCCCTGAGAGCAAACCAAGCCTAACATCCAGTAGGCAGTGGTGGTAGAGAGAGAAAGGAAAAGGCCACCACTAAAGAGTGTTTCAAGTGTTCAAATTTTGTTGGTTTCTGGTTCTGAAAGGCAAAAGTATTCCCTAGAGAGGCCCAACAGGGGGTCCTCATTATAAACCCTGTCACTTTCAAAGCAGAGCCAGCAGAGCCAACCCCTGAGAGCCAATCTGAGAGGCCCCTTTTACCCAAGACCATCCCAAATGAATGACAGGATTACTGGACCAGACTTCGGGCCTTGCATGGAGCTGCAAGATGAAGGAAAACTTGTCTGCAAAAATGAAAAATTAGAACAAAATCCCAGCTTCAGAAGAATATGTGCATGGGGACAATAAGGAAAAGACTTAAAGGGGATCCCAAAAAATATCACAGGGACCAGAAGAAGTGGACAATGGGTCCATGAGCTACAAACTTCATTTCAAGATCAGTGTCACACAGAGCAGGAAGGTAAAAATTGCTAGGATCTCTCTCGCCCCATGGAATAAATTTACTGGCTTAAACAATAACCATTAATCTTGAATGCAGAAAAAGACTTAGATTAAAATTATGTTGCTATAAGCATCATTAGAGCTCAAGGTCTTGATAAATGCAATTATCTCCGCTTCTACAAGTTTTGTTCTAAGAAAAAAGTATATAAATTGATCCAAGTTATTTCCAAATTTCAATTAAGATCCTCAAGATTTTTTGACTTCTCTGAATCTCTGCATCATTTTCCCTTTGGGCTACAAAATAATCACCTTCTTATTTTTTCATATTACTGGATGACCTACTATAAAACATGAATTGACTGAGTTATATTAAAATAAAGGTATCAGTTTTGTCTCTCAAATATTGACTGATCTGTTGGAAAATTTCTTCAAGGTAATGTTTTTGTTGTGATGAAATTTATGAACAAGGTAGTTTTACATGTCAGATGACCAGAAAATACTTTAGCATCACACTACGCTAATATTTTCTAAATTACCTGTATTCTTATTCTAGACTATGTCTATTAAAAGAATCCACAAACACTTTAATTTCAGCCTCTTTATATCAATTCACAGTGGCATGTCCATGTAATTTGAGATTTCCTTCTCAGTGATGCACCAATGGACACAAATTGTTAATTATGCAGTTTGATAAACAAAATACGGTCTTCAGCATTTCTTTAAAAGTGCTGAGATGCCATGTTACTTTCCACAATGTCAGGAAATTATTCTGCTGATCAGCATAAACTATTGCTAAGTCTCTGAAATTCGTTTTTGCATAATCTTTCTAGAAACAATTCTAGGAGTAAGTTCCACTGATCTATTCAAATATAGACCCATTCAAAGATTTCACATTGGCAAGGAAAAGCCGGAAACTGGCCAAATGCTGCCTTTTTTTTTTTTTTTAAAGATTCACATAAGAATTTAGTACCTATTCAGAAAAAAAAAAATCACATTTTTTTCTCTAGATTTTCACAATTTTCTGGGTGCTATTCCACCTAGAAGTGGATACGTCATGATCACAAGGGCAGGTTGGCCTGATATTGTGATCTGTTTGTGGTACTGAGGTTTTGGGGATGCAGCTATGGTTACCACAAGAGAAAGGGAGATAAATTCTCTTTATCTTACAAGATCTTGCAGCCAGCTTCAATATGTAACAAAATAACCAGGAAACAAATACACAGACATGAAGAGTGAAATGAACTTGAATGAATTGGCCACTGATTTGACCTAGAAAGAAACATCATATGTTTAATTGTACACAAGGTTTTATGTTCTGCTCATAGCTGAAAAAAGCCCCAAAAGCAAACCAAACTAACCCAAAACCTGGAAGGTAGTGATGGTTGAGAGATAAAGGAAAAGGCCGCCGCTAAAGAGTGTTTCAAGTATACAAATTTCAGGTTCTGAAAAGCAAAGGTATTCCCTAGAGAGGCTCAACAGGGGGTCCTCAATACAAATCCTGCCACCATTTTTTTCTTGCTGTAGCAGAATAAAGGAAGGATGGGAACACCCTATAATAATAAAGATTCTCTGTATGAAATAAGGTGTTGCTGAACAGAGCAGATTAAGCAGGCAAAGGCAAGTTGCAGTAGCTTTGGATTTCTCAGAGGCAGAAAAGCAGGACCATGGGGCTGAATCTAAAACTGAATGCAAAGACTAGAGTCACATTTATGTATTCATGTGATTAGTTCTTTTAACCAAATACAGCTTTTGATTAGTTTGTCACATCATTCTGATCCATATCATGCTAACTGTGACATGACATTATTTGCCTCTTCTGGTACATTATTCTTCCACAAGAAACTATATTGATCTTTTGGTTTTCACTAAGTGATCTAAAAAAAAGAGACAAATGTTCTAAGAAGAAGCATTTTAAACATCCAGAATGTGAAGGAAACAAAACAACCAACAACCAAAAAAATTAACAAACAAACAAAAAATAACCACTACCCCTGACCCTCAGATGCTATTCAAATCATCAAAATTGCATATAGTTCACAAAATTTAAATGTTCAAAAATGGCCATTGAACTGTGGAAATTTTTTTGTACTGTATGTTTTAGGAAAACTGGGAGATTTTAAAAAAGAGCATATTGGAGGGGAAGTTAAAAACCACCCTCTGGTTGTGTCTCTAACTCTTCCAAACCCAGGGATAAAATAAGATCTTACCAATTTCAAGGATTATAAATATGTTCTGGCTCAGTTGTGAACAGCTTTGGTAAACTAGATTTTAGGTCTGAATCATCTTGCATTTTGTATCTTGATTTAACTAATGGAAATATCTTAAAACTGTAAATGTTATATAAACCTTTTCATTACTGTACATCTTGAGTTTTTTCATCCTGAAGTTATTTTTAATGGCAAATTTTATATTTTCTTGTTTAAAGTCCAATCAGAATTAAAATGGGATTGGGTTGAATGGAGAATAGGACAGAATGCAGCTGTTCTGCTTGAAAACTTTTGAAATGGATGTTTATATATCTAAATTACATCAGGTCTTTCTCAATTTTCTTGACTTTTCCAATGTGCACAAAGACTCACGCACTTCAGAGGGACAGGAAATTAAGTTCAGTTAAACATACACTGTTAAAGAATTTAATGTTTTAATGCAGGTGCTATTTGAAAAACATCACATTGCTCTTCTGAAGGAAGGCATTTTAAGAGGTGGAAAAAGTGCATCAGCTTTCATTGCAGACTGTTAGTATAGTACATGTCACTGTTGTCAAATATGTTTTACCATCAATGTCTATTTCTAATGTTTAAGGGCACGAAATTTTAAAAAGTAGTCTTTCAGTTTAAAGCTCAACACACAAAGCAGTATTTCAGAGGTTCATAGAATCACTAATGCATTTGTGAAATGCAAAAACTTCTGCTTTGCAGCAACCCAGATGTTTTGTCAACTGCAGCTTTTTTAGTCTAAATGGCAGCCACAGTCTCAAACTAACAACACTTTTTAAACAGGAATGTGCTCATTTATAGTGAACTTTTGACTTAGTTTTTTTCATGTTTACAGGTTGTAGAGGCCAATATTAATATGCAGAAATATGTGATCACCTGAATTTACTTTGAGAGATAAAATGAACCTGTACATAACGTCAAGATTTATAACTAAGAGAGTGGAATAGGTTCTAAAAATATGCCATTGGAAGGAATTTAATACAAGATACAACTTTGTTCCTTAGTGTCTTGAGAGAATACATATCAAATATGTCTTTATTTTCTTGAGGCTAAAGCCTCCGAGTTTTTTAGAACAATTTGTGTGGACAGTAACCAGTCCAGTCTGTTGGGAATGACTTCCCATCTGTGAGATGTTCAGTGTTTGAAATGTGTCAATACAGTTCTGGCTGTGCATGAAATCAATGTCTGTCTTTTACTTTCTCCTAGCTTGCTTTAGCAAGGTGTTGATTAAACTATGATGAGAACTGCTGTTGCAATTAACACTAAATAAGATTCGTTAATTGGCTTCTTTTGAAGCAAGCTAGTGTTTTTCTTGTGCTACCCTCTGTGCTTCTTGTGAATTGATCTGTGGAGTAAGGGTATTGAAAAATGACTGTGGAGCTAGTGACATTTCAAAATTAAATCTAATTATGACAATTACAGCTGGAATTAAAATGTAAATAAATGAAAATTAAAAGAGGTAAAAAATGTAAAGAAAAATTAAATAAAATTAAAATCTAAATAAATTAAAATTAAGAGATGTAGGAAACCTAAGCCAATGATTAGCCAAAACATCATTTGCATAGTATGTTTATTTTTTGTTATTTAGATTTATTAAAATTAGCATATGGCTTAAAGAAAAACAGACAATCAAACAAGAGAAAACAAAAAAAACCAAAAAATGCAGCGGTTCTTTTGGGCCCACATCTCAAGCTAGTCCAAATTTCTCTGGAGTTCTAAATGACATCCCTTCCTGCTGCGCGTCAACTGCACCACTCAGCTCCATGTTATGTGCAAACTTACTGAGATGGCACTTGACCTCTCTATGTCATTGATAAAGATATTCAAGAGCAGAGTCCCAAGACAAGGCCCTGAGGGACAGCACTTTTTATCAGTCTCCACCTGGACAGAATCACTGACCACCACCCTCTGGCTGCATGCAGCCAGCCAATTCCTTCTTGAACAGCTCTCCCATGCTTCAAATCCATGTCTCTCCAATTTGGAGATAAGGATGCATTGTGGGACCATGTTGAAGACCTTTCAGAAGTCAAGTTGGGTGACATCAGTCAGTCTTACCTTGGCAACTGTTGCAGTCACCCCATCATGGAAGGGCACCAGATCGGTCAGAAACAACTTACCCTCAGCAGAGCTGACTGCCTCAGAACGCCTCCTTGTCTTATGTGTGTCTTACCGTATCTTCTAGGAGGATCTGTTCTGTGATCTTCCCAGACAGAAGTGATACTTACCTCTCTGTAGTTCCCAAGGTGTTCTCAAGGAAGGAAGACCAAGGAGAACCTGGAGTTAAACTTGGCAACGGATGCAAAGAACAACAAGGACTTCCATAGGTATGCCAGCCAGAAGAGGAAGGTCAAGGAAAACAGACCTCTGATATATTTGCCAAGCCATTCTCCATGCTATTTGAAAGGTCAAGGCATGCAGGTGGAATTCTCAATAACCAGATGATGCACATCATGCCATCTATAAAAGGGAAGAAAGGGAATTATCAACCTGTCAGGTTCCCCTCTGTGCTTGGGAAGGAACAGAAAATCCTGGAAGCTGTGCTAAGACACATGGAGGACAGTGACGTGATTTGGGACAGCCAGGGTGGGTGGCTTCACCAGGGGCAAGGTCTGTCTTAGCAACACAATGCTATTCTACAATAGTGCCTATTTCAAGTGGACAAGTGATGGGCTACAGATGCCATTTATCTGGACTTCTGTAAGGCCTTTGACATGGTTCCCCACAACACGCTTCTCTCAAAATTGTAGAAAAAAAGATTTAATGGGTGGATTGTCTAGTGGTTAGGAATTGGTTGGACAATCACATCCAGAGGATAGTGTTCAATGGCTTATTGTCCCAATGGACATCATTGACAAGTGTTGTTCCTCAGAAGTCCCACAGTACCAGCATTATTTAAAATCTTCATTAAGCACATTGATATACTATGATTCTATACTTATGAAGGTGCTTATCTAACATAGTAGAGTTTCATATTTAGATTGCATTTCCACATTTTATTCTTTTTTCTTCTGTGTTTATCTTAGCCACATTGTTCATACATATTCCATTTGCAAAGCAACCAGTCAATTGGATTGGATTCACTGAGTCTCCAAAAAGCATGGCAACAGCAGAGAAAAATTTTCTATGCCAATAAGAGGATTGGACATTATACTCTTCAGGGGTCTCTTATAACCCCAACTATTCTTGGAATCAGGAAAATAATTCAACTGCAGGTAAGGAATGACGATACTCTCAAAACTGTATCAAAACCCAAAAATAATCACAAAACTCTAAGAACTTAAACATTGCTAGAGACTAGATTTTTAACTCCTTTATGCATTGCTATGGGTTTTACAGCTGAACTTTTTTAGATCTGCCTAAGAATTTTTCAGATGAATGACTTATGAAGGTATTGTCACCTCACTTAATAGAACCCCCACTTTTTTAAAATAATGGATCTGATTCCCCAAGTAAAATTTTACTGTAATGATGGGAAATAACTTCAGATTAAATAAATAGTCTTACAGTAGTGAACTGTGGAGTCTGATTATTATGCACAAAGTATCTGAAAATATGTAAATATTTAATTATTGTTACAGGGAAATAGTAGCTAAGGGGCTAATGTCCTTTCAGAAATTTCAGCCTCATTTTTTACACCTTTCTTGATGATTAATGCCTTAACTATTGAGAGGTTTGGAGACTTCAAATTTAATTATACTTAATTCCAGTAATACTACAATAAATAACTTTTAGGAAAATCTTACTTTGGAAGGATTGCACAAAAAATATTCTTGATCTCAAAGTTTCCAAATTGTTACATAAAATGACTAATTCTTACTATTTTCTTGACAGGCAATCAAACACCAAAAGAGAGAGGTAGAAATGATAATGTGACAACTTGAAAGGTATTTAGTATTAGTAGTATAGTTAATAATATGCTCCAATTATCAAATTCAATAGATTTTTTTTCCTTAAAATTCTTATATGGGAAAGCACAGTTTCTTTTCTCTCTTCTTTCAAATTCCATGCATGTAATGAGATATCTTTGTTTCTGAAACTGGAAATCACCACAGTAACTCATGTGAAAGTATTATAAGGAGAATTCCATTCTTTCATGGTATCTATCTTATATGTACTTGTTTTGTAATTTTCCCAGTCTTGATCTTTTACTCGGACTGCTGTGCTGCTTTTGAGATTCCTATCCTATGATCTGCACATACTTTGTGTGCACAGTTCTCTGCCTCCAGCAAACTCAGCGTGGAAGATCTCTGCACAGCTTTTTGTGAGGATTTAGATGAAAATGATAAGTTTGTGAAAGCAGGATATATTGGGGCTGGTGTTAACATTACCAGAGATACATTGGCAAAGATATAGTAGGGAGGAGTAGCAGTGTTTTTACGTAACAATCTGGCAACGAAGGTTAAGATTTCTACATTGAGCAGTATAAAATCAGAACATGTAGCCACCATATTTTTGAAAGTGGGACTGTAATATTATGGACTTAGAAATAATAGGCATTTTTGTTGTTCAATTAATTATTAAGGACTTTAGTTATTCCTAATAAGATAAACCTTTTCTAAGTGTAAAGAAATGAAAAGTGGTCCTTTAAGATTTAGAAGACAATAGTTGGTGAAATGGATCCCACACAACATATTTCTGCTAAATATATTTGAAGGACTAATATGGAAAAATAGGAATACAAAGTATAGAAAACCTAATCAGTATTTATTTTTACTAAAGGAAACAATTAAAAAAATCACAACCAATCTTTTTGACAAAAATTATTGGATAGTATAATTGAATTTGCTTAAAATAAGAGATTTGACAAACTAATAAATTGAAACCTGTCACAGACTGAACCTATGCTTTCTCCCTTAAAGAAATATAATTGAGAGTGTGAAGATTTAGTTAGCATATATTGGTACGTGCTCCTGATTTCTCTTTTAGAACTTAAGTTTTATATGAAAGCAAAAGAGCTCATAATTTTTACTGATACTTTTGATATGCCTTTTTACAAACCTAAAAAGGAGAAGAAAAGAAAATCCAATAACAGTACAGAAATTACTATAGATAACAGAAAAAAAATCAGTCCTTTCATTACAGAACTGCCTTCAATTAATACTAAAAGAAAAGCCCACTCTAATCCTCAGATCAGGAATAGGGTTGAAAACTGTTAAAAATTCAGACTAGATATTCTGTAATCAAAGTATTCTACATTCAAAGAATCTAAAATATGTAGTAAAGGTCAGCGAAAGAATAGCTTGTTATGAAATGAGGTAACTTGGTGTAGGTTTCTCTAATCTAGAGATGATTCAGGGAAGTGACTTTTTAAAATTAGTTTTCAGATTAAGTGATTTCTTTTATTGATTTTTATTCAGATAGAATAAAAGTAAACAAACTGTCGGGAGAGATTCCTCAGCTTATCAGTGATTTTGAGAGCTATGGTTCAGGTAGCTGCTAATCCTGTGTAGGGAGATAATTACGTTTGTTTCCTCTACCTCTCCTATCCCAGCGGTGGATGGGATGGACATTCTCTCAATGATGTGTTTGGATGGACTTTCTTCAAGACTGTTGCTTTTGTTGATACAGACTGAGCAAGAGAGAGGAAATGCCCTTTTAGTGATCTGTGAAGTCCTTTGGTCCAATTTTTCTCTGGTTCTGGAAGGAACTGTTGTTGTCAGGAGACCACCAATAAATTCAGATAACTTCCTAGTCCTGCCTCAATTTTCCTGGGAATAAACTGAGAGGACTAAGAAGAAAGAAAAGTAAATATTATTAGCCAAAATGGGGATAATTTGAGAAATGTAGATTTATGTTACTGTGAGAAATACAGGGTAGGTGAAGAAAATGCAAAAGATAAATTGAAAGCTATGTTTAATTTTCCCCAAATCTGATATTGTTATTTATTCTGTATCAGAGGTGCAGAAAATGAAAATACATAACTTTAAAATTAACAACTGTTTTATCCTGTAAATTTCAGATATTATTATGGTGTACCTGTTCATCAAGAAGTCAACTACTTCCTAAAGCTTTTAAAAAACATTATATTCATTGAATATGGTCTATATTCTTCCTATTTAAGCTTCTTGATTTGCAAATATATAGTATTTTTTCTTATCCTCTGTGTTTTGTTACAGAAAAGGCTACCATGTGAGCTGGCTATCTATTCTAATTCAGTGTGATCAGAAGAGATTTGAAGGAGAATATAAAAGAGTCCAAAAAAAAATTTCATTGATTTAGACAGGAAGATGGTTGTAACAGCTTTGTTATCAATTTAGAGTAATGTATGCTACTGTCAGTGATTAGGAAACTAAGCACTCTTCTTACTTCAGTGAAACTGTGTTTTTTGCTTTTATCCCTGATGAGATTTTTGCCTATTATGTTTAGGGAAATTATCCAGGAAGTTGTATGTATGTTAGCTATAAAAAGATCCATAACAATTACAGGATGAAACAGGAACAGCAGTTTCTCAGCACAGAACAAATCATCGGTCATTAATTTGAGCCATTTTATAGATATATAAACAAATAAAAAATTATTCTGTATAATTCTAGGAGTCAGATATTTTTGCAAATTTTCACTGTAGAACAATACTTTGAAAGTAGGTTGTATTATCAGAAGAAAATGACTGGACATTGCAGTTTTATTTGAGACTGACATTTTTGAGTTCTGAAGTGATACCCTCTGTGATAATTTAAAAGAAGCAGCATTTTTGTTTGAAAAGAAACAAACCCAAAAATTCTTATATTAACTTGAAAGACGTGTTGTGTTCTGTTTTAAATAGATTAATGGCAATTCCAATTTGTTGATATTAGGTAATTATTGCATATATTTTATTAAGTTTATGTTTTATTTTTTTAAAAGGCATGTTTTTGAATTATGGAATGCAGTTGTTCCATCAAGGAAGCAAATAATGAGAAATGTTAACAAACACTGGTGCTAATCACTGACCTTAAATCTTCTTTCCTTGAGATGACTGGACTATCTGAGTCTGACTCCTTTAGTGAGGCTTCACTAATAGTGAGTTATAATGATATATGCAATACTGTAGAGGAAGTGTAAGATCAAATACTCCAGTTCTGTATATATTAGAGAGTCAGTCACCCTGTACTGTATCATTAACCTGCTTTGTTCTGTATTCTGTGGCAGACAAATCCCTCATATTGTCCAGGATCTTAAGAAATGTTTCCACAATGTCAGAATTCTGTGTCATCTGTCCAAACAGGGAAGCACTTTTTTTGGTTTATCCTGAAGTCCAAGAGATTCAGGCTGTGTTCTCTACAGAAGAATAATTGTCACTGCAAATGCCAGTGTTTTCTACACTTTTTAAACACTAATTTATTATGTTTCTATATTCAGTGAAGTATCAAAACAAATGTTTTCACAATGCTATAGTACAGTTTTAGATGAGGCTGCTGTCTTCCTGTTCACAACTGTGGTGCAGTGTTCTCCGTAATTGTAGTTGTTGTTGGCATCTCTACACCTGTTTTTGCCAATTTTTTGACCATTATGGTATTACTTTTGGGTTTGGTTTTCTCTGTCCCGAGATTCAGGTGGTGGTTCAAGAGAGTCTTTTGCCCTCTGAATGCTCTGAGCCAGTTTGTGAGAATGAAACGGAGTCTTCAAGGTCTTGTTTTTTCTGAGTTTCTTGCATGTTTATTATTTTTTGTCTTACAATTTTCTCTGTGCCCAGCTGAGATGTTCACAGCTGCTCGGACACAGGACGATGTCCCCCGTGATGGGAGGTCACTACCTTCTTATACAGATAATTACGTAGTTATTATTTACAATTCTGTGCCAATGCCTATTACCTGTACTAAAGGAGTCATCTCTACTCTGACCCAATCTCCTTAAACTACTTTGTGCCTCCGTCACTGCAAAAGATGGATGCCAAGGGAGAACAAGAAGAACCCAGGGTACCGCCCTAAATCCTCCATCTTGTTCCCCATTCACCACCATTCTAAGAACCCCAAAACTACAAAATTTTCCACCCGGGATAAATTACACTATTGTCTGTCACACCTTTGTGACTTGTAATTCTTCTCTCAATGTTAGAAGCTCTTTTCCACAGATTGAAATAAAAGACTGTGTCTTCCTGGGCTCTGTGCCAGGGTCTGCAACCCCCCTGGACAGAATCCCCTGTACAGATTTCAAACCCTCTTGCTCGGGTCCCAGACTCCTATGCCAAGGTCTGTGACCTTCCAGGGCAACTAAAGGAATGCCCTGGACACTGACAGTAATGAGATTTATTAACTTTTCTCTTAGGGGTCATCTGCTAATCTCTAATAGATGCCAAGATATTTTGTTCACTTTTCTGAAATCCTACTGTAATTCAAAATAGAGGCTGAATCTTTCAGGAAATACTATTTCCTGACTTTGAAACTTGTAACTTGAGGTTGTAACTCCCTAGTAATTGAGGTTCCTTCTTAGTAAGAGAAAAAGATAGGAGAACAACCAAGTAGGATCAATGCTGCTATTGCATGTTAGGAGGCTTTGGGATTGATCCTGAGACAGACACAAGCCCACAACATCAGCATGGGGCTACTCCAATAGAATGAAATGGGTATTAGAAAACAAGTCAGTGGAAGGGCAGCTTTATAGCTGACAAAATAGCACTGAGTGCTAGGCTGGAAATAAACAGAAGGGGCACAACCACCATGACTTAGCTGACTGGTATCATGTGAAAATGTACAACAGAACAACAAGAACACTTAGAACAGATGTTAGGAAATAATTCTTTACTGAGAGGACAGGAAGGCACTGGAAGAAGTTGTCCAGAGAAGCCTCATTCCTGGAAATGTTCCAGGCCAGGCTGGATGCGGCCCTGAGCAAACTGATGGAGTGCCTGTCACACAGGCCCATGGGTGTCCCTGCACAGACACCTTTTAAGGTCCCTTCCAAACAAATATGATTCTATGAAGAAATTTGTTTCTGGTTTGTTTGTTTGTTTGGGGGAGGGTGGGGAGGAGGGAGAGCATTTTTAGCATGTTTCCCTAATCTGGGCAGGAGGCCAAATGGTAGGGCAAAAAAGTAATTTAAATGAGACATAGAAGTTTGTGTCTTCTGTTGATTAAATTGCCACCAAAGACAAATTTCACTGACAAAGTTAAAATAAGTCACTAATACAAACTCTTCCTAGTAATAATCGTAAGTAATTTCATATCAGAATGTGGTACTAAAACTCACTACAACGTATAAATTATGATGCACACGATACTACTTCAAAAGGATCAATTAAAGAAATTATACAATCACTTCATTTTAACTTCCCTGCTGGTCAGTTGATAATGTAATTAATGTTTTCAATATTCCTTTTATGCTGAGGGAATTAAAGTGTTTGGAATATAAGGTTGATAATAATGTTATAATAGGTCCACATAAAGATGTGTATTAAAACATTTATGTACATTGAATTGTGTCAGAGGAAATTTAGGTTAGATATTAAGATAAAGGCTGTCACCCAGTTTGCTTGGCAGTGGAACAGGCTCCCCAGAGAACTGGACACAATACCAAGACACACAGAGTTCAAGGAGTGTTTGGACAATGCTTTCAGGGACATGCTGTGATTCTTGAGGTTGTCCTGTAAAGGGTCAAAAGTTGGATTTCAATGATACTTATGGGTTCCTTCTAACTCAGGATATGCCATGGCTCTGTTTCATATTTCAAAAAAAAACCCAAAACCTTTCCAGCAGAGAACTGAAAGGTTAAAAATATATATCAAATAATTTTGAAATATTATTAGAACTCCTTATTTCTTTCCAAGCAACAGACTTTGATGCTTTAATAAAAGTTTACCCCTTCATAGATCTATGATTTTAGGTAGTCTCTTACTTAATTCCACTATATTGAAGACATAAGTGTTTTGCCAACAGGAAAAAGCAGAGGACATACTCCTTGTTGTTTTCCCCTTTGTTTCTAGTAATGGAAATAGGATATGGATTGTTGTGGTGCATTTTAGCATTACTAAAGTTCTTCATGCTTTTGTTCCTTGTTTTATAATGGTTTGTCCCTGTACCCCCATATTCAAATCCCTTTGGTTTTTCCTTAGTTATGGGTCCTGTCCATCACTTTGCAACCCCACCCAGAAGCCTAGGAAATTCTGGTGGGGCTGTGGGGTGATTCGGCAAGTTCTCAGTTCCCCTCCCTTTTTTTATGTATAGTACTGTTCTACTGATTATCCTTTCGTTCTGGGTAACTCCCCCTCCCTTTGGGATTGGTTCTAGATTGCCCCCTGCCCCTTTACACGCCCCCTATACTTCAACTGAGACCCGAGAGGGAAAAGCTCACTTCTATGTGGGCCCTCTGGGTGAAATAAAACCCCAGTTGAAACCCACGTGGGAGTCCTCCTTTCTTACTCCACACCATCGCCACGTTTCTGCCTCAGGCCAAGACCTGCAAAAGCAGAAAGGTACCGAGCAGTACCCTTAAATGCGAGCTCGGTGAAAGAGCTAGCCGGAAACCAGAACCAAACTCCCGCAATGGATGACTTGAAACTGAAGCAGTGTAACTTTCCGTTTCTCTCCAGCCAACAATTCTTATAGTCTGGCAGCTAAAATTCACAGGTATTTTTCAGAGAAGTAGTAACAGCTTTTTCATAGCTTTACTTAAATAACCTCAATATGTTTGACTAGATGCAAATACTTTGTAAGTAATAGCCTCAAAAGACATGTGCATATTTCAGGTTTATGGCTGTTATCTGCAATCTCCTTAGCCTCTCCTAATTTTTTCTAAGAAAAAAAAATTACCTAAGATCATTATTTCTCCTAAAAAGAAGAAAGGGAGGAATAAAAGAGTTTTATTCAATTGTTTAAAAGTCAAAACCAAAGTTCTGTGCCTGGCAAAGCTGGGTGTACCAGAAGAGGAGCTGGGGAGCAGCTTTCTGGGAAAGGCCCTGGGGTGGTGCTGGCCAGCTTGCTGGACATGAGCCCATGTTTGAGCTAGAAGCAAAGGTGGCCAACAGCTCCCAGGGTGTACTGAGAGTTGTACTTCCCAGTAAGGAAGCTGAGCTGGGTCAACCTGGAGAAGGGATGGCTTTATGGGCTGAACACCTCCCCAACCGCTTTGAAGGGTCATCAAAGAGATGGATATAAGCTCCTCACAGTGGTGGAGGATGAGGGGATACATGTCAACAGGTTCAAGTTGAAACAAGAGTGGTCCAGGCTGAGTATAATGGAAAAAAACCCTTTTTACAATAAGGATAATCAAACATTAGAGCAGATTGCCTTCATTGACCATAGAAACTCTAAAAGCCAAGTTTTTTTTTAGTTTAAAATGTATATTTAACTCTGTAAGCAATAAGATTTGGGTAAATTACTTTTCCTTATAGTATTACAGTTTAAAAAAATCAAAGAAAATGAAAGTATTTAAAATCCAGTGTACACCAGCTCAGTTAAATTTCTGAAGAGAAATTTCAATTGGAACAAAACCTTAAATCCATCCACTAAAAGATTAATTTGTCCTTGTAGCCACTATCAAATTGTTTTTCAGTGTCATGGATTAATGTTAGCAAAATTAAATTAAGGTTTGTACAAACAGTAGCATTAGTTCAAAGGTACTATATTTTATTTTATATGTACTCTGCCAAAGTACTTTGTGAGACAATGGAGTACACAACTTTGTTGGAGCAATTGGAAAGATTTACTCGCCTAAAGATTTGCTTTTTTAAATCCAAAATGTTTAAAAGATGGTAATAAGTGTCAATAGAATTTCCCTGCAGTTTAATTTCATGATAACTTATGTTGTGTACCTTTCTACCCATAATGTGTAAAATTATCCATTGATTTACAAATTTAAATTGTGAAGTCTTATTTCATATTCAAATGGAGACTATGTGGCTGAATTTCAGCTATAAGTGTACAAGCATAATTATATTCTGAACTTTACGCCTTTTTTTTTTTTAATTTTATTGGGTGATACATTACCTTTTACAGTTCTGATCTTTCTGAGGTCCTTGCAACTAATGCTTTGCCTTACAGGCATGTGTTTAAACATTAAGAATGGGTTTAAAATGATGAATTAGGGAGACTGACTGGTAAGTGCCTTTTTACCATCTAATTCTAGGCATCACTAAGTCTCTTCTCATTCATTTTGCCAATATCAGCACGTGAAGACCAATGGGCTTCTGGCAGTCATCCTGGACTCTGAAATGAACAGACGCTGCACCTGAGGTAGATGTCAACATTTCTTTGACGTGGGGTATTTCTTCCTTTATCCTATGGCAAATCATTCTAGTTGTGCTAATTTACATGAAAATACCACACAAATAGTCCAGCACATAAAATAAATGTCCAGTGCATGGTGGCAACCGACAAATATTTGGACCTTAAAGAACCATCCCTGAAGGAAAAAAAATTCATTTGATCCATTAATAATGAGAAGTTACTCTTTGATCCTTTCTGTTCCTGTTACATCAGAGAAAATCATGAAATAAAACATCTTGTGATATGTGTCAGGTGTTGCCAAAACAGCAAGCAAAGCACTTATAACCTTGAAAACAAAAATGTTAGGCAAGATCTAAAATAGACTCAGTATCAAAACTCCAAAGCCCAAAACAATGCTTCTCAGTGCCTTCTCTCTCCTATGCTTTATATTACATAAATTAAATGCTCATGAAAGATAAAAAATACTCTCATAATAAAAAGAAAAAAAAGTATAAAAAAAGACATGGTAGCTCATATTCATAATAAAATTAATATTTTGTTTATTAGGAGAGGAAAATAATTCAGGACTCACAAGCAGTATGTTTTCTAAGCTGTAGCCAACTTGACATTTGTGTTGCAGAATTGATAAAAACTTTTCATTAACATTTCTTGAGATAACAAGTGAAGAATTCACATCTGTTGGCATGTTTTGGTTTTGCTTAAGACTGGCCAGACACACACATCTGTCCACTGGACTAGGAAAACCTGAACATTGATCTTGCAACCACATGTCATCAAGACATTGAGCCAATACATTCGAAGTGCAAGTCCAAGATCAGTACCAAAGAAAGGCAACTAAGGGCAACAGAGCTGTAATTCCTGAGAGAGTTGTGAGGCAGATTGTTTGGATACAGCTAAGGAATAACATCATTACTTAACCCAAAATTTTACCATAATAGTGTTCACATATTAAAATTTGGTATGAAATGTCAAAATCACAACTTTACTTGCTTTTCTTTTAAGATGTTGGTTGCTTTAAAATAATGTATATTCATTATTTTTGTACAAATGTAAAAAAAAAGAAAATATCAAACGACTGCAGTATTTTCATGGATGAAAGGCCTTGTTGTTGACTCTTTTTGCTCATATTATAACATTTCTCTCATTAGAAAGACATATGCAAAAATAATTTTTTATTAAATCTATATTGTTCCAGTGATACATATAGACAAACTTATTGTTACATCGAATTTTTTTTATGTATACTTTACTGGTCTTAAAATTCCCTAGAATGTGGCTATGTGACTGGGTACAATGGAAGATATCTTAGTAAGTAAAGCTTCCTGAAAATATTTTGGAATAAGGAGCTATATGATTGCATCAGTATAAGGGCAAAATGGGGCTTTATAGAACACAGTATTAGATCATATTGACCTGCCTTTTGTCATGTATCTACATGCAGGCTGATATATAAAGAAGATTCATATCAAAGAAAAAAAATAGATTAAAACATTGGTTATTCCATAACCATTTTGCAATTGTAAATTAAACTTCCTCAGTTAATACAAAAGAAGACTAGGTGTGCTTACATGGTCTGTTTTGTTCTACTGACTCAATGTTCCATGCCACTGACCCCTAGCCAAGGAGTTGCAATAAATGGCTATGTTAAAGGAGGAAGAAATTAGTACCACCTTTAAACACCATCACGGTTCTGAACAGAACACCATAATCTTTCTCCATTAACAAAAACTAGGATCAAAACTTGTTTCTGTTGGATTACAAAAGAGGTCAGTATACTTCATGCGAGAAACATGCAAGTTTATGAACTGCCATCTCTTTTCCAGAGAATGTTACCAAGATCTGTTGCTTCTCTTTCATTAAAGCTGCAGTTTTGAAATGCCCAGTGGGTGTAAGATTAGTGTAACACAATTTCTCTCCGCAACACCAATGTGCCTGTTTTCATGCTCCAATTGTCTGTCAGATTTCCTTTAAGACTGGTAGAAAAATGTCTGTCAAAACTTGCACATTCCTCAAAGCAAATGACTCACACAGAAAAAATTGAATAATAATCAAAAGAATAGGTAGTGTGAATAACAACACAGAAAAATGAAAGCAAAATCTGCATATACCTTAAAAAAAACCTGCAGGAAGCTTAAAAATCACTGTAGGAGAATTTGCTCATCTGAAATTGCTAACTAACCCCGCAAATCCTATGAGATACTTAGAAGCTGTACATACTTTATTGGAAGTTTTCCAGCTAGGGATTTATAAATAATAATATCCATTCTTTTCTATATTTCTTTCAAGTAATGCCTAATAAAAATTCAATTCACTGCATAGCATGCAATCTGTAAACAAGCATCTGTATGCTATGGAGGGGTAAATTAAGAACAAATAAGAGCTCAAGGCTTAAGGTGCATTATACATTGGAACATAATTCAGCTAGAAAATTTTTGTTTGTTTGTTTGTTTGTTTTTAATAACTTATCATTACACTTTGAACAAATATCCATATTTCTTACATTTAATGTTAAATACTACAGAAAGAGACAGAAATTAGAAGACTGATGAACTATCAATGGATGTAGAGGGACATATCCCTGACATTTGCTGTGGAGATATATGCCTTCAATGTGCATTAATTGGGGGTTCCTAGAAGTGACTTTTTGTTTCTTATCAACATTCATTTCCTGTAGTGGTCTAGGAACTTTTAGTTACCATTTTCAAATGTCAGAGTTGCAAAATTAGTGAAGAGTCTAAGAAGAACTGACTGCAAGTTTGCCCACATGGCTGTAAATCTCTATTCAACATCTTCAAATGATCTCTAATGAACAGTTTTCCAATGATAGGTAGTCTCAGATTTGATGTTCCATTCTTTCTTTAAATTTCTCATGGATGAATCCTTTGGCTTCTTGTTAGCAATTCTAAGTCCTAACAGTAAATATTAGGCTTTTTGAGTTTGGGGGAGTTTATTTATTTGTTTTTGGTTTGGTTTGGTTTTTTTTGTTGTTTTTGCTTGTTTTGTTTGTTTGTTTGTTGGGTTTTTTTCTGTTTATTTTTAAAGAATTTTAAGATAAGATATAGGAATTAGCCAATATTTTGTCATATATTTGCCATATAACAACTGCTCAATAAAAATGAGGCATTGCTTGGATAGAACTGCAATCAAAATGATAAGTAAATAATCTGGTAACAGTCACTAATTTAGTTTGAATAAACAATTTCCTTACCACAATTAAAACTATACAATTTCCTTTAGTATGGTGTTAAACCTAGGACTAAGGGAGGATTCAGGAACTAGATTTTGTCAACAGAAGATTCTAGGAGCAATACTTTAAGCTGAAAGATTTTGAGCAAGTGTGCAATATTCTGCAGGGTTTAAACTATAATCTTAGATTTGGGGGAGTGTAGAAGTTTTTTGGAAGTGTGAAAAGCATATTTTCAGGATGGCAATGAATTGCTGTTAAGGCACTTTGCATTAGGGGTAGAAATTGGAAGACAACACTTGAAGAAGAACATTCGTCCCTAGCATATATATGAGCAGTGATGCAAGCAAGGAAAACAACTTCTGGTTTATCCTCAATTAAATACAGGTTTTGGAAATAAAATTATATCTGGTGTCAACCGAGGATTAAAAAAAAAAAATGGGTTTGTAAAATTTTTCAGACGGCATGGAATACTGCACTGATGTGATATTGCTTTTCGTGTATCATCACCTCAATTATCCCAAAGTGTCCACAGCTTCCTCTGAATTGGAGAAGCCTCTCTGACAGCTGAAGTGAGTTCTATGTTCCAGAGCCATTGGTAGCCACTGTTGAGTCCCTCAAGACCATCACACTTCACTGGACAGCATTTAGGCATTGGAATCCATGTTTGTAAAGATAAGTTGTCACACAGGAAATACTGAGATGGAAGTCTCAGCTCGGTAGGTAAAATAAGAATCTGAACAAGAGGTTATTCCTGTGATACTTACTGTCAGATAGTTATGCTGACAAAACAAACATATTAAGATGTTGTTTTCTGTGCATACATTAATGCATTATGTTCAATTTCTAGACAAATTAATAGATTAAATGCTTCAACACGAACCGGCTAGTAGCTAGATAGGGAGGGAGCAAAGACACTCACAAGTGGTAAAGTCACTGTTAATTTTTCACAATTCACAATGTGGTAAAGTCAATGTGTTAATTTTTCAGAAGATTTAACCTGACAGCCTTGTTCCAAAGATGGTGTCACATTTTTAATCTTCCAAATCTGAATAGGAGTGAAGATAGCAAAGTGGTGACCTAAACACTTAGCTATTAATCAGCTTGTCTAAATTCACACTTTTAAATAAAATCAGCCTGAGCTGTTCTCTGATCTTCAGTCCAACTGCCACATTATGGCCTGTGTCTGCAAGGCTAAATTTGCTTCTTACATTATAACATGGTCTCATCTATACTGTTGTGATGAGCTGCTGGCCTGTAAGCCCTTTAAATCATTTCTGGGAATTGTTTGGAAGAGGACAAGTTTCTTTGGCTACAGAAATGTTAAGCAAAATGCTAAAGATGGAAGAGAAATCCCCATTTAGTTTAGTGGAAGTCTCTTTGTTCAGATTACATGTGTTAAAATAAATCAGAGATATTTTCCTTCTGAATTGGGTGGTGGGCTTCAAAGCAGAATAAAAAAGTGTAAAGTGTGCCTACAATCGTCAATGAGGTGCCTTCAAATACCCTGATTTCACCATTTTTCCGCTAGTCATCTAAATTGTCAGCTTCTTCAGCACAGATCAATATGATGAATTATGTCAAATGGAGCAGCAATTTTGTCACAAGAAAGCAGCCACTGGTTGATATTGTATGACACATTTTATGGATGTGTTTGGCAAGCTCTGGGAATTCATACTGGATGGATGCAGGGAGGGTACAGAAAACAGCTCCAAGAATCTATGGAATAAATGTTCAGAACTGAAATACATGGCAACATGAAAGGTGACTCAAGAATCAAGCCAGACCTAATTGCTTGAGGTGGCTGTTCTGTTCTTTCTGTAATTATGGATTTTGTATTCCCACTGTTATCCTCACACTTCAAACTGCAGCCTTGAAGAGATTTGGAGTTCCTCTGTTCTCAGGCAGTGTCTGAATTGTATCACAAGGTTACATTTAGATGTGATTTACGCAAATAGGTTTTCAGGGAGCTGGCGAAGCGTTCCTAATCTGCTCTCAGGGAAGATACACAGTGACTGCACAAGAAAACTAAAATTTATTCCTTTATCCTTGTAGCTGGTTCTTTTAATATTTAGAATGAGAAACTGGATGATTTTATATCATTGTTTGTATTTTACCTGTTCTACTGAGAGTTATGAGTTTCTAAGCAATGATATTCTTTACTAACATGATATTCTTTACTAACAAGGTGCATTCAGGGAAAATAAATTAGAGGCCTGTCTTGGCAATTGCTAAGCAAATATTTTGCTGTTCAAACTGGTTACTTTACTATCTGCCCAAATGGCTAGTCAAGACAAAATCTGTGTCTGGCTAGAATTAATGGTACTTGCCACTCTGCAGTCATTCTTCTCTTACATATATGAGCCATGACTTATGATTTAAGATATAGAAAAAACACTGACTACTCAGTGGTAGTGATGTAGCATGACATAGGTCCAAAACACAGGAGTCCTTCTCTTCTGATATTATCCTATAGAAACTCCAATCAATTCTTAAAAAAATACTTTCAAAAGGTGTGACAACTATACGGACATGGTAACATGTTTAAAACATTTAATTTTAATGCAGAAAAATTGCCAGAGACCAAAATGCTCTCTTCACTTTCATAAGTAAAAGTAATATAAAAATAATCAGAAAATGTTTTCGAAGAGGCTCTAAAAATCAGCTGCTGGTTCTGACTGTTGTGCATGCACTCATACCTTTTCTACAATCTTGTTTTTTGGCTTTAGCCTTGATTTATTAAATCTCTTTTATTCCTACATATTTTTTGTCTGAACATGCTGCTGTATTTACTTAATCTTCGTCATCATAAATCTATTCTCAATCAACTTTAGGCTATAGGCAAAACACCCTCCAGTTTAAAAATAGGATGCATGCTGTCTGGTATTTTTGCAGCATTTTCAATAGAACTGAAGAACAAAGATTAAATAGAGCTTTATTAGCCAGTAGTTTACATCTTCAGTTATTCTTTAGTTAGCAAAAAGCAAACAACTGTCTGAAGAATGAAAAAAAGTCAAGGGCATTATTTAGTTACACGTAAATGGACTAACTTCAACTGTAAAGGTCAGAAATCATACTTTTAGTTCTGTTCTTACTAGCATCTATAAAAATATAAAGTGATTAAATGTTAAATATTATTTGCTGTTCCTAAGTCAATCCAGCCCGCAACAATTTTCTGTCAGCGAAAAATGTTTAAATATAAAAAACCATGATTGAAAACTAAGAGGTGCTAATTCTGTTTAGTTATACTACCTTGACACCTCTGGGTCTCACCTTCAGATCTGAGTGGTAATACAGTGAGTCCTATATAATTAAATAAAGGCAAAAGTACCTGTCCCAGAGACCTTTTCACTATAGTTTTCTGCCACCACTGTGAGAAACCTCTTAAAAAATTAAGAATAAAAAATCTGTAGAGATTTTTCTTTATCACAGCAATTTAATCTACAACACATCATGTGTTTATTACTGCTCCTAATCTTATTTATTCAGCCTCTAAAATCTTAGACATCTCTTAATGCTGAGAAGGAACCATCTGTGCACGAATGAAACCGGGATTGAATTACAGTCCAGCTCTGAAAATTACAGAGCCTGAAATCTTCATTTACACAGAAACACTCCAGGCATGTGGAGTCAGGAATCTCTTCACATCATTCTCTTTGCAAGATCAGGATCTTATTAAAGCATGATTAGATATAACTGATTCTTTTATTTCCTCTCCTGTACTCCTCTACTTGAGCTGCTATTTCTTTATCAAAGAATTGAGAATTCTCATTTTGGCAAACAGCTGGTGGATCAATGTTAATAATATATATATATATTTTAATATATATAGTATATAGTATATAGTATTTCATACATAGTATAATAAAAAGTCATCAAAGTTCTATTCTTGTAAAAGACAAAAATCTAATTTTATTAAATAAGAATAGGAAATGGTTAAAATTGCTATTTAAATGTTCTCATTCTTAAAAGTCTGTAAATCTTGAATTAAAAATAATATTTTTTCATATTATTGAATGTCTAAAGTTTGGGTTTTTAAATATTAACTTAACTGATAGAGTTCGGAATATAAACAAAATATTTTGAAACTATATCTGGGATAAAAAATTTCAAAGAAATCCACAAAAACTTCTAGAAAAAATTCTTTAAAGATCCCCACCTTCAAAATTTTATAAAAAGCTGAAAGAACAGTTAAGCCAATCTGACTATATAATGAATTATTCCAGGCTACAGTTGAATATATGTTTAAATTTATAAAATTAATAAATTTTATTTCAAATATATTAGAAAAAAATATTCTTGAAAGCAACTCGTGCTGTAATATTACAGTTCAACCAAAAGTAGAAAGAAGAGCTTGTTATTTCAAGTACTAGATATAAAACATTCATAAATCAAAAGGAAATATTTTATTGCTCTGAGTGAAACTTACATGTGCTAAAGACATGTATTATTGATATGCCTTCACCATTTTTTCATGACTTCTCTATATCAGAAGCAGAACAATCTAAATATTTAATTATAAAAAGTGTGAGAAAACATATATATTTATTTTGACATACTTTGGAAAAGGTAACAACATTACACTTTTATACAAAATTCACATGCCCAAGAGCTGATGAGGATCACCTAATGTTACAGCACCCAGAGTCCCATTTTCAATAAGTATTGGCATTTGGTGTTGGACAAAACACTGTAATGATTATCCAACTCTCCTAATGACAAATAACTTTCTCACTCCATCCTTTAAGACAACAACCGGCCAAGTCCCATGATATCAAAAAGTCCTTAAGATGGATTAACCACAGAATGAAGACATCTGGTATTTAGAAAACAAGGGACGTTCTAAACACTAGGTGTCAAAAAAGTAAAAAAAAGAAATTAAAGTACAATGTAAAATGGTGCTAACAGACTGTGTGTTTAATAAGGTAAATCCTAGCATGACTTAGAGCTGAATACACTCAAACAAATTACACTCCCATACCAATCCTGTCACAAAAAAATTATATTCATTGCTTGAACACTCTATTGTTAAATTCCAGTCAGGAATTTCCTACAAAAGCTTTATATATTAAATCATCCCAGAAGAGTTGAATTTCATCTGGCACATTAATTAAAATATTAACAGTGATTTTGATTTTCATAAAAGAGTGGAATATGTATATGGTTTCCATAACCACTCCAAAGTATACTGAGATTTTCTGAATAACAAGTTCAGGTTTTGAATGACTTATACAATATATTTTCTTAGCTATCCTTCATTACTTTTCATATCTGAACCACTGTGATAAGTTTTATACAAACTACCACAACCACCTTTCAAGATCATTTCAAGATTGGCTGATGTTCAAGAAATTATAGTGATTGAGCAGGCAGATGACACCATATAATAAAGCCTGCATCCAAGCAGAAATATGTAACTATTATGCCAGGATGAACTGAAAAAAAATGGACCTACTACTGAAAAATGTTGAGCAAGTGTTCTCCAAAAAAGGTGCATAGTTGCAGAATGGTTAACCCATTAAAATACAAAAAGCAAAAACATCAGCTGTCTCCTGCTTAGTTTTAACTACTGCTTTACATCCCAGTTAGAAAAGTAGAAAGCAGATTTCCTGGAAACCTGTGAAATGAAAAAATAGGTATGACTTCATATATCTTTTCATCTAACATTTCTCTGTGGGGAACTAAAAAGAAATTACACAGTTCTGACAGTTTTACCATAGAACTTCCACAGCAAACAGTGAAACATCATGATTGATGATTACAAAAGCTTCCAATGCTTTTGAAAAAGTACCACAAATACCACAAGACCATTAAGTCATTAAATCATTAAACGTTAAATCTAGATTTTCCTCTATATTTTGTCTAGATTGCGAACCTAATTGGGTCCATAAAAAAAGAAAGTTACCAGGTAATAAATTATCTTAACATTTCTTTCTTAATAATGGTGAGAGTGGAGAAAGAAGAGAGAATGAGACAAGGAAGTAAGAAATAAAACATTGCAATATTGAAATAACTCAATATCGAGACATTTTCACATGCAAAAGCTTGTTAGTGTGATGAGGTCTTTGTGAGAAGTTGGGAACTCTGCTCCATCGGTTAGAAAGACATCAATGATCAATCTACAGGCTTATTTGTCCTCTTTTGGTTTTGCTTGTCATTTTGTATTTACTTTATGCAGGCCATCTCAGAATTAACAGCCTGAAAAGATGATCTCAGCTCATCACTCACGATTTAGCTTACAGTACAGTCCACTCAGAAACTAATAAAAATAAGTAGATCAAGACTCACACCTTTAGTATATAGAACATGCAAGTCAATGGGTAGACTTCAACATCAGTAATTTTAGAAGGCAAAGACTACAACACGAAAGTTTGTTGTTTACCTTTCTAAGGCAAGGTTGTTTGAATTCTGATATTGACTGTTGCACATAGGGGAAGTTTCCATCAGGTTCTGACAGTAGACGCCTCTGTAGCCACCCCACTCCCAAAAGCTTGTTGCACAAACACAATAAACTGCTTCTACTCTGGGAAATGGGTTGGACTTTACCATCTCAGAAGTGACTTCTAGTGTGAGTTCTATTCACACACCATTTTGTGTGACTTTTGGAAAGCAATCCATCTGCCAGTGCATCACAGTTGCTAATGACAAAGCAGAATCCTGGGATGGAAGCCACATAGTAATGCCGCTGAAAAAGAAAGGACTGCCAGATAAAGAAACCTCTCTGCTAAAGGTGGGGATTGTAAGTGCTTATAGATGTTCATCTGCCTTAAGAATTTCATTGTCTTCTTGTATCTTTGTAATTTTGCTTTTAAATACATACCTAAAGAAGATTCCTTAATGTGATGTAAAATTCAGTTCAAGTGTTTTGCACGACAAAACAATAGTTCTTTTGAAAGTAAAAAAAAAAAAAAAAAAAANAAAAAAAAAAAAAAAAAGCCTTGAATCAATTGTATGAGGTTTGTTTTTTAATATAGATATATCATGATTTGTTCTTCCTCTTCACAGGTCTGCTACATTTTTTGTAGTGTGTTGGAGTTTTTTTACAAGATACACTTGAAGAATAATTTTTTCAGTGACATCCTTCAAAGGAACAGTTCAAATTACATAGCTGTTAAATTGGAGCAATTATATGCTTTATTACTTACTGATTTGACTAATTAAAGATAGGTAATCTTTACACTGTGACCGAAGATACTAAATATCCAACCTATTTCTGCTACTTCATTTAATAGTAATGAATTTTCACAACCAGAATAATTTATTCTGATAAAATATCACTATTAGTCAAAGTCATAGTTGTCAGTGTCAGAACGAAGCAAATAACACTAATTATTGAAGACTACTAAGAAATAATAGAATCATAGAATTGCAGAACAGCTTTGGTTGGAAGGGACTTAAATATCATGTAGCTAGAATTCTGCCCTCCATAAGGAGGGATAACACCCACTAGACCAGTTGTCAGTCCCATCCAGCCTGGCCTTTAACACTGCCAGGAATGAGGCATCCACAACTTCTCTGGGTGACTTATTCCAAGGTCTCCCCAACCCCATGGTAAAGAATTGCAGGCTTAGATCTAATCCAAGCCTACCTTCTTTCAGTTTAAAGCCATTACTCCTTGTCCTATCACTACATGTCCCTGTAAAAAATCCCTCTCTAGCTCTTGTAGCCCCTTCAGGTATTGGAATGTGCTACAAGTTCTCACCATAGTTTTTTGTTCTCCAAGCTCTCTCATAGAAGATATGCTCCATCCTTATCATGTTTGTGGCCTTCCTCTGGACTTACTCCAACAAGTCTTTTTCTTTCTTATGCAGAAGGCCAAAGAGTCAGTTGCAGTCCCCTAGGTGGGGTCTTATGAGAATGTAGTAATGGAGGAGAATCACCTTACTCATCCTGCACGCCATGCTTTATTTGATGCATTCCAGGATATGGTTGGCCTTCTCAGATGAGAGTTCACATTGTCTAATTGTGTCAAGCTTCTTATCCAGCAAGACCCCCAAGTCTCCCTCTTCAGTGCTGTTGTCAGTTCATTCTCACTCCAGCCTGTATTTTTGTGTGGGAATGCCCTGACCCGTGTGCAGGACCTTGCACTTGGCAACATTGAACTTCATCAGGTTCACATAGTCCTGCCCCTCAAGGCCATCAAAGTCCTTCTAGATTTCATCTCTTCCCACCAGTGTGTGAACCCCACCACACAAATTGAGGTTCTCGATTTGTGGGACCTGCCGAGGGTGCAGATGATCCCACTCTTAGTCTCTGACTAAGGTATTAAACATTGTTGGTCCCAATGCCGACTCCTGAGGAACACCACTTGGATGTCAGGCCATTGACCACCTCCCATTGAGTGTTAACATCCAGCCATTTCCTTGTCCACCGAGTGATCCATCCATCAAATCCATCTCTGTCCAGTACAGAAACAAGGATATGATGTGGGACAGTGTCAAATGCTGTGCTAAAATCCAGGCAGGATATGTCACTCACTCTTCCCCTATTCACCCTGTGAATGTTGTAACTGCATTGTAGAAGCCCTTAGGGATGCCATGCTGCCTGCCACCCATCGCCTCCTTATTTTTCCATGTGCCTTAGCATACATCCAGGAGAATCTTCTCCATTGTTTTGCCATTCACCAAGATGAGACCGACTGTAGATCCCCATGTCTTCCTTTTCACCCTTTTTAAAACTGAAGATTACATTTTCCCTTTTCCAGCCAGTGGTGCCTTCACTAGACTGCCAAAACCTCTCAAATATGATGGATATTGACTTAGACACTTCACCCACTGGTTTCCTCTTTCCTTGATACATAGTGGAAATTACACACTAATATTTAATGCATCTACACACAGAGATAGTTTTTTATTTATTTGTTAGGGGAAAAAAATGAGGAGACACTTCACTAAAGCTGTTCCTGAAATTTGAGAGAATATTCTCTCCATTTTTCTTCCCTTTTCTCAAGATGAGTTATACGTTTAATTTCTTTTTTAGACTTAAATGATAGTTGGAGATTTTGGACATGGCAGTGTACTAGATCACAGAACATTATTTACAAATACGCTAGAGTCTAAATTCTGTTTGTTTCATTTTACACAAATGGCCATGCATCATTTATATATATATATATATATATAATTCTTAATAACACATTTTTTAACTTAAAAAGCATAATGGATAAAAGGCAAACCTATGTGTGTAGATATGTGTATTAAAAAACAAAGGAACATTTTTCCTATTGTCTATTTTAAATTTTAGAACTCTTCCTATAATCGAAGACTCACAAAAATATATGAGCAGATTTTCAGAAAGTCTTCTTCTGTAAATAAAAACATAAAAAAGCATAAATAATAGTGTGCTTTCTGACTTAAAGCCCTTATTAACAGAAAGTTTTTAGCTTGTAGAGTATTGAATTATTTTTGTGGTTTAAAGAATGCAGTGAACCATTCTTGATTGCTCCTTTCTGACTGCTAAAAAAATCATGTGTTTGTGAGATTTTATAAAAAATACCAGCTCCTTGTAACTTGGATGTAAAATTTTTTTTCTACCTCAGTACTGCATTCAAAATACAAATACTATTTTCCAGCATAAAATTCCCAAGAAAATTATTTCTGTTTCTTACAGTGCTTTGCATGAAGAGCAATGCTTATACCAAAACAGAGAGAAGAGAGTTCATTTTAGTAGTGTTGAAAGAAAGCTGACCAGGCATTTGACAGTTCCTTATTTGAACAATGTCTTCATATCTTTCTTGAAAGAACTATGCAGATGCCTCTGGTCAAGCCTGCAGTGTCATGTAAATATTTATTCAATTCATTACTCTTATATTATTTCAAACAGAGACAAACTTTTCTTAGTGGTGCCCAGTGAAAGGATGAGAAGCAATAGGCACAAACTGAAATGAAGGAAATTCTATGACAAACTTAGGCAAGAGTGTTGATCTGCTGGAGGGTAGAAGAGTCTGCAGAGGGATCTGGACGGGCAGGATTGATGGTCTGAGGACAATGATATGAGGTTCTAGAGTCAAGTGCCAGGTACTGCACTTGGGTCATAACAACTTCCATGCAGTGCTCCAAGCAGAAGGAAGAGGGACTGGAAAGTGCCCCATTTGAAAAGGACTGGAGGTGCTGGTCAACATCCAGCTGAACATGAGCCAGTGTGTGCCCAGAAGGCCAAGAAGGCCAGTGGCCTCCAGGCACGTACCAACAATAGTGGGGCCAGCTGACCAGGGCAGCAATTGTCCCTCTACTCAGCACTGGTGCCGCCACAACTTGAAATCTGTGTTCAGTTTTGGGCCTCCCAGTAAAAGAAAGACACTGAGGTGCTGAAGCATGTACAGAAAAGGGCAGCAGAGCTCGTGAAGGGTCTGGAGTAGAAGTCTTATGAGGAGAGGATGAGGGGAGTACCTCATTGCTCTGTGCAATGATGGAGTTTGGCCCCTTCTCTCAGGTAGTAACTGAGAGGACATGAGCAAATGGCCTCAGATTGCACCAGGTGGTGTTTAGATTGGATATTAGGAAAAGTTTCTTCACTAAAGAATTATCAAGCATTGGAACAAACTGCCCAGGGAAACGATGGATTCATCACCATCCCTAAAGGCATTTAAAAAATTTGCAGCTGTGGAATTTAGAGTTTATTGGTGGACTTGATAGTGTTGAGCTAGAAGTTAGACTTGGTGATCTTACAGATCTTTTCCAACCTAAACAATTTTGTGATTTTTTGTTATTATTTTCCCTGGCTTCAGATGTCTAAAATTAGGCTGAATTTAAGATAGCTTCTCCCATTACTGATAGAAAGAAGCAGACATCTCTGGGAGATCTAAGACAGATTACATAAATTGTTCCATTTTAGGATGATGTGGATTGTTCTGTAACAGGGACTCTCACTCCAGATTTTAGTTACAGGTACAGTAAGTGATACCCCTGAAATAGTTCAGAATATGAAGCTACACATTCTGTCAGTTTCTATGAAAGGAGTGAAACCACAAAAGGAATATTTCTTTACCTTCTCAAATCGCTAGGTATAGGAACATGCAGGAAAGTGTCAGTCTGATTTTTAGCTTCCTGATAATCTTTTTTATATGCCTTCTAGTGGAGTCTCTCACAAATGTAACATAAACAAAGTTAAATTGTTTTCATACCTCTCTGTAATGAACTTCTAAATTAATCAATGGAGTCAGAGAGGTGTTCCTCTCATCTACCAATCCTTGATCAAATTCCAAATCCTGTAAAAACCCCAAATCATAATAAACTGCCTTTCTCTTTGCCTCACTTCAACCTGCCCAGGTACGTGTCGTTCTTTCGTGTTGTAAATTGCAACAGGAAAGGAGTATAAAAATGCAATCAGGGTGTTTCCATAGGCTTGTGTAAAACAAAATCGTACTTTCAGGAGGGTCACAAAAATTCTGGGGAGGAACATAAGACTAGGAAAAATTTTTATTACTTCCTCTGGTCTATGTTTCAAATATTTTCATTTTTTTATTACTTGAGCTGACTTCTCAGTTAATTATCTCACTTCCTCATTAATCTCTTATTGATACTTTTTTCAGTCTCTCTTTTAAACAGTGTGGTTCAACAATCCTCGACAAGGGAACACAACTAAACTGTTAATTGTTCTTTAAAATAAATAATCCTAAATAATCCTGTGCATGTAAAATGAAAAAAAAAAAAAAAAGTCACTACAAGAGAAGCAGTTAGAACCTAACCAAATCAGTTTTCAATTGAGAAAGGAACAGTATAAAGAATTTTTACTCTGTCCTTTTTCACAGAAAAAACTAGACAGATTTCCTGCTTTAATTTTGTTTTTTTCTCAGAAGTGCCAACTAGTGGCATAAAAATGCTTTGGAATTAATTGATATTCCAGATCCTGCTTTGCCCTACATTAATTTCACCGCTTTAAGTAGACATCTAAAGACATGAAGACATGTCAGTTATCTTTCTTCACTTTTTCAGGTGTTAAGGTACAAAATAGCAAGGGATATGATACAACTGCTACCCAATTTGGCATCTCATTTTCTTCTTGCATAAGCCTTTTTTCTTCTGAAAAAGGAAAGCAAACGCACTGTTCTCCATGTGCTTTCACGAGGAATTCATTTTGAGCAGGTAGAAACAATTTTTAAAAAGTCCTAAATGATCATGTATTTTCTTGAAACATCTAATTTAATCTCAATGAAAAAATAATGAAGTAACACTTAAAACATGGTAAAGATTGAGGTCCAGTAACTTTTTTGTCTGTAATAAGCTTAGGCAAGATGTCTAAAAACTTATAAATGTTAAGTTGACCTATGCATACTGCGGTTGATTGAGTTCTCAGTCCCAAATTAAGTGCTCAAGATGTCTTTTGAAGTATGTGAGGGAATTAGAAGTCTAAGGAGATCTCAAAAAGGGTTTGGTAGAGAAATGTCTTTGCAAGTTTTTGCATAGAAAATATTGAGAGAGATTTTCATGCACAAATATTTCTTCATTGGATCCATAGATGATGGCATAAAATGATGGGAAAGATAAGTCTTACTTTAGGGGGAAAATAAAAATATAAACTGGATAAACAGAGAGAGCGAGATAGGAAAAAAAAAAAGACATTAAAGAAAAGAATAGACAAAGTTCAAAGGGAAAATAAAGTCCATCCCAGTGGCCTATGAAAAAGAGATACAACGGGCAAGCCTCCCTGTTGGACCACACTGCACTCTAACAAGTGGTTGCCCATAAAGCTTTTTCTGTAATAACTTTAAGGTTTTTTCAGGATCTGCCTAAAGTCCCTCATGATTGCTTCTGATCATTAGTGATGATTGGGTCATGGTATGACACATGTTTGAAAGGGCAAGGTTTTCATAGAAGAGCTAGGGTTGGAAAGGAGCTTAAAAACATCTGTCTCCAATCCCCCTGCTGTGGGCAAGGACACTTTCCAATAGTCCAGGTTACTCAGAGCTTCATCACATCCAGTCTTGAAATCTGCCAAGAATGGGGAGACCGCAACCTCCCTGAACAACCTGTTCCAGTATCTTACCAACCTCAAAGTAAAGAATTTCTTCCTAATATCTAATCTAAACATAACCCTCTTTCAGTTTCAGGGCACTCCCCTTGTCCTATCTCATGCCCTTTTGAAATGTCCTTCTCCAGCCTATTTTTAGGTCTGCTTTAGGTACTTGAAGGCTGATATAAGGTCTCCTTGGATCCTTCTGTTCCTCAGGCTGAACAAATTCAGCTTTGTCAGATGCTCTTCATGGGAGAGGGGCTCCAGCCTTCTGATCACTTTCATGGTCCTCATCTGGAATCATTCTGACAAATCCACATATTTCTTATGTTGGTGGCCCCAGAAAGGGACACGGCACTCCAGATGGCTGTCACAAGAGTAGAGCAGAGGGGCAGAATCACCTCCCTTTACATTCTGGCTGCACCTTTTTTGATGCAGCCCAGGATGTGGCTGGCTCTTGGGGCTGCAAGTACACAATGCTGAGTCACACTTAGATTGCCCCCAGGGTTAGTCTTGATCCATTCTCCTCCCAGCCTCTACCTGTGCTTTGGTGTGCCCCAACCCAGGTGCAGAAGCTTGCAACTGGTCTTGTTGAAATTCACGAGGTTTTGTCATGCTGAATGGTCAATAAATGTCCTGTACATTTTTTAATAAAACTGGAAAACAAGGGTAGGAAAAAGTCTAGGTAAAGTTGATGCACTACAAGCCTGTGGCAATCTTTTCATTAATGGCAAACTGACATAACAATATCAGGGTTTGCAGACCAGGCCAATAGCACAAGACCAACAGCATGAGAAAACTGGAAAATTACAGAGTCTTTGGAAAAGCTACACCAACTTGTGTGAAAAGTCACAAAGCTTGGAGGAAAGACAGAATACAGAACTACACGTGTGTCGTGGTTTGAGGAGGAAGTGAGTTTTTTTAAGAAACTCAGGTCAAACCAATCAGTGGCCAGGTTGGATATTGGCGTCTGGGGTGGCCACTGAGAGTTTGGACACGCCTCTGAGGACACAAGGGGTTAAAAGCGAGGGCTCCCTACGCTCTTGCTCTTTCCGGGTTCGGCTTTCAGTAGAGGAGCTTGCTCCTCTTCCCCCCGCTCAGGGTGGCAGGCTGGGTGGGGGAGGGGAGAGCCAGGTGGGTCTGGCTGGGGTAGGCCTGGGCTCCAGAAGGGGGGGGGAAGAGAAGGAACGGGACAGGAGCTGGGTCAGGATGGAGGGGTGGAGACCCTCGGGTGTCTTCCGTCCCCCCGTCCCTGTCCCCTACCCCCCCCCCCCCCCCCTTCCCCCTCGGTCCGTCTCTCTTTCCCCAGGGAGCAGGTGCTGAGCGGAGTTGCGAGCCAAGCCGTGTGGGAGTTGCCGTGCCTGACTTCGCTGGGAGAATGAAAGCTTTTAACTCTTTCTAAGGCAGAAGAGGACTGTCTCACACACTGTTCCTCATGGCTGGTGGTTTTAGACGAGAGGAAATAGCCTGGGGGCCAAGATGATAAAGGAAGATGAAAAGGATTCCTCCCGATTGCCAGAGATGAAGACGAGTGGCCTTGAGTCGGACGTCTCTTGCGTAATGGGAGCCATAGACAGACCCTGACTCTTCTGAGTATAAATGAGACTGTATTTTGGGTGGATGCTTTTTGGTTCAAGCTAAAGACTTTGTGGCCTGATTTTGGAGCCCTCCGCCCCAGGGGTTGAATTTGGGGGGGACTGTTTGTCCCGATGGAAGAGTTGGCTGGTTTTTGGTAGTGAGCCAAACATCCTTAAAGGGAGCCCTATCTAGTCTTAGTCCCTGTACGGTGGTGAGAGCACTGTGACAGGGAAGAAGAGAGTCACCATGGTAGAGTTTTCCGGGTGGTGCCATGAGTGACATGGGAGCACGGGAAAATGGACCTGTGTTTTCCTGTGGGGGGGTTGTCCGTGGGGCAAGAGAGACTCTCTCGTTCTCTGGATGGATTGAGGATTGTTTTTTTAAACGATAATGGCTTGTTAGGTACCCAGGGTTGTGAAAGGTTTAAGCAAGTAGATATGAGGGTATGTGCTGGTGTCAACTGTTGAGCATTGTAAAGGATGGAAATTGGGGGGAGGAGGAAAAGTGTTGTGAGAGGTTTCTTATTCTGTCTTTGGGTGATTGGGTTCTCTTCCTGTGTTTTGTCATCTATTGTCAAGTAGTTTAATAAATGTTTTTTTTTCATATTTTAAGTGATAGGCCTGCTTCTGCTCTGTTCTGCTCTGTTCCGGTACATCTCACAGTAGTGTACTAAAAACTACATCCTCATGGGTGCACTGGCATTTGTCCAGTGTCAAACCATGACAATGTGGAAAAACCTGAGCGTTACACAGTTTAAGATATTTAAGGCACTCTGTGAAGAAAAAAACCCAAAAAACCACAGGTCCCTGAATTTGAAAACCTAACCAAGGAAACAAACTTTTTCCATCCTAAGATATGTTGCTTAGGGTTTCATAAATTCAGTTTCATGAGCAGACATGCAACTGAGATTTTCATGAGTTCATAGCAAATGTAGACCTTTTCTGCTCTTTGGTTTGGAGCAAAGAGAAAGATGAAAGACATCTTATGAATAATAATGGTAATTTCCAGAGGGATTTAATTTTTATGTGTGCTGACTGCAAGGAACTTAGAAGCATGAGATTTATTTGCTTAATGGGATAGGCAGCAGTTGAACAGCATTTGTCAATAGCTCAGTGATATCTAAAATTTGAGATTAGATTTGCCCAGTAGTGTATTTATCAATTGATATACATATAAATGTACATATAGGTGTTGATATAGGCCTTCAAAGGGACTGAAGGTGGTTTGTTAATTTTTTTTTTTCAGGCTTATTCTTAACATTGTAAAGAAGTTTTGAAGCCGTCATTAAGAAACATCTTTATGTAAATAAAATGACAGAGAATTAAAATATTTCATTAGACAAAGAAATAGATATACCAGCTAATATGACAAGACCTTACTACCTCCTTGAGTATGGATAAAAAAGAAAAAAAAGAAAACAATTATGGAAAATATACTGAGGAGTATGAAAATATTCCTTTTCCCCCCTAAAATTAGTGAAAAAAATTATTCATTATGTTAATCCTGAACTATTGCTCATTTATTTTTTAAAAAAATTATTCATTATGTTAATCCTGAGCTATTGCTCAACTTCTTGAAATATAGATTTTTTTTTGTCCCATTTACCTCAGATAAACTTTTGAAAAAGCAGGCTCAGTAATGAGTAGATTCAACAGTCAACATATAAATTCCAAGCTAAAAGAACTATCTGACTGTTCCTGTTTTTCATATGGAGATGAATAGAATATTTTCCACATTGCTGCAGTGTACTACAAACATACCTTCTACAGTTGTCCCCAGAAGGAAATGAGCAGTCTCACACAGCTGATGTGTAATTGGGAAAGGAAGCAGAAAGAGCTGAGAGTACATTACTAGATTCTACAATTCATGTGTAGAGACAAAATACCAGAAGGCAGGACTTCTCCCAGTTTCAGCTAGGCATGTGTAATATAATAACTTCTTGGACCATTTTTAAGGCTTATGTTCCCCTTTTCCATATAGATCAGCTGGTGATCAGATTCTGGTGCCAGTACCTGTGATAAACTTCATAGTCTAGGCAGGGGCTTAAAATGACAACAAATAATAGCAGCAGAGAAGGCTGCAAGAAAAGTATACAGTGGAGTTTTAGTTTTGAAGAAAACTAGCAAGGCAATTGGATGACATAATTTTGCACAGAAAGTAAAAATACAATACAATCAACTGCTGAGTTAAACAACATTGTCACTTTCGTATCTTTGTTGACTCAAAAATCTGGCTTTTATCAGATATGAGGAATGGATAAACCATTTGGCAACAGAATTACACAAAGGGACACAACTATTCTTGTCATAATTCTGAAAAAAAATCATTGCACAAAAACATTGAATACTTGAATATGTTTGCTAGATCACCACTTACCACACATTGCAAAGAACAGATTCAGTTTGTTACTACGGATCCCTCTAAAGCAAGCAGAAAGTTAAAGAGCTGGGAAAAAAGCTGTTTGTGTGTCACCAAGGACATAGAGTTACTTTTAGAAGCATCAAAATATCAGGGAGACATAAATCATTATTATGTGTAGGTACAAGATGTATGGGTTTCCTTGTCTTTGGACAGATTACAAGGACCATCCTCTTGGAAAGAAAGGAGAACTAAAAATATTTTGTGCTAGCAGTGTCTTCTCTTAATAAATGGTGGGGTATTTCTGTCTATAGAATCTCAAAAAGGACTGCATTGTGCATCAGGAATTATAGTTTGTTTATGACATGAAAGTATAAACATTGTAGTTTAATTATAAGGATGACATCGGATGTGATCAGCTGTATAGAGCACTACATTTTAAAAATCAGTTCAGGTGTGCTGATTTACACTTCAAAATTTGATATTCTGTCTCTGGAACAGAGGTGACAAAAAGTATAACTCCTGAAGAGGTGTAATATGTTTTCCTGATAAAATAATTTTCTGATAACATTTAGACTGAAAAAGAAATATGCTGTAGTCCTCCCTCTGTTACAAAATCAAGTCACTTAATCTGCCTGGTTGAGATTCACTTCTATTCTGCAACAGATTTATGCATCCTCTGAGACTGAACTTGAAGAAGCTACTGATCCTCAGACCTGAGTGAATTTACCCTGTTACTCAGCTCCTTGTCTGGAAATCTGGAATAACGGCTTTTCTACCTGCCAGATTATTTTAGTAATACTCTTCATCCTTCACACATTGCAGATGTTGGAGGGCATTCTTTGTGTAAGGTTTGCATTCTACTACAAAACCAAGTGAATAACATGATATAAGTGATTCATTTATTTTAATGCAAATTGTAGCAGAATGTACTGCTTAATTAAAGTAGTCTTATCTTGAGGCTGAACATCCCTATTCTTTGACTGTGGATACAAGCATGCTACTCAAAGCATTTTTAGTAGTATGTTTTTGTTAGTTCAGTATTGTGCAGCTAACTCACATGCACACTTTCCAGGCTGAATTGATACAAATCGTGTTTTTCTCTTCATGCTGAAGCATTGCTTGAACTGTTGTGACTTGCCGAACTTTAAATATTCTTTGTCTTCTCTGAGAACAATTCAAGGCCATCAGATAATGTGGCAGCCATTCATTCTGCAGCAAAGCATGTGGCTTAGTTGCAGAGATCGAAGATTTAGCACAAGAAACACTCCTCACATTCTTGAGGAGTACTAGCAGCCCACTGCTGATATTACCCTGAAATGAATGCGCTGTCTTTCTTTATTCATTATTCACTCCTTTTCCTTTTAACTAAAGTCACTTTAGGGTGGAGCGTGTGTGGCGAATAATAAAAAGAAAAGACCTTGATAGGTCTTATTTCATCTCTGACAGACTTTGATTCAAACCTTTGGGTTACGAAGTCTGTTATTTTCCATTTGACTTAAACAAGATTTTTGCTATAACCTTATTCAGAATCCTTCTGAATTCTAAACTCTTGACTTTACGCTTCCCATGGAAATGAATTCTGTAATCTGATTTTTCACACGAGAAATATATATTTTCTGTATTTGGTAATTTTTATTGTATTCAAGGATTCTTTTGCTTTTAATATTTTAGAATATTACCCCATCTATTAAATCTATATATCCCCATATCCAGTCTTTACTGTATTGGTTTACTAAGTTGGGTTCAGCTGATGCTATCTCTGGGAAACTCCTGTCCTTATCTACTCCTACCTTGAAGAATTTTCTTCTTATATGTAATCGAAACATTTCTTTGTCAAGTGTGTCCATTGCCATCTGTATTTTTTAGCACAAACTATTAGGTAAACAAAAACTACGGCAAGATTTCCTTCTCTTCTGCACTCTAAACAAATTTATTTTCTTCTGTCTCTCGCTACATCTCTCTAGTATTCTAAACAGAATCAATAAAATTTAGGAAAATAACTTTGATCTCAAAATCTCTCTCCACTGCCATGGATGGATGCAGAGAATTAAAAAGTACTTGAAAAATTTTTATCCATTGTGCATTAATCTACACAAATATACATACACAAACACTCTAGTGAATCACTGGTCTGTAGAATGAATTTTCAATGACTTATAAAACAAGAATGTGTGCATGGTCTGATCATTGAAGAAGAAGATACTGGAATCCCTGGGACTACCTGAAAGCAATCCTGGGATAGCAAGGTAAAGTATCTTAATAAAGAAATGTTAAGAAATTTGAGAAATTTGAGTGTTCTATCAAGGAATTAAATCTTCCTGATTTAAAGTAAAGAGACATATACAGAAATAATATCAGAGAACCATATCTTGAAGAGTGCAGAATAAAAACAGAATCCTATTTGGGGAAAATCTCAGCACCATTGTATTGGTATTTCTCAGCAAGATCAAGTATATAATAAATATTAGATAAGTCATAAGAAATAAAATATTTATTATACAACATATTGATAATAATAAATAAAACATATTACTATAACTACATAAACTTTTGATTTTCCAAAACTGATAGCATAGATCAAATTGTCTTTAGATTGCTTATATGAGATTTCAGCATAAACTAGTGTCTGGGCTTTGCTGCTTCAAGCCAGAACGAGCAGAACTGATCACTGTAGTTTCCTGCAATTTTACCCGTGTAAGTGTTATCTCAGAGGAAACAGGTCTATTACTTGTTTTTGTCTGCTACCTTATCACTGTCACTTGATTCTACATTTTTGCAACTCATACATAGTCCAGTTTCCTTTACTTCATGTTTACTCCCTGCAAAGTCTCCAAAATCTTTCTCTTTAAATCTAGGGTCCAAGCGTGAATACAGCATCTAGGATGTGGTCTAAGAAATGTTAAGTAGAGATAAATAATCAGTTGTCTTGACCCATGCTCTTGCTCTTGCTAATGCAGCTAGTGCAGCACACCACTAGCCATCACTGAGAGGCTGTTGCCCAGGTGATATGGATTCATGGTATTTTCTGGGAACTCATCTATGAAGGCCTCCTGGCATTTTCACCTGGCTTCCTCTTTGTTGCAATTGATTGGTTCTAAGCTTTGTATGTTAACTAGCTATTCACGGCTTTATGCCAAGAAACTCTGAAGATTTGAAGGAGGCCAAAGTCTGCTCTCCTGAAGTCCAGCCCTAAGGTGATCAAACTCCACCATTTCATGGTCACTGCAGCCAAGGCTGCCTTTGAGCTTCATATTTCTCATCATTCCTCATGACATTGATGATAAGAACAATGTCCACCATAGCACCTCTCCTCATTGGTTCCTTTACCTCTTGGAGAAGCAAGTTACCATCAACACGTTCTGGGAACCTCCTGGGTCACTTGTGTCCTGTTGTGTTGTCCCTCCAACAGATATTCATGTGGTTGAACAAATGTGAGGCTACTGCTACCTTTCTACAGAGGGTCTCCTCTGATCAGTTTCCTGGGCCGTGGGGCCTGTAGCAGACTCCCAGTATAATCTCACCTGATTCTGCCCTCCCTTTAATCTTGACCTTTAATTTCTCAGTCAGTGCCTTTTTCATTCTCTCATAGAACTCACTGTTTTCCTCAACAATAAAATGACTTATGATAAAAACCAGTATTATGTTCAAATCTCCTCTATATATATAAAAATAAGTAATAAATAATAAATTGATACTCTATAAATAATAAATAAATAATAATATTGAGATAAATATATTGAGACTCTACAATTAGAATCCAAAGGAAATTAAGATTTATCTGTTTTATTTACACAAGGGCCAAATATTCCATGCGAATTGACAGTGAGCTCCACAGGTTTTGTGTGAAAGGTAAGTGACCTCAACTTTCCCTTCTTTTGTGTCAGAATAAGTAGAATTAGTCAAACTTTTTTTTTTTAAAGTGAAAATACCCCTTACTAAGATAAACTAATTTCCTTCAAAAATTTCTTTTGATGAAAAGAAATCTAAGAAAGATCAAACTACTGGGCAGTCACCACTCCACAAGAGGATAACTAGATCACTTACTGATTTGCATTCACATGCCAACTGACATCTGATGCCTCAGAGCAGAGTACAAAGTGCCCCTGATTTAGGATATCTATACATAATCTTTCCCAGTAGGAAAATCGTTTAGTAACTCAAAGAGATATGATATACAAGTTTTCCTAGTGTGACTCCAGAAGTGTAATAAACAGTTTTTCAAAGAAGGTATTAGTCATCCTTTCTACAAGAATTTTTTTAGGATTTGCATTATGCATGGAAATAAGCAGTAAAACTTTGCATGATTTGTATACCTTCAAGAGCAAGTGTGAGCAAATACTTATAAGCAGTAATAAAAAGCTACATACATTTCCTATACCTCCAGCTCAATCTTTCCTTGCATGTCAAAAGGGATCAATTTACATTTCAAATAGTAAGCTTTCTTTGCTTCCTGCAGCTCCTGGCAGAGGCAGCAAATTTTCAGTCTGAATTAATGGAAGTGACAAAGAAACAAATGCCATTTTATCACTTTATAATCCAGTGAATCAAGGATGATCCCTACAATGGGAAACTTTTTCAGATATCTTTGTAGCTGAGATATGCTCTACTACAAAATAAATTTTATTGAAAAGATACAGCTAATTTTATATACCAGATACTGAAGTCTCCTCTAATTCCTGCAGTTTTTGTGCTACAGTTTTTAATCCAAAAGGCAAGAAATCAGTCGACAGGAAATGGCTTAAGCTGTGTGTTTAAAATGTAGTTGGCACCTTCCTTAAGACACACACAGAGAGTTCAGAGCCTTACACCAGGCTTAGTACTTGGACAGATTGATTCCCCAAACTCTTATCCTTCCTAACATTTTTTCAGCTTTATTGACATCAGTGACCTTGGATGGATTCTTAATTAGGCATTAATTAGATCTGCTCTGAGCAGAATAAAATGACACCATATTAAAATTGTAAGCAACAGCCTCATTATGCTAAAGCTACAAGGGCTGGCAACACCAGTTAAGGGGAACAGATGTTTGGAGCAGAAGAATCTGAGAAAAGAAAATGGCAAAAAAAGCATCCAGTGAAATTGGGCCACAGGTTTGTTTCATTTTAAAAAATATTTTGTCACCTCGTGTGTCACTGAAATACTGCATTTCTAAAAGAAGATCTTTCAAACACTGTTGTTTTTTTAAAGTCAGGTATTCACTTTCTTGTGACCCTAATGTATGTTAGAATTTCAGTAAGGCGCTTCTTTCTGAAACTGGGGCACAAGAGGATGAGACAACACTGTTGAGAAACCCTTTTTAGCATTACTGAATTCAAGGTGTCTCAACCTCATTTTCACTGTACCACAAATAACACAAGTCAGTGTCACTATGGTACTATTACTATTATCTCTGATTTTATATGGATGCAAAAACTATTAGATAATTCCAAGGTAAACAAGGAAAATGATGACCCTGAGATTAGCTCAGTTAGGCAGAGTACGGTGTTAATAATATTGAGTTCAATTCTCTCTCCTGTGGACCATTCTCTTAAGAGCTGGATTTGGTTATGCTTCTGTGTCCCTTTCAACTCAGATGATTCTGTGATACTTCTCTTTGTTGGAGAAGTGTTCATTTTATGTTGTCAGAATAATCTTTTCTGTCACTGTATTTTATGAAGGCCAGGAGTGACAGGAATATATGTAGAAGATTCAACACAGTATAAAAAGTTATGTAACATGTATGTGATTCCTAACATAAAATGCATAATATATAATAGCCAGTGGATAATATTATTTGAATATAATGTATAAAATATTATTTTGTATGATATTTTAAATTATAACACCACAACTCTGTTTAAAATTTTTCAGAGTTCTGTCTTTATTTCATGTGTTTATATTGTTTTTAATGGAGAATGAAATGTTTAATAAAATTTCCTGAGCACCACTCAGTCTTATTTCCATCACTGAGCTAATTATTGTGCAGTTAACAGTACAAGAAAAATATTTCTGTATTTTTGCTGATCTCAGACTTTCACAAATTTCATTCTCACTTATTCATCTCTCACTCAGACAGGACTTACTCTGTCTACTGAAGGCGGAGAAGAAAGGATCACAGAACTGTGGGCAAAAAGTAAATAAAATATTAAGACTTAAGCCACAGAGTCCTCATTCATTCTGGACTGTATATATACAAATATACCTCCCTTTCACCTTCCCAGAGTTATCTAGCCAGGGCAAGAACAAACTGCAGATTCCACAGCAAAACTCTATCAGAGGAAAATGTATCCTCCACTCCACCTCAACACATCTTCAAAAATGAAAACCTTGAGGACGTCTGTGTGTTGAATACCAGTATCCACTGTAACTTGCCTTTTCATAAAAACAAAGACAGGACTACCCCTTTGTACAATTTAATTTCTCTTTACAGTTTTAATTTTAAAAGCTTAGGCTAGAATTTAATTGGAACATTGGAATTTTAGTAATGCCACTGGTATCTGAATTAGAGGTATTTTATAACATAAGAGGTTGATATCTTTTATTATAGAATTCTTTTAAATTTAAATAGTGCTTGCATTCAGCCTCCACTGATCTGGTCTTAAATGTATTTTCTGGAAGACTTTCTTAAGAACGAAGGAAATGCTATATTTGACTAGATGTCTGTCTAAAGCTATCTTAAAAGAAGAGAACTGTTTCAATTATAATCAGTATGATATGAACCATATCAAGTTTAGAAACCCCATTTAGAGGCAGGTAAGATGTAATTTAACCTCATAAGGAGTTTTCTCTTTGACCAGTCAAATGTCTGGTTTGTGCTTTAAAGAACAGCTTCAAATTTCTTAAAAATATTTATGAAATATTTTTACAATAAAATTTTTACAATTTTTCATTTTACAAAAAAGTTTAAATATCTTTAAATTCTACTAATTTTCTTGCCTCACGGCAACCTTCTGGCCATAGAAACTGCTGATTAATTACACATTAAAAAAAATAAAAAAGATGGACTTGTTTTTACTCCTCCTGAGCAAGTAAATTGCACCACAGGAGTCAAGATCTGAGTCTCCTTTCTCTTCCAACTTCTTCATATTGAAGAGTTGAACACAAAAGATGTAATGCAACGGGAAAGTAAGCCCCAGTCTAACAATGACATAAGCATAAATTACAGCCTCATCCAGAAATTGTGACAAAGACAAAATAATTGTTTGAGGGCTGTAATGGTGTGTTTTGGGGCTTTACCAGTTTTCTATATGTATCTGTTTGGTTTATACTGTTTCACAACGGTTTTTCCCATGTACGTACCCCAGGCTTTACCTCATTATGGTTTACCCCAGTTATCATTATTAATCAATCATCATTTATGGGTCACCTGGGTCCTGTCTGTCACTTCAGGGCCTCACCCAGATGTCTAGAAAATTCCGGTGAGGACTCTGAGCAACTGGCAAGGTCTAGGTGCCCCTTCCCCCTTTGTTCCTTGATTTGTTCTATGGGTGGTCATTTAGGTTTGGGGTCACTCCCTTCCCATTCTGGATTTGTTCCAAGCTGTATCCTCCCTACTCCTTTACCCCCAGATTTAAGGTGAAACCCCGGGAGTTCAGTGGTCTTCGGTGAGCCGACTCCTGGATGAAAGAAAGTCGTGTGGATTGAATAAAACCCAGTTGAAGTTCCCCACCAGAGTTCCATCCCTTTATTTCTCGCATTGTTCACACTTCTGCCGAGGCAAAGACCCACTGGATCAGAACTGTATTCCAGAATACAGGGCCGTACCTTTTTTGCAATGCCGGTGCCAGAGCTGGCCAGGAAGTGCGGGCGAAAGCCCCAAGAGAAGCACCGCACCATCGCAGTGGGCCAAAATCCAAAGACAGCAACACTGTCAATAATTATCTCTAACAACCTAAATGTGCCAGGGAATCCTTTGGGCATGTTACACTAATCACCTAATAAAGATCCCCTTTGGTATCAATACTGCTTCCTCCTATATTTCCTGTGGCCAGTAATATCTTTACCTCATATAAAAGTGATACCACTGTCCTCGTTTAGCTCAGCAGAAATGTAGGAGTGTAGGGCACCCTGATATCTACTCTCACAACGAAGATTGTCTTCTTCAACATTAAAGAACACTGAGAGAGACCAGCCTTCTGTGTAGANAAAGAAAGAAAGAAAGAAAGAAAGAAAGAAAGAAAGAAAGAAAGAAAGAAAGAAAGAAAGAAAAAGAAAGAGAGAAAAGATTACTCTTCCATATCAATCTTTTCAATTGAGCTTCTGGTACAATGTCCGTGTAACAAAATCACTACATATATGCAAGGGAAAACATTTGTTTAAATGGTTTAGAAATAAACTGAGTTAATCATGACAAAGTGAAATACTGTTTGAACATGCATGAATACTTAAAACGTCACAAAACATGAGGAAAAAATATGAAGATTTGAAGTAGACTGAAAAAACCTGCCATCCCACCAAGGCATAACTGTTTATATTACATTTTTCTTCTGTTTTCCCCAAGCCCAGAAGCGTTTAATTAACACTTCATGCAAAAGACACTGTTTGAAGTCATAGCACTAATAAAATCAATGGCAAAGCTGTCAGCAGCTTTGTAAGAGGCAGGGTTTCACTAGCGGCTCCTCCAGAAGGTCTGAATTACATTTTTCTTCAATTTACCGGGGTCTTTTTTGTTTATTTTTTAATTTTTGCTATTATTATTATTTTTATATTTTTAATTCTTTTTTCTAAACAATAATTGAAAGGATATCTCTAGCTTTCCTTATTCATGAAAGAAAAGGAATTTAGCAGGGCAGACTGTAGGCAAATGAGGAATATGAAGGCATCTGCTTCATGGAAATGATCCCATCAAGGACCTCTTCAGTGCAAAGGGGATAATAAATTAAGGTGGAAGTGGTAAATAAGAAGACAGAGACACAAAGCCAGCAGACAAGAGACAGCAGAGTCATTACCAAGGACAAAAGGTCTTCAGTTACAAGCCAAAGGCCCATTAAGAAACTATAGGCACAGCTTTGGAGAGGAACAGCCTGGACTTTTTCAGTCATAAGAAGGAAACAAGTACATGGGGATCTGTGATATTCAAGGGTTGTGTCAGTGGGACCACACAGACTTGGGAGGGAGCATGTGGGAGAAGGAGGTGGGAAGGAGAAATGGCCTAAGGGACAGACAAGGCTGTGTATAGAATGGTCCAGCTGAATGCAGGCCATGGCCCATCAGCAGGTTTATCTCCCAGCCCTGCAGCTGTGCTCTCCTTAAATCCAGTGGTAGATCTCCCTGTGCCGCCTCATCTGTTATCCTGTACAAGAACAAGAGGGTTTAGGTGATTTTATCCATGTATGTAAATGTCTGAAGGGAGGGTGCCACAAGAATGGAGCCAGGCTCTCACATTACTGCTAAGTAATAAGATGAGAGGCAATGAACAGAAACTGGAACACAGGAAATTTCACCTGAAGATGCTAAAGAACTTTACTGTGCCGATGACGAGCACTGGAACAGGTTGTCCAGAGAGGTCTCTTTCTTTGGACATATTCAAAAGCTGTCTGGACACAAACCTGAGCAATGTGCTCTAGGAGACCCTGCTGTAGCAGGGAGGTTGGACCAGATGGGCTCCAGTGGTGTCTTGCAGACTTACCCATTATGTGACTCTATGAGAGAGAGGCTGGTTGCTGTGGGTGTGAGTGGACTTGACCAGAAGCTATTGTGAGATGGGTGTACAGGATTCCTGGGATGCTGATGCCAGCAGCTGGAGCCAGTGGAATCTCAGTGACATCAGCTGGGGGCTGGTGGGAGACTTGGCCTCAGCTTCACTGTTACATGGTGTGTTTTAGGAAAATCAACTACAGGTGAGTGAGGTGAGTGAGGGGCTATCTGCCAGGTGCCTGGTCCTGGCTGCTGGGATTGGAGACAAATATCTCCTCTAACCTTGGTACTAGGCAAGGCACCAGTCAGACAGCAGGACTGAGCACCTGTATATGAATCAGGGACCTGTGGGACAGGTAAGGGGTCCCAGGATCCATGAAGAGGTACTAGGTGGACAGAGGTACAATATCAGTGCTGAAGGGAACCACAAATGTTTATGTGCTTGTGACTGGAGAAAGGCAGATGTGTGTGTGTGTGCATGCACATGCACTAGTGACCTTCAATCCTAACCAAGACACAGCTGGCTGTCTGCATGTGTGTTTGTGGGGCACCACATCTGGGTGCTGCTGACAGCAGTGCTTTGTCTGAGGCAGCATGTGGTATCAGACCTGTGTCTGCGGGTGTACATTTGTGTCTATGTGTGTGTCCTTGGGATACATGCTCAGGTTTTCCACCAACTGGACCTGCAAACACCTCCCAGCCTAGGCAAAAACCCTGGCTCCCTGGGCATGAGGAACTCCCAGCCTTGGAGTTACTGGAGGCAGCTTACAACATTCCTGTTATAAAAGATTCATAGCCAATTTAATATGAAGCAATTTTATTTCACTATGAAAAGCGATCTCGGACAGCCACAATAAAAGAGACAACTCCGATCCCAGGAATCGAATGTTGGGTGAACGTAGAGTCAACCCCAATCGAGCCGAACTCCTCCCTTTCTCTGAAACTTTGAAACACAAACTCCGTGTTCTGGGCGACAGTTTTTATACAGATTATTTCCCTTAAGGCAGGGTCTTCTGTCCACCTTTGTTCAGTTTGCATATTCATGTAACTTCTCTCTTGCATTTGGTTCTTTGAAGCCTCTTTCTGGGCAGGGATGAGGGTTTGATTTGATTTAGGGGAATCTGGCATTGGGATGCACAGCTCTGGCCGTCTTATCACTGATCCATATCCGGTATCAATCACTGGGTGTATTCTGGCCCATCCCTGGTAACAAGCCATCTCCGACTGGGTCACTTCTCTTCTGTTGTAAATTCCAGTCTTCCTCAGTGCCACCTGTGTTTCACAACCACAAATCCGCCTCCTGCTTAGGGTTTTCTTACAGTATTGGATTCTTCAATTTCCAAGAGCGAATTAATATATATGTCATATATCACACTACATTAGTTTGAAGCACGAATTTATCTTATAACATATACCATAATTCCTAAAAACAAAGAAAAAGAAAAAAAGAAAACTGTTAAAATTATGGGATTTTCTATTCTTTGAAGAATTTAAGCAAAAAAAATGTACAAACCATCCAATAACTGAAAGAGTTAATAAACGTTAATGTGCACACCAGACCCCCACTGCTGTAATTCTCATTTACCCCTCATTTCGTACCTGTCTCAGAGACATCACCATCATTGAATCATAAAATTAGAGCGTGGTTTTTGTTGAAAGGGACCCTAAAAATGAACTAGTTCCAATCCCTCTGCAATGGGCAGGGATACCTTCTGCTAGATCAAATTGCTTAGGGCCCGATCCAACCTGGTTTTTTCATGTTTCCAGGGATGGGGCATCCACAGCTTCTCTGGGCAACTTCTTTCAGTGCCTCACCACCCTCACAATAATTTCTTCCTAATATCTAATCTAAACCTACCTTCTTTCAATTTAAAGCCTTCACACCTTGTTCTATCACTGCACAGCCTAGTAAAAAGCCATGCTTCAGCTTTTTTGCAGGCCCCTTTAGATAGTGAAAGGCCACAACAAAGTCACCTTGGAATCTTCTCCAATCTGAACAACCCAACTCTCTCAGCCTTTCCTTGTAGTAGAGGTGGTCCATCCCTCTAACCACCTGTTTGGCCCTTCATGACTGCCTTTAATCCATAGATTTCCTCTGATTATTTTCTACCTTAAATTTCCCCCAGATATTACCACACTCCTCTGCAGTGCTGGCAACCAGCAGGGAACACATAATATCTCCCTTAGGAAGCCAAAAAGTGAAGGGGGTCCCCAAACTTTACTTTCACTTTCAATTTTTTATGTATTCTTATTCGAGTTGTGTTAAAAAGTAAAAAATATTGGTAGAACTCCAGCACAAATTCACATGCAGTATGCTTTTCTGTATCTTGACTAAAATGTCCTCAATTCAATTCTGTTTTGTAGCTAGTTGAAAAACCACTGTGTTGTGTCATTTCTACAAAATGTAGGCAGATTTAAAATACGTAGTAGAAATGTGACTCCGCTGAGGGATACAACCATAAACAAATAGAGACAATACATGGAGGTCATGGTACAAGATGTACCCGTTACTGTTTTCTCTAGGTGATATTTTTAAAAGCTGTATATTCACTGGAATGGCCTTGTCTTGATTGAACAACAGAAAAAAACTCGGGTATTTTACATCAAGAGTACTTCAATCAAGAAACATGACAAGTTTGACATTTAAAAAGTGAATGATGTGACAGTCACAACAAGATACATCTTACAGCTACATCAGTGGATTTACACATTTGCAAGAAGTCTGAATGATGTCTTCATGAGCAGGTGGTGTTTTCAACCTGAAACTCTTCTAAAGCTATCACTCACATGACAAAAAAAATGTATAATTTCATAGCTGACAGGTTTTATAACAAGTGCTGCTTGAGAGAAGGAAAAGATCTGATAAAACATCATGCAACAGGTCATATCTAGGTAAACATATCTCCAGATGTTTACCATAGTAAACTACCAAGACAGCTTTATAGGCAGACAAAGTAAAGGGGGGTTTGAGTGCTGGTGTGTCCTGATTTCAGATAGATTAAATTTCTTCTCAGTAGCCAGTACATTCCTGTGTTTTGGATTCATAATGATAATAATGCTAGTAATACAATGATGTTTTGGTTTTTTACTAAATTTGGTTTATCCTAAAGTCAAGGACTTTTTTTTTTTTTTATGTCTCATGCTCTGCCAGCTAGGAAGTACACAAAAGAAAAGCGGGAGAGAGCATAGCTAGGACAAGTAATCCAACTGGTAAGAGATATTCTACAACTGTAGAACATCTTGCCCAGTATATGAACTGGAGGAGTTACCTAGCAGGAAAGCCCACCTGGGTTCAGGAACAGGGTCTGGCACAGGTCATCAGGTGGTAAGCAACTGTGTCGTGAATCACTTGTTTGGGTTTTTTCCTTTCCATTATTACTATAACCAGTATTATGTTTTTCCTACAGTTATCGGATATTACTTTATTTTTAATTAATAAACTGCTCTTATTTTAATCTACAAGTTTTACTTTTGATTCCCCTCCTCATTCCACCAGTGTGAGGTGGAGATAAGGGGGTTGACTAAGTGGCTCTGTGGTGTTTAATTTTCAGCTGGGAAAACATGACAATGTGTTGCTGTTTTTGTGTTAGCGACATATTTTTATTTTAAGGTAAGAAGAAACAAGATAACACAGACTTATTTTTCAGGAGGCTTTTTATGTGCCACCATTGGGATATGTATTCCATTTTTAATAAAATTTAACCAAAAATCACAATTTTCTCATCATCAATGTGAAATGAGTAACAATGTAAGAACAAGCAGTATGAGATGTCTGATTCCAGTAATGCAGTAACACCTAAATTGGAACTTGGACATGAATTAAAAATCTAAATACGAAATTTTCACCCCAAAACATTCTCAACCATTGACTAAGTCCAGAACTATTTACACACTATATGTACTCTACCACTAAAGTGTAGTGCAGTATACTTAATTCTGCTGAAGTTATGCCATCTTCCTGCCAGCTTGGTACGTAAATGTTCTGCAAAACATATTGTATTCTAAGGAGAAACATAGGTTAACTGAAATGTTTTTGTAATATGTAGGTAAAATTTAAGATGTGTGAGGCCTGAAAAGTGCTTTAAAATGGACAAGACTGAAAAAGTGAATGGGAAAAAATAATAATGGAAGTTACATGGGAGTTACTGTATCATAACAGCATCAAAACAGAATATGTAGTTCTGTTATGGAAGACATAATCAGATAATATCTCTTCTGAAAGATGTGACACATGACTCATCAGATCTCTAACAACTAATCTTATTAAGTCTGTCAAACCAAAGGTGACAATATAACAGGATGATATAATTGAAGAATATTAGAAAAAAAAATTTTTGAGAACTGGCATGGGTCTTGAAAAATGTATGAGCAAAGAAGGGTGAGTGCATGTAGGAAGAAGTCATATAAACAAAGGTCTATTAGTTCAGATGAAATATTTCAAGGTACTTTGAAACCAATTTTGAAAGAAAATGATGCAGGCAAAGATAAGTGGGGAAAAGAACTTCCAAACCCCATAAAATTCTATGTGGGTTGCAAAGAGAAAGTTCATGGTAAATTTTAAAATGTATTTCATTTTGTAAAGAAGAATGAACAGTATTAGTCAAATATTTAATCTCTTCATGGGAAATTTTAAGTAAAGTCTGTGAATATGGATATTGGCACCAGAATGTATAACACTATTGAAACTGAGGAACTTGAAATGCCTGTGATTTCTGTTGGAACAGTACCAGACTAGGAGAAAATATCCACTGGAAGTTTTCATGTATCTATTTTGGGACACATCTTGCTTAATATTTTCTCTCTGATTTAAGATTAACCACAAAAATTTAATTTTCTTCATGGCAAAAGTTTAGGAGATATTGTTAAAACAGAGAAAGACTCAAATGTTACACAGAAACATCACAATGAACTTAAAAACTGCAATCATATACTATGTTTTATGTGTGTAGAGAGCTATTTGAAAGCATGCAGCTGTAGAATTAGAAGAATTACATGGAAATTGTTACCCTGAAGAATTTCCTTTGTGCAGATTCTCTCATACTGGCCTTCAGAGAAAAAGAATTAACTGGGCCACATATCAACCTAACATCAGAAAGATTTCTTTTTTCCTACCTAAGGCACATCTTAACTGGTAAGTTCTGGGAGGGCAAAATTTCATGTGTCTGATCTGTACATGCCTGCCAACATCAAGGGTTCATGTCTCTAATATTTACATAAATGTCTAAACCCCCTCTGAATTATAGTCAAATTAAGCTGGTTATGTCCCAGAACTGATATGAATGCAGCATTTTATAACAGCATTCTAGGGCATACAAATTGGAGGGAAAAACAGCAAAGAAGCAGATTCACACACCTGTCTCTCTGTGAATATTATTGTGTTTGTTGGACAGCAGGTTATCAGCACACCTCCCTCACATTTGAGGTTGATCATGCCAGTCAATTGGGCATTACTTTGCACATTTTGGCACATCTTTAGTATGCTGTGGAATGGATCTGCAAAGTTAACACTAGTTTTTCAGAATTAAGATTCTAAATTCAGATCTCTATATGTATCATGAGCTGATATACTTATCTAAAAAATTGCATCTAAATATCTAGATGTCTTTTATCTAAAATAGATGATACAATGATATCTATTTTTCTTTCACTATGATAAAATCAAATCTATCGATTTTATTAAAGGAAGAATATGAATTTCAGAATGGTGCCCCAACTTAATTTTAGTTCTAAAAGTTTTTGAGAATTGTATATATGATTAAATTGCTTGAGCAGTCAGGGTTGGCAACTGGGGGGGAAATATCTTTCCAGAGTTATTTAATATGCTATTTTAAGAGAGAGAATGATGAAACTTTGGTCTGTCTCATTCCTACATTTTTATATTCCCAGAAAGTAAGTTTTCTTTTGAATTTAACTACATCACTTCAGAAAACTTCAGTTATGCTCTAAAATAAGTTTTGCATGTCTTTATACAAAATTCCAATATTCTATTGAGTACAGTGCCCCAAAACCCTCTATCTACTGAAAAAGATAATCAGGTAATGGCAGTGTTCCATTTGAAGTACATGGGCTTCCACATTACCCATTCAACCAAAACCAAGAAAATTAAGTAACAGTTTTACTCTCACACAGCTTATTTTAAATCTTGTATTTATTTTGTTTTAATAGGTCCATTGCAGTGCACCTGTCTCTTAAAGGTTTCCCTCACTCATAAAGATAAAATTAAATAAAAATAATATGTATAAATTAAAAAAAATTGGGCAATTTCTGTATAATTTTCTTTTTTTAAGAGAGGAAGGTATTTCATATTGTGCTTTTTTTTGCTGGCCTTGAAAAAACTTAAGTAAAAAAAAATAGAAGAATTGAACAGGTGCAATTCGTCCTGAACCTCACAAATAATTTTGAAATCTTAAGCAAATCACTCGGTATCGGTTTTCATTACTAACTGGAGGTTTACTGCATTTTTCAAAATGCTAGGTTGAGGTTCATAATCATTTTGAAATCCTTGACCCTACCCTAGAGAACTTTTTTTTTTTTTTTTTTTTGCTAGGAAATGTGTGTACTTATGAAATATTAAAGAAAGAAGGCCTACCAACCCCTACTTCTGAGCACTTTAACTGATTTCTGTCTTCTATTTTTTCCTTTCCTTTGGGAATGGAAAAATGCACAGCATTTAGCATCCTACCAACACTGACTACTGCTGTAAAGCACTAGAAGGGTTCAGTGCAAGTCACTGGGGACAAGCAGCATTTCAAACCTACATAACATTCTGAGAAGTACACCAAAATAAAGTGCAGGTGTGGGTTTCATGGATATTTACTTTAACATGTGTGTGTGTGTTTAAGCTTGAGAGAGATCAGAGGACAGGATTTTTTTACTCTGGAAATATTTTATTAATTGGGAAAATTTTATCTGTACTGAGGAAATAACTTCATATATAAATGCACCTTTTTCTACGGCCTAGATTTTTGTATCTCCTAAACAACTATTAACAGCAATTATCATTGATAATAGAGCAGCATTTTTTTCCATTTGAACATCAATCAATCCAATATTTCCTAGTGATCATTAGTTATGTTTAAAAACTAGATAGCAATAAAATTGTGATTACACAGCAATATGATTCTCTAGAACCAAAAGACATACTTTTTAGTGACTGAGTGCTTCCCTGATTTCTGTTTGAGGAGTCCAGGTAAAAATCTGATTCAAAAGAAAATCTCTAAGAGAAATGCATAAACTGATTTACCAAATAAATTAATCAAAAAAGGGAGCATTGTAACTTCAAAAGAAAATAATTTTCCGCATATGTGGTATGTGGTATCAGATGCTTTAAGTAAGAAAAGTGGACTGGGGTAGGTAGTAAGTAAAAAAACAGCCTAAAGCCTAGACCAACATTACTGTTTTGCGGTCTTTAATACCATCTACTTTCACCCATCATCTTCAGGAATCTGACAGCAGGCCAGCTAACCTGTTACAGCTGCTGTGAAGACTTTGTACTGCCCCATGTAATGAATTTCATCTCTCCCATTTTCTGTCATCCTCATGGCAAAAACACTTATGATGTCCTTTTTTCCCAGAGGTATCATCCAGAGTTTTGTCAATTATAGACTACATGTAAGTGCTGTTGTCAAATAGTGCATAGATGAATAATGAGTTAATTCCAGAGGTATCATACACAAAAGCTAAGCATTTGTTTAAAAGGTGGAGTGAATCTGTCTTTTGAGATCTGGTTCACTAATTAAATTAGACCCAAATAAACAAAAGGCCCAAATCTGTATTAGTTATTCTGACAAGAATGAAAGTTGGGAAACACAGTGAGCAGAGACTATTTTTTCACACTGCAGAGCTAATATGAGGATCAAAATTTCATTTAATGTAGAGATTTTAATTATTGAAGTGCTAGTCTTTTTAATAAAAACAAATTCTTCAGACTTTTCATTCTTAGGGGTGTGCAAACTGGCTGTTTAAAATAACAAGCTAAAATGTGTTACTAAAGGTCTCACTTGAATCTGTTTTTTTGCCTGTTTTTATTTTTCTAAACTTTTTTTGCTATGCTCCTATAAGTTTCCTGGTATTTTCATTTCCCACAGGCTCACCTTGAATAGTGTGGTAGAGTCTTGTGTTTTTGTGAGAGAGATAGAAATAAAACTCACTCTCATTTTCTAGCAAAATCATTCCTTGTATCTGGTAGGAAGCTAGGACAGAAATGAAAGCAGATTCTTTTGCCTTTAATTAGATTGCTATTACAACAGTAGATAGTGAATACATCTGTTGAAATGCCTTTAAATATTGGGTTTAGACATTCTTCTGGACTCCTAGATAAGAATCATCCTCATTTTTCAGTATTACCAACACTTTCTATGACACTGAAGTGGAATATGGTGATATTGATATGAATATTAAGAACTCCCTTGTAAATATTAACATTTAAATCAGAATTCAGTCAAGTGTTACAAAATCACTAATATTGTTAGCATAAGAAATAGTCAACATTATGGAATTTGACACTTGGGGTAAGCTCACTTTAATATCATAATCTTTAATTCAAATTACTTTCATTAATTTTTCCTAAATGTTTTTTTTTGATTAAAAATATACAAGATTTGTATGGAAAATAATTAAATTGTATTTAAATTGTTTTTAAATTAATCTGTTTTTAATACTTCTGTAGTTTAAACTGAAACATAAATAACCATGAGAAGTGGGAAAAGGGATCCTATTTTGCTGCATAATATTTTAAAAATTAAAGGATGGAAAATGGGATGGATGCCAGCTCAGGTCCATCTTAGTACACCAAATGTCCTTTACACTTCCTGTGTTGTGACTACACGTTGCTACTAGAAATTATGGAAATGTTAGGACATTGCACACTTGCAGAATTTCTGGTGGTGTAGCCCAAAGGACTTACCCATAACCACTGCAGCAAAACTGTCTTTTCTCGTGACATTCTATCTATTTAAAAGATGGTTCCTACTACCATTTTTCCACATTTTTCTACCTTTTTCTAATTTTCTTTTAGTTTACCTTAGACTATGAATATTAGGACCTAGAAAGTGAGCTTCTCATTTTAGTTGTACATCATACTTCTGTCTCTGCTAAAGACATCGTTCCACTGCAGTATTTTGACTACACATATTTTTCTTCCCTCCTCCCCCAAATGTGTAGGGGTCTTCACATGAATATCACAGCTGGCACAATCCACAGCTGTTAATTTTTTATTTAGTGTGTTAAAATTGCCACAACCTTTGTGTATTCTCTGATTCCCAAGACTGTTCCAATATTTCTTCTACGTCTCATTTGTCTGCAAGGTGTTACTTTAATGATTTTCAGTTAAAAAACACCAGTGAATAAAACTGGACAAATATCTCTAGTGTTTGAATTCTTTGAAAAATGCCATATATGGAAGGAAGAAAAGTCTAGGATTTAACTTTCTTACTGATTTTTTTCAAAGCTGGCTTTTCTTATGTACTTACATCGTCAGGGCAACAATGATATTATCAACCTACTGAAAAATATATTCAGAAAAAGTTTTCACATTTATAAAAAACTAAATTTAATCTCTTTATATTTCAAATATTTATATATAAAAAATGAAAATATTATCTTATCCTTATAGCCCTCTTTTAAGAAGGTGCTGTGGTGGAATACCACAGTGATCTGAAAATCTTCACAGCCAGAGTAGGTGAATATTCATAGTGATCTCTCCAGAGCATGGGATAAATCCTGAAAGTCAAGTTCAGTTGCCTTAGAGAACAGATGGAACTTTTCATAATCCTCATATAACGTGATTTATTGCACCAATACATAATCATACTAAGCCACCAAGAAATCCTTTCACTTTTAGATAGGCAATTTTTTTGTTTTCTATCATAAAGACATTTAACAATAAAATTAGTGTAGTCCTTAATAAAATAATGCATGTGTTTTTAAAATTTATTTTCCAAGCAAAAAATTCATAGGAATTTTTTTTTCTCCTCTTTCAGGAGGTAATGGAAATTTTTTTTCTTTATTTCATAATTAAAAAAAAAAAAGCAATTCTGTTATATTTTTATATAACCATTCAAAGAAGGAAAAGGTAATTTTTACTGGGGTCATGTCTGGAAAATTGTTCTTTTTCTCCTTAGTACCTGAGTTACTTACACATGAGTTCCACAATCTGAATATGGCTATACAGGTTTGCCAAATGAGACACGCCACATTAGTGAAGTATGTGACAGGCACCACTAAATACCACAGCACAGTAAGATAAATCAACATCATACAAAGTCTGACACTTAGTTTAGAGCAGCTACTCAATAAGTCTTTCTATTGTTGCATCAATTTCCATCAATATGTTCATTCTTTCAGGTCAAGCAGTTAAGGGTCTCCCTGTCAACCAAGGTGAAAAAAAAATTAGTTCTTTCATATCCCTATGTATGTATTGCATATAAATTAATATTTTGCATCAATATTAAGCCTAGAACTCAAAATTATGCTTTTTCCCATTATAAACTGTTGTTTCTTCATTTTTGTGGTTCTTGTAGGTTCTTCTTTCACATCCCTTGTGGTACTGACTATGCAATACTTGTTTGTGGATCCAGGATGAAATTCTGAATTATGAAAACCTTCTCAGTGTTATGGAAATTTTACTTTTTTTCTAGGTTTTAGGAAAAGTCGCCTAGAAGTTCAGATGGACAAAGTATTGTCACCATTTAGAGTATATGCGATGGTTAAATTCATATAGAAAATACCTAGTCACACTAGGTTCTTATAGCTAACAAAATAAATTACAACTTGCTGAAAACCAAGGAGAAAGGGCATAAAATTGACACCACAAATTATCAGATCTCTGCCTATTTCTTTGTGATGACCAGGCCATATATAGTTGCCACATTAGGATGTTCAGCTAATTTCAGATATGTTGAACTATCGTGGCAATAATTCAACATCTTAAGACGTCGCAAGTAAAAGTCCTGAAAGTAGCAATAAGACAGGTAAAAGGCAATGATAGCTAAAATGTAGCTGAGAGAGGTTGATGATTACCTACTTCAATTTCCTTATGTCAGGGCCACAACCTTAGGGATATTTATTGTTGTCAACAAAGTTAACATGAAAGTCAGTAAATTCTTTTGTGTTTGACAAAATAAATGCTTAAAGACAGTTGGAAATCTCACTTATAACTGGTAGAATTTCTTTTTATTTGTATCTGTGTATAAAAGTGACAAAAATTAAAACAAGATATCAGAGTAAATTATTTCATAGTTGTTTTTGTAACAATTGTAATTATCTAACTAAGGAAAGAAAATTAAAAAGAAAATTAGAGAAGAATAGTCCTTAGTCTGTCATCAGCAGCCATCAGCCCTTACTGCAGACTCATAACCTGTCTTCCCTTCTCCCCATCCAACACCTACTTCAGCAATTAATCATTTTCACAGCTTCTTTCACATTCAGCCACCCAGCTTCTTTTATTTAATGTCCCAGAAGTAAGATCTTACACTGTATCCATCTGTTTTTCTCACTTGTATTCTCAATAATATTGAGGATAGGAGAGCAGCAATGTCCTCTATTTCAACTCTTGCAACCATCCTGGTGATCCCTTGATTGTCAGATATACATACTTCATGGAAAGTCTCATTCACCTGGTTCAGCTCTATCCTGAAACATTGATGATGAAGTTTGTGTAAATAATTTATCTCCTAGAATGTACTGAAATTTCTTCTGCAGTTCTGAATATCAAGATTTTATTAAGTTTCATGCCTTGGTTAAATGAGTGTAGAATTCCTACAGAATAGAAAAATTATGTCAGGCTATCTTGACCATCTGTTAATCAATTAATAATAATTTATTCTGTTGAATTTGGAATTTTTTTTCAGATGTACTACTATTTATTTTCCTCAATGTAATAAAAAATGCATTATTGTAATAAAATGGGTGTTGTAGAATAGTGTAGCAGGTTGAACCTGGATGAATGCCAGACACCCACCAAAGCCACTCTATCACTCCCCTCCACAACTGAATAGGGGAGAGAAAGAATTACAAAGGGCTTTCGAGTTGATAAGAACTGGGAAACATCACTCATCAAATACTAACACATGCAAAACAGACTTCAGTTAAGGAAATCAACTGAACTTACTACCAACAAAATCAGATCAGGATAACAAGAAATAAAATAAATCTTAAAAATACCTTTTCCCATCCCTTCCTGCTTCTGAGGCTCTATCTTCTTCCCCCACAGGGGTGCAGGGAGATGGAAATTGGGGTTTATGATCAGTTAATCACATATTATTCCTGCCTCTGCTCAGGAGGAAAAATCCTTCCCCTGCTCCAGCATGGCGTACCTCCCACAGAAGACAGTACTCCATTAATTCTACTAGTGTGAATCCATCCCAAGGACTCCATCAATTTCTCCAATGTGAATCCATCTCAAGGGAGACAGCTCTCCACAAACCTGCTCCAACATGGGCACTTTTTTCACAGGTCCAGTCCTTCAGGCCAGCCTGCATCAAACTGGATCCCCCAGAGTGTCACAGGTCCTGACAACAAATCTGCTCCAGTGTGGGCTCCTCCCTCCACAGGTCTGCAGGTGCCTGCCTGTAGCCTCTTCCAGCTCAGCTTTCCCACAGGTTCACAGGCTCTTTCAGGCATCCTCCTCCAGCATGCAAGTGTTCTTAATAGGCTTCAGGTGCATTTCTGTACCTGTGTGGTTCTCCATGTGCTGCAGGGGCACAGCTGCCTCACCCTGGGCTGCACAGGAATCTCAGCTCCAGCACCTGGAGCACCCTCTGCCCCTCCTTCTCCATGACTTTGGCATCTGCAGAGTGGTTCGTCTCACATGTTCTCACTCTCCTCTCCTCCGGCCACCATTAAATTACACCTGCACAATAACTTTTTTGCCTTCTCTACATGTGTTATCACAGAGGCCTAGCTACTATCTCTGATTGACTTGGCCTTGGCTGGCAGGATATCCATCTTGGAGCCAGCTGCCATTGGCTCTGCCAGACATGGAGGAAGCTTCTGGCTGCTTCTTACAAAAGCCACCCCTGCATCCACCCCGCTACCAAAACCTGGCCATGGAAACCCAAAGAAAAGCTTAAAAGATAAAGTGCACATTGTAGCAGTTCAACTTAGGACTGATTCCTAATGCTAAAAATTTTTCAAATTTTTAAATATAACTACAGTATAAAGAGTGAAAATTTGATCTTTTAATAGGAACTCAAAAGAATCATTAATAGCAAGTAGTATTATAGATAATATTATTTAGGTAGTACCTAAAATGTATATTTCAGCAGTTAAATTACAAAAATGTAGACCTTTTTTTTTTTTTTTACACCTGGTGTCCTGGGTTGAATTCACTCATTTCTAAAGAAAAGAGACAGGATGGGAACCGAGTATGAAAACTGTGTGTGGATAGTAGAAAGAACTAGTAATATAAGATACATTAGAAAAGAAGGAAAATAAGACAAATAAGGAAGAAATATAATGATGCTACGACAAAGTGGCAAAACAAAGTGGGAACTTAAAAGGTTGACATTTGCAGAAATAAAATTATGTAGGATGTGATTTCATTATCTAACTTTTTTTCTCAGTTGACAAAAAGCCCTGTCAGATCAGAAGACCTGCTGCAGAAATAAATAAGCCTCAGGGTATGATAGAAAGTCAAAATCAAGATGAAAAAGAGGTGAAATATGGTAGGTATTTGTCCAAAATGCAGCAATATCTGTGTCTTTCAGATTTGTCTCTAACGACAATTCTATTTTACTAATAGTTTAAATGCCATGTATTGATAAAATAATACCATATGCATTGTCAATTTTCTCCAGCAATCTCATTGTGAGGCAACAAGAATATTCAATATTTACAACAGATATTATGGTGACAATACAACTTTACTTCGATGTTTGGGGTTGTTAATCCTAAAATGGGTAATACTTGAATTGTATTAGGCAGCATTAACCCAGAACTTCCACTAGAAGAATTCAAGAAATTTTTTAGAAGAGTACTTCTTTTCAACTAAATGCAGCCAGGCTTACAGAATATGAGACATAAGAACGTGGTTAATTTTAGTGTAATTACCAACAAATTGAAGAATGTTACCTCTCTGCTGTACCGTAGAACACAACTGTCCCTTCGGTACATGCACATTTAGAAGGGAAGAAATCACTTACATATTGCAGATGGTGTGGTTTAAGTACATTTATAATGAAAGGGCTTATACACTTATATTTGTACTTATACCTCTTCCTTCAAAAGAAAGAGCTAGTCTTCTATGACCTAGGAAACAGGAGAAAGGCAAAGAACAGGACATATCAAAGTCTCAGTTTCTGTTAAATGAGTCTTCTCACCTACTAAAGGCTCAACAGAAGTACTGCTCAAACTACAGTAATTACATTGTTGTGCATCCATTTTTTTTCATTAACTTCATATTTTTAACAGTCTGATATCACTACAAATTGTCCATGACAGTAGCTTAAAAGCATAACCTCCAAAATTGATGCCATACAAGTATTTTGAAAGATATTGGTATTTTTCACTGTGAAGCAACACAGTGATATCATCTGTGGATGACACTGTGGAGTCATCAAGAAAATCTAGATAACTTGGATTGAGGCAAGGTTATCTGCTTTATAAAATGCTTTGTAGAGGCAAACTGCAAAAGAAAAATATATTTCTTTGGTATGATACAGCTAGCAACCTATTTACAAGGACATGAAGTTACCAGAGGAATTTTCTTCAGCATATAAAGTCAGTGAGACATCTAATTCACTGTTTCTGTGAAAGTTTTTAATTCTTGTGTTTGCTACTTCATCATCTAGATCTTTATCTACACCAAATGTAGATATTTCTAGTATTTCAAATCCTGAAGATTAAAATAAGATGGAAAAGGGTCATATGTAAGCAGCAAGTAGATTGACATTTCTTCTGGGACAAAAACTATCACAGAATCACCAGGTTGGAGGAGGCCTTTAAGATCATTGAGTCCAACCCATGCCCTAACACCTCAACTAAACCATGGCACCGAGTGCCACATCCAGGGATGGTGACTCCAGACCACATCTCCAGGCAGACCATTTCAGTATTTTAACAGGCCCTCCATAAAAACTTTTTCATAAATTATATATACCTTTCAGGCAGAAGAGAAGGAATTTCAGTTGCTGCTAGATGCATTAAGTACTTTTTTGAACTTCCAAATTGTTCTTTTTTACTATTTTCGTTCTTGGAGCACAGAGAGGACTTAGTGCTGGTCAAAAAACAAGGAGAGTTTATGCACTATTTTTATGTGTGTAGAGTCCACAATAGCTACATAAAATCTTGTTCTGTTAGGTCCTGCAAGCAAACAGAAACAAGTGCATTTCTATCGTGTTTCAAATCTCATTTGTTTACTTATAAAAGGATTGAAATTTCTACTCACTCATTTTATGTTTGCAATATTTTGTTCCTTTAAAGAAACAGAATAGAAATCAACATGAGAAATAGAATGGAAGTAGTCTGAATGGAAACATGCCTGAGGTTTTATGAAGTGAAACAGAAACCAAATGTTCTCTGATCTGTCTTAATCAGAGCTATTTCACAAATATTAAAGTCATAGTTAACAAAATGCACATTGTAAAAGCCTGGAAATAATCGATCTGAACACAATTGCTAAATCTCTGAATTATTAACCAAAAAATCTTTGCACCCTTTATATGTAGTTGGACATGATGATACACATACAAAAAAAAAATAAAGGTAGAATCACAAAAAGAGTTTCTGACTAGGGTATATGGTCTTGAACCTAAAATTTAAGCAGCACATTTTATAGATATTTGATTTCATTATACATCTTAATCCCTTTATAATAATGCTGCTGTCAGCTTTCTTACTTTACTTTTTAATAGACATTAATTTCAACATGATAAAGGTTTTAACTTCAATTGTAAATGCTACAATAAATGTGAATAGATGCATGTTTTACTGTTTTTTAATCTGTTAAATTTCTGTCAGGTTGGATTTAGAATTTCTGTTTTTGTATATTAAAGAAATAAAAAGTTTTCTTAATTATTGACTTGTTAATTTCCTGAACTCTAGACCTTATTTGAAACATATTTCTGCACTGTTGTAAATAATTTTCCATTTATCCAAGTACATTGAAAATACTTACTGAAAAATGATTTTAAACACCTGTGAACAAAAGAGAACATCATGCTTCAGTAAGTAAAATTGTAAAAGTCTTATCTAGATTAGTTTCTTTACTAAATCCCTGGGTAATCACTAGCAGAAATTGGAGATGATTCTTTTAATTTTTTTTGAAATCCAAGTTTCCCAGTGCTTTGAAATAAACTAGCAGAAATTCTTCATGGACTACACTTCTCAAAACAAGCCAACAGGTTTTAACACTCCTCTACAAGCAAACAGTTTTTAACAGAAAATGAATTGAACTAGATGTTTTAAATTACATGTCTCAAAGATATTAAGTCAGTTTAGAAATAAAGGTTTCATTTATGACAGCTTTCTTCCTGCTTATTCTGTTCTTCAGAACATGCTAACACTTTCATGTTCCATTTCATTAAACTGCAGTATTCTGATTGGCAGCAAATCTCCTAGGGTTCCTAAGAGACAATCATCTCCAAAGAATTTCTTAGGAAGGGACATCTTCAATAGCATCCAAGACATAGTTGTTTGATTTTACAGATTTTAGCACTTTCCTTATCTATGAGCCAGAATTTTCAGCTCTTTCCTCTGATTTTCTCTCTCCTTTTCTACCTTTTGAACAGAAACCAAATTGCTGCATTGGCCTTCTCCAAGGGCCATCTTTCAAAACCAAAGAATTACTTGGCATACAGATTGCCACTTGAATATAAATTCACGTTAGCTGAAACTTGCAAATGTCTTGGTCTAAAACTGAGAAGATTTGTTTCCCAGGATTTTTTTTATCCTCAGTGTTCATTTTGAAATTGGTAAAACAACTCTTGGTTTACTTAAATTTCATATATATTCATGATAATATTTTTACATGGTATCAATTGGTAGAAGTCTGTAATGAATTTTAATAATTAAATCTAGTAATCAAATGTCTCCTCTCTTCATGTTTCTAGAATAAGAATATGTTACCTTGACTAAACTGAAGTATTTAGTTCCACTGTGGTGTAAGAGAATGAACTAAAAACTCTTGCTTATGTCCTGGATTTTTCTTCTGGTGAAATATTTCCACCACATGTAAAGTGTAAGACCTTTAATAGTACAAGGTGCAAGTGTCTCAAAAAAATCCCAACCCCTACTGCTTGTGGAAAACAGCCCATCATTATTATAACTGTCACTGAAGTTATGTTAATCTTCTCTGAATTAATAATAAATGAATACAAGCTACTGATACAAATTTAAATAAAATCTAGAAAATATATTATACAAACTGTCTTTTGAAGTATCTAGCTCCAGCTAGACTATATGTCATATAAGACCCACAAAAATACTCTTTCAAAGTAATTCCCCATAAATGTAAAAAATTACATATTCCATTATAGCATTATTCATTAATGACAAGAGAATAATGTATTTTTTTCTTATTTTCATTTCTTGCTGTAAACCATGAGAATAATTTATTGTCAAACAATCAATACTAAGGTTTCATTTAATACATGATCATAAAAATATTATTTTCTGTGCTGTCTTTTCCCCACCCCACAATATTCTAAGATATTCAGTGAGGCTGAAAATTCCCTTTTTTCATGCCAGATAAAGAAAATACCTTTTCTTTTCCTTTCTATAAATTATTTTACAATGAGAGCTAATGATGTATATTCCACACACTGGTGTTTGTCACATAAACTCTACTACATTAATTCAGTGCAAATCTTTAAGCCTGGTCTCCATGTTACACCAAATATTTAAGTACAGAACAACAAAAAAAATCCGTAAATAACTTTTCTTAATGCAAAAGCTGATTTCCCACTTCTAATAAAGAAACGTAATGCTGTAAAACTTAAGGCATTAATGAAAATGTATAAAAGAAAAAAACAAAATATGAATATGCTTATCTTCCTAAGAAATGTTCAGACAAAAAATTTTCAAGGCATTCACATGGTTGAAACTAATATTCAAGAAATAATGGAAAGCATTGAAGAGTCTGATGTTTGAGAATTACACCAAGCACAAATACACTTGAGGTCAGACTGTTTCCCCATTATCTTTAGCCTCTTCAAGAGGTTCCTAATACTTGCCCAAAGGCACAGTGGTCTGTAAATTGACAACTTGTGACCATGGTTGGGCAGAATCACAGTGATTTCTTATACCCTCAGGTAGAAATACTGGAAATAGATCACTATTTTTTGGGGGAAAACCAAACAATGAGAAACCAAACGTNAAAAAAATTAAAAAAGGAGGGTAAGGCAAGTGAAAAAAAAAAAAAAAAAAAAAAAAAGAAATTCCTTAGCCGGGAATTGTTAACTTTAATGAGGCAATGGGGTAAAGTTCTCAAATAACAAAACAAAGCCTCTTTAAGATTCTGTATAACCATTTTTTTTTTATTTCTCCTATTTTTTATGCATTTCAGATGGCTTATTAATTTCCCTAGTTAACAAGTTTCAGGTGAGGGGGAAGGGGTTTAGAGTTTTCAGGGGTTTGTGTGGTTATTCTTAGTCATATCTTTAGCTGTAAATTGGCTGATGAAACAACAGGAACATGAGTGCCTTTAGTTCGAGTAAAACCAAATTTTTCCTTTCCATCCTCTGCGTTTATCTTGTCTTGGAGTTCAAGAAATGGAATATTTCACCAAAACTTAGGAAATAATGTTTTACTTTTCCTTGGTGTATAGTTTAATTCATTTTGCTCTGGATTGGAGCTTCATGAAAAAATACCGTATAGTTTATATATTTAACCATTCTATGGCTTAAAAATTATAGCATTTTAGTTGCAGAACTTTCTCCATGGTAAATGAGAGCTTTAAAAATAAAAACATCTGACTCTGGGAGTTCAAAGAGTATACATTTTTATTAGAACAAGGTAAGCATCCTTGCAGCACTGAAAATAAAAGTGGAAGCACAGAATTCAACAGTTAAACATTGTTTTCCTTTGAATATGTCGAAATATTTAACTAGAACAAACAGGTTCACCTGCCGAAATGGGCATTTCCTTTGCAATTACAGATGAATTCTGTGACGATATGCAGAAGAGCCTAAAGCTTCATTTCAAAAGTTAACAGAAAAAGAATGTTTTGCCACTGTAGAGTGAAGTGGAATATAGGTAAGAGAGATGACTAACAGTGACAGAGTTAGTCTTAGTGCCAAAAATTTATATCCCATGGAAATCAATGAAGAGAATTACAGATCACTGTGGTGGGAATATAATGCATCAGGACTGCTACCTACAGGTAGTTATGCCAACAATCCTCCAGACTGCAGTAATGCAGATGCTTCTCCCTCTACATCCTGTAGTTTGAGGTGCTCAGAGCTTTGAGTTGGCTATGCTGGGGCATCTCCCCACAGGACACCAAAAGAGGTTTAAAATAAGGACAGACACATTTTATTGGGATAAGGATAAGAAACATGACTCTTTATATAGAAAAAATTCAGGGCCATTCAGCCAAGAAAAGCAGAAAATAATCAGAATGAAAAATTCCCTATACACAGCTGTGTCCTACAGGGGCAATAATTTCTCCCACCTCAATGCTTCCCTTGCCTCCCCTGTGAGCCCTACCTGCACCAACTTGTCTCAGCCTCTGTGGCAGTGCCCGTGACAGCTCCCTCAGGGAAGGGGCAGTCTCCCTTTTCATCTCTTTTTTTCCTCCGAGTCCTTTCGAGCTTCCTGAGCATTTCCTGCTTAAATGAGCAGAGAAATACAGGGAACTGTGGGAGAATGGATTGTAAGAGGATAGAGATGGTGCTGCAGGCAACCTCACCCCTGAAGAACTGCAGCTGTACTAATTACCAAAGAATGAAATCAGCCTTGCCCTTAATGAGCACATCCAATAAGGATGATGAGTGAGTTGGCTGGTAGAAGATGAAAGAGAGCAGGGAAGGAGGAGTCAGTGTTGTGTGGTGCTGCCTGTACTGGCTGTTTACAGAGAAAAGGTGTGAAAGTTTACTGCAGAGGATAATAAAGGGCTGATGCTTGCCACCATCTTCAGCATCAGTTTTTTGACCCCACCATCAATGGGGGAAAGGTATGAAGGTTTTACTGTCAGATAATAAAGGGCTGATGCTTTGGTGACAGTCATGAGTCCACTGTGAATGGGGAAAGTCATTGGAGTTCATTGTCAATTGGTGCCCTGTGTGAGGAGCAAACACTGACACAGGGAATAAGGAAGGGGTTAGCAAAAGATGCTATTCCATTACCACAGGAAACTACTAATGCACCACTAAAGGATAACAACTAGCATCAACTTCAACATAAGTCATGAATATTAAGGAATTTAATATAATCTGTCACCCTTTATACAAAAGAACCTGTTTAATGCTTTTAGAGTTAACACCTTTCTGTACTAAGGTAGTCAATGTGGCTGCATATATTTTGAGCTATGTAATTCTTATAAAATATATTTTCTATGAAGGGTTTGGTTTTTGTTTTTGCTTGCTTGTCTGTAATTTGTATTAGGAAAGGAAATTTCATTATGCATATAAACAAGTTTACTTGCAGAAAAAAATGTTCCTGATCCTCTGTGTTGGTATTGATTTGAACTTGCTGCTTGTATAATGCATTAAATGTAAGGAAATTATGTGCTATAAATAACTTGTCATATAAAATACTATGTTACCAAGAATTTCCTAGCAATCTGGATACAAACTGATGAGTCAACAAAAATTTTAGAAGGAAAGTAGAAGGACTCTACTTACTTATGATAAAGAAATTACTAGATAAAGTATAAAATAAAAGATAAGCACCCAACGAATATTTTTCCCTGCACAAAACAGAGATTTGATTAGCTCTAACTTTCAGAGATGCAAAGGGTGGTTTTTTATAACTAAAAATATATTTAAACTGTACCACTTTTTACAGTATTAGAAATTATAGAAAACATAAAATATATAGAAAATATTAAACCCCCTGAATATATTTTATTAAATATTTCTCTTTTTCTGAATGTGTTAGATGCAGTTTTGTAATACAATAAGATTTATGAATGAATGAGTACATTATTGAAAAAAAAGAGAGAAAATTATAAATTTGTTGGCTATACTCCACCTAAAACCTGTAATCTGGGAACATGCTAAGATCTCTAGGACTGATTTTTCTGTACCTTATAATTTTGGTTTATAATAAAAATGATTCTGCTATAATCTGAAACTGCGTGGAGTTAACTTGCCTCCATATGTATTTATTATGTATTGGATTATACCTTTTAAGGAAGATTTGAAACCAAATAAGCTTCATTATAGTATTTTATATTCCAGCAGAATAGCAGTAGTACCTAATAGCTAAAGGAAAGTCAAATGGAAGTAATAAAGTGAGACAATTCAAGCTTAATAATTGTCTATCTTTTCTACATGTTTTGGGCAAAGTTTTGTTAATGCAAAATCTAGATAAGATTGTTGTTTGGTCTTTTAATATGAATCAGGAGGTCACCTACAGGAGGTTATTTCTGCTAATCAAAACAGAAAGTCATAGCTACAGATACCATGTGGTCTGGAGTAAATTCTTAGGCCATTTGTTTTTAACTGACTTTTAGCCTTGAAACATTTTTCTGGACAATCGTGCCATTGTGGCAGATATCTTAGGGCTGTCAGGATTCAGGCATGCTCCCGGATATTCCAGTACACACCAAAACATACCTGTAGCTGTACACCATCAGAGGGCCACAGACATGCTATGCCACTGCCACCCACCCACTTGTGGTGAGAGCTTTCTTCTTGATTCATGTAGGCATAATGTGTAAAACTTTGTGAGACCAAGAAAAGTGTGATGGGGCTAACACAGACTGTGAGGCATCCTGTACTCATGGATTTACCACCCCATTTGGCATCATTCACCTGTTACTTAGTTGCATAAATCACTGCTCTAAATTCATAATTAGTTTTTTCACCTTTTTTTTTCTTTGATTTGAGTGTGTTTTGTGAATACTAATTGGAAACATCCCTTGCAGCCCAGGTACTGTGGGATGCATTTGTCTGCATACCTAATATTTCCTAGTAACAAAACGACTCCCAATTGATATGACTGTACTGGAATTAAGACCACGTTGTTGTTGTTGTTGTTGTTCATCTGTGTTTAGCCCTAGAAGTGCAATATAGGTGAGGAACACTTTTTGACCAATCAAATGAAACTGCAACAGATTCTAACAGACACCATCCACCCGTAAACACCATCAAAAACATGCTGATTTATCAACAGAAATTTCCTTTAGATATCATGAAGAAATATTATGGTGCAACCAATCACCAAAATTTTATAATGAAAAAAGGATCAGAGAAGTCAATTGCAGACAATGTGCCTGTGATACTCAGGGTACAAAGTACAAGGAATGACAAGAGCTGTCTCAAGGAAAGCTGTACTTTAAAAAGAACAGATGGTGACCTTTGTTTTAGTCAAATGTTTGAGCTGGTCAGCTCACTGTGTAAATGGCCTTAATGGTTTCAATGTCTTTCTGAGCCAGCCAGACCAGCAGGGGAGAAGGGTATTTGTGGCTCAGCCCAACAGACAATAAAAGCTGAGCAACCAACATGATAAACTTTGAACACAACAGCAGACTTGAGCTCCCACATACTCTTCCCAGTGGCTGAGGGAGGTCAGCACTGTCACAGCACGGGTAGGGGTTGATGATAGGAGTTATGTTTGTAATGTGATCCAGGTAAATATTGCAATTGTTGTATTGTGCTTGTGTTAGAACCTCAGTATGCTGCTGCATACCCTGCTAAATCAAAGACCCATGTAATGTCCAATATATTCCAATAAGTAAATTTGGTATTGAAACTTTAAACCTTCCTTGTGCAGAGTATCTGAAAGACCCTGGTCAGAGAGTGTTGGATTGATGCCTTGGGAAGGCTGACCTGAAAAGGAGACTGGATAGAGCTAGAGAATAAAGTAGGTATTTATTGAAAGGCCTTTAGGATCCACCTTGGGCAGGACAAGAGCTTGGCCAGGACGACACTCAAGGTGGACTTAGAATGGTCACAAAATTGGATGGCTGGTTACGAGGTCTTACACTTTTATAAGTTTTGGTCCATTTGCATATTGGGGTTTAATCGTCCAATTACAGCTTCAGGTTGTGAGATCCCATCCTTCTCGTTTCTCCCTTCAGTCCACCATTCTTTATGTTTCTAAGTCTTCAGCAGGAAAAGGATTTGTTTTGTCTACCTATTCTGTGAAGAGAGCTTACTAACACTTAATATGAGGCTCAGAGCTACACCCCTATGCAGCACAGAATCTGAAAAACATGAGAGCTAAAACTAAAGACATCATTTCCTGACACAAGAGTGAAACCATTGACATATTTGTCAGCTGTAGTGTAGGAGGTCTACTTATAGGAATAATCTTCTCATGAGGTTGTTGAGAATTAGTCTGCTTTGAAAAGGTCAGAAGATGTGTTTGGTTGGCATAGAGAGTATGATATTTTCAATGATTGTCCCATTAAACTCCCTCTATTAATCTGTGAAAGTTCTGGATTTTGCTATGCCCCAGCAGATTGGGTTGAAGCATATATGTATTTCCATTTCTTATATTCACAGTTTCTTAAAAGCTATTGGCCTGATCTTGCCCATCTTCTTTTTGACAGCATTAATATCTACATGCTTACATTTATTTCTGATGTTTAGAATAACTGGGGTGGGGGGTGGGGGGATGGCAAGGGGAACCCGGTTATCTTCTTTGGATAAATATTTTATTTTAAAAAAATATTGCTTTTTTTTTTTTTTAACATTTTCAGAATAGCGGTTCTCCTACCTGAGACTCACTTTCTGAATGGATAGAAGCAATAAGGATTTCTTTGGCTTTGTTGGTGCAGAATGCAGCCTAATTTCCTGTTCACAAGGACTATTAATGTCTTGGCACCAGTGATTTGGCCAGCTCTGCCACTCAGAGCCAATACATTAATACTGAGAGTGATGCTGCGCCAGTTAGAAAATGCAGGAGAGAATCTGAGCCCAGGTGGACAGTGCCCAAAAATGCCACCTGTTGGTGTCTCTAATTCTTGGCTATTCACAAACTGGAACACACCACTGGTCCCTTCATTGCCAGCATTCTACCTCAACTTATTCTCACTACTGAGAATAGGACAGGAGTCTGGGTTGTCTACATCAGCCTAGTTCTGTCTTTAAGTGGGGTAGATTCTCTGGAAAGTTGCCCTGCAGAAAAAGGAATAGAGCAGACTATTAACATTACAAAATTGATTTATATAACACAAAAATTTTGTCAAGTTTTGATTTGATCCAATTTTTTTTTTTGTTACCACCTATCTCCAACTCTGAAAACCTCCAAATAGTAGAAGCCTCTTCTTTGTAGTGTAAAGGCTATTTATGTTATAATATCCTGATTATTTATTTTTTAACTAAAAGTTTTACTTTTTTCATAAGAAAATTCTTCCTTATTTGTTTGCATCCCATGTGGTGTGTAGTACACAGAGATGTTACTAATATGACCTGGTTCCATACTTTTAAATTTGTTGATGTCCATTGATTTTTGGAGCATTTTTTGGTGGTAGGAATATTCATAACTTGGCAAAAATAATGGAAAGAAGAAAAAAAATTTAAAAAGACATATGAGTGATTAAAACAAAGTCACTTCAGGTAAATCAAGAGCTAAACTATCTGTGACTACAATGGAAACAATTAATGCCAGTATAGGTAGCATTCTATCAGAGCAACTAATTTTTCAATATAATTTCTCTAACCATATTACATGATCTAATCTGAAATATGTAGGAAGCAAAAACCATACAGTTCACAGTAATGATTAGCTGTTCTTCCAAATCTGAAACAAAACCAGACCATAATAAGTTTAAAAGAATCAGGCTACATGGAGAATTTTTTTTAAATTATGGAATTCAGAAATTAATTTGTCTCTTCCAAAAGAATTCATTTTCTTTTATAGACATTTCTGTGAAGAAAGCAACCTGCATAAATTAGCTCTTCATGCAGATATATGTTTGTGGTTATCAGAATGCATGTAAATACATAAATTATAGACTGACAGACATTCTGTGTTCTGAGGTGCATGTGCATAACAAGACACTTATACAAGTTTAATTGTCCAGAGACACCTGAAGGTGTGGTTTTCAAAGTAGGAGGAAGCAAATGCAACTGGAGCTGTATTGCAGGAAATAGAGTCATAAGTTATCAGAAAAAATCCTCCACCACCACCGTTTGGGAACTACTGCTAATCCAGACAAAATGCTGGGCAGCAGTACTGTATATTACATACTCTAATGTCTCTCTCGGAAAACAGGCAGTTGCCACACATCTGCAGTTTGAATACTAAACTAGTTTGGACAGGGCTAAACCATGATTATATACACAGAGAAACATAAAATTCTGAAGTCTTTTTCCCTATCCAGTACTAGATTTTTCACATGTACCATGAGGTTCATGCCTGTTTCAGTGTGTAAATTGGGTTTTCTAATATTCTGTATATTTTGTTATATGTTTGTAATGGTTTGTTCCTAGCCCCCTACCCCAAACTCCTGATGGTGTTTCTCTTGTGTTTCACTTGTCAATCACCTTGTAAGATCTAGAAGATTCTGGGGAAAAAACCCTAGGATTTGACAAGGTACCCTGGTACCACCTTCTGTCATTGTTCTGTTAAGTTCCCCAATTCTAGATCACTCCCCCCTCCCCTGGGATTGGCTCCAAGTTCTCCTCTGCCAAGATACGCCCCCTGAACTTATAGTGAGGATGGGGAGGGGGCTGCCGGGGCTCTCGCTCTGGGGTTCAGGCCCTCCTGCTCTGGGGCTCTCCCTCCCTGCTCTGTCCATCTGCACATGGAGGTAAACGGGAGGAATAAAGCCAGGTGAAACCCAAGCAGAGTCCACTCTTTCTTCCACGCCATCGGCCACGCTTCAGCCTGAGGTTCAGACCCACCAAGCCTCTCTCTTACAGAAGCCAGGGAGCGAGCTAGCCGGTGAAGAGCTTCCCCTGCACATTTCTATACGTGCCCTTCATTCTGCCAATTTTGATCAGATTTTCTGTTATCTGGAAGCTGAAGAAGTGATTACCTGGCCCTGGCTCTAGAGCTGTTGATGATAACTGGTATTTTCAGCATCCATTCTTTACTCGGTCTGTGTAGCATATATAATGCACATGCAGTCCCAATGTGACTTTTTAGAATCCCATAGTTGATTGTGAAATTGTAATGCACTTGTACACTTATGAATTTCTCATAAACAATATTTTGAAGTAAGAGACTGCTAAAATAGTCATGCAATAAATAATTAAAGATCTGTGTTCTAGATACTCTACTAGATCTTGTTTATATACATACTCAAGGAAATAAAAAATGCATGACATTGTCTCACAGCAGTTTGCAGAAAGAGATAAGATCTTGTCCGTGCTTCACAGAAAAGAAGTAGTTCAAAAGGAAGTGAAGTATGTCACTTGCATGTAAAGCACACATAAAATATGAAAGCTAAGCCCTTTGAATAAAGGTCTTTGAAGTCAGTGTCAGCTTTTTGTGAAGTTAATGAGTAAAAACAGGTGATTGGTTGAAACTGAGCGGATAGGAAGGTTGAAGTCCTTTCTTGAACACATTCACATAGGACCAGCAAAACTCCTGAATCAGAAGTAATAGAGGTCAGAGAGAACTCATTATGAAATGAGAGTGCAGGAAGGCAGACTTAGTTCTGCATTTTGCATACTAAAGTACATTAAATATATTGAATAAATAAAAAGTAAACAATGACTCCAACATTGCAGAACTTTTCTTTCTAACAATGAGCTAAGGATGAAACAGAAATCATTAAGTCATGAAGAAAAGGATATCAAATTACTTTCCTTTCCATCAGTGTTTTTAAAGCAAACAAAGAATGCTGAGGTCTACATCTAGTGAGCATCTAAAGTCTGCAGACACTAAACCCATTGGCAAAAGAAAAAAAAANAAAAAAAAAGTACTAGCTGTGCCTTGCTCATTGCTTGAGGGAATCTGGTTAATGAAAGAATGTTGCTAAAATGCTATGTAGAAATCTGCACTTCTTGCAGTGGAAATGACCTTTAACATATATTTTTTTGTCTCTAGGAGAAATGCTTCATTTAATAGAAGAACATTTTAGTAACAAGAAAAGATATCACTAGAAATAGATGTGTTTGTGTTGTATTTGGTATAATTACTGTGATATGCTTGCAAAGCAAATTTGAGAACAAAGCATGCACTCAGGCATTCTAATGAGGATGGTAGTCTTGTGGTTTAGGTACTGTAAAAACATATCCTGAGTCATCTAGCCAGAGAACAGAGTCTGTACCAAGTAAATCTGATTTTTTTTTCACCTTCTGTTTTAGGCTGAAGATTTTCTTTCCTATTTAGATTTTCAGTTTCAAAGTTGTGATTCCATAACAAGACAAAATCAGAGCAAGAATGGCAACTTTGTATAGTGTTACCTCTTGTGATAAGAAGCTTTGGTCAGTGAAGCTACAAAAAGAATTGTATTTTATCTAAGACTATTTAATTGACTAAAGACTATTTTTTTTTTGCTCAGGATTAGAAATTATGCTTGTCTCTTTATATATTAAAGAAACTGTAGTGATTGTGTGCCCTACATGCCTAGGTGTTTCATCTCAGTCAATAGTTTCTATATCATCTCTCATTCAATTTTTGATGCATCCCAATGTGTGTAATGGCCAGAAAACTCAGATTTTTTAGTTTTGTATTCAAACTATTGTTATGGAAAAGTAAGTAAAATATGTATTGTCAATAATTATAACAACCATTAAAATCATTATGCACACATTTATGTATACCTTTGCAAAACCATGTTACATCTTAATCTGCTATGTATTTTTCATGTACATCAGAAATTTGTTCTTTGTTTCTTGCCCAGCTCCCAAGGCTGTGTCTCTCTAACCGAGCAGTTGTGAGCTATTTATAGTCCCAAGGTTGCCTGTGACAACTTGTGCCTTTGTTCGGGTTTTTTTGTTGTTTACTGTTTGTCAGTTTTCTTCTTTATTCTTTTCATCCCATGTTTACAGTTCTCTGCAGTATGCAGTGAAACATATCTGTCTGTATATGCAATAAAAACTGAGATACTTTCTCTACAACCAGGTCACTTGAAGGAGCAATTAGTAGATGAAAATATAACAATATATTTTACAGTGTCTCAGGACATCAGGGAGACTTGCACTGCAGCTTAAATACTGTCACAGTAAAGCTGGTATAACCTTTAGAGTGACCTTTCTCTGTTGTTCAATAAAAAGCAACTATAACTTGATAGAAAACAACATTAGCATGCACATAATAATAAGCAGTATAATGACTCTTTAGCTGCATAGGCTACATTAATATCTTCCAAGAAGATATAACTTACAGTAAAATTTCACAACTGCTGCAGAAGCCAATGTCATTACCACAAAGTCATACACAAGGAAGAACAAATATATTGGAGTTTAAGTTTCCAGTATTGCACACTGACATACACTGAACAGGAGTTTGTAGCAGAGTCTATTGGAGGGTTATATGCAAATGCTATGTATTTTCTCTTGAATTTAAGGTACATGTTTTCACAAAAAATGCATTTTATCCATTGATTTACAACTTCATCTTTGAGGAATACAGAATGTCTTCTCACTAAAGGGAAATAAAAAGCTTGGTTGATGTGGGTGAGCTGGGTACTTACATATTTGTGTGACAAGTACAAGTGAGCCTGTAATATTTCCCTTATCCATGAGACTCAATGAATTTGAAACTAAATTATATTTATTAACAGAAGAATCTACAGTGACATCACAACTTGAGATAGAATTTACCTTTTTTATGCAGATTTACTTTCTGATTCTTTTATTTCTATTCTTCCTCACAGTCTTCTATATTCAAATTGCATGGTATAGAGCCAATGGGAAAAATCAAAATCAATTACACTTTCATAATTTTCACTGACAGACACAGGACTTAATGTTTACTGGCTTACTAAGCCCTTAGAAAAAAACTTTTGCATAATTTGTGTCCTTGTAGTGGTACTCAGGTGTCAAATATCTAGTAACATTGTGGTCAAGTGCCCGGTAGCAAGCAACCAGACAGATTTTCTTCAGAAGTTCCTTCTGCCTGCATTTGAGATTTATCCAGAAAAGAAAAATAGATTTTTTTCTTCTGGATGACAAAAGTGCCTATTTCACTGTTCATGAAACCTTGTCTCAGAGATAATCAAGCCTGACTAGTCAAGTCAACATTTTATCTATTGCAGACAGGAAAAGATGTTATAGAAGAAAGGTCTTATAAAACATGGATTAGGCCCTGCTAGTTTAGTCAAGCAACTAGCAATAGCTTGCAAGTTCCCAGTCGAAACAATCTTGGGAGTGAAAGCCAGTTACTAAGAAACTGTTCCTAGGTGAAAAACAGACTGCACCTGTATAAACAATAAGATTTGTGCCATGAGAATCAGTAGAAAAAGTATGTAAACTAACTTAAAATACAGAAGTTTAATAAAAATGCAAAATACCATGTACCAGTCAATGAACTAAGTGTGAGTGTATTGCTAACCAATTAAGTTCAACATGATGCCTACTGATAATCCCATAAGATATGACCTGTACAATAAAGATTCAACTTTTCTGCATGAGGAAAATGGAGTCTCAGCTGACTTATTACAACATTTATCTTCAAGTAAAAATTTGCAAAAGACTCCCAGCTGTTCTGACATTTATTTGCTAATACTTTGGACAAAAGACCATCTGTGGAAACTAACGTTTGTCATCATAACCTATAGTAATACTTGTTATAGGTGTTATAGTAAAGGAAAATATTTCTTTCTTGTTTGGTTTCTAAATATATGGTAGTATTCAAAAAGTCAACATATTTCTTAAATTTCATCAGAGAGAAGCTGATCCTCACACACTCATTGGGCAAACTTCCTGCCACCCTTTTGTATCACTTGCCTCTACAGCCCTTCTAGGGAAAGAGACCTACAAAGAGACCTTCTTCTTACAAAGACATTAGTTCTTCAAGTTAAAATGATCACTGAGTAGATGGAAATTCACTTTTTCTGACAGGGCATGGGGAGTGATTATTCAAGATGATGAGCTTGTTATAAATGAGACAGAAGACATGAAAAATTGCCATAGTTTAGCTGATAAGATAATGATAGGTCAGAGGTTGGACTCAATCATCTAAAAGATCTTTTCCAACCTAGTCTATTCTGTGATTCTGTGATTCTGTAGAAATGAAAACAAAGAGGGAATCTTTTTTGAAGCCTTTAAATCAGAAGAAAGCGATGGTGTTTTGGAGGAAAATGATGACAAGAAAAAGGAAGGAGATTTCAAGAAAGGCAGGAAAAGGAATTTAGAAACGAGATGTAATTTTGTACATACACGTGAGGCAAATTTTCATGTACATAATATCATCAGAAATTTTGACAAGTCAAATGGAATCACATTTCATCAGAACCAAACAGGTAAGGTGGCCTTTATCCATTTCAGCTTCATAGCTCTTGTTATCTGCTACAGGGACAAAATCGGCTCTTACATGTGACTTATGATCTCCATTAAAATGGCATAGCTATACAATGCCTCCACGTTGATATTTCTCACTGGCAATTACTTTTTAAGAAAAATAGTATTTACTCCACTTCTACCTCTAGTTTGTTTCTGACATAAGTTGCCCACTCAATTGCTTTGACTTAATCATTTGTAGATGCATTAGATTAAGAATAGAATAGAATANAATAGAATAGAATAGAATAGAATAGAATAGAATAGAATAGAATAGAATAGAATAGAATAGAATAGAATATTTCAGTTGGAAGTGATGTTATAATGACCATCTAGTCCAACTGCTTGACTAATTTGGGGCTGACCATAAGTTAAAGTATGTTGTTAAGGGCCTTGTTCAAATGCCTCAGACAGTGATAGGTTTGAGACATGGACTACCACTTCAGAAAGTCCATTACCAGTATTCAACCCATGTCTCAGTAAAGGAAAGTTTCATAATCAACTCTGAACCTCCACCAAAGCATTTTTGAGCCACTGCCAGGAGTCCTTGATCTCAAATAGAAGAGTTCAGCACCTCCTTCTCCACCTCCCCTTCTCAGAAATTTGCACAGAGCAGTGATGTTTCCTTGTGAAAAGCATTTCCTTATGAAATGGCTCTGCATCTGGAAACTTGCATTTTATGCCAGCCTACATGCAGAATAGCATTTCTGAGATAGTAAGAGGCTGATGTGCAGTTCATGAGAGATCCTGAGTAGTGATTAAATGCAGTGGGAAGCAACTGGTTTGAGTGATATGGAGATGAGAGAAACTTGTTTTTACAGATGCTGCCACACTGTTATTTTTACCATTTGAGCATAATTTCATCACAGAGCAAACAAAAGATTGCTGTAGAGAATTGTTACTACCCCAGATGTGTTGCAGAACAGTATGCTATGCCAGCTCTGCACTAGCTCACACAGGAATCTATCTTTTACAATCTAAAAGTGGTCTCGTTTCCTGTCACAGATTGCACGAGCTCTCAGAAACAAAACTTACATAACTGAAAGTAGAGAATTAATTTTGCCCATACATAATTGCAGAAGGGTTTGAGGAGTTGCAACATTGTTCAAAATTCCATATACTCTTCACTTCCTTTGCAGTGGTAATATGTGGGCCAGAAACCCTTCTAGAATATATTTGAGTGATTTTAGACACAATCATCTTTAATCCCCCTCTTCCCCAACACTGCAAATTAAANAAAAAAAAAAAAAAAAATCCCAAAACAGCCCCAAACAAACAACAACAAAACAACAAACCCTCAGCAAATTGTGTTGCTGCCAAGCCTATAGTGTAATCTGCAGGCTCATTTACTGTAACAAATACTTTTGCACTGTCTAGTGAGAAAAGTCACAGGTGCAGTGATTTAATTACTGGTCAGTCATTTTGCATTGATTCAGTCAGCAACAACGTGTTCTTTCCAGGAACTATTTTGGAATGATTTAAATACATTGTTCCAGCTGCCCTAAGTCAAGTGCTGAGAATCAAATTCAAAATAGCAAAGGCAGACACTCACATAGAGCAGAAGATTTGCATGAGAGAAGTAGATGAATTTATTTCTTTGGCAAAATTTAAGTGTGGTAGGGCATAGTGGACGAAACAAAAAGAGTTGGGGATATTGGTTATTTAAATAGAATTCTGATCAATATATTTAAAAAATATTTTTTCTATTAAAAGAATAACCATACTATGGTTATATATACTATACATATTAAAAAAAACCATACTATGAATTGATACTACCTCAAACCTGAAAGAAACAGATCAGTGTCATACCCTAAAAACACCAGTCTGATTGGCAGTAACACATTGTGAGATTCTTCCAGACATTTCATTGGTAACAGCCCTCTACACAAGCACATAAAAGAAAGATTAGGCATTTTAGCAGCACAGCACCACTTGAGGTCAGAGGGAATATAAAGCTAAATTCTCAACAGAATTGCTAGATAGAGCTGATAATGAGTTGTATCAGTTGCCTATTTCATTGTTTCAGTGTCATCTATTTCTGATCCTTTCCGATTGGTTGGTTTGTTGTTTGGTTTGGGGGTGGGGTTTTTTATTGTTGTTGCTTTTTTGGTTTTTGTTTAATTTGTTTTCCATTTAGGAGCATCAATCTATCTTGGGAGTTTATATCCTTGACTTAATTGTGAAAACACAGTCATCTTCTCTTCAACCCTCTTTCATATTTCTGCATGCTACCTTGAATGGGTTTTCCCCAAAGTTAGTTTTTTATCACTACTCATAGCATGCAAACTTCTTTTCCATTAGAATGTACTTTTGAACATTTCTGTTAAATTATTGGGCTATGACATGGAGCTCCTAAGCCATTGAATAGACCCTGAAACAATCAGTCTTAAATTGAAAATGGTCTTTAGCTTACTTCAAAATTTGCATCAATTTCTATTGTCTGTTGCTGATATTTTTACATTGTGCTTAATGGGGGTATTTAAAGATTTTCCAGGTCAAACAAAATTTCACAGGCTGAAGTTTATCCACCTGTATGCAAAAAATTCTTCCCCACGCACATACTTTTACTTTTTTTTTCCCAGAAAGAGTGGAATATCTTGTAAGACACAAAGACAAAAGCAAAAACAAGATGTTTTGTCTTTTTTGCCATCATTCGGTAGTTTACCCCGTAAACAGGATAATGCAAAAGATCCTGGCCAAGCTATGCAGAAACAGGCTGTGTGCACCAAAATCAGATAACTTCTCATATTCCAGCTGTTCCAACCTTTACTGGACTCCTGAGACTTGAAACTAAAAAGTTTTACCTCCCTTATGTTAAAACCTTATTTCACATCTTCTTTCAAATTTATTTATAGAGCTGCATCCCATCCTGTTAAGAGTATGATGAGATTACTGAGTATGAAAAATTCCTGCAAAAAGACTGCTGTGACATAGCAAACAGTAATCTTTATAAATTACTAAATTCTGCCTTATGGTCATCGCATGTGCGGTTAGTACACTAGAAAGTCTTCAAAGAAATAAGCTTGCTTGAGGTAAGAAATCTGCTGAGCTTCTTTTTGTAACTGCATTGTTGAAACCTGATTTGTTCTTGAGCTAGAACCTGAAGAAGATTAAGTACCATACTCGAGTAAATTTTCAAGAGATGTAGTCGTAATTGCCTCTACAATTATGATGAAGACATAAACAGACTTTTTATTACTAAAGTAAAATATGCACTAGATGGAATTGGTATAAATAAACTGCATGGGTGAATAGCATGCTTGGGGTTATTATGGAGATGCAAAAGGTGAATAAAGTGTACATGAATATATATTATACAATATAGGAATGTTTATAAGGTACAGTGATTTTTTTTTTTTAACATTGGGGTTTTTAAACTTAATGACTAAATAAAAAGGCCTGTTATGACCTTGTGTAGATTTTAGAAATCATTTTGGAAAATGCTTTACATATACACATAATTAACTTAATGAATCAAATTTACTATTCCCTCTCAGAGGGACACTGAAAATTCACCTCTGAGTAAGTGAAGTGTTTTAAATGCTGTTCCATTTATAGTTTCTTTATGGATTTAAGGCCAATGAATGAGGCACCATGACACAAAATAGCCATTTGACTAACTGCCAATATTTGAAATGTACAATAATTTTACTAGGAAAAAATATCATTAAAACAGAATGAGTCTTAAAGTTGATTATATTTTAAACTAAAAAATGTTGTTTTGTTTTGATTTGTTTTCTTTTGGTGTGGGTTTTTTGGTGATTTGTTTGTTTGTTTGTTTCCTCTGTAATTTCATATGAGCTGGTCCTTCTTAATCTTGAAAATGTAATGTTTATTTCAGCTGAGTTATATCAATGATAGGTGTTAACAATAAACTAAAAGGTGCCCTTAAAACTCAGCTTGTCTGTTGCTGAATTGACCTATGATGGTCTGGAGACAAGATGCAGCTCTGGGGATCCTGCACATAAAAGTAACCTACTTTAGGGCTCTATATGTCCTTCCACAATGTGCTATTTTTCAGATTTTGTCAGCTTGTTAGGTACAAGTCAGAAGAGGAAAAATGTGTGACTTCAACGGAAATGATTGGGTGTTTCAAGTGTGTAAAATATATACAAAAATATTTTATTTAAAAAGATTTACATAGAGTGGATGCTCTGCTTTCAGTAAATGGGAGTTTTTTTCTGATCTACCAGAAAAAAGTCTGTGTTATCTACATACATCTAGAGTTTTCATTAAAACAGAAATAATTGGAGACAAACCTTTTTAAGAGAAAGGTTGATGAGAGTGACCTTACTGCTTTTTCAAAGGAATTTTAAAAACATTTTCTGTAAACATTTTAAATTAATTTACAAATATTTTAATAATTATATAATAAAAACCTGGTTTTGTTTGGTCAAAGGTTTTTCTTTAAATGACATTGAAAATGTTATGTGAAGAATAAAAGTAAATTCAGATTGCAATACAAAATTTTTTAAAAAATCAGAATTTGAAATTGTTGCCCAGTCAGTACCATTTTTAGTAAGAACTTAGCTAGCTCTAAGATGCATAAGGTAAGTAATCAGTGTCTAATAGTGACACTAATTTTTCAACCTTATGTTTAAATGAGATTCATCACGTTTTTGTTTGCTCTGCTTGTGTTTTTTTAAACAACTTATAGGCTTATGTTAAATTCATTCCAGATATACTTACCTCAGATTTATACTCAGTTCTAATTCCTAAATTTTGCCTGTCGTCTGCTACATCTACTTAGCAGCAAAATTTCTGTTAAAATATGCTTTAAAATACTTTTTATTAGATACCTTTTTCTGCTATGTGCATGTACTGAATCTGAATATGTGCTGCAGCATGATTCAACCCTGTGCCTCCTGTAGAATCATCCACTCACATCTGTGACACTGAGCTCACTTTTTGTATAATGTGTAAGTAGTTTATAGTCAAAACACATTCTCCAAAGCCACTCATTCAACTCTCAAGGCTGGCTAAAACTTATTTATTCAAAATTAAAAAAACCCCAACAATCGTATTATATTAATGAAATAATAAACCTACCAATCACTTTAAATATTTTTTTCTCACTAATAGATCTAGAAACTAATTTTCAGAAATGCTAATTTAGATTGTTTCTATTCATTCAAGTCATAGCATTTTTTAAATTTTCCTGGTTTATGCAATGTGAGCAAACAAGAGCCATACTTTGCACTTACAAAAATCATGCTTCTCCTTCACGTGTTTTGCTGGTTGGATTTTCTTCTTTCCTTCTGTACAACAATAACATTCAGAAACAACTAATAGCAAATGAATCCTCAGGCTTGAATTCGATCAGAGGACTACAATTAGTAAATTTTTACTTGTTTTAAACAGAAAGGTCAGTTGTTTTGCTCTCATACAGAGTTATAGGTATGCATATAGGTGTGGGTAACTTCACAGCAGAGGGTCAGCAGCACAACGTGACATTACTACACCACTTGCTGCAGACCGTTCATTTCTACAAGGGCCAGCTGTTTGAGTATTCATGTTCTTCCAATTCAGGAGCCAAGAGGAATTATATTCTGAGGGTTAGGCACTACCAGAAGAGCACTTGTGGAGAGACGGGTATTTACTGACAATAATGCCGTAGTAAGTACTGTCCTGCTTTGATTAGACATAAACAGAAAGAGTTAATAATGGACTTTAAAGGCTGACATATGAAGCAGAAAATGAAATTTAGCGACAGAATGAAAGAGCGAATGCACTTAGTGTTTGGGACATCTAAGGAAGTTGAGGTTAACAATAGATGTGAATTCAAGGGCTCTTCGTGTTCCTTTATGATAGTCAAAGTTTTGGATTACAATATGCTAATGAATGTTATTTATCACCTCATAATACTATTATTTTTCACCTATGTGGGACATTTAATTGACATTCAAGTGCTTCATTATCTATTTTAGTCTCATGACATATCTAATATTCAGACAAATAATCTTATTTTGTAGAGCTTGAGTGATCTAAGGAAGGATGTAATTTGAGGTAAGAAAATACATGAGAGAGAAGAGATGTGAAAGGGTCACAGAAAGAGTAGAGTCATCATATTTCATAATATACTTAGTGAATAAATCATGGTTTTAACGTATTCTTCTGCTCCATCCATTACATCCCATCTTATAGTGAGAAGTTGTATAAAAACCCTAAATGAATGAACAGAAAAAAAAAAACCAAAAAGTAAAACAAAAAGAGGCTTATCCTAATTATGCATTATATTTCCCGGTATTAACGCATATATACTATGCCAGGTAAGACTAGCCATGCAAATATACAGTCAAATTAGACCATTTATCAGAGATAATGTCTTAAAATGAGAAAAAAAAATGGGGGGGGAAAAAATCACTAATTCTAAACCGAAAAGAAATAAAATTATCTGCCAAAGGAAATGAGCATGTGAGCAAACATGAAATACATATAGAAATGAAGCATATGTGCAGCTCCCTCTAATCTCTTTATAAATGGGTACAATAAATAATACCAGGAAAACAAGATTGAATGATCCTTCTCTCTTTTGTAGAGCTCTTTGACACCTACTTGGAACAGAATATTCTTGAACCGTAAGGTTTCATTGGGTCCAAATTAACAGTAGTGACTGCATATGATTGCTTCATGTTTCACCTCAAACAAGTGTCTGAATCATAGTTTGCAGGAAAAAATTTATTTATCTGAATAATTTATAGCAAATTTGTTATAGCAAATCAGCTAAATTTATACACAACAGAAGAACAAAAAATAATTACTGTAAAGTAGGAACAGTAAACATAAGAAATATGTCAGAAATAGATGTCATAATATTTTTAAAATATAATTTTAAATTATTAACATGAATCATGATATTTTGAAGGAGAAGTCCAATACAGAGATAAAGATGAGTTTTGTACTGTGTGCCCGAAATTAGAAACTCAAAGCTTTAGATCCAGTTTCACAGAACAAATCCAGATCTGCAGTAAAATTCCACTGTTCAGCTTCATATTATTAAACTGGGTTGTTCCATGTTCTTTTTGACTTTCAACTCAGGATTCTTTTATTTCACCACAGTAACATTGTCAAATGAAAATAAAGTTCTGCTAGTTTAAGGAAGTTCTGAAGAAGTGCTGTAGCAAAGTATGCTGTTTTGCTGAGTAAATTAAGCAATAAAATCTCTGGTGGTCCCAAAGAAAGTGACATTTTTTCCTTATTTTTTTTCCTCTTGTCTTCAGTAAGCTCCATAATCAGGCCACAACTACTATGGTGTGTTGATCTTGGCCAACTGCCAGATGCCCACCCAGCTATTCTTTCACTGCCCCTACTCAGAATAGAAAATAAGATGGAAAACTCATAGTTCTAGGTAAAGACAGAGGGATTATATTCCAATTACCAACACAGGCAATATATAGTTCATCTCAAATCTACCTTAAAGACTGAATTTTCAGTGTCTCTTCCGTGTGTAATTTTCTGGTGTGCATGCATCATTGTATGTGGAATATCTATTGAAAAATTGTGGAAAAGTGACACAGGTCACAGAGTAAAGGGATATAAATTAAATATTCAGATTGATAGACAACAGAAAGAGAACTTAGTGCCTGAATTCAAAAATTAGTGCCAAAAAATAAATTTAATTGAAAAAAAAGTAATTTCAAGATTGCTGGTCGTACTCATTTCTGTTTGCAGCAGGGAGAAGATCTTAGCAAGTAGATCTTATAAGGAAAACATATAGACTTCCTGTGGGGATGTCAATATATAGGACATCAATCAGGAATAAATTTATAGTGATTTCTAAGCCACAAATATATAATTTGTTCAACAGGAGTCTTAAGAAGATATTTTTTTCAATTTACTTCACATATATAAGTACGGACAGAGATTCCAATGAAAGTTACGAAATATGAAGCAGAAGGTGTTTAGTGATAATACATAGAAGAAGAAAATAAGGTTTTACAGATTTCATTAATCCACGTGTATATATTAAAGTTCATACATTGTATTGTGCTTGAATTTAGGGTCCCTTCCATCTTGAGATATTTTATGATTCTAGGATTTGAATATGCATGGATTTCAAAAAGAAGCAAATAAAAATACTATCTATCAAAAGCATGAGGGAATATAATAAAAATAGATAATATAGTAAATAATGAAAAAGATATATAGCTTTAAACATGAAGGAAGGGATTTTTTAAGGCAACATCATAAAGGCTGCAAAAAGTTAAAGGAGGCATAGGAAATATTCAGAAAGAACACAAACTTGGCTGGAAAGTGAAAAAAACAACTCATCAAGAAAGGGACATAGAAAGGCAAAAATATAAAGTGGTAACAAAACTAAACGTGGAAAGAAGAGAGAAAATAATAAAAAACATAATCCTTCAGAAAAGTTCATAAAGACAAGAAAACCAAGGAAAATTCTTCCATGGATGATTATACATACTTAGAGGTAACAAAGACAGCAAAATAAAGGGGAAAAAAAAGTACAGAAATGAATGTTTGTATTTGTCATTGCAAATAGCTATCCCTAGGGGTCCCAGAAGGGTCTATGCAGTAACCTATGATAGTCACTGTATTTATATAAGAGCGTAAATAATGACCTGCCAAATATTACAGCTAAGAAACATTTTTCAAAGTGAAAAATAGAGGTGAATGCAAAATATTGCATAAGGAACTCATTGTATTCAGCGGTAAAAAATATCAACAATAATTCAGTGCTCATAAATTCGGTGTAAAGCCCATATACATATTGCCCTAACTGCAGAGACAGAATGATGGTCTTTGAATTAGGGATTACCATTCTCAAAACTAATCTTAAAATAATTCTAAATAGGCAAATATCTTGTCAAAAATTAGAGTGAAGGAGCATAGAATGAAAATAAAGAAAAAAAAACTGTCATAGAAATGGATAGTATACTTCATGCTGAATAAAATGTGCTAATTAGACACCTCAGAAAAAAAACCCTAAAAGAGTAGCAGGTTTAGATAAAGTTCTGAGAAAGATGAAAAGAATGATCAAAAGCATGAAATGACCTACCTATAAAGTGACACTGTGGAAAAAGTATTTCTGAGTTTAAAAAGAAACAATATGTAGAAGATAAGATGGAGGTCCATAAAATTGTCAATGATTTGAGGAAAGTAAATAAAAAGGTAATCACTTTTTATCATAATATGAAAAAAGAGAAAAAATACAGAAATCAATTGGTGTTGCTTTAATGGCATGGGAATTTCGCAGAAAATAACCCTGCTTGTGTTCCAGCTGGCCCTCAGAGATCGAAGGGGCTGGTCATGGCTGGGTTTAATTTCTGAGTACAGCCAATTTAGAATTATAATGAGAACAGATGCACAAATAGTGTGTTTTTTTAATCTAATGTGATGGGTCTGATTGTATTCAATAAGAACTTACAAAATCCAGATTCGTGGATCTAGATTTGTTTATTGAAACAACAGGAGAACAGGTTCAGGATTGCTGGTGATAAATCCACTTTCCGCAGAGAATTAATGTGTGCTGCAACAGAAAGTACAGTAAGAATGATCTAATAGTTCTACATGTATATAAAAAGAAATATTCATGTGTAAAAAGCAAATTTTAAAGTATTATGAACAATGCAATGCAGTGGGAAAAAAAGAGTAGGAAGAAAGCTGAAGAAATTGGGCAATCCTAGTAAGCTTCATATACTTCTTTTTAGTCTTTTTAAAAATAGGAAAATTTCCCTAGGTAGATGGACATTATAGCAAACATTTCATTAATTCTACAGAAATATTAAAATTATAAGGACAATGAAAGTAATCTGTTTGCAACAGATCAATGTTTTGACTGCATTTCTAAAACTTATATGTAGTCTTCTTTTATAAATTAAATACTGCAACAATGATGGAGAGAAATCTCATCTTGGCCATTTTAAACATCCATGAATATAATATTAAGCCATTATTGCAAACAGTTAAACATTTATCCATATAAAAATCAAGCTTTTAATCACAGAAAATCATTTTATATCCATCATACCACAAAAGCCAAAGGAATTGGTTTAGTTAAAACATGCAATTACAGCAGCCTGACCTTCAGATTTTGACTTGTAAAATGATGAAATAAACAGTGCCTTTGTCATTTAAAAGCTTATAAAAAGCATAAAAAGTACCAAATTATTAAAAAATGAGCCTCCGTTGGATTTTATACTGTTCTTCATTTACTTGAACAGTTTATGTCATCTGCTTAATTTGCTAGCAATATGTCAGATGGATTTCTGCTGCTGAAGGTCATCCAGTCAAGCAATACCAACCTCAGTGGTAAAAATCTCCTGGAAAATAAGATTTCATTGGTACAGTCAATAAACAAGATGCCATCCATAAAACCAAAATACGTTCTAATCAAAGAGAGACGTGTGTTTACAATTATGCTTCCAAAAACTGTGGGTTGTCCTCCTCTGGATGAGACATAAAAACTACCAGATGGTCAGGGCTGGCATAGGAAGAAGTGGGTTTATTTCTTCTGTTCATAATACCAAAATTTGATCATTATGCTAAGCAAAATAGATACTTAAGTTTTTCTTATTCACTTTGTAGCACAGGGAGGCATACAAAAGTTTGTGAAATCCTGCTCTAAGGATCTGCAATTAGACCAGATTATTTTGCCATAAAACATTTAGTCACTCCACATCCAAAGAAAAACAGTCGGATACTATGTTAGAAATAACACTGAACACTTTTTTTCCTTCTTTTTTTTCCATCCCTGGATACTTACAAGTCTGTCCAGAATCAGAGTATTTGCACTCTGGGCATTATGCCATGTACATTTTTCTTGAGGCTTTTATGCCTTCAAATTAATGACAGTACAATTAAAATTCCATGCAACAATAAAGAATGAAGTAAAGCAAGGCAGCGCATAAAGGCAACGATGAAGTAAAGAAAAATAACTTTCAAATGTTTCTACCCATTTGCTTTGCTTACACTTGATAGAAAACTGGGATCTCTCTTTGAGATGTTTTTATGGAAGCAACAGCCATGCTATTAAAATGTTTATATTTGATGACTGTAGAGGTGGGAATTTTGTTCCTTGCTCACAGCTATTTAGACCCATTTAAGATGCTCCCGAGTAACCTGCCTTGTCTCCATTTTTCTCCACATCACATACTACACATGGCTTTAGATTCTTGTACATGGGCAGCTGAAGAGAGACCCCTCATAAAGATTTACTCCGGTCAGAATATTTTTTCCTCTTCATAACTCTCAAGAGTACTGTGTATACACTGACTAGAAGTCTTTTGAGTATGATGGGAGTTTAGATAAGTCTCACATTTGCGTACATACATATTTAGACCTTAAATGAGGTATATAACACAATTACAAATTCTGTACCAGGTTTGTAAGTCTTTTACCACACGATTGCAGTGAAAGACAAGAACTGCTTTCTTTGTGCAAGAAATTGCTAATGCATGTTTAGACAACTGCCTTTTTTTTCAGTTTGCCTAGCCTAGAAGTTAGAACATTCGTGTTTCTTTTTTATGGAAAATCCAAGATACATTCTTTTTTTTAAAATCCAAATAAACCATAGGGTAAATCACGTGTAGAGTGTAGATATCAGAAATTTATCCAAATATATTTAAATTATTCTTTCTTCCTATCGGATGGAAGTCTCTTGTCTTTCCATTGGAATTAATTGTTGCTAGAAATTTAATTGAAACTGAAATAGTTTCACTAAGACCATGTTTATCTTTTATTTTTAAAAAGGAAAGATTATTCCTTTTTTAGATCTAGTAATTGTAAATGGAATATTGATAATATTTAAGCAAATCCATGATCTTTGGTGCAATTATACAAGTTGAAAAATAATTGTAAAAAATAACCCAAAATATTTTCTTTACAGTTTTTATCATTGTTTCCTCTTTGCATTATTTTAATAATTATGAAATTTTTTCCTAAAATTTTTCTTCTCTTAAAGCAGCAATTAAACCCGCAAAACATTAAGACTTCTTGAAAAAACAAATGAACAAAAAATGAAAAACCCTACCAAAAAAGAAAATCCCAGAGGAAAAAAAAAATCCAAATCATAAAATTAATGAACCTTGTAAAAAGAAGAATTTTTGAGATATTTTTTTCTAAAAGATTTTCCTTTTTTTTTTATTAAGTAACATTCTATTTAAAACTACTGATGTGAGAAATTTTGAACCAAATAAATATGTTTCTGCAAATTTGCTCTTTTTGGTCAAAGCAGGTTTTTCTTACATTTTAACTGTGGAAAAAATTTTGATTAAGTCCATTGGCTTCAAATTGTCTTAAAAAATTGAACAGTGAAGAACATCCCTTAACAAAATTATATCTCAGAAAAACCTTCCAGACAAAATTAATCTGAAAAACTAACAAGATCAGAGAGGAATAAAATCTTTATTTATTACTTAAGTAGGCATCCATGATCTGAAATAATCTGATACAATTCTGACACCAAAGAACAGTATAAAAGTAGATCCACCCACCCACCAGCCCATCCCCCCTCTCCCCCCCCCAAAAAAAGGTGATATAATATGTTCATATGTATTATAAAACTATATGAATTATTTTTTATGGCCACAGGCTTCACACTTTTTATCACCCAGGGGACCAACCTCAAAACCATCTGAACAGTAGTTTGCATAAACTTGGGGGATGAGGTTTCGGATTGTGTGAATTGCTGGTATTTGTTTGTTTTATAGTATGAATTGTCTGTGTCTGCAGTAGATTGTTTTCAGCTAATTTCTTGCAGCTGTTGCTAAATTACAGGCTCTGCTTTCCAAGGCCACTTAGGGAAAGGAAAAGCAGTGCTATTTAACCACTAATCTGACGATGTAATGCTCTGAATGAAGAGAGGAAAAACATTTGCTATTTCTAGCTGCACAACATAGAATCTTTGCCAACTGTTCATGTGACAGAATGGCTGACATTTATTTACTGATAAGAGTAAAGGATAACGTTTATGTTTCTTTGAAAATAGCACGTCATGCAGGATAAATGATGTGTCTAATTAACCCAAGTGTCATTAGCCAAACATTATGTCATAGTAGCCAATAGTAGCTAAAACATATTAACTCTGATAGTATTAGAGGATGTGAAGGTCTGATTTTAGTAACTGGATTCAGTGTGGAAACTAACATACCCAGGCAAATAAAATTCATCTGAATATCCTCAGATTACTTCAGCCTTGTTAGCCACGTCTTTTGCAATATCCAGTTGTATACAGTAATAATAGATGATTTTTAGAATTCTCCAGAATGGAAGGAACTATCAGGCAAATGCTCCAAGAGTGAATGCTTAGTTATTTAACCTGATAATCCAATCTATAGAAATATGACTGCATTATCATTCTGGACCAGAGGATTTCATATCCCCAAGACATTTTCTCCATGTTATTGACTGATAATATAAAAAATCACCATGTTTACTTGTTTGGCACATATTTTGTCTGCTAAGAAGAAAGGGGATGTTATAAATGATCTATGGGAATTAGTTTTAAAAAGTATTTCTGGGTTTATTCTTATGAAAGAGATAGTTAACAATGCTGCCTTTTTTTCTCTTATATAGTGATGTTGCTGAATATATTACTGCAATGAAAGTGTTACTTTTCTGTTTTGTTTTGCTGTTTTGGTTTTTTTTTTTTTACTTTTTCTTCAGCAAACGGGGCACTTGGGCCCATGTATCTAAAGGGCTTTAAATAGGATTTGAATACTTTATCCTAGATTATTTTTATCTTAAGAGATATGGATACAGGTTTTTAGAATAGCTCCAGTGAGCTATGTTGTATTGACTTTCAAAGGAAATGAGCTTTTCAACATCTGTTTTTTCATCAGTTTCCTCATCTTTCCTTCTTTTGATCTATAGATCCCAAATGAGAATTGAAATACTTTCTTTATGTAAGGAGAGAAGTGAGCAGGGAAAAGGCAGAGAAAAAGAGAAGAAGATAGTACACCTGCCAGGGGACTCTGTGTCACTTTGCACTGTCACTCACAGTAAATATTATTGCACATCTTGTTTTTTCTCCATCAAAAATCAAGAAAGTAAACCAGAAATAACCCACCTTACTCACTGTATTACAAAATGCAGCAATTACAGAGCCTTCATAATAGTAAAATTGCTAATTACAAGTTTAAATCCTCTGTTTCACAGTATTTTGGACCTGGCTTATTGGAGGTTTTGAGGATTGAAATTATTTTTGGCTTTATATTACAGTGTGCAAGAGAACTACTTCATTTATTAATTTCTCCACAGCATTCTGTAGGCTATGGAGAAATTTAGGTTAAGGGATAACTCTGGATAGACTAAATGTAAGAAGTAAACAAAATCATATTGCTATGTCCTCTACTAGGACTTAGTAACAGTCAAAGAATCACACTTGATATCATTGAGAAGGCCTATAACACAATGATTGTCCGTGAATACTATTTAATATAAGGCTCAGGCAATGTCTTCCAGATGGCACCTTGATTTGAGGACTTCACTCTAGTATTTCTGATAAATTATGTTCATTATCACTTAAAATTAATAAAAACTACATTCTGTAATTTTACAGACCATTGGTTCCTTTTGTTTAAGCTCTTACCTCTGTCAAAATAAATAATTAGGGAGCAAATATGAAATAGGGACAATACAGCATGGACATTACAGTGAAAATTATCATGCACCTCTAGTAAGTTTAGAACTACTTTACCAAGAAACCTTAGTTCTTTACACAGCAGGTTTTCCTTTCCTTTCTGGCACATAAAATGGCTTTCAATTCTCTATGCTAGAAAAGCTTTCCATACAAATACTTTCTGACAATCTTATTTTGCCTCTCTAAGTAGATGTACATTTGCACTATTTGTCATTAGACAAATTTATCTCCAACTCACTTCATCAATGATAAAAATTTTGTTGAAGACTCTGTCCCTAGTCTAATACACATGGCAATAATCTTCAATGTTACTAACAATCCTCAATGAAATTATCCAGATAATTTCAGAAAATTATGTTATTATCAAGTTGTTGCATTGAATACACTTATATGGAACTCATTTGTTCCTGCAGTCTTCTACATGGCAAATGATGTACGAACATTAAAACTTGTGTGACTGTTTATACATGTTTTCCAACCAGAAGCCCCAATGATGAATATTTAAGGCATATAAGTTTATCAAAAGAACAGTTTGAAGTGCCAGTGGTTACCAGCTATAACTGCGTGTCCTGTGATTTCCTCTTCTACATGGTTTGGCAAACCACATGTCCTGCCTGACAGAGCACAGCTTCCAACACAGCCGTGAGACAAGGTTCATATAATTATACCTTGCCATTTTATAGCTAAGCACTTGGCCTTTTATTTCTTAGCAAAGGTAAACTGAACAGATTTCAGTGTTTTGTATCAGAGACCTAATTTTGGCTTTTTCCAGTCCGATAAACTACCCCAGTTGGTGGACTGGAATACTGAAGAAATACATTCTGGTGGCTTGGAACAAGATGATCTTTAGAGTCTCTTCCAATCCAAGCCATTCTATTATTCTGTGATATGCTGTTCCTTCTTTGCTTCATAGGAAGACCTTGATTCTGTTGGAATGGTTGTAAGGATGAATCAAGAAGCAATCTAATTTCAAGGTACATGACATCAATAGCTGTTGTTTTCAAGCTTATGCTTTAAATGAATATATCTCACACTGGAAAGATTCAGAAATTGTAAGAAATACACCTTTTATCAGCATATAATTATAAAACTACATTAGAAATTATTCAGTTAGGTTTCCTTTAATAATAATTAGGTAAAGGTGTTTTTTTTCATTTTATTGATTTTATATTGAAAATTTTATTGGATTTTTATTGCATTTTTTATTAGAAAAGTTAAGTCCTGAAAATACCAAATCAAATGGAAAATTACAGAAAATATAACCACTGCATTACTTTCCCCAAGAGCTGTCAGAAATTTGTTTATTTGGTATGATTGATACCAGCCATTCAGGTGTTCCAGTCAAAGGAAGATAATAGCTGCTTAAGGTTTCATCTTAGGGTATTTATCACTTATTAGAAACCAAGAAAAATGATCAAAAGAAAAGAGTGAAAATACAGTAAGTTACACAACACATCCATAGTCCCCATTTATGCTTACAAGTCCAATTCATTATTACACTTAGGGGAGTGTTGCGGAGGAAAGAGAAAAAAGGGACACATATTTCTCTTCTTTCTCTATTGCTCTTCTTATTTTTGTCACTGAGGTTCTCTTTTCTTGAATTATTTTAAAACAGATTCTGATCAGAGCTAGACTGGCCACCCATCTTCCCTTGAACCATATAACTGGCTGAGAGAAGACTGAATAACATTAGACAACATAAACAAAATTTGATAATAATTTTAAACAGTATATTTTTAGCTACAAACCACATGAAGAATGAGAACAAGTTCATCCCAGAGCACTGTACTTTGAGGGCAAAATAAATCTCTATAAAATATTGACTGTTTGTTTGAGCATGTTTCTCTGAGACACATTATTCAAAGACAAAATAAATGGTAATGAAAAAGTGCTATAAAAACTGAAATGCTGAGTCAGCTGACAGGTAATGAAATGTCAGTCCAGTAATATATTCCAGCAGAGCTGCTGAACTCATATTAAGAAACATCTTTTCTTGGCTGACCATAGTGGCAAAAATTCACACCACACAATGAACAAATTTAACTTCTCAGGAAATATGTAGGCGGTTTAAATGTGACAAGGGAAAAACCAAACAACATTTATCTCAGGTACTGATGATTTCTTTTTTAACTATATTGGTTCAGATTTGTTCTACAATTGAACAAGTGGGATTTTTATATTGTCTTTTTACAGGATGCTAGATTCTTTTGTATATTTGTTTGTTTAACATACCCACACGCTGTATATCATCAGTGTGCAAAATTTCTTCTCCATTATTTATATTCTAGATATACTCCTATGTAATGGTTTATCTCCAGCAAAACATTGGATGAAATGAGGCTGTATGTTCTTTAGCAGTTTTGCATGAGTTTCCCCAGAACCCTCCTCTTAGTTCTTGTGCATGTTGTTACCGATTTACCTGACCACATAAATCTTTTGAAGGATTCTTCATTTTTGAAAGTTGAGAAATATGTTCCTTTGTTTTCCTCTGAAATTCTGCTGCAAGTGCTTCAATGAGTAACGAAAACCATAATGATAAAATGAAAATAAATGATATTAAAAAGTCTTTTAATTTTTGATCCTGTATTGTTGAAGACCACATTATTATAGTTTGATTTAATATGCCAGGTTTTTAAATGCCCCAATTGTGCTCCCATTTTTAGCTTGCACATCTATTTAAAATGTAATTTTATGACTCATCTTTTCACATTTAAGTTGCTGTCTTCTGTAAAACATGTTTTTTTAGGTACTGAATACATTAAGATCCATTTCCAGCTTCATTAACATTTGGAAACATTTTTTAAAAATTAGAAAGAAAAATATAGTAGAACTTTTGTCATTGACAAACAAGATTTCCACTAAGTGTCTGCAATGCAAATAACACCCCGTGTAATTCAGCTCCTTATCCAAATTTAATTTAAAATTTCCTTGCCATAGCACCCTGACTCTGTCAGCAGATATACAGGAAGGACTAGATTTACAAGCGCTTAGTCAAGTTCACTTGCTGTTTATCTCAGATGCTTTGGATTGCAGCCCCTCAGCACTCATGCATGACCTTTTCCCAAAGCCGCTGCTTTTGTCAGAGTTGATTTAATTGCAGAGATGAACTTTAACTTTTGAAGAGTCATAATCCACTCATTTGATGCACACAGAGTTATCTTTCTTGTACTCTACCACGAAAAGGTCCTATTAAAGTTCAAAAATGACTGGTCAAGTTTCTGAGCTAAAAGAATGTAAAATGTTGTTTACTACAATGCTGTCTTACTTTCTATACTTAAGGCAGCCTATGGTGACAATATTATGGATGTCATCTAGTTGTATTATATATATGCATACAGATAACAGAAAATTTAAAAATTAAACACAGAGGTCTTGGTATGTGATAAGGTCACTTTTCCACTGTCTTCTTTTTTGGTAAGTAAACACAACTTAAACTTCAATAAACCATATGTCCTTTACTGGGGTGAGGGAAGAGAGAGATGATGTAGGTTTCTTTTTGGCTCTGAGTATGAAAAGGCCAGACACTAAAAGATATAATAAAATAGTTGTTTAACCAAAACAGAGAAAAGAGAATACAGGTAGCAAGTAATTGTCACCATGCTTTCAGATGCTGGACATCCCATTTTCATGCAGAATTGATCAGCCCACAGATGGATTTTTCACACAACACTGTGTATATTCTGTCTGTGGAGAATTCCCCTCCAGTGAAGAACACAAAATCACCTCTTTTATGTGAGTATGTAAGTTTTAAGGTACTCAACAGCTAAAAAAGTATCAGATCAATAAATGGAATAAGAAAACAAAAGAATACCCATACCATATTTAAAAAATGTCAGCACCAGGCAGTAAGAACATTCAGTGTCTGCAGAGGATTTTTAATCATACATAGTGGGAGCGTTTTAATTGAATTGACTGGCTTAAAGTACCAAAACATAAGTTGCTGAGTATTAGGAGTTTGATCCAATACGTTGATCCAGACCTAAGGGTTTGACCAACAAATAGATACAATTATTTTAATAAGAAGTACCACTTCAAATAATTGTGTGATTACTTTGTGACTCATATCCATACTTCTCATCCAAATAGTGCTATAACATTTAATTTAAAATATAACAAAATGCAAACAACTTTGGGAAATGGAAATGGGATTCTTGTCTCTGTATGACACTCTGGAAGTCAAACACTAAGGAAAGGTGCAGTAGCATAAACATTGGTATCTTTTGTTGTTGAAGTTATGGAAGCATCAAGCTGCAACTGAGAAATGCAGCAGAGGATCTATAAATAGTCTATAATTAATAACTATAAATAATTAGTATTCTAGAGGGAGCAGTTGCTGGTCTTCCTGGGTACCACACTCTTGTCATTTAGGAACCATGTTTTCCAGTTCAGTACTTCCACGGAAACCATGCACTGATCCACTCTCCCTCCTCCCTCTGAGTGCACTGGAGAGGGGAATTGAAGGCACAAAAGGCAAAGATTGGGGGTTTACATAAAAATTTAGAGAACAATTTACTAGAAACAGCAATATGATAAGGAAACAAACAATAACAGCAACAATATTAATGACAGAAGGTACAAAAAAAGAACCAATTCACATGAAAAGTCCCCAGAAAATAAACAATAGCAGGTGGCTCCCTTTCCCCATTCACTCGACCAGAAGGAACTCCTTCTCCTCATTAGAAACTCTGTTCTTCCTGCCCCATGACATTAGGGAATATACAATAACCTCTGTATCCTAACCATGTGTCATGGTTTGACACTGGACAAATGCCAGTGCACCCATGAGGATGTAGTTTTTAGTACACTACTGTGAGATGTACCGGAACAGAGCAGAAGCAGGCCTATCACTTAGAATATGAAAAAAAACCATTTATTAAACTACTTGACAATAGACGACAAAACACAGGAAGAGAACCCAATCACCCAAAGACAGAATAAGAAACCTCTCACAACACTTTTCCTCCTCTCCCCAATTTCCATCCTACAATGCTCAACAGTTGACACCAGCACATA